>OX393550.1:104183849-104783849 GCA_947650365.1 Chamaelirium japonicum
TCCAACAGCTCTTTCTTCAGTCCTTGGTATCATATCATACATGTCTCAGTCAGTCCTTGGCATAGTACAAAAAATCGAAATATTTCGCGAAATATATCGGAAAAATGAAAACCCGATACGAAATCCAGCTTGCAGTCTCGAGCAGAACTGGAAATGTCAAAATATCAAGAGGTTTCACAAAATATCGCGATATTTCCACGAAATAACGTGATATCAGTACCAACATGAAGGGAATTTGTCGAAATTTGTCAAAATTTCTCGAAATTTCACGAAAAGTTCAGAAAATTTCGCGAAATATATCCGAAATTGTGGGATTGACTGGTTATAAAGGGAGCTTGTGGCCTGATTCTCAACAGCTTATTTACATATAATAACATTTAAGTAAATGGCCTTCATTTACTTTAAGTTATTATATGTAAATAAGCAAATAACCCCCCATTTTATTTCAATAAAAATATCAAAAGAATCAAAAATCAAAGGAATCAAAAAGTAAATTTTTAGTTTTAGTAGGAGAAAACAGTTTTCAGGATTTTTTATAAAATCCACATGGTGAAAAAAGTGATTAAATCAACTCCTTTTTAACTTAAAAAATTCCACAAGACGTAGAAGTACAAGTGCATCTAGAAAACCATGGTCCGTCTTAGAAAATTTTGAATGTATAAAAACTTTCCTATATAAAAACTCTTTTTTCTAGACTTGGTAAAAAAACAATATTTCACATTTCAGCATAATTTTTGCACAATTTCAAACTTGCATAACCTTCTTGTTTTAAGTTCGCTTTCAAAATCTTTTGAAACATTATTTTAACAATCAACTAATCTTTATTTTGAAAATATTTTTATCTAAAAAAAAGATTAAAAATCATTAGAAAAATATATATCAAAATCGGACCAAACAATATTGCACAAAACTCACAGATTCAATATATTAAATTCATTAGTCAAGTGGCCTGACAGAGGGGAAAGGGGACCGGAGCCGGAGCCGGAGGCCTTGAGTGCAATTCACCGTCAGGGAGATCCGGGAGTCGCAACCGGTGGTCGAGCATCGAACGAGAGAGAGGAGACGACTACGATTCACTTGTCAGCCAAACGGAGGGGAAAGACGTCCGGCGCCGGAGGGGATAGTGCAATTGATCATCGGGGCCGGGGGCTACCGAAAACGGCGAGTGCGATTCATTGTTTAGGTGGCTTGACGGAGAGGAAAGAAGACCGGAGTCGGAGGGGAGTGTGATTCACTTGCCGAGTGGCCTACCAGAGGGGATGAGGATGGGTCAGGGCGTTCCGTTCACTGCACCTCAAAGAGAGAGAGAGAGAGGGATGGTGTTGGATGCTTTTGGACCCAAATGTTTTGGGGTCCAGCTGTAAGCCAATAGCCATTTTTTGTTTATTGCAAGATGTAACCAGTTGTGTTGGAGTCCAGCTGTCATACATGATTATTTTGAGCCCGAGAAATCAATGGTGTTAACCATGCCAAGTGGCCTGGCAGCCCAAATTAAAATTGGCTGCCAACCCCTCTCTCTCTCTCTCTCTCTCTCTCTCTCTCTCTCTCTCTCTCTCTCTCTATATATATATATATATATATATATATATATATATATATATATATATATATATATATATATATATATATATATATATATATATATATATATATACCAATTAGCATACACCAGGATACTTGGAAGAAAGGATACTTGGAAGAATGTATCAGAGGATTGAACTTGTGTTGACAGCCGGTCAGAAAATATCGCTTGATCATCAGTTGCAGCATACTTAATTCTACACATACCACCCCATATTATAAGATAAGGCTTGGCTGTTGATGTTCTAGTAAAAAAATGATAGGGTTGCTTTACTAAGGCAATGAAGTGAAACAAACCCAAATATTAGAGTTGAAATTTCGCTTATTACCGTAACATCATCAACAGGCTGAAAGTTCCTTTCACATACTTGAACCTGGAAAAGATTAAAAACGTTCACATCAACTTAGAGTTAAAATACAATAAACGGAAGAGAGAAAAAAAAAAGGAAACAGGCAATCCATGCTTAATACTGACGTTAAGAATTGCACACTAAACAGAAGCAGCTTTCTGTATTAGACAGCAAACCTGTGAAACCTCAATGTTGTCAAACAAGCTGAAAATTTGTATGGAATAATCTTCAGTCCGTAGAGCAAGTAAACCAGCAGTACGATCAAACGTAAAGTCACTGTGCGCGCCTTCATATATATCTGGAAATGAGAAAGGAAGCTGAAGAGACATCATGTAAGAACTTATTTTAGTGGGCAATTATAATTCCATGAGCAAGGAGAAAATAAGTCCATTAGACATCACAGGACTGTACTCCAGATCCCACACAATAGATTATAGGGCAATATAAGCAACATAAATGGATGTAACTAACCTTGATTCCAGAGAGGGCCTTTATGACCTCCACTGAAGGCATTTTCATTAGATATATTTGATTATCTGCACAAGATAACTGAACATGCCAAATTCAGTTGATCAACTATTTAAAAAAGATGGTAAAGTCTAATATCACATAATTTTCATGACTAGTGCAAAAAACAAAGAATACGGAATGAAAATTGTAAAGACGAAGCGTGATGAGAATGCACTTGGATCTGCGAAAGGAAATTGTTACAGCGATTCCTACGGCACCCAACGCAGGCAGGGTTGGCTCGACCATAAGGTCATTGAGGATGTCGTCTACGGCCCCATATGAAAAGAAGGGCCCCCAAAGTCCAAAGTCACTTAAATAGCCAAAGACCGCATATCGAAAGAAGGCCCCGATCCATATAAACCCGAGGGCCTTACAAAAAAAAAAAAACCAATGCTACACGAAAAATTTCATGCTACATGAAAAATTAACCTTACTTATCACTATAAAAATAAAAATAAAAAAATCGCATCGCCTTAGGTCTCGACTTGTATCAACCCTAAACACAAGGATCAATCGCAGCACTAGAGATGAGAAACTTGCAACTCAAAATACATGGCTCATATGTAATCGGGGGTGGAGAACAGAGATAGAGGGATAAGGATAGGTAACTTCTAGCTCTTCAAATCTCACAGATCACGGGAACTCGGTTTGCTGTTTTACTAGAGGAGAAGAAGGAATGGCTCTTACGTTTGTTGAATCATAGAATTAATTTATCCTGAAATTGAGTGAGGAGTGAAAGGCCGAGGCGATCCTATTATTTATGAGGCAGTGGAGGATGATGGTGAGGAACACATGGATCTAATTAGTGTTAGGTTATTGGGCATATTCTGTTTTTGAAGGCTAAAGACAAGGTTGATTATTAAAAAAGCATTTTCCGGACATGAGTATTGTGTTGGTGGAAAGGCATGTGATTATAGATGGTGGGGCGTGGCGAGAACATGATTGTTGAGGAAGGTGTAAAGAAATTGAAACTAGACTCATTGACTTCCATGCAACATGCAAGGTAGCATGGTTCTGCAATCACTGTACCAAAACTTGATCCGCCTTGACTTATCCGAGTCGAGCCGACTCGGCCAACGACTCAGGTTTGCAGATACTCAAACTTGACTAGAGAAAACTCGGACCGACTCAGACTAGACTCACAAGAGATTTGAATTTTATATATATATATATATATATATATATATATATATATATATATATATATATATATATATATATAGGGGAATGCTCAGATGCGGTCTGCGGTCCGCAGCTGTCTGATGCATCGGCCGCGTGCATCCGATGCACGAAGTGGTGCATCGGACGGTTGCAGACCGCATGGACCGCAAACCGCACCTGAGCATTCCCATATATATATATATATATATATATATATATATATATATATATATATATATATATATATATATATATATATATATATATATATATATATATATATATATATATATATATACCGAGTCGCCCGAGTCGAGTCTTCGAGTTACTCGACTCGGTGGACTTTCGAGTCCAGTCCAAGTTTCAGGCTTTTGAACAATGTCTACAATTGTACGACAATACCCATTACATCTTGATATCTTTTCAAGCTCAACATGGGTATAGAGTTTAAGGATGATGTGTGGTGTGATGGGTTCGACATGGACGCGTGACATTTATTACTTCATCATCCTTGGCTTTAGGATCACATCATGGTTTGTTATACCATTCCAGTAATTATACAATCCTGGAAGGATGGGATAAGATAACTTTGCATATGCAAAAGGACATGATTTCTAATCAAATAGAGTTACTTGATACCAACTCAATTAGGATACTGATTCCGATGAGCTTGGAATAATCATAACTTGCTCAGGGTCTTTGGAGCCTTTTCTATATGAGAGCAGTAAGAACGTATTCCTTCTTCATGAGTTCCTGGAGAATTCTACGAGTTTTGCACTAATGTCAATGCTGATTTTGAATCCAGCGATGAACAAAGATTGTCCAATTGTAGGTGAAACAGTGACATCTTTGTGTGACAGCACGAAAGGACGAACACTTTGCATATGCAAAAGAAGATCATGATTTCTAATCAAATAGAGTTACTTGATACTGCTCAATTTAGGATACTTATTCAGATGATTTATGACCTTGACATAGTTATCAGTTGCACAGGGTTTTTTTGGATCCTTTTCTGCTGGAGAGAAGGATCCAAAAGAGGAGGAAAAGATCCAAAAACAAAATTCTGAGTGTATTTGTGAAACCAATTGATCAAGTGCTAGATGTAAGCAAGAAGGTTTGAAGACAGGGGAATGTCTAGTGCCAATGTATGGTCAAGTGGCTTAGAAAACTTGCTCGAGCCTCGAGAAAGCACTCGGATTGCAAGAAGCACAACTGAAATGGACTCAATAAATATATTCTGGTTTTCTCAATAAGCCAAAATCTCTCCAACCCGGGGGTTATTGATGAAAGAGCCAAATCGGAGTCTCAACAGTCGGCGAGCTTGGTTTTGTCAATATCAATCCATATTTTAGCCGGATTTTTACCAGTTAGACATCTAGCTTTAGCAAGTTAGATGCTAGTACATTTTGTATTAAGATTTTCCCCTTGGAGGGACATCGTATAATATTCTAAATATGAGGGATTAAAGGGGCATAGGGGGCTTTCTGTAAAATTTGCAGAAATTTAATGAAAAGGGACAAGTGGACTTATCTAATCCAAAAAAATGCAAAGCAGCTCAGTAGGGGAGAGAGATTGGATTCTTCTCACATCAAAAGAGGTCCAGCACTCCTCCCACCTGTGAGGACCACCTACAGGAGAGAGGAGTCATGTGGATCCTCTCCCTGTCCCCACAGAAGAGGATTTCGGACTTCCCTTCTCTTGTGGATCATTTTCTAGAAGGAAAAAAGGGTCAATCCTATTCTCCTCCAAAAGACAATGTCCTCTTTTATATACCGAAACTCTACATAAAAAAAAATAAAAAATCATGAAAACAAGAAGGAAAAGCAGAAAAGAAAAAAATATGAAACTAGGAGGCTCTTCCTCTTCAGAATGTAGTATCTTTTAGTGTTTTGTATTATTTGAAACATAACTTTAGTAGGTTGTGCTTATATATAGAAGACAATTGTAAGACTTGTAAGACAATTTTCTATGGAGTTATTATTGATTTACAGCAAGCATATTTTGTTGTTTTCCACTTTCGTTGACATTTCTTCACTCCTCACATCCATGGTTGTTATCGTAACGATAAATATCGAATCAGGAGAAAAACAATATGTACCGTGCATATGTATCATTTCACACCATATCGTTTGATACACGATATGATATGTCGTGTTATACTCTAACATGAATCTATTTCAAGTTTTTAGAGTATAGTTCATGAAACGGCAAATGAAAAATAAAGTAGTGTCCGCATCTGCTAATTGACGCAAGTTAATTTTGATGGAACTGTGGTAGCAATCATGAAAGGACAGGGGCCTAAAGCATCAAGAAGTTGATGTAGAGCCAATCCCACATTTATGAAGAAGATTGTGGATGGTTGATTAGGTACCTAACTAAGGTATGTTACATTCATACCTCGAGATGTGGAGTTGATCCAACATCTATGCAGAAGATTGTGTATGGTGAACTAAGGTACCTGACTATGGTATGCTATAAAATCCCTTGACTATGTTAGTATGTTAACTAGATTTCTACCTGACTAAGGTACCGTTGTTGGACAATCAACATAACAAGTATATATACTTGTTTTCTAACAAAAATTTTGGCTTTACTGAAAATATTTTAGAATCCAATTAACCATACATTAAAGGAAAATACATTTTTCATTCTTTTGATATCTCCAACACACTATATAACTAAATCTTATTAACAAAAAGATTAAGCATCCCTAAGATCCAATACACCCATAATTATGAGAAATAGAAGTAGGTCTTTTGATGGATTAAATAAGGATTTAATCGCTTGCATGTTTCATTGATTATATGTTACTAGTTTCACGGTCTCTACCACAAAAAAACGAGTATTGTGTGTAGACAATGAAAATTCATCGTCTAAGAAGCTCGCACAAAGGTCTATCCCATTAACGCCAAACTCCCCAAACTTAAAAGCCCGCAAAAGGGGCCCACTAAAAACAAGGCCCAAACCAGTCTCGAAAAGAAGACCGGCCCTCACAAGTGGGGCCATCGGCCCCTACTATAAGGCCTACGGCCCCCTTTGATGGGCGAGGCCAGCCAAAAAAGAAGGAAAAAGAAGAAAAGAGCAGTTAAAAAAAAAAGGTGGTAGTACGGATGTCTACCCGAATGTGGATCCACACCGACCCTAACAGTCCAACGGTCGAAACAAGAGACCGGATCGTCATCAATCAAGTGCAAATAGGACTCAAGCCACAAAAGGATAAAGCTTAATCAAGGCCATAACTACTCAAGACCATAGTTACCAAATCGGGCGTTTTTTTGAAAAAAAACGCGTATAAAACGCGTATCGATCCGAAGTCGTAGCAAACAAGAAAAAAAAAAGTCGTTTTTTTGGAAAAAAACGTCCGTACACGTTCTATACACGTTTAAAACGGAAAAAACGCGTATAAAACTCGTTAGGTTTGGTCCGGGTGTAAATTGGGTTCGGTTTTATTTTCTTCGTGCTTAATAATTGCATATGCTATATGTTTTGAACTTTTGATTACTTAATGTTGGAAAATGACATATATACATACTTGGTATAATTTTTAAGATTTTTTCTGTTTTTTCCGATGTTTTCTCATTTTTTTTCTGTTTTTTCTGTTTTCATTGTATCTTTCCGATTTTTTCCCGTGCCGTTTTTTTCCCGTTTTCCTACTTGGTAACTATGCTCAAGACAAAGAAGGAAAATAATCATATGGTTATGAGGGGTTCAAATCATGAAAAGATAGGCCCAATAAAGGTCATAATCATTCAAAGCAAATAAAGGGATAAATCTTGATAGTTATAAGAAGGTTGGAGAGGTGAGATATTTAAGTAAACAAAAAGATCCTACGATATCTCTCCCAACTGCCTCCCCCTCGCCTATAAATAAAGGGACAGGGGGAAGGAACAAGAGGTCGAATTTTATAGAGGATGAGGCTCTGCAAAGAAGGAGGCTCCAACGCTTGAAGAACAAAGGCTTCAGGAGGCAGGCCAAGCATACCCCAAGGGGAATTCCTACTTAAGTCTACAAGCCCTTCACCATGAAGCAGCGCACTTGAAGATCGAAAGCTCTGCTCCGTCCACGAAGAAGACAACCTGGAGTAGAAAGCCGAAGGACGACGCTACACCCGTTGACATCCAAATCCAAAGAAAGCTATGTTCCGTCCACAAAGAAGAAAACCCAAAGAAGGAAGCAAAGGACGACGCTACACCCGTCGCCATCAAGAAGGTTCCCAAACCTAGAACCAAAATCGACAGTAGAAGCAAAGAAGAGGAGACTCTACAAAAGCTAAGGCTCCACCGCTCGAAGACCAAAGGCTTCACGAGGCTCAGGCAAGCACATCCCACAAGGGAACGGCTTAGCCCTCTCAAAGTCCTCGTCAACGTTAAGCCACGTACTTGAAGACCAAACACTCCGCTCCTTCCACGAAGAAGAAAGCTCGGAGAAGGAGACTAAAAGTCGACGCTACACCCGTCGTCATTAAAGCCAAAGAAAGCTTTGCTCCGTCCACGAGACGAAAGCTCGGAGAAGGAAGTAAAGGTCGATACTACACCCGTTACTATCAAGAAGGTTCACAAAACCATAATCGAGGTCAGACTCCAGAGACGAAGAGACTCTACAAAGAAGGAGACTACGACGCTCGAAGACCAAAGGCTTCAAATGCTTGGGCAAACACACCCTCAAGGGAACTACCACTTAGTCCTCTTAAATCCATCAACGCGAAGCCATGCACTTGAAGATCGAAAAGCTATGCTCCATCTACGAAGAAAAAAGTCCGAAGAAGGATACCAAAGCTGACGCTACACCCGTCATCATCAAGGAAAACTTCGCTCCGTTGACAAAAAAAAAAGTCCGAAGAAGAAGATCAAGAGACGCCCATCGCTATCAAACGCTAAGATCAAGCCAAAGCCCAAGCAAAAGCCAAACCTAAAGCTGAACCAAAGCAAGCAAGACTCCCCTATCTCTCCAAAAAACAAAAAGCTAAGACTTTTGTAAAACCTCTTATTTGGACAATCTACCCGAAGTATCAAACGAAGATCCGTGGAGACGAGCATCAGAGGACCACAGAAGGATCTCTCCCATAATCTCCTAATACATCTTCACCATCCCGTCTCACACCCCGAGACTCGGGAGCGACTGTAATCTCGTATGGTTCCAAACAATAAGACGATCATCTTTTTGCGTCTACAATGTGATTTTCATGTTTAGGGAGAATATGCAAGTAAGGCGCATCACGGGATAATTGGTGAGGTCATTCGATCTAGGGGTAGGAGGGGTGGGGAGTTGGCTTGGAGTTGGCTTGGCTTCCTGACGAACATTGAGTCATGAGTATGTGTTTTAAATTAAAAATAGTTCAGATTATATTCTCATAAAAATCTTGTCGGACCCATAACTTTCGTTAGATATTAATAATAAATAATAAAAATTGATTACAAAAAAAGATCCGGACGTTTTGACTTAAATTCCCAAGATTTAGAGAATCTGGCACCCCATACCTACACCCAAGTAAATAACCTTGGTAAGGAGGCAACCTTCCCCATCAGACAACATGGGTAATATTCCATGTGTTGCAGTCAAAGGTCAAAGCCCAACCAACTATGGGCATGATGATAAAGGGCAACAGTGACATGATTCAAATTGTGACCAATTAGAAAAGATTTTTTACACAAGAACTCAGATGTAAGTTATTCATGATTGAATTACAGTAGAGATGGCCACTGCCTGAGGAGCCTAACGCATCAAGAAATGGATGCGGAGCAGGTTTAATATCTAGATAGATATTCTGCCTATTAAGTCAAGATTTTGTCACTTTCCCCAAGGGACAAGAAAGTACAATTACATGTGTTACTCGATAGCCTTTTCTTATGAAAACGGGAAAAAAGTATTGCCAATATATAGAATACAGAAAGTTTAAGGAACAATAATCCAATTGGTGGCGTTGCAGGCAAAATCAACCGAACAATGTATCAAACACTCCAAATGGCCAAAAAGAAACATTACTTCCTCACCCTCCCAGTAATACAATATAAACTCATAACTAAATGAAACAAAAACAAAACATCTGGAAACATGTCAGGCACTAGAGAGAGGAACAAATTCATTGATATAATTTACGACACACAAAAGTGTAAAAAAAATGTAGTCAATAGTATCCATACTAAGCAGAAATTAAATAAGATTTCCAAGTACATGAAGGCTTCGTCTTACACAGGAAAGCGACGGATCTGGAGAATCTGTGAAGAATAACAGTGGGGATCCTAATCGTGGTTTAAAATTCTTCTTTCCAGTGTCAAGCTGCCAAATCACAAGAACTCCTTCCTTCCCACCTGAAAGGATCCAATCATTCGATTCAGTAGGAGGAAAAAAATAATCTGTACCTCGAAATATAAAGTTGGCAATTCAGTAGATATAATCCTTGAAATAACAGAAGTTCAAATAATATTGAACAATTCTTGAAAAGTTTTTTCACTAAAAAGTTAAAAGATTCACTAAGGCATAGAGTATGTAGACAGCATGTGCTGCTGCCAATCACCTGGCTATGTACATAATATGAATATATGATCAATAAGAATGTTACGAACAAAATGTTAGAACATGTTTAACCCTTGACAGTTATTACAATAAAATCTTGTCTTTACAGATTCATAAAGTATGCACTACCTGAGTATAAATAAGCTCCATCAGAGGAAAAGAAAAGAAAATTAACTTCATTCGGATGCCAATGCCAAGTTGAGCAGGAGTCAGCATCATCATTGCCCCTCACCCCAGGCTTTTCTTCCTCGTTTTTGGTCCTTCCTCCCCTAATTGGTCGCAAGTTGTCTGAAAACCTACTCTTTCCAAAACCTCTCCATATCAAAATTCTCCCAGTTACATCACCACCAGCTACCATTCTCTCAGTTGGATGAAATGCAAGAGCACTCAAATTCTTTGTGTGATGCAGTTTGATCTTTTTTATTTCGTCAAACTTAAAATTCTCTGTATTGATCCTCCATATATGAAGTTTTCGCTTATTCCGAATACCAAGAAATTCGCCAGAGTTACTCACAGATAAGATTTCTGGATTGCGAGTCTATGGACATGAAAAAAAACAAGTCAGAAGACATGAAGCGAATCTTCAGTAAAAATGCTAATACGTTTCAATCAAATATATCGAACAGCATAAATTGAACTTGCTAATAGGAGTGCACTGCCTACAGTAGCAAAAAGTGATTATATAATTTATTAGTCTTAAATTACAGAAACTAAATAACTTTGAACATTTTCGTAATGAAATGCATATAAACTATAAAGCTAACTGCAGGTATTTGTACCCCCCATATAAAAAGCACAGTTTCCATTCTATGCCTCCCAATTGCGCTGTGTTTTTTCTTCTTTGTTTTTCTCCTCCCCCTGTCATGCGCCTACACGTGTGTTCCAACCGAGGGAGACCAGGGAATCACAGACTGGAGAGAAGTCTCTCCCGTTCCCCCTAGCTCAGCACTTGCAGCAGAACAATCCATCGGATTGCCAAGATTTGGCCTCGAACAGACGCACCATGTGCCTCGCATTGGTCCCCCATCCAAGGGAAACAGCGAATGATGAACTGAAGAGGAAGCTCGCATTTCCCTACCGCTCACTGTTCACGAGATCTATTTGTTTACCTCCCATGAAAGCACTCAACAAGACGCAGAATAAATATCACTTATCACATCGCCCTTTCTCCCGCTTTCAAAGCAGAGTTCCTTCGAGCGACAGCTACGACACGTTCCACCTTGCCAAGCGATGGTAATCGTATTCCTCCATCGCACGACGAGCTGTCATTTTTGTACGGATCTGAAGCTCTTTCTCCGTGCTAGATATGTAGCTTTAGCTCCTCTTCCATCGTTCCCCGTGCTACTCGGCGGTTAAAAACAATCAAATAGAAGAAAAAAAATTAGGTTTTCCAAGCTGATCAGGTTTCTAGAAATTTAATTTGGTCAGTGAGAAAATGGGGCATTTATAGCCGGCGATACTTGTAGAAAATGGATTTGTGGTTGTTGATTTAATTCGCTACAGATTTTAAGTGCTTTGGTGTGGTACTAGATTTACATAGCTGTTTTTTCTAGATGATCGAGTCCTATTGGGTATTGAAGTTGATCAGGATCAAATGAATTGAGAATGCAGACTATAGGTTGTTTTACTATCAGATCTATTGGTTTATACTAACCTGGATGTAGGAAATTCTGCCGTTATGTTATGTTTTTCTTTAATATCTGGTTGTTTAATCTACACTTTTGACGCACTTCAAAGGGGAAATTATGTGAAACGCTGGCATGGTCTTTTTACCCTTTTTCCAATGGGGCACTGCCATATCCATTTTATCATAAAAGGTTCATTATCTCAAGGCCTGTTTGGATACTCTCTGGGTATGGGATTCTGGCAGCCCAGAATCCCTAAAAAGGACGCAGAGCCTGTTTAGATACAACCGGATCCCAAAAAGTGGCTCTTCATAGAGCACAAAAGGTGCTCCTGATAGCCATTTTCTCGAAGCCCAAAATCAAGGCTTCCTGCTCTAGAGCCATTTTTTGGGATTCTGGGCTACAAGAATCCCAGAATTAGAATCCTATCCAAACAGGGCCTAGTTAAAGCTCAAGCTATCTTGATCTTAGGTCATCATATCTTCTTGATGAAAATGTGTTTATTAATCAGAAGAATCAGGCATACAAGTAGATGATTGCTGCTTTGTTTGTGGACTTTGTACCACCAAATGGAAACTTAATTTTTTTGATGTCTTCCCACCATTGTTTAGCAAAATTTTTTGCGATCGTAAATACTAAATAACTGTTAACAGCATATGTGAAGAAGACAATTGTTTCTGTAATTTTGTGAAGCTACAAAGATTTGGTTTCTGGATTTTTAGGGTTTTTTACGAGGGATTTTTATTTGGTTTTCATTTGTTGCATGCTACTTGTTCTATTGCGATAAGGAATGCAGTGTCAGCCGAAAGAGAGAATTATATTCCAAGGCATTCAAGAATGATAGAGAACATGATAACAAATCTGAAATCAGAAGTACCTATGTGAGTTGATTTGATATTCCAATGCTGTGTAAAATAATGTATACATATTAATTGCTAGCTTTCTCTGAAGAGTGAAGATATATGGTTTTAGTGAGGTGATTGTACCTTCATCTTTGCCATTGTCTTTAAATAATGTATACAATCTCTCAAGCAGATGGTGTGTCAAATTGTGAGATTAATCGCGACCGTTGGATTTTTTATGTCCATGTTCAAACATGACTTTATATGTTGCAGACTTCCAGTGAGATGTGTTCATATGTCAATACATCATTTTTGCAGTGCGATGTGTTTGTATGCCAATACATCATTTTTGCAGTGAGCTGTGTTTGCATGTCAATACATCATTTTTGCAGGACAACACCAGAAGTCACGGGAAAGAAACTAACACTTTGAAGGTCTATAACATGAGACTATCAGGACGCTAAAACTATAGATAATTGTGAACTGATTGAGGAATAAATGTCTGGTTTTATAGATAGATATTCGTGAATTTTTACTGTTATCTGATTAAGCAAATGTTGATTTTAATCTACTTACTTTTTGTAAACACATTCCTGTTTTAGAAAAATTTACTCCATTTTTTTGGTAAACACTTCCTGTTTTGATAAACACATTCCTATTATAGAAAAAGAACACTGATACCTTGATGGACATCTAACTTGTTTCTACATTTTACCCATCTATTGTATGCTGGTCTTGGTATTGTTTTATTTCAAAGTACAGGTTACTCAAAGAAGATTATCCACAAATGAAAAGCTTTTATCTAAAGAGGAAAACAAGGATATCCATGCAAAGAAAGCCAATTCAACTGCAATTTTGGAAGACCCTGATGAATGCAATGTTCTTGTCTACAGGTGCTATTTCAGATGTTTTATGTATCCATTGACTCATGAGTTCATTCATAAGGGCTTCAATTTTTTAATAACCACATCGTGCCCAAAAACTAGTTACTACTAAAAAAAGTACCAATTCTGCATCCAGAGGACTAATAATATTACAAATAAAAGAAAGCCAAGCGAGATATACTACAAAAGTGATAATCTAACAAACAAAAATCATGGAAATAAGATATTATATGACAAGCTAACTGATCACACCTCAGCCAACAATCCTCCAACACGGCGTGATTTCGTCAAATTGTAAATCTGAATTTGTCCATGCACTGATTTATGTTTAGGAGCTGGTTTTTTTGTATCCACTACTGAGACAAATGCAAATACATCGGATCGCGCATTGCTCTCGAACAAAGTGCGTGATATATTTGGAATTACCTGCAAGACTAGGATGTTATAATAGGACCCAAGTTCACCTGAATGACACCTCAAACACCCATATGGAAAAGGCAAACTTATATTATGGCATCATAAGAGCATATATATATATATATATATATATATATATATATATATAGAGAGAGAGAGAGAGAGAGAGAATATATCAAAAGAATCTGTCAAAAAAAAAGTACTAGTTATAAATGTAAAACATGAGTAAAAAAGCACGTAAAGCATTTTACTGATATAATTCTCAAAGACCCAACCAACACAATCATCAACAGTACTGCTGCACTAGTTTCTGATGAATAAGTAGTCCTGTAAGTCAGACAGAGCCTACACCTCAATTCAAAATATCAGAATGAAATATCACACGATAATGTCAAAATCCTACCAAGAGGACCCACTATATGACTAAAACCATAACCAATGAACCATGTCCCTATAATTTGGGGTCAGTTTTGTGAGAGGTTGTACAGTTGTTTGTTTTTGTTGTGTAGGTTTTTTGTTTTCGATTATATTCCTACTGTGGTATGTTCACCTGTTGGTGACCACACTCATCTCTTTGTATATATATCTTGCTATTGCATTGATGAGACCATTCCACTTGCTCCACAAGTTTCATGTATCAGAGCACTGATTAGAGTGAGGCTCCGCATCGACCCTTTCCGGCTCCTTATTGGAGCTAGGGTTCTTTCAGATGTAGCCACGGAGCTAGGATTTTCCGACTCCACGATAACCTTGGCTTTTCCCTGGTATCCGCTATGCTTTCCAACTAGTCCACTATCATTGTCATCTTCCACAGCAATGGTATACTCATTGAGGTACATCGCTTAAGCTTTATCAAAGCTCCGGCAATAACCATCGTCCATTGAACAACATCAGCATCACATGATCATCAGATTTTGGAATTGATCCCGACAGGAATAGCATGGGCCATAGAAGCTCCTTCAGCCATCACATGCTCTCAGGTTTCAACGGTTCGGACGTGGCATCGGCATCAGTAGCACGAGCTCCAGTCTGCAGGCCATTGAAGCTCCATCAAAGCTCCTCAGATTTCAGGGCGTTGTTCTAGTTCTTGGTAGAGGAGGACAAAGAGGGTTGAGGGATTCTAAACCCTAATCTCTCCAAGGGAAGTGACCGACGTCACAACCCAACTTCATCTCCTCTTCACTTTAAGTGGCTAGATCTAACGCTGCCACTTATTTAAGTGGCCAAATCCGACCCATCAAAATCTAATTCTCATTGTATTCTCATCTAAACTCTTTTTTTTTTGCGACCATTCTCCACCCGCCTCCAATCTTTGCTTTGTCTTGTAGAGCTGCCACAGAAATCAGTTGCTACAGTATTGCAAGTCGTCGTTGTATTTTGTGCATAGATTTGGATAGTAATTGACTAAGTCACTTGAATAGCCCTTGTAGCATAATCTATATGTCCTATCGATTCGGTACCTCTCATTTGCGCCTCATGTCTACGAGCTCCCAACGCCTCACTGCGTCACAATCACTGTTGTGCTCTTGTTGCGCTTTGTTGTAGTTGTTTTTTGTTGCTTTTGCAAGCCCTTCTATTGTTGTATTGATTTATGATTTTTGTACGTTGTACTCCTTATTTTCAAATTTTAAACAGACTCTAGAGTGAATCGCTTCCTGCAACAAGGGTTCACAACCATCTATTGCAGAGTTGTTCCGCAATGCTCGCTTTGACAACCACCTTATGTGACGTCGCATCACTCCCATTAGGGGTGGGCATGGTCATATTTGAAGGTTAACCATGTTTGGACCAAGTTACATCGCCTTTGCCCAAATTGCCCGAGGAACTCGTACAGAGTCTGCCCATGTTTGGACCATGGAAGTTCATCGGGTTGCCCGGGCTCTTCGGACCGTTACGTAAAAAGTAAAGAAACGTTTGATCTAAACTTTAGTACTTTACAACAAGCCACGTCCGATCTGGAGCTTCCCCTTGCTGGTGCAAAAAAAATTTGGGCGCAGACCGTACAGTGAAGAATATTAGAAGTTTACATAATTGTAGAGAACAATAAGAACATGTGTTTTCTTCTCTCTCTCTCTCTCTCTCTCTCTCTCTCTCTCTCTCTCCCTATATATATATAGAGAGAGAGAGAAAGAGAAAGAGAGAAAGGGGGGGAGAGAGAGAGAGAGTTATGATAAAATGCGGTGTGCGGTGCGGCACCGTAGCCGTCTGATGCACCCACTGCATGCATCGGATGCACGTAGCGGTGCATCAGACAGCTGCAGTGCCGCACCGCATAACAGCCTTATATATATATATAGAGAGAGAGAGGTATGTTAGGTTGCACTGTGCGCTGCCCCGGAGGAAGTGCGCTGCGGAATGCCGGCCGTCCGATCGGTGTGAATCGGACGGCACAAACCCTTTCCGCCCGGTTAAAAGCTTTAATCGTTCCCGGCCGTCCGATTGGCGTGAATCAGACGGCACAAATCCTTTCCGCCCTGGTTAAAAGCTTTAACCGAGATGTCACGATCGTTGACCCGATTTTTTGTCCTATTCGAATGAGATGTCACGGATCTCATCCGTTTGATCATTCGATCGAACGGTTAAAGCTTTTAACCGAGACGGAAAGGATTTGTGCCGTCTGATTCAAGCCAATCGGACGGCCGGGAACGGTTAAAGCTTTTAACCGGGCGGAAAGGGTTTGTGCCGTCCGATTCACACCGATCGGACGGTCGGCATTCCGCAGCGCACTTCCTCCGGGGCAGCGCACAGCGCAACCTAACAGACCTCTATATATATATATATATATATATATATATATATATATATATATATATATATATATATATATATATATATATATATATATATATATATATATATATATATATATATATATATATATATTCCTCAAGTTCCTCGGATTGGTTATATAGTTGACCATGTTTGCCCAAGTTTGAATTCGAGCAAAAAATATTTGCCCATGCCTGTCGAAATTCCCATATAGTGGTACCCGTGATTGTCCAAGTTTAAAATTTGATCAGGTTGCTCGGGTTTGTCCGGACAAAGTCCTAGCCCTAACTCCCATACTCTTCACCATCAACCATAGCATCATATTCTATAGACTTCTTTATCATGACGACATTTGCGACACACAAGTCATTCTCCAGGTTGCATCACTAAGGCGATCGGTCCACTCTTCCCTTATGTGCTTATTGTAAGAAGAGGAAACATGTGGATACTGCATGTCCAAGACTCAAGGAGAGGAAAGATCACCATCCGCACCCATCCATTGTTATTGTGGATAGCGAGCCTCCTCAATAGTCGATCGCCCCTTGGTGCTTCTACTTTGATATTTGGTCCAGCTCCATCTAATACCGAATTCACCCAACTCACAGGACAGATCCAACAACTTCACTCCTTCAAACTGCCAAACTTACTGGTGCCTCTACCCCTTCAGCTATGTTGGTCACTTCCGACACTTTTTCATCATGGCTATGGACCTCTCACCAATGGACTCTAGTGGCTCTCTTCGTAAAGTGCTTTCTTATTCCCTCCTACTTTTGGATTCACATTGTTGATGGCTCTTCTCTTACTGTTTATCAATGTGACTCTATTACCTCCCACCTAGAAAGCATGGACACTCACTTAGAGGTGTCGTGTCCGTGTCGGACACCAACACTCGTCGGACACGTCTTGGACAAGTGTCAGATACTTCTCGTATGTGTCCACTTTTTTCAATCATGCTTTTTTCACCGGATATGCCTTGGACACTTCGCGGACTCTTTAAGGACACATGTTGGTCACATGGGATTGAAAGTATTAAAAACACAAAGCTTTTTTGTAATTATGAAAACTTTGGATTCCTTATGTAAAATTAAACACATTTTGTGTTTCTTATTAGAAAAGATGAGTCTAAAAACAACGAAATGCTTTTCTTTATTATAGATATTGATTTTAAATAATAATGATGGCAAATGTTAAATATGAAATAGTCTTGTTTTGTTGTGAATTCACAATCTACGAAGACTCTTATTATTTTTCATGCATGTCAATTTACAATTTTTATTGTATATCGGCGTGTCTATGCTATGTCCGTGTCCTACGTTTTTAGGATTTGTCATGTCCGGTGTCTGTATCCGTGTCAGTGTCCGTGTCCGGGTTCCCTAACCTCTACCCCTCTGACCCATGCGGTTGATTCGCTCCATCTCATGTGCTTCATTTTCCCATATTTTTATGAATTTACCTTATGTAAGTCGTCTTACAAATGCTAGTTATACAGTTTCAATCACCGCTTCTTGTTTTGGGTAGGATCCACGTATAAGTCAAAGGAGTAGGAGGGTGTACCACCTTGAGCATATCCATGTTCCACTATCAACTTCGTCATCTTCATCTCATGGTTTTAGGTTATATGTTGTTGATCTCTAGCACAAACGACTTGTTCATATTACTAGAAATCGACTTAAAACCCTATTTCAGACTGATATCTTAGGTCCTAGTTCCTTTACTTCCTCTCTGACTGTACTAGTTGCAGGTTGGCCAAGCACTTAGCCCTTATTTTTTCTCCTAGCACTTCCACATACTCTACTAGTTTTGACTTAGTCCATTCTGATATTTCTTTATGAGTAGTTTTATCTACTAAGTCAGCTTTATTGATGATTTTCCTTGTGTTTGATGGGAGTAATTATACATCATTGTTTCGAGTTTGCATGGACCTATCACACTTTCACCGACACGATCTATACCCAGTTTCAGAAGCATATTAAAGTTTTTTTTTTTATTGTGCTCGTAAGTCGTAAGTACGTTTCTTCCAAGATCTGTGTCATTATTCTCTTTTGTGGCACACTTTCATCCCTCATACTTATGAGCAAAATGGTATGCCTGAGAGGAAACATCATCACAACCTCGAGACTACTCGGCTCTTCTCATTTCTACTCCTTTCCATTCAGCTAACATCATTATGCTTACCCCATCTTCAGTTCTCTCTAGGTGCTCTCCCTTTGAGCGACTAATATTCAACTCCTCCTGACTATAGCCTAGTCCTCAGCTTTGGTGAACTCGCTTCGTTTTCTTACCTTCCCATGGACACACTAAACTTTATTCTCATTCCATGAAGCGTGTACTTCTTGGGTTTAGCACCAACTACTAAGCATAGTATCCTTAACATAATCCCCCTGCTCGTCGCTTATGCATCACTCGACATGTCACTCTCTTCAAAAATGTTTCTTTCTATTCCTCTTCTTCCCATAACCTCTCCTTTCTTCACTCATCTTATACTTCTACCTCTATGCTCTTATAGCCCCTCATCCTCCCCATGTTCCCCTGGTCGGCTGATCCCTTCTCCTACATCTACTTCCAAGTCTGCAGCTACACCTTCTTTTATGCCATCTTCCCCCGCCCCTGCTTCGATCCTCATGTCCCCTCTTGAGGCTAGCCCTTCATGGTCTCTCGCTTCTTCACCCTTTCATATTCGTCTTCCTATCACTTTCATCTACACTGGCAGAACTCGTGAGAAATTTCACTCTCATGTATGTCGATGCTCCTACGTGTACTCGTCTGCATCTTCTTGGTTCATCTCCCCTGGATATGAATCCTACTCCTTCATGTCGATGTCCACAGAGTGAGCATCATCCCCTTGATCTATGTGGTTTTTTCATAGTTGACTCCTATTTCTCCACTTTTCACTCTTTTCTTACAATCATTCACTCGTACCAGGAACCCCCAGTACTATCATGAGGAAGATCAGTACCAGTAGTGGTAGCATGTTATGGCCGACAAACTCCATGCCCTTCAGCAGACTTGTGCTTGGAATCTTGTCCCGCTCCCTGTGGGAAGGTCCCCATTAGTTACAAATGGATCTACTAGATCAAGGCTAGACCAGATGGATCCATTGATCAGTATAAGCCTCGATTGGTTGTTTGTGGGTTCACTCAGGCCATGTTATCAAGTCAGGCGTTTATTTGAAAGAAAAAAAAATGTCTTAAACGTGACTTATTGTTGTGACGTCGATCACACGACTCTTTCCCATTTTTTGAGAAAAAAACACATTTTTTTGAAAAAAAATCAGATTTTGCGTTTTAATTCCAATTTACATGTTTAATCCTGATTATTGCATTTTGATCCCATGGTGTACCACTCAAAAAATTGGTGGAACATCTTTATATATTTTTTAAAAACTTTTACCATTTTTCCCCTGGTTTTTCCCAATTTTTCGACTTCTATTATGGCCGATTTTTTCCAACTTGCAACTGGTAACTTTGCACCCGAGAGTACGTTATTGACTATGATGTCCTATATGTGTACTCTCATTACTGTGGTTATTGGTCGCGGAGCTGGCCGTTATATCAGATAAACATGAAAGATGTTTTCAATATGCTATTTATGGACTCAAATAGACTCTTAATCTTAGTTTGAATGTTTACGTCAGGTTGTTCTTGATACTAGCTTTGAGAAGAGCTCTCATGATCATGTTTTATTTGGTCACAGTTCCTACAATGGTCGAGCCATTCTTATTCTCTATATTAATGACATGATCATTATTGGTAATGATTCTTCCACCATCGTCTCTCTGAAGCAGCATCTTCAGCAGCAATTTGAGATGGAGGATCTTGGTTCCTTGAGCTACTTGTTAGGCCATGAGGTTGTATTTTCTTCTCGTAGCTACTTGCTTTCACAGCAGAAGTATATTGCTAACATGCTTAGTCGCCCCCCCTGCTGAATCCCGGACTGCTAGCACTCCGATGGAACTTCATGCGAAGCTTCGTCCAACGGACAACGAGCCTCCACCCGATCCTTGTGGTATCGTCATCTTGTTGGGGCCTTGTCTCCAAGACATTACATATGTTGTGCACACATCCAATCAGTTCGTCGGTGCTTCCCGGTCTATTTATTATGCTACTCTTTTACACGTTCTTCAATATCTCCGTGGCATTATCACTCGCTCGCTCTTCATGTCCACCTCTCCCTTGGTGTTTCATGCCATTATTGATGTTGATTGGGCTAGCTCTTCCAAAGATCATCAATCGACTACAGAATTTTGTTATTTTCTTGGAGACTCTCCTACCTCCTGGAGTAAGAAGCAGTACGTCATCACGTTGTAGTATTGAGGTTGAGTATCGCGCTATAGTTGAAACCTCCTTTGAGAATTGAGATCCTATGGCTTCGGCATCTTCTACGCGACTTTGGTGTTGAGTCTACCTTCTCGCTCATCTTTAGTATGAGAACAGGCGCATTATCCAGATAGTTAGAAACCAAAACTTTCATGAGCGAACAAAGCATATTGAGATTGACTGCCACTTCCTCCATCATCACTTTCTCTCTCTCTTGCACCATCTCCCTGCCTCACGTGCCTTCCGATACAGCTTGTGAACCTGTTCACCAAGTCACACATTATTTTTCGATTCACTTCCTCATAGGTTAACTCTCGCTTTATGATCCATTGTGAGTTTGAGTGAGATGTGGATGATGTACAATTGTATGTATATGTTGTGTAGGTTTTCCTTTTTCGTTTCTTGTCTAAGTGTGGCATGTTCACATGTTGGTGACGACATCCATCTCATCACATATTAACCTTAGGCAATTGCGCTAATGACACTATTTCACTCGCTCCACAAGTTCCTAGTTTTATTGACTTTAACATATGGATATCATCTAATTAAACACATGTCATCCATGATCATGAGCTTTCTCAAATTTTAACTTTAATAAATTCTTTCATGTTTTTCTCTAGACTTGCACTCTTTTTTTTAAACCCTTAGAAGTAAAGCCTCTTCCCTTGTCAGGACCACCGACAAAATGTTGTTGCATATGTACTATGGGAGTATTTTCCCCATCCACCATCTCTGCCAAGTCCATAACTTAAAAGGATGTTCTCCTTCCTCCTTCGCACTTGCTTGCATTTAGATACTAACCCCTCTGGTTAACCAGTCTTTGTTGCCAGGACCAAGGACCCTCCAACGTTAGAATCAGCACAGGTTTTTGAGAGATGAAAAAATCAATATTCAAGCCAATATTAGGGTTTAATCCCATACTTGTAGCCCTTAGGAGGCTTATGCAGGATGGAGGTCCTATATGTGTGCAAATATCACCATGAGACGCGCCACGACCGGCTCATCGTGGTCGATTGTTACCCACTGATAATGCACATGTTTTTCTCTTTATAGGGAGTATGCGTCATTCTATCGTTACTGGACAATCGTGGCGTGATCTACGAAACCCACCACGCATGTGCAGGTTTCATTTTCGTCATATAAGATGACTTTCTTCCAATGAATGGTGAAACCGTCGTGGGTAATCCGTTGTGCCACGGTCTCCTTCACGATTTGAGCTTATCGCACGACCTCATGGAGACTAAGTACCAACATGAGGAGCATCCGACTCCCAAGGGGAGCCTAGGTGATGCCAACTTAAGGGAGCCCAGTCCGGACTCCCCTTGGGAGTCGGTTGCTTCTAAAGTTGATACCCAGTCCAAGTTCGAACACCAACTTGAGGTTTCCCAACCTGGACCTTCTCCTGAAGTCGGTCCTCAAGCCGGTATCTGATGTGCGTTGTTAGTGCCACAGGTTGGTGTGTAGGATGTCCACGTGTTAGATTATGTCATTCTGATAGTTGCAAATTTTACCACTTACGAGTACCAACAATGATTTATACATATAATATTACCTGCATAATTGCAATATATCAACAAGAAATACCACTATATTAAAAAAACACCTAACTAGAAGAGGACCCAAGACATCGGCATAACCAATAACAACAATTCATATCTCCGTTACTTGATCGATCTTATTCATCTAGCTTTTCAATAAACACTCGCATCCTCCTTGAGCATAAGATTTCTCACCAAAAAAAAAAATTTGTTCATCAAAACGCATCCATATCTTTTTATTTACACTTGCAAAAAGAAGGCTCTCTTCTTACCAGAGCTATATAACAAGGAACAGTTTCAAGACTACAAATGGATACTCAAACGAATAAACATCACCTCCCATTTGCAATAAATTATGTACCAGCATATAATAAACCTCGTAACAAGAAGTTGATCTGAGAGTAACCAGAACAATAAGCTACTCATGATTGATCCGAATGCATTCCTCTCTGGAAAGCTTAAAACTCACATAGTCACATCATCCTTTAACATGTAGTTCTCAAAAAATATTCATCATTAGAATTGATTCATACTTCTTCTGGACTTCCGTCTTCGTTCTTGTTCTCCCCTTACCAAGGTCATCTTTCACACTCACTACCACATGTCTTAGTCATCCTAACCAATTCCCCACCACATTATCATCTATGCCAAGTCTTAGGCTTTCCCATTCAAGCTAGCATGAACATTACAGTTTTTAAGGCAAATCCATATCAACAAGTGCTATGAGAAAACACTTTTTCGACCCCAAATGCATGGATCACTACAATACTTTGCCCTTATTTCGCAAAATTCTCCTCGCGTCTCACTTGCGTGAGCAATTACGCAGCTCTTCGTAAACACATCTTCACTTTACTAATCATAGAATCGAAATAAAGAGGAAGAGCGCGGATTCTGCTTACCATGGAGAAGATTGGGAGCTGAGCCTTCACCCTCTTGACCAACTCGGGCACAGAGAAATCCCAGTAACAAATGGTTTCATCGACCGACGAGGTCCAGCAGTAGCACATGAACTTACTCGCAGTCCCTGCCACAGGCACGACGACGACGGAAGTGACAAGATCTGTGTGGCCCTCCAATTCCGTTATCTGCGGGATTCAAGATGGGAATTTTTTCAGTGCTGATTTCTATGACTAGATCCCCTCTCACTCCGTCGATCACGAGCACGGATATAGAGGTGGAAACCGAGGGACTGTCGATACCTGCATGCCAGTGGAGGTGCTGAAGACGGAGACGGTGTTGCCTGTGCACACCAGAAGCTTCTTCCCGTCGTTGGAGAAGGCCGGAGCGGAGGAAACAAAGCTCTTACCGCCGGAGATCATGGCGCCGGTGTTGCTGAAACGAGGAGGTGTTCCCTTGGGATTATTGAGGACGGCAAGCAGAGATTTAGGGTTTTGCGTGCTGCCAGCTGTACCCGAGGGGAGGGGTGATTCATCGAAGCCGCTTCCCGGTCATGGTGCGCTCTGGGAGCAATTTGGGCCGAGTCTGTGATTGTAATGTTGTTGAGACTCGGTATGGGCCGTATGGCCCAAGCTAGCCCAGATGCATGTCAGATACCTCCCGCGCGCGCGCGCATTAGCCAATGCCCGGGCCTTTGACCGGGCAGGGCCGGATTCGGACCGTTGATTTTTGGGCTAGGTTCGTACAATGGGCTTTTTTAACACGCCTAATCCCATCTCTCTTTCCTACTTTCTCTCTCTAAGTCTGTCCCCTTCTCTCTCTCTCTCAAACCTTACCCGTCTGGAAATTGTTAAGGTAACATCCACCCCAAACACACAAGATATTGTCCGCTTTGCCTGTGCCCACACGAGAACTTCTCAGGATGGTCACTCATCCCAGTACTACACTCGTCCGAGCACGCTTAACTACGGAGTTCTTACAAAATCCGTAGCGGCGCACGGTTTTAAAACGCTTCTTCTATGTTTGAGAGGAGAAATTATATAAGTAGCTCAGGATCTCCTTCTCTCTAGGTGATCTGGGGTTAACTCATGGCCTTGTATACCTCACCTCACCTCACCTCATCCATCTTGGCATCCCAGCCTCAGGAGTCTTGGCTCTTGGCTCTTGCCCTATTGGATTCTTTCTCCTTAATTTTCTCTCTTTCTTGTTTATTCTGGAACTCATCTGATATCCCGAGTCGTACTCACTTCTCTTTCTTCTACCCGCATCCGATCACAGCCATCCATAGCACCTAACCGCCAGCCCCCTCTCTCTAAAACCTCATCCGATCACCCCCTAGAAAGGTGGCGATCTCCCCACTGATTTCTCTCCCTCTCATAACCGCTCTTTTCTCTCTCCAATCCCCCGCGCGACCATAGTCTGGCTCCCGACTCTCTCATCATGATCCTTTGTTTCCTCTCTCTCTCTCTCTATCTATCTCGTTACTCTCATCAACCCAACCCTCTCTCTCTTCTTCCCAACTGATTCTCTCTCTCTCTTCTTCCCAACTGATTCTCTCTCTCTCTCTCTCTCTCTTCATCTCGTCTCTATCTAAATCTCTCAATCGCTTCTCTTAAAAAAAGATACCGCCCAACTCTCTCTCTCATTTTCCATTCTTATCTCTCTCTACCCACAACCAATCATAGGTGTCCAGCACCCCGTCCGATCTCCCATAACTTCCTCCTTTTTTTTATTTTTTTTTAGAGATTAGCTGGGTTTTATTTCAGTTGATTTATTTCCTTTTTTAGAAATAGCCCCCTAGAAAGGTGGCGATCTCCCCCCTGATTTCTCTCCCTCTCATAACCACTCCTTTCTCTCCAATCCCCCGCGCGACCCCAGCCTGGCGCCCGACTCTCTCCTCTCGGTCCCTTTTTTCCTTTATCCCTCTCTCTCGTTACTCTCATCAACCCGGACTTCTCTCTCTTCTTCCCAACGGATAGCAGCCCTCTCATCCTGTCTCTAGTTAAATCTCCACTTGGTCCCTTCTTTCCTTTCTCCCTCTCTCTCGTTACTCTCATCAACCCGAACTTCTCTCTCTTCTTCCCAACGGATAGCAGCCCTCTCATCCTGTATTCCCATTCTATCCCAACCGCTTAGATCTTTCTCTCTCTAAATCTCCACTAAGATTCTCTCTCTCTTCATCCTGTCTCTATTTAAATCTCTCAATCGTTTCTCTCTCTAAAACCGATACCGCCTAGCTCTCTCTCTCTCTCTCTGTCATTTTCCATCCTTATCTCTCTTTACTCACAGCCAATGACAACCGTCCAGCACCCCGTCCGATCTCCCATAACTTCCTCCTATTTTTAATTTTTTTTTTAGAGATTAGGTGGGTTTTATTTCAGTTGATTTATTTCTTTTTTTAGAGATGGACTGGGCGTGAGCTTGGTTTTCCAGAATTGGAATAGGGGGGAGGGGTGGGGGCGTTAGGTGAATTCTCTGTCTGTCTCTCTCTCTCTCTCTCTCTCTCTCTCTCTCTCTCTCTCTCTCTCTCTCTCTCTCTCTCTCCCCTTGCCATAGTCAGTTTTTTTTTTTTGTCTAGTCAGCAGAGTTTTTTTTTGTCTAGTCAGGATTTGGTTCTTTTTTGTCTAGTATGCACAAAAACATTGTCCCTTGTTATATAGATAACATTTGTTGAAGATTGGTATTATTTTAAAAAATATTATAGTGACTCGGATGGAAATTATGAAGTGCCTTTCTGACAACCACGTGGCGAAGAGGTGCCGTAAAGCGCCCCGCCATGTCTACTATTTTTTTTTCTTCTTCTCCTCGTATCCAATAAAATAAGTAATCAAACTACCAGTTTATAACGATAGCTAAGATTATCTTTAATCATAGGGAACTCAGACAATCGCTTTATTTTAAAAGAAGAAAGATTGAACCCGACATTTAAATTACCTAATTAAACAAAAAATCTATTTTGTATTGAACCTCTGCTCGTTAATTTTGTTTTTTGGTGTGTTCCATAGAAAATCTCTTTTGCATTGAACTCCTGATCAACACAGTCTCTTTTTTTATTTTGTGGGAGTCTGATTTTTCTATTCAACCATATTTTTGTGTTGCCATGTTCAATAGATTGAAGAAAGCAAGCATGTATTGATCTTGGCACAACATTTAACTTTTTCATGTGAAACAAGTGTTATATTTTAAGCTAGTTTTCCACTAAGACTGACATTCATATTGTTTGATTCCTTTTTCTCTTTTCTGGTAACATGAAATCAATCGGGCTCCTCTGTTGACTAAAGCATAATTAGAAGCTTAATAACTTTGATAATTAGATTAGTAATTTTATTGATCATGAAAAAAAAAAGTAGACAATCGACTTTGAGGGCTCTTTTCATAATTAGCTCGCCACGTGGCTGTTTAATAACCACTTTTAAAAATACTTTCTATATGATGCCATTATAACATCTTTAATAATACTATCTAGAAGAAAGATAAAAAAGCTTAATTAAGAAAGTTATCTTGCGCCCATCTACAACCTTTATAGCCTATCACTTATGGATTTATATCTCACCATCCCACCATCCACCTTTGTATTGCATTTCCTCGCTTGACACGATCTGACTCGACACACACACACTCTTATCTATTCATTGTCTTTCATTTACTTCTCCCCCTTCTTCTCCACCCATCTGTCGCTTCCTTTTATTTTCCTTCCTAATCCTCCACCTAGCTCGCTCCTATCTAGATACAGGGCCCATATGAATCTAGGAAACCAAGAACGAAGAAAGATGTGAGAATCCGGCTAAAACCAGCCCTCTCCTTCTCGGCAAGGGAAAACAAAAAATTCGAATGCAAAAATAGATGAACCAACAAACTATAACAACAATTGCAAAAAATAATACACCACACGATGGCCTATGAACAAAATACTGAAGGAAAAGTGATGCAAACCAAACAAAGACAAGACAAACATAGAGAGAAATACACCGATTGACAGAAGTTCGGCAACTTGTTACATCCTCTCACCACCTCCGTCGATGTCATTATCTTCAAGATCCAATAGCAAATCGCTCGATTACGAAAGCTTCTCCTCCCTCCCCCCCCCCCTTCTTTTCTCTCTTTCTCTCTCTCAAGCCCCTTGAGATACAACTTTATCCATATCTAAAGGTTCTCTCCCAAATCTAAGGTCTCTCAGTCGTGCCCCCAAGGAAACCCTAACTTTCTTTATAAGGAACCCAAAATAAACAGATATGGAAACATCCGGCCCTAGAAACCCCATCAACGTCGTGCACATGATCCTCCTAAACCTAGGGAGATTGTTCCCAGAATATCATGAGCAAGACTTATGTAGATACGGGTCATGTTGTGACATCCGCTCCAAACACACAAGATATTATCCGCTTTGCTTATGCCCGCACGAGGACTTCCTAAGAGGTCACCCATCCTAGTACTACTTTCGCTTGAGCATGCTTTAACTACAGAGTTTTTACATAATCCATAGCGGTGCACGGTTTTAAAATGCGTCTCATTCATTTGGGCTGGGATATTATATATATAGCCCATATTCTCCTTCTCTCT
Organism: Chamaelirium japonicum; assembly: GCA_947650365.1. NCBI lineage: Eukaryota > Viridiplantae > Streptophyta > Magnoliopsida > Liliales > Melanthiaceae > Chamaelirium > Chamaelirium japonicum. The sequence goes on from OX393550.1 coordinate 104,211,813, forward strand.
AGGTGATGTAGGATTAGTTTGTACCCTTGTACACCTCACCCCAAATGGCAGTGTTTTCAGGATAATGAGCAAGACTTCTGTAGATATAGGTCGTGTTGTGACATCCGCTCTAAGCACACAAGATATTGTCTGCTTTGCTCATGCCCGCACAAGGACTTCCTAGGAGGTCGCCCATCCTAGTACTACTTTCGCCTGAACTTGCTTTAACTATAAAGTTTTTACATGATCCATAGTGGTGCGCGGTTTTAAAACGCGTCTTATCCATTTGGGCTGGGATATTATATATGTAACGACCCGTAATATTTTGTTTATTAAATAATTAGTTGTAGAGTGTTTTTTATTTTTTGGTGTATCGTGTTAAGTTACCGAGCGAATGTTTAGTGTGTTTACTGGGCAACCAACATTGGTTTTTCTTTGGTTAACTTGCATATGGTTGGTTACTGCTCAGTACCGATTCTTATTTTATCAATTCCCGTTAATTTCTTTTATAACGATACAATTTGCCTTTTTTTGTAAAAAAATAATATTGCTATATTAAGCAAGTACTTCAAAACATTTTCAAAACCCCAATCCGATGGTTCAGATGGATCCGGAGAATTTTTCTGAGTAACTTTCATATATAAAGTTTTTCCAAATTAATAGTATATTTATTTATATCTATTAAAAAAATAAAAAATAAATAGAATGGTACCTCGTGAACAGTAACCGCGAGGTTACTGTTCACATAACAGAGCCATTTTACTCTCTGTCATGTAGAGAGGTCATCCCTTCATCTAATCAGTGATCGGACAACCAATATCCAAAGCCCTTTCACTACCCTTTTCTTTCTCTTTTCTAATGATCAGAATCGGAATTCAGTTGGGATTTCAAGTCTTTCAAATCGGGTATTTGTTACAATCTCTCTTCTTTCTCTAATTCTGGATCGCAAATCACAGCCGGTCCCTATATTTCAAATCAGAAAATCAAATAAAAATATGGTTTGTTGTGATATCCTCTCTTTCTAAGTATTTTATATCTACAACATCTCCCTCTTGTTATCTTGCGCTCGACGTGGAGGTGCAGCCACCCCAAATGTGCAATCGAAGCCACGCCCCTCTGTCTCTTTATCCTCCTTTTGGTGTGTTGGGACGGTCACCATCAGTGGGCTGTGCTTCGACCCAACAAGTCTAGGCAGCCCTCCTTCGATTATGAACTTCGTCGACCCATCGTCATCACCCCCTCATGCATCTGTCGTCGATCAAATTCAAACCCACTTTAATCTTTTAATTCCTTATGTACTCGTTCACATTTGCAACTTGTTTTAAATCTAAGCAAGTATGGTGAACACCATCCCTTGTATATAAACAGACCTTTGTTTTAACACTCGAAGCCCCGGTCATGATCGTTGCATTGGTTCATTTCGATCGAGCCGAGGACTCCCTGATCCTTCAGATCCAAGTGATTTTCTTCACGGGGTTATTACTCATCGGTTAATTATTTTTATATATTAAATATTTTTTTAGCATAATATTGTATCATCTAGATTCTTATATATAATTAATATTTCCTTTGAATGAATAAATCATTATATAACTCAAATATCCTTTTCATTTTATGGATAATGACAAGTTGGTTTTTAATTTCATGCTATTTAATCGACTTTCATCGTAACTAGTGGTGGGTAATTTCATGTTGCAAATTTCAAAACTAAATATTTTCAAATTATGTTTCAATCTGAGTTTTTTGAATTTTAATATGAGTCTATCACTACTTGATCTTTGTTCTGTAACCAAAACATAGAAGCATTTTAGGACCCACACTACCCAAAGCCTTCTTTTTAAATTCTTCTATTATTTTATATTCTGCAAGTCATAAGTAGAGTCAAGTGTTACCTCGTCAGTCCTCGTTAGGACATGAGTATGGTAGAGGTTTAATGTTAATAGAAAGTCAATAGCTGTAGAAGATAGACCCCTATAGTTATTTGGCAAGGGACATGGTATCCTTCCCTCGTTGTTTTACCTTGACGGGATAGACATAATAAAATATATATATATATATATATATATATATATATATATATATGAGTTAACTTAAACTTAACAGAGGATACCATCTTCCTGGAAGCCATCTAGTAGTGACCGAATAAAAGTTAGCAAGTTAGGCTCAGTGCTCGTCCGTGAGAGACGAAAAAATCTTAGTTTGACCAACTAGGAAAAATAATTACTTAGGCCGGTGTAGGACCAAGAAGGTGTTTGGGTGAACCGGTGTGAAAATTACCCCTTTAGTAACGTGTTGTCAGTCTGCGGTTTTCAGGGACAAAACCGACGGTCCATTCAATAAGCTAACCAATATTGGTTAACTGAATAATTTTATATTTTTAAATTACTTGTAGTTTTACATATTTTAGTAAGATGTGAGAAATATTGGGCTTAGAAGTTGATTAGTCATATTGTAAATTATCAACTTATCTTTGAAAGTTAAAACTAGATAGATATCTTCTATTAACTGTGGGTTATCACTGCGATTGACACCCATATTTGGGTACAGGTTAGTAGCTTCAGTTCGGTAGCAGTTGGTGCTGGTGTAGCAATGTGAGTGCACTGGAGCGTCAATAAGCAGTCAAGGACAATTGACAATTTCCCTCATTTTATTTCTTCCGCTAGTAGTGGACCATTCTTGGAATAATTTTATTGAGACTTGTATTATTTTGTTGGATAGCAATTAGTTTATGGACTCTGAGTTTTGAAGTATTTGATTTAGTTCGTATTGTCATTGCTATCTCTTTCATGGGATTTACTCAGTATAATTCGAAAAATTTACCACCCTTCATGTCCCCTATTCTGAGTTGTTCTATTCAATTATAGGACTACTCAGAATATGGGACGTGACAATATATATAACCCTTATTCTCCTTCTCTCAATGCAATGTGGGATTAGTTTGTGGCCTTGTACACCTCACCCCACCCACATCTCACCTTGTCCATATTGGCTTTCCCCTGCATTACGAGTCTTGACTCTTGGAGTAAGCTATTGGCTATTAGATCTTGGTCGCCACAATCCACCCCTCTCGAGGGCTATATGTCCTTGTATGGGATTAGATTCTCTATTGCGAGGAGAACTAACTCTGATACCGTTTATGTAACATCCAACCCAAACACATAAGATATTGTTTACTTTGTCCGTACACGCACAATGACTTATTAGAACTAATATAAAAGTTCTAGTAATTAGTCCCATTGTAACAATAAGAATCTTGCACTTGGCTCACCATGTATTGCATCGCATGTATTGCTTTGCATACATTGGATCACATGCAACAAGGAGAACATGCACTGCAAGACAAGTGCATGCATAACTTGTCTGCGTGCTCTTTTATAGCCTTTTATCATTCCCACATGCACAGCTAACATCCACTCACCTCGCAAACCCAAGCGGTCCATTATTTCCTTCTGTTTTTTAATCATTTTATTTAGATAATCATTACACTGGGCCATTACACAAGGAAGAGAGCTGTCACACAGCTGGGATTGCTCTCGTGTGATATGTTACCAAAGGATCATAAATCATTATTTTGAGTCTCCCATAATTACTCCCCTCTTTGCTCCAATAGCTAGTGGGGTTGTGCTATATAAAGAGAGACATACCTCTTGTTTGATAGATAGAGAAAACATTTCCTTTCTCCCTCCAAAAAAGTCATGTTGCTCTCTAGATTCTATAGTAGCGAAGCTCTGCCTCTTTTCTTGGTCTTTCACCAAAGAGAGGATTTCTCCATCAAAGCTTTGTCTCTCTGTTCGGTTTGCTACTGAAGGAAGACTCTCTTGTTCCATTGCTGGATTTCTGAAATCTCGTTTGGGTTCGCAAAGCCTCCTTGGAGCCGTACCAACGAGGAGGAGTGCGCTTGCACAAGGGTTGTAATATCTCTACTAGTCGGTGCCTGGAGTCCCGCACGTGGGGAGACAAGTCGGCTTTTAGGACAACGCTTGCACGCTTCGACCACACATGCCACATTCTAACTCTACTCTTATTTATTTATATTAGTAGTAGACATCTTTTTCAAGTTCAATAGATTAAATTATCTTATAATCCATATATGATTTGATTGCCTTGCTATAAAATACAATGACCTAACTTCATATGAGATATAGAAGAATAGGAAGCCAAATCTTAGTTGTTTTAAAGTGTGGGGGTGCCTAGCAAAGGTTAGAATCCCCGACAATAAGAGAAAGAAGATTAGACCAAAAACCATAGATACTATTTTTATTGGCTATACTTCTGAAAGCAATGCTAATAGATTTCTAGTGTTCAACTTTGAAATCAGTGAGATAGCCAACAACACCATAATAGAAGCTAGAGATGCGACATTCTTCGAGAGTATTTTTCCATTTAAGACTATAATTAACCATGAACCCAGTGAGAATAAAAGTACCGGAATAGGATTTAGTTATAGTAGACCTAGTCCTATGATAGAAGCTGACACAACTCAACTTAGAAGGAGTCAAAGAGTTAGTGTACAGAAAACTCATGAAGACTTTTATGCCCTACTAATAGAAGATTCCCCTATCACTTATGAGGATGCTATGAAGTCATATGATTCACCTTTTTGGAAAGATGCCATAGATAGTGAGATGCAATCCCTTATTCAAAACCACACCTGGGAATTAACTTTCTGATTTACCCCCTGGGTGAAAACCTATAGGTTGCAAGTAAATCTTTAGGAAGAAACTTAGACCCAATGGGACAATAGATAAATTCAAAGCGAGATTCGTCATGAAAGGCTTTGCCCAAAAGCCTGGAATTCACTATTTTGATGTCTATGCCCCTATAGCTAGAATTACAACCATTAGGGTCCTCATAGCACTAGCTTCCATCCACCAATTAGCCATACATCAAATGGATATTAAAACTGTATTTTTGAATGGAGACATAGACGAAGAAATATATATGGACCAACCTGAAGGCTTTATTGTCTATGGCCAAGACGCTAAAACGTGCAACCTAATCAGATCCCTATATGGTCTAAAGCAAGCACCCAAGCAATGACACTCTAAATTTGACGATATCTTCTTATCATATGGATTTTATATCAATAAGACTGATGAATACGTGTACCATAAGATGTTCAACGATAAGTCATTATTTTATGCTTATATGTCGATGATATATTTATCTTTGGTAGTACCTACAAGTTATAAGTGAGGTTGAAGCCTTTCTGTCCCAAAACTTCGATATGAAGGATTTAGGTCAAGACGATGTAATATTGAATAACAAGATCATACACAAACCAGGAGAGATATTACTATCCCAATCTCACTATATAGAGAAAATCCTCCATAAGTATTACCAATTTGATTGTGAACCCCTTTCCACACCTTTTGATCCAAGTGCACATCTTAAGAAACACACAGGGTTTCCCGCCCTCATGAAGGAATATGCACAGATCATAGGGTTATGAGGTTTTCTGGCAAATTACACTAAACCCGACATAGCTCATGCTGTGAATCGACTGAGTCAGTATACCAGTAATCCTAATCAAGATCATTGGAATGCTCTTGAGAGAGTAATTAGGTACCTTAAAGGTACCATTGATCATGGGTTACACTTTAGTGGATACCCAGCAGTCTCAAAAGGCTATTCCGATGCAAATTGGATTAACAATTCTCAAGATGTCAAATCCACTACTGGATTCATATTCCTGCTGGGGGGGCTGCAGTGTCTTGGAAGTCAACCAAACAAACAATTATGGCTAGAAGCACTATGGAGGCTGAGATTATAGCTTTAGATACAACCATGCACATAAGTCGAGTGGCTTAGAGACCTTTTGGTTGACATTCCTCTGGCTGAAAAACCTTTACCCCCTAAATATCTACAAGTGCATGCACGTGCCTTCGGTGGCAACATATATGCCGGCACTGCAGTGGGGCACCTTCGACGTCAAGACGTTCCCCTAGTACTCCAGCGGGGCCGTGAAAGAGGGCTTGATATAGGCGATTGGATTTTGAGGAAAATGATAGAGGGGCAACTAGATTGGGTGGGCGATCTGGACGACTGTGATAGCTTGCGTGAGAGCGACTGTAGCGGCTGTGGGTGGTGGATTTTGTGGGGATTTTGATCGCGTACTGGGTGGCATTTAGCACCACTACAATTGCATCATAGCCACACGATTTTAGCGACCACGACAGGTGTATTGCACTTAGCTCCAACTACATCTCAATTGTTGCTCTTATTTGAAAGGCGATTGCAGAGAGAGGTGAACCCAAATCCTCTCCTCATTCCTTTTCCCTATCGTTTGCCCCTGAAGTCATAGTCGTCCGATGCACCCATACCCGACAAGTGCATCGCACTCATCCCTAACTGGCAAGCAAAGAAATGACTATAATGAAGATTGGGGGAAGAGAGAGAGAGATTGGCGGAAGAGAGAGAAATCGAGGGAAGAGAGAGACAGAGAGAGAGATGAAGAGAGAGAGAGAGAGAGAGAGAGAAAAAGAGATCGGGGAAAGAGAAAGAGACGAAGAGAGATACGGAGAGAGAGATCGGGGGAAGTGATAGAGTCACGGCCGTTCGATGCACCCATACTCAAGAGAGACAGAGAGAGAGAGATCGAAGAGAGAGAGAGAGAGAAAAAGAGAAGCGGAGAGAGAGAGAGAGAGAGGGAGAGAGAGAGAACGAAGAAAGATAGAGATCGGGTGGAGAGAGAGACGGAGGGAGAGAGAGCAAGAAAGAGAGAGAGAACAAGAAAGAATGGAGAGAGAGATCGGGGGAAGCAAGAGAGAGAGATACGGGGAGAGTGAGAGTTCAAGAGAGAGATATATACGGAGAGAGAGATCAGGGAAGAGAGAGGCTTATTTTTTTTGTCTAGTCAGCTTGTCCTGGTTAGCTTTTGGTTCCGTTTTGTCTAGTAAGCACAAAACTGACTTCCCTTGTTATATAGATATTATAGTAGTAGATCGACAACAGATAAGTGCAAACAAGAAAATGCCGATGTAAAAATGAACCGATACTTAAAATGTGACAAAATTTTTTGAGATATAAACTCAAGAATTATATAATTGCCATAGGTTACGTCATATCTGAAAAAAATATGGCTCATCAACTAACCAAAGGCTTATCTAGAAAAGCGATTCTAGAATCTTCGAGGGAGATGAGACTTTGCCCATATAAAAAGATCACCACGGTGGTAACTCAACCTCACGGAGGTTCAATGGATAGAAACAAATATGATTGGTGATTATGAGGAGCACTGATTTTCTCCTCCCTTCCCTATGGCGACAGTGCTCATAAAAGCAAGTGTTAAGTTGAGTTTCATAAAACTCTTAATAAATCCAAGACCCAAGAGGCAGGGTATCTACTTGCTCATACCCTTTAAGGATTCATCGATATATGTGGAGTCGTGAGGACCGCGACATATGGAAATATGACTACTCCCTTAAACACAAATGAGATATCTTACGCATGGTCGTGTACGCGCAAACCTGACTAGAACTCCAAGCCAGCCATATTATGTGTGATATTTGGAGAAGTTTGACAAATGGGCTGGTTCAAGGTTAGTCCACCATGAACCCACATATGGATTCCGTTATCACTAAGTGTATGTTCAAACCGAAAAGGTACCTACACTCATTGCATAATATAAGGAACCCAACAATATTCTTTATCCTTCTTGAACTTTGAAACTCTTTAACTTCAAAACTTTTATATTAGGGGGGGATTGTTAGAACTAATATAAAAGTTCTACTAATTAGTCCCATTGTAACTATAAGAATCTTGCACTTGGCTCACCATGTATTGCATCGCATGCATTGCTTTGCATACATTGGATCACATATATGCAGTAAGGAGAGCATGCACTGCAAGACAAGTGCATGCATAACTTGTCTGAGTGCTATTTTACAGCCGTCCACCATTCCCACATGACATCTAACATCTCACTCACCCCGCAAACCCGAGCGGCCCATTATTTCCTTCTGTTTTTTAATCTTTTTATTTAGACAATTATTAAACTGGACTATTACACAAGGAAGAGAGCTGTCACATAGCTGGGATTTCTCTCGTGTGATATGTTACCAAATGATCAACAATCATCCTTTTGAGTCTCCCATAATTACTCCCCTCTTTGCTCCAACGGCTAGTGGGGTTGGGCTATATAAATAGAGCCATACCTCTTGTTTGATAGACAAAAAAAACATTCCCTTTCTCCCTCTGCAAAAGCCCTGTTGCTCTTAAGATTCTACAGTAGCGAAGCTCTGCCTCTCTTCTCGGTTTCCACCGAAGAGAGGATTTATCCTTAAAAGCGTTCTCTCTCTATTCGACTTGCTACCAAAGGGAGACTATCTTGTTCCATTATTGGGTTTCTGAAGGCTCAATTGGGTTCACAAAGCCTCCTTGGAGCCGTGCCAATGAGGAGGAGTGCGCCTGCACGAGGGTCGTCATATCTCTACTAGTCGATGCCTGGAGTTCCGCACCTGGGGAGGCAATTCGACTTTTAGGACAGTGATTAAGCGCTTCGACCACACAGGCCACAATCTAACTCTATTCTTATTTATTTATAATTGTAATAGACATCTCTTTCAAGTTCAATAGATTAAATTACCTTATAATCCATATATGATTTTGATAACCCTGCTATAAAATATCCAACATGACTTCCCAGGAGGTTACCCATCTTAGTACTACTCTCATCTGAGCACGCTTAACTATGGAGTTCGTATGAGATCCATAGTGGTGCATGATTTTTAAACGCGCCTTCTAAGTTTGGGAAAGAAAATTATAAATAACTCAGGATCTCCGTCAATGTTCAGGGCTGCAATCCCTTCCACCTCTTTAACTCCTGCTCCTTGATCTAGTTGGGCTTCATCTTGGCCTTCATGTGGCTTCTCAAACTTAGGCTCCATAATCCAATAGAAGACAAGGTAAGGATGGAGTTATAAGATTAGGTAGCTAGCGGGGAAAGGATAATAACATTAGTTTCGTTATTCCAAAGAAAAATACAATTCAACCAAAAAGTTTAGCAAATTTTTTCTTCTTGACGTGACTCGATCAAAACCGTCCCTTTGCCAACCGATCAAGTCTACATGCATTTGGACACATGCGATTAGGTGCCGCGCTAGGATGTATAAAAAAATTAACGTATTAAATCCGCGTGGCTGAATAGCATTGCTCATTTCAAAATTAAGTGACTATCTATCTATCTACACTACTCCTATATAATAGAGACCTTTGGTGCTACATGGCAATCCCCCCCCCCCCCCCCCCCACTCCCCCTCCTCTTCCTTTAATATTTTTATAAATAAACATGTGCAATCCGTTCGAGCGGCATCTTAAACGGTTGTGTATTGCACAAGATTAGGTCTACAAAAACAATATATGATTCTATTTGCAAAAACTCAATCACTCGTATGCAATATAGGGATGTCAACGGATCAGGCCTAAGTCAAACAAAACCAAGCACAATTCGATTTGTAATTGGATTTGAGATTCAAGGACCAAGTTTGAGCCCGTTTTAACGGTTTGAGCCTGATTCGGGTTTGGTTTTGAAAAACTTCAATTGCTTATTGTGTCTTCAATGGACTTGCTTGGTATCAATTAAGCTTGTTATTATGGTTGACAATGGCCGAGCTTAGGCCAAACTCAAACAAGCTCGCTTACAAGCCCATACTTTTTTTTTTCTTGAGTCGCTCGACCCATTTTGTGTTACAATTTAAAGGCAAGCTCCAAACCCACCCATTTTGTGTTACAATTTAAAGGCAAGTTCCAAACCCGAGTCCTTAAGGTTTGGACTAGAAAATTTCAAATGTAACAAGAGTGAGGACTGATTATAGATCTTAAAAGCTGGTTCGACCTGCCTAAATTGGTTAACTCGACCCATCAATTAAACGGGCCGATTTAGGATTATGTAATAGCCGACCAGTCCAAAACTGGGTCAACTCGACCCATCTGGTCTTTCAAATCCGTGTGACAAATACATATTGTCTCATCTGTGGCTAATTACAGGCATGATATTTAAAAAAAACAAACAAACCAATTACGACTCGCGAGCATGTCGTACTTCACAATTTAGCCCCATGGTCCACCTGCAATGCATGTATAAACTATAAAAAAAAGAAATAATAATACCCTAGTCATCTAGTTGGGACTTAATCATGGGTGGGGTAAGTTTGTATTAATAGGGTCAAGTGGGTTAGGAATGATCCTCCTATGTTGTGAAAATTGTTCTGTTTAATAAACGGGTTAGGGTTACGATTAGGGTTGAGCCATCCTAACTCGTCATCCTAACTTGTCAACCTTAATCTGTCGATCGTAACCCTAACTCGTTTGCAAGCTATAGAACCTCTGATAGGTCAAAGATAGAGGGTTGATATATTATTCTAGATGGTATCTATATTACATGTTAAGGCAGTTTGGGTTATTTACAACCTTGCCATCTTCAAAATCGTGCAGAGACAAGTTATCCACCCGATTTAATCGATACATGAGTGGGATGCATCAATTTTTTTTTTAATCACGAACTCTATATCCGATCTAATCGAATGGATGAGCTGTTCCCACGATCTCTCCTCCATTCCGATCTCTCTCTTTTCCCCACGATCTCTCTCTCTCTATCCGTCTCTCTCTTCTCCACGATCTATCTCTCCCTGTCTCTCTTTCTTCCCCACGATCTCTCTTTCCTTCTCTCTCTTCCCCACGATCTCTCTCTCTCTCTCTCTCTCTCTCTCTCTCTTCCCCACGATCTCTTTCTCTCTCTTCCACTCTCTCTCTCTCTCTCTCTCCGTCTTTCTATTAGTTCGTGATCCCGTGCCCCACGACGGGTGCATTGGGTGGGGGTTGGGGGTTGGGGGGGAGGCCACACTGAAGGCACCCGCTTCGTGCCAACCGGCACGGGCATGTACTAGTGTAGTACATTGGATACACTTCATCCAATGGTAACAAAGATTGATCGAAACGTATGGACTGTCTATAGTCTTTGTTAATATTTATGTAGACCCAACTATACAACAGAGTCGGATTAAACTGAACTTAATGCAAATCCAAACCCAGCCTATCTTATGATGGCCCTACAATGTAGGTTTGTCTCCATATAAATATTTGGATAAACTATACTTTACCCCCTTGATGTTTAGTCCAAAATCACTTAACCCCATTATAGTTTATAAACTATATTTGCCCCTTTTAATTCAATTTTGATTAGATAGAGGTTGCTCAAGGGAAAGATTTAGTAGTTGACAAAAGGGGTATTGTGCTAACATTTAAGGGTAAATTACACTTTGCCACCCTAAAGCTTAGCTCAAAAACACTTAACCCCCTCTATAGTTAAAAAACTATATTTTGTCCCTTTCAATTCAGTTTTGATCAAATTAAAATTACCAAATGAGTAGATTACGTAGTTGACAAAAGGGTGTATAGCGCTAAAATTTCAAACTTTAGGGAGCGATTTGGAATAAAATATACTACAGAGCTGTTAAGTGTTTTTGAGCTATATTTTAGGGGTCAAACTTTAATTTACCTAGCATTTACAACTGCAAGGACCGATTTGTAAGAAAAAAACATTACGAGGGGTTAAAGTGATTCACTCCAGGGGGTAAATCCGGCTAGGCACGGGTTTTGGTCCCCATTCATCTGTTTCCGATTTCGCTTCGTTTCACGTGACTCCTCCGTTAAAGTGTTATCTATGCTGCTGAGATTTCTTCATTGGGCGGTGGACGACTATAAAGTTTAAACCCTGCCACCTTGAAATTCTCCACAATAAACGCTCAGATGGCGCCGCCGTCCCACTCCTCCTCGTCCTCCGGTGGCGACCGGGACGGCGCCCTCGGCGAGGACATGGAGATACTACGGAGGGTCCGCGCGATGACCGGCCGCAACCCCAGCGACATCGACGAGTCCGATACCGACTCCGGCGGCGAGAGCAGCGGGGCCGACGACAACGGCCTTCTCCGGCGCCTGCAGGAGCGATTCTCCCTCCCCTCCTCGCAACCCTGGGGCGCCCACTCCCTGCCCATCGTCAAACCCTTGAGCACTCGCCCACCGCCCGATTCGGACGAGGAGGACGATTTTGAGACCCTCAGGGTCATCCGGAGGAGGTTTGCACAGTACGAGCAGGGTATGAATTTCACTATAAATGCATTTTATTATTTGCAACTTTGAAATTCAACAACCACTGTTGCTCCTGATACATTGAAAAAAAGTTTGAGTTTTTAAGTCTCTTTTCCCCTCCACAGCCTACAAAAAGGAAATAGAAAGAGAGGGAGAAGTGGGGGCATTAGAGAAAGGGGAATGCGATCATCTGGCATGGGCCACCAGACAATTGTGATAGCACATCCACATAAAATCAGCACATTCTAAAACCTTTAAGTACATCAAATCTAAAAGGCTTTATCAGTCTTCCTATTTAATCGTTAATTTGAAGAGCACATTTGATAAGTATAGAGACTTTAGAATGTGCTGATTTTTTTACTTAGAAGCTTTAGAATGTACTGATTTTTTGTGGATGTGCTATCTAAGGTAAAGTGATTATGCTCACAAAAAATAAACAACCTGTGAAACCTCTATCTAATGATTTGAAAATCAGTATAAAAATTTGAGTGCAAAATCAATGTTTAAAAAGACACCTGCTTAGACAAGAAACCAAGGGACAACTAGAGTGTACGCGTTGGGAGACCATCAAGAACTGACTTTGGCGTTTCTACCAACTTAGACTGATTTCTGGCAGATCTGTGATAAAGAAACCTTGGAATATGGATCCAGGGTGATGAGTACAACATCGGGGTTCGGTATTTTTCAGTGTTTTAAAAAATGCACCCCGGGACGGCTCAATTTGGGGCTTTTTTCCTGTGGGGCTTACGCCTGAACCACTGTGGCGTACGCCCCGAACACCCGGGTACGTCTTTTATGCCCCATTGGCCCGGGCTTACGCCCCACTGGAGTTTGTCTGCATAGTTGAAAAAAATTATGATTTACTTGCGACCGTGTGATCCTTTATATGCGTCTTACTCTCTTGGATGACGATTATGATATTTTTGGAAACTAAAGTTGTTTTAAATTGATTCTATATCATGAATGGAATTCTATCTATGGAATATAAACATAGATAGTTTGAATTTGGGTTAGAAGTTTAGAATTAGATCTTAAATGATATTGAAAGACAATGACATGTTCATTTTTATTATTGTTTTTTATATATTTATGATTAATCAACCATGTTTGTAGGCTTAAATGCTTTGTTTGCTCATTGTATTTTTTATTTTATTTGTTTTTAATATATTTTCACTATTTTTTATAATATTTTTTATCGACCCCATCCTTTGTATAGTCATATATAGGGCCATTGGTCTAATAAGTAAAGGAATCTCTTTACTCCCAAATCCCTTTTTCATATTTTTCCTTTTTTGGTCTATCAAAAGTTATAGGTTCCTCTACATGGTCTTATAGATTTTGAGGCCGTTGCTGACATCAAACTCTGGTTCTCTGATTCAGGAGACTCACCTGGTTGTCAATATGAGGAGTGAGCCTTAGCTGATTTCTGTAAGATAATTTTTAAATTGAAGGCATATACGTGAACTTTGGATGTGTAACTACGTATTGCTTCGACCTGTATGCTACTCTGAATTTGGGCATAAGCTTTGCTGCTATATACTTGAACAATTATTGAATTACTGATTGGAGTATTATTGAAGAGGTACTCAGATAGTGATCAAGTGACATATTTTGGTTCTTGGTGCAATCCGGAGCCTTTTGGATGCCATTATTTACTCTGATTCAGATTGGAATTGCCCGAGTGCACTTTAAGTCTATTAACCTTATGTTTTCATCATTGTTGATTTGGTCAACTCTTGGTGTATGAAGCAATATACTCTCCTAATCATGAGCATAATCATTTGGTACTTAGCACAATATACTCTTGGTGTATGAAGCAATATACTCTCCTAATCATGGGCATAATCATTTGGTACTTAGCACATTATTTTTAAATTACTTCTAATGATTCTGAGGCTGTTGATGAATGCTGCAGCTTTCCTACAATAATGAAGCAGTTATGTTGCTTTTGTATGATTCTGAGTGCTACTATAAGTGGGAATGGAGCAAGCTGTAGCATTTCTATGTTTGTGACCAAGTTAATGATGTGATCTTCATGTTCAGTTGAATGATAATTTGATCAATCCAATGATGATAAGCCCATGTGGAAAAGGTTTTCCAAGTTCGTGTCCTTCATGTTGGCCTGAAGTTCATGTAAATCTACAACCTGGATTAGTCTAAACTTTAAGAATGAATTCCCCCCCCTATAATGTTAGCAACTTAGCATAATTTTTGTTTGTATTTTTTTGGTACCTCTTCTCGTATTATGATGCATGCGTCTCTCAATTGAGAGGAACTTCCTCTGTTTAGTGGAAGTGTTGATGCATATGTTGTCTTTTTGCTTAACATTCTGAATGCCATTTATCTCTATTGCAGTACCAGTAGTTTAGGAACCTCCCTTTTTAACCATTAAGGTCCTTCCACCGATAATGCAACATTACTCTCCCTAGATATCAATGCTATTCTCTATGTGAAGCAAAAATGTACTTTCGAGTGAGTGAAACAATATTACTCTACCTAGAGATCAATGGTATTCACATATGAAGCAAAAAAGTACTTTCCATTGAGTTGAATCAACCAAGCACATTGAGAGGACCTTAATGGTTATAGTGAAGGTTCCTGAAACTATCATGATCAAATTGCCTCTCAATTACTGTGTTGATTCAACTCACTTGAAATTTTGAGCAACGTGCATTGATTTAGATGAAGGAGGCAATCATCAAAAAGAGAAGTACCAGAGGCACTCATTTCTATCACTCATAGAACCTTTTCTCATCAGTTTGCTTCTATTAATGTTTATTAATTCATGGTTGGTAAGGTTGACTGCTTAGATGGAGAAATTACTAGCATATATGTTAATATGGATCTATCATAATTGGTTCTAAAAGATACGTTTGGATTAATTTGTATGATGTATCCTTTTGTGGATTTGTTAACTAAAACAGTGGCAGATATAAAAAGGACTGAAAAGGGTATCACATGCCATGCTGGGATGCCAATTGAAGATTGGAAAATCTTAGGGGAACTGGATTAGTTTGGTTAACGAGTTTATTTAATGATATCTTGTTTGGAGGATTATGGTACCTATCAATGAGAATAAAGGTAATGTACAAAGTTGCCCCAATTATCGTGGCCAAGATGTGGGAGAGGTAATGGAAAATGGTTAAGAAAACTGACAAGAATCTCAGAGAACCAATTCATATATATGGCATCTGTAGCTTTCCTAATCAGAAGATTTGAAATAGGATTAGGGTTATACGAGGAGAGAAACTGTAGCAGCCACCTATCTTGTCCCCTATCCCCATTGGAGGACTACCAAAAGGTTCATTTATCCAGAATATCTTTTTTATGCACAAAATAAAACATTCTTCATATGGAAGCAAAAAAAATCGAAACCTGACCTGTCTGAACTCTGAAGTAGGAAAAATTTCAATTATCTTATGTCATTTTGTTTGCATTCTTATCGACTACTAGAGTTTTTGGGACCAGGACTAATAGGTTCAAATTGCTTCTTTGCAAGGCATTCCTTCTTTTGCTTCTTTGTTCATGACATGTGCCTGTTCTTGTTGAGCATATTAGTACTTATGTTTAAAGCAAAATACTATAGCTAATATATATTTGATGCAATTTCCTGTAACAAACATTGCCTTTTTCCCTCTTGTCCTGACTTTTTCAGTTTCAAGGGTTGCTCCAGGGTTCTGTTATCTCTGTAAGCATATATTGTATAACCAATATTGTAGCTTCTTCTTTAAGTGGGAACTTGTACTCCAGGTTTTGTGGCAGATCCGGATTTTGTCCAAGGTTCTTTGGCCAAGATGCTAGCACCAATGCACAAAGTATTATGTGCTCTAGCTGAGAGATGATCTTAAGTAGTTATAAATATTTTTGGGTTGCTAGTCAATCAATAAATTTACTTCATACATATGGGTTAAGGCTTGCAGTTAGGACCGCGTGATACTTTAAATTGTATTTGCATTAGGTTACTGACTTTGTGGTTGATAATACATGATGCTCAATTGTCATGTTTTTTTTTTTTTTTTTGTGTTTATGAATGTGCTGACGCTCTTTGTCCATATTTGCTTTCATATTAGAATTAATAGGTCAATTAGGTGACAAAAGTTCACCAGTAAAAGATAAGTTTGAGGTCAATTGACAATAGGGTAACAAACATGAACCAAATTTTGTCCAAGGTTTTTTGGGCAAGATGACAGAGGATTTTGTGATCTGGCTGAGTGCTCTTTAGTAGTACTAAATATTTTTGGGTTTCTCATTGATATGTAAATCAACTCCATACATATGGGTTAAGGCTTGCAGGTTAGGGTCATGGTTTTGATTATGAATTGTATTTGCACTAGGTGACTGGCTTTGTGGTTAATAATACAATGCTCAATTGTCATGTTTGTTTTTTTTACGTATTTATGAATGTGCTGCAGCTATTCCGATTTTTGGTTTCGTAGTTAAATTAATAGGTTGAGTAGGTGCCAAAACGCACAGGAATCACTGCATTAAGCACGCCTTTTTCTTTTGTAGCTCATTTGTCTAGTTCTCTATTAGAGGTCCATTGTGTATAGGGTGTTTTCTTCCATTAACTTTAATGGATAGTCGTAGGTGAATGATCTTGGTGAAGTGGTTAGGTTTATTATTGCGTTTCATTGTGTAGACGTTAAATTAAAGATAAATTTCAAATGTACCCAAGATTTTCAGCCAATTGATGTCCATTTGAATGGTTAGTGGGCCCTGAAATTTGCAGGGAGGACGAGACATTCTACGATGTTTCTCTCAAATGAATTTGGCAAACTAAGGTAGCCAATGCTAGCTTCTTATTTTACTTGCATGCTTGTATTTAAAAGGTTGTTGCCTTCAGTTTAAAATGTAATATATATTATTTGATTAAAATAATTCATGCTCTGCATCCTTTGATGGATGTCGTGGTATGAAAACCCATTTTTCTTCTCTTTTTTAAGTTATAATTCGTATTAATTGATTATGCCACGTTATCAACTTTCCCATTTCACATTTGATGTCACTTCACTTACACACGTCTATTTATGAGGATATTTTTAAGATGCATTTATTAAAGCTATATCCATGTCTTTATAAAAGTTATTCTATCATCGGTAGTCTTGTTTTAATGAAAATTTCATGGTCTTATGACCAATAGATATCCTCATTTTTTGACATCAGTCGGGACTACACCTTGATGGCATCACCTTTCCTGGTTCATATTGGATGCTTTTTGTAGCATGATTGGTCAGTCCAGAGTCCAGACGTGATACTGCAATTAGAATCAAATGTCTCAGAAATTCTATAACGTGCCAAAGCTTTAGTGTTTTTAACTAGGTTGATGCCGATTGTTCTAATGATCCATAAATTCATCAGCATTGGAATCTTAGGCTCCTAGCTTTAATAGCTATACCTTTTGAAGGTACAAGGTATTTGTTGGACTAGTGCCATGGCAATATGGGTACTTATTCCCTTTTTAATTTAACTAGCGTTTATTTGTTTTACCTTCTATTGTTTTATACAGCCAATCATATCCCAAAATAATTCGGAATGCAGACTATGCAGTCTTATTTATCCTTAAATTATATTTATGTGCAGATGCTATTAAAAAGAAATCTGAGAATCGTTTAGAAGAAGCTGGGATGGAAGTTGCCAATGTAACGTCTAGGAGAGAAACACCTGATGTTTTGTCCAGGTATGAGAACTGCACGACACTGAGCAAAGAGATTCCAGATTTCGGCACTGCTGATATACATCAAGCAGAGGACGAAACATGCAATATATCTGGGAAGCCTTTCTTGTATTCCCATTTTCCAGAGTCTGCACAAAATTTTACTGATGCCCTCAAGAAGAACAGGTCATGCCAGAAGTTTATAAGGAGGAAACTGATAGAAATTCAAGCAAAGATTGAAGAGAATAAGGAATTGAGAGAACGTATCAAATGTCTTGTGGATTTCCAGGTTGCCTGCAAAAAAAATGTGGGGCGTATTTTTTGTCAACAACATGATCCTCGTATTAGGCTAATTTCAACACAGAAGTCCAGTACCACAAAGACTCCAAAGGTTGGCCTCCTTATCTTTATACTTTCAAATCTATTGTCACATATAGTTTTGAACTTTTAATTGTTTATAGTTATCTTGTGAGGCACGTTTCTTTGGCAATCCTTTCGTCTAAGAAGGTGAGTGCATTTTTACACAACAAAAGAGAATAAAAAACTTTGGATACCCTTCTTATGGATTGAGATTTCGGTCGAAATGCCGAAATTTCGGTTTCGGCCGCTACCGAAACGAAACACCCATGCAAAATCCCGAAAGTCTGGATTTCAGGTGATTTTGGGGCATTTCGGTGGTTTTCGGTGAATTTCGGCCATCCTAATGGAGATAAGTATGAAGGAAAAGTCCATCCTAAGTATGAAGGAAAAGGCCATCCTAATGGAGATGGCTTTATCAGATTTTATTCCTGATTTGTGACATTTTATTCTCCAATTTTGTGCTCTCTTAAAGCCCCTGTATCCATATTTAGATATTGCTAGTTTTTTTCCTGGTATTACAATGTTGCAGATTGCTCAATACATGTCCTAAACTACATGAGCATGGTGGTCACATATTGGTTGCGAATGGCAGTGCTGTTTTCTTTAAAAGTTAGTAAGAGATTCTGAGAATCATGACATGACATTTTGGCTCATTGCAGCCTAGTTTGAAGAAGGTTCCTGCCTTGTGTTTTGGCCCAGCTGAAAACTCTCATGTTTCTCGATACAAGTTGGTGATGACGAGATTCCCTGTCTCACTTCATAAGCAAAAATGGTCAAACATAGAGAAGGAAAAACTTGCGAAGGGTTTAAAGCAACAATGTCAAGAGATGCTCATGTGGACTTTTATGAACCGTGAAAGGTACACCTTTCTTTTATTTTAATATATAAATCTGCGATTTACTTCAAGGCTGCAAAAATCATGTCAACCAGATTTCTTCAATGCTTGAGTGAACTCTTAAGTTGTTCATTTGGGTTGGGTTGTACGCTGACTACTTTTTAATTTGCAGTCACCACGAGGGGCCCATAGGTTCAAATTTAATGCCTGCTCAATCAAGCAGTGATCTTGAAGTCACACCTGAAAAGATCAGATCTTCCCTTGATTTCGTCAATTGGGATCGATTGGCTTCTATGTATTTAACAAGCCGTTCTGGTGCAGAGTGTGAATCAAGGTTTGACTTCATTTCTTGACTAGATGTGAGATATACTATTTTATACCAAGCCATCAGTTTAATTTTTGCCAATTTTCTAATATCTACGGTTGTAATTGAGATTTCTGGGTTAGGCACTTTTCAATATTACTTATATATATGGTGATCTTTACTTGGATGAGAACCATGATCAATTTCACTCTAATTTTTTTAGCCTACTTTTAAATGTTTTAAAACACCATAGCGGTAGATGAACAACGGCAGTGCCTAGGAGGAGAAAGGAGTGGCTGGGGGTTGAGGAATATCAGAAAATATTTTAAAAGGCTCAGTCTAGGCAGACGACCCAGGGTCGGCTTGCATCTTGGCGTTGGATTATGAATGCCTAGGAGGATTCATACCATATTTTGAGTTAGTTTTTAACGAAGGGCTTTCAACCTAACATCAACCATTCTCATATGGGCTTGGAACCGGCAATGGCGGTTTTATGAATGCGTAAGAGGAAAGAAATAAAATGTTATATATTTCTAGGTGCTGAATTAAAAGAATGCTTAGGAGGAAAGAAATGTTATGTTATATGTTTTTATGCACATTTGACAATATTAAATAACAGTTTTTAAAAAATCAAATTGAATTCTAAACTCTAAATTAAAGGATTAAAAATCATAAGTTTTATAAAAACGACAAGCCATGAATTGGTAAACAAACGTAAAGACATGAGTTAAGAATTGACGGCTAGAACTTCTTGACCATTTCAATTCTTTCCCCCCTTTTTTCTTTCTCATTATTGTGTTCTTTTTTCTCTTCCTCTCAGTCCCTTCCTTTTATTCATTTTCTACCCATTGACAAAGATTTTAGCTGTGACTAACGTTGATTTTTGGAACCACTGCCCTAACAATAGGAAAATGGAGGACGAAAAAATAAAGTGCAATGACCAAATTGGCAAAAAATCAAGGATAAATAACTTTTCATGCTCTTGAAGCTAATTATTTCTAGGCAATCAATGCTCATACCTCAGCTGCCCTTGCACCTAGCAAGGTGCCCGGGAGGTCGCCTAGGCCTAGACGTGCTAGGCTTTCATTTTTAAAGCAATGGTGACTTTTCTATGCATTATTTGATGCATTGGTCTCTCCTCATTTCTATGCATATTGAAGTTCCCCTTGGAAAAACTAGAAGCCAGGCTTTGCGGCACGTATCAAGTACGCTTTTTTGAAAGCATGATTTGCTCCTACTTAAATCGAGTTTGCCGATCGGATTGATACAAATTTGCGTCCGGGATACAACAAAGCGTTATGGTGTTTGCGTTTAGCAACCACGAAGAATTCTCCATAGAACTCTTGTTGACACTAAAGATGTCTGGCAGTGTATGCGTGTGTTTGTGAGTGATAGAGATGGAGAGGAATCCTAACTAATCATGGAATCCTAATTAAGTGAAATTCTACTTTGAGTGTGAATCCTATTTTAATGGTGAACTCTTTTTGAACTTGGAATTCTATACAAATCGGGATCCAAACGAAGTAGAATTTGTAGAAAATCTTGGAAGTAGCTTCATCTTGCCCCTTGATTATCATCTGCTTTTACTGGTCTACTAGCTACATGGAGCCATAATTGTGGTCTACATCGGGCACTACCACCCTCCTCTTGGTGCTGCAAGATTGGATAGTCTTCTTGGATGATACATGTCCCCACCAACTCCATGATCGGAAGGGGAAGAAATTGATCCCTTTGCGATGCTCCACCCATCGAGACGGTGATGGGGTGGTGGAGAAGGTGACATCCTATCCCATGGGAACCAATAATATCTCGACTGGGATGCGTGGGGATTCTAGGCCTCCCCACCTACCCCCCACCCACACACAAAAAAAAAACCACCACCAATTTTACACTAGATCTTTAAGTTGGGTCTGAAATCGAAGAGATGGACTGGAAACTCAACTTGAGGGGTGGGCTTCTGGTGGGGACACCAGTGCTAGACCGCCGACGACGCGTGTTTACAGTCGACGCCGACAGAAGACCGCCCAGCAGCTACAGATCTGGTTCGAGTAGTTACGGACTAGCCCACCATGAGATGGGCTCGTGGACCGACAGTAGTTTATTTTGCTGTTTTGTTATTTAATTTCGGATGGATAATTAGTAGCTGTTAAATCTGTTAGTTCAGATATGATTATGATTTCATTTGTTAGGGTAGTTGTTATCTGATGTAAGGCTATTTAAAGCCCAGTAAACATGATTCTAAGTAGTTGATGAATGAGATTTTCGGATTAATCCTGATTGCTTTTTTCTGCGAAAGAAAAGAGGGTGCGAAGCCCGCCGGTGCGAAACCGGATCTCGTCGGTGCGAATCCGGCGAGCCCCACACCCCATTCCATCTTCCCCATCACCACATTCATCACCATCTCCATTACAGCCTACAATATCAACCAAGGAGAGAGAAGAAAAGAGAGAAAGGGGAGGAGAAACCGATCCGAGATCGGGCCGGTCTCCTGGGTCCGATCAGCGACCCCGGCTGCTACCCGGCCCCGATCCGCGACCCCGACGCCGCCGCTCCTCGATCCGGCGCTCCCAACGCCGGCGACCCGATCCCGACGCTGCCGCCCCGTTTCCGACGTCCCGATCCGATCGCGACGCCACCCGCACCACCCTGCCGCGTCGCCTGCTCGCTGTCGAGGTCCGACTGCACCACCGCTGGCCGCACCGTCCACTTGCCCGGCCGTCGTCCCTGCAGCCCGAGAAGAAGAAGTTACGCTACCTTATCTTTCTGCAAAACAGTGATCAACATCAGCCTTTTATTTTGGTGACTTGTGAGAAGGGGCTGATCACGTGCTGACCTACCCCACATCAAATCAAGTACAAGAGGACGTGGGCTATTGGTTGGGTATTGAGAGCTGAGAGCACTTACCTCCTCCTTTATTTAACAAATTTCAAAGAGGTCCTTGGAGTTGGTTGCTGTCATCTCAAGGTTGTGGCGCGTGTGTCCTCTGGCCTGAACGCTGGCTTCATCATCCCTGTACTGCAAGATTGTTCAGCGCATCGCACCCGCGACCTGCCAACCCACATTAAACCCGGTTAGATCTTTTCAACTCAGCAATCCCTGTAAGAATTAGAATTCATTCTTTATTAAATACTGCTGGTTTTGTTTAGACTCATACCCACACTAAATTAGCCAATATCATCTTAAAACAATTTGAGCCTAAAGCCTTTTAATTTCAAATCCTTTAAACTGTTATTAAGTTTAGATATAAATCTTGACGCCTGTTTCCTAATATCTGGGATCATCTGACTCCCAGACGATCCAATACTTAGCCCTTTGCCGGACCCGGAAATTTGAATTAATTAAGTTCTATAAGTGCTATTGTCATCGAATATTGTTCCTTAATCTCCTGATAGGCAGTAGTAGTTCATTGTTCGGCATCAGCTTCTTTCTTAGTATATCCTATTAATCCCAATGGTGGAGACCATCGATGCAAGGGGTGACCTCCCATAACAATGAAGGGGATGTCTCCTCAGGTCACCCACGAGGTACCTTGGAAGTATGATTTTCCAACTTTATGGTCAAGTCCTCATTCATTGAACTTCATTTAAAAATATCTGTGCTAGATCCAGTTTACCTTGCATCCACTACCTTCTCTCGAGAAGGATAGTACAACAAAATTTACGTCTTCATTGGGAGCAATCTCCCATCGCCAATTGGGGTAGCTCTGTTAGATATCTGACAGTCAAACCCGGGTATGCCCCTAATGGTTGTTATTATAGATAGAGTTGATTTCCCATAGGCTAAACTTTCGATAATCCTTCGTCATCTCCTTAATGAAGTCAAGCTCCATCACCGTTGGTGTAACCATAAACCCATAGGATATGACCTTTTATTATTTTGAGAGCAAGATTATGGATTGCACTAGAGAATTTAAACAAGAAGTCAGATATGCAATAACTTCCTAGTCAATCGACGCAGACTTTCACGCATAAACGAATGAGTATGCAAATAAGGATAGGTAAAGTTTCGAACACAATTCTTAGATCAATACCAAAATATTGAATTTAATGTATTGTTTTCAACCACAAACACAAGGGAAAGTAAACGAATAAAGATAACCACCAACTAGATTGATGCAGAGCAGATTACATGCACGACTTCTGAGGCCCAAACTCGACCCAGATGCTACGACCCATCTCAGACGGGATCCAATTTTCTTTTTTATTATTATTTCTCATTTAAGTTGTCATTTTCTCCATAATTATTTAGGTAACAAGTCGCCTTTTAGATGTTTTTTAGTCTCATATTGCTCAGGAACATTAGTTGATGTAAGCCAGTATATTATATAAAGACCTGGTCTTTTTTATTGTAGATCAATGAATGAATGAATTGATGAATTTGCGTTTGCAAGTGCTTTCCTACTGATAGGATGCATCTTCTCCCCCCTCGTTGGTGCCGACTCCAACAAACCCTAAGTGCCGACTCCTAGGTTTCTTCTTTCCACTCCATTCTCTATCCTGATATCTCTCTTATCTATTCCCTCTCCTCGTCTACGAATCCCACCGGCATTAAAACATTTCCTTAAGCCTTTTAAGCGGTCTCGTCTAGCTTATACTCGTTTCAAACCCTAATTTGAGCCAAAA
Organism: Chamaelirium japonicum; assembly: GCA_947650365.1. Lineage (NCBI taxonomy): Eukaryota > Viridiplantae > Streptophyta > Magnoliopsida > Liliales > Melanthiaceae > Chamaelirium > Chamaelirium japonicum. The sequence goes on from OX393550.1 coordinate 104,235,653, forward strand.
CATCCCTAAAATCCATCAAAACCCTAGTTTTTTCATCACCAAAATGGTCCCAAAGCATTACCCTACCATTCCATCAAATTTCCCATGTAAGATCCACTCTCTTTCCATCGCCAAAACCCTTGCAATGAGCCCAAGCCAAAATATAGAATACACATACCATATTTGGTAATTCTTTGATTTCTCCACATCCAACGGACGGATCACCTCCAAATTTTAACCATAGCTTCCTTAAATCTAGACCTACCTACCCTCCAGTTTTCAATCCGCTCTGAAAAATTAAGCATGGGAAAAGGCTAAAATACCCCTTAGTTATTTTGAAAATATGCATCTTCTCAAACCCAAAACTTCAGCCTAGAGCAAGAATCCTTCCTTTTCGCGGGACCCCCATACCCGTCTTGCATCATAGATGGATTTGACTGAGATTATCTACTAGAAGAAGATGAACCATAAAATACTTAAGAAAAATAACAATAAAATACTTTTTTTTTTGAGCAAGTCCTCTCCTAGAAGGAGATGATGGGTTTAAGCCATACCCCAAGCTATATTATTAATAAACATAAAATACTTGGATTTGATTGATTCTTGAAGAAAAGATCCAATCTTCTATTTATCCCTTTCCTCTTGTTGGTAGTGTCACAGAAGACCTCTAATCAAACCCAAAGTAATGAAAATAGCTAGGAAAAAAGTTTGGAGAAAGATTCAAGAAACTCTAGATTTAGGGCATTTACCTTTTCATCAAATCAAGGAATGTAGAGGGTCATTTGGGCAAGAAATCAACTTGGGATGTTTAAGAGGGGTTTTATGGTTTTAGTGATGCAGGCACCAATAAGGTACACTACAATCCTAAGCCCTTCTAGGGTTTTCTTTGGTCAATAGCTAAGGTTTATTGTCAATATAGCGACATATAACTCAAAAGGACAGCAACATCAATTATCTCACGCAGTTCTATAAGTTCATGCAATCAACATAAAGCAGATTTAAGACTTAAAACAATTAAAGAACGCAATATTATCACAGAAAACTGATTTCAGCACATAATAGAGTCAATCGCAGATTCGCAGCAATAGATATGTAAATTGAACAATAGGCATGCATCAGATTTTCACTAAAATAGGTTAGATATGTTTGCTAGGGTTACCGACAGACTATAGATGGCGAATCTAGCAAATAGGCATAAGATATGGCTTCAACTAGCGATGAAAAGGATGATGACGGCTGCGATGCGGAGCGGAGGCAATGGAAACTAATGAAAACGAAGCGGATGCGATGGGAAAATAAAGGAAAAGGAAAGATACTGCCTGGGGTTTCCCGCCGTGGGTCGATTGCAAGGATGCGCCGACGATCCTGCACACGGAGCAAGGCCGGACGTCGGGAGAAGCCGGAACCTTCGGAAAATCAGCACCAAGGCCTTCACGAGGCGAAGTCGTGGAAGCGGCGAGGATCGGGGACACGAGTCTCGCCCGGAAGCACTCACGAAGAGGCACCAAATTTCAGCAATCCATCAAAATCTGAATTTCTCATCCTTTCTTCATCTTTTGTAGGATTAGGGTTTTTTGTTTCGATGGCTAAGATCAAAGGCCAATTAGGGTTAGAGGGTGTGGATGCAAGGGACCAAGAAAGGCAAGAAAAAGAGAGAGAAACAAGGGAGAGAAGAGAGAGAGGAGAGAGGGGACGGACAAAAGGGGGGACTGGCTCGGTTTCCGCGCGGGTAGGGTAGCGGGAGAGAGAGAGGGGCGGTATCACAAGAGGGAAATCCTATTGGGCTTAAGATAAGCCCAATTAAAACCTAATTGAAGCCCATAACTTGCCATGTCATCAAAATAGAGTTATTTCGCCATCTAACCGTCGGTTTCGAGATCTAATCTCGTCCGTCGGTGCCCCGCAAACACACACACCCATAATTTTATTAATATCATGCTGAAACTCACCCGAGAAGACCCGGATTCAATCCGAAAAGTCCTCGGATGAGATCATGGACATCCCCCATGAACTGGGCAAGAACAGAAATAAAACTAAATGCTAAAATAAGGCCAAAAACAGGGAAAAAATGGCCAAAAACTGAAATAAACGACTAACAAGTCCCAAACGGCTAATGTCATCCAAACATAAAATAAAACAACAATAAATAAATGTCTCCGACGATAAACGGAAGATGCGGCGATGATCTGATGATGCTGATCATGCTGCATCAACTCCCCCGGACTAGAAAGAACTCGACTCCGTCGAGTGGGCGTCCAGCTGCTGTATGAGGTCGGGCCGCTGTGCTCGCAACTGTCGCTCCTCCACCCAGGTACAGTCTGAAAGTGGCCTGCCTACCCACCGAACAAGGAACCGTCGGAAGACACCGCGGCGGGTAGCAAGCTCTCTGACGTCAACGATCTCCTGTATCTGCTCTGTCTCGTCTCGCTGCGCATCTGAGAACGGAATCTGTGGCGCTGAAGGCGTGTCTGGCCGGTCTCCGTGAAAAGGAACCAACTTTGAGATGTTGAAGATCGGCGATGTCGGCATGTCATCTGGTAAGTCCAGCAGGTAAGCATTGGGTCCCAACGCTCTAAGAACGCGGAATGGCCCAAACTTCCTCTGGCTCCGTTTCCCATAAGAATCTGTGGGAAACCGCTCTCTGCGAAAGTAGACGAGGACCTAGTCCCCTGGCTGAAAAGTGCTCTCGCGCCTGTATGAATCCGCGCTTGCCTTATACCTGGCATTGCTTTCCCTCAGTTTCTCAAGCGACTCCCGCTGTACAGTCTTGATTTGTTCAAGGAATTCATCAGCATCAGCACTCGCAGGACCTGTAGGCGGTAGGGCAGTTCTATCCAAGAAATGGGGAATAACATGGCCATAGACGATTTCAAAAGGAGTTTTACCTACTGAGCGATTAATTGAACTATTATATGCGAATTCAGCCTGTGGTAAAACTACATCCCACTGTTTTGGTCTTTCACCAGCTAGACATCGAAGCATATCCCCTAGGCTACGGATGACAACTTCCGTTTGTCCATCAGTTTGAGGGTGATACGCGCTACTGTATTGAAGTTTAGTTCCTAGCTTTGACCAAAGAGTACGCCAAAAGTTGCTCAGAAATCTAGTGTCCCTATCAGATGTAAATGACCTTGGAATGCCATGCAGACGAACAACTTCCCTAAAGAATAACTCAGCTACATGAGATGCATCAGAAGTTTTCCTACATGGTATGAAATGTGCCATTTTAGAAAATCGGTCTACAACCACAAAGATTGAATCAACGCGCCGAAGTGTTCGGGGTAGACCTACAATGAAATCCATGGTGATATCCTCCCAAGGGCGAGCAGGGATCGGCAGAGGAATGTACAAACCTGTGTTCTGCTTTTTGCCTTTGAACATTTGACAGGTTCGACATCGTTGCACAAACTTGACGACGTCTTTTCTTAAGTGAGGCCAGAAGTAACGTCTCTCCACTGAATCAATAGTTTTGGTTTGGCCAAAATGACCTCCCAAATTACTTCCGTGCAATTCATGGATTAACGTATCTCTAAAAGATTCGTTCGGATTTTCTTCAGAAACGATCCCTTCATGGGTGTTCTGAACAAGACTCTCGCGAAGGGAACACTCAGGGATGCACAGGCGGGTTCCACGGAACAAAAATCCCTCTTGGATAATATAGGACGCCGTGGGATCAGTGCTCGTTTTCTGACAGGATTCCCAGATGGGACCAAAGTACGGATCAGTCGCGTACATTGATTTCAGTGCGTCAAAAGAAACAACGACGGGCTGTAAAGTGACTAGTATCAGGCCTCGTCGACTCAAAGCATCAACAGCTTTATTCAGGACCCCAGCTTTATATCTGAGGTTGAACGTGTACTCTTGCAAAAAATTTGACCACTTAGCATGACGCTGGTTCAAGCTACGCTGAGATTTCAGATAGCGAAGCGCTTCGTGGTCAGAATTGAGCACAAATTCTCGTTGGATCAGGTAATGCCTCCAGTGCTTGAGGGCTTGAACCACCGCGTAAAACTCAATGTCGTATGTCGAGTAATTCAAACGCGCGGCGTTCAGCTTCTCGCTGAAGAATGCGACGGGACGTCCCTCTTGACTAAGGACTGCTCCTATCCCGACGTGAGAGGCATCACAGTCAATCTCAAAGACCTTCTCAAAGTTCGGGAGTGCCAAAACTGGAGCACTCATCATCTTGGTCTTGATGAGATCGAAACTCGCTTCAACTTCGGGGGTCCAAAGGAAACCACCCTTCTTCGTACAGTTCGTGAGAGGTGCGATGACGGAACTAAAGTTCTTAATGAATCTGCGGTAAAAGGACGCTAGACCATGGAACCGTCGCACATCACTAACGTTCTGGGGAACGGGCCATGATTTGATGGCTTCGACCTTCTCTGGATCGACCCGTATCCCTTCGGAGCACACGATGTAGCCTAGAAAGGTCAAGCTGTCTGTCAGAAAAGTACACTTCTTCAGATGGATGTACAGCTTGTCTTTCCTAAGCGTCTTCAGGACTTCTCGCAAGTGCCCGACATGCTGTTCAGGTGTCGTACTATAGATAAGAATGTCATCAAAGTATACGACAACGAACTTCCCTATGAACGGTCGGAGCACCTGATTCATGAACCTCATAAAGGTACTTGGTGCATTCGACAGACCAAATGGCATTACTAGCCATTCATACAGACCTTCCCGGGTTTTAAATGCAGTCTTCCATTCATCACCGGGTCGTACGCGGATCTGATGATAACCGCTACGAGGATCAATATTTGAAAAGATTTTCGCGCCATGTAGCATATCAAGCATATCATCCAATCGGGGAATCGGAAATCTATACTTGACAGTTATTCGATTGATGGCACGGCAATCTATGCACATTCTCCACGTCCCATCTTTCTTGGGGGTTAGGAGTGCCGGTACTGCGCATGGACTCATGCTCTCTTGGATTAGTCCCTTTTGCAGTAACTCGGTAACCTGTCGACGCATTTCCTCATATTCAGACGGGCTCATTCGGTAGTGAGGAAGGTGAGGTAGCGTCGCTCCCGGGACTAGGTCAACACAATGTTGAATATTCCGAAGAGGTGGAAGTCCTTCAGGTAGTTTCTCTGGGATGAGATCATTGAAGTCTTCAAGTAGGACTTGAATCTCATGAGGAATGTTAGGGCTCTCTGTGGCCTCTTTTGCTACGAGGAAAAAGATGGAGCGAGATTCTCTAAGCTCGTCCTCGAAGTAGGCTTGGGTCAGCAATGTTGGTAGGGCCTTCGGTTTCTCTTTTGGTAACTTCGGGGTGACGGGTGGGGGTGTCGGCTCACTAGAAATGGGTTTCAGGGGCTCCCTCTGAGGCACTAAAGTGATATTATAGTCATCTTTGCAGAAGGAGTAAGTGTTTTTCTCCCCATCATGTGTAGTCTTTCTGTCGTACTGCCACGGGCGGCCCAACAGAATGTGACAAATACCTAAGGGCGCCACGTCACACCAAACTGCTTCCTTATACATCTTGCCAATGGTGTATTCAACTAGGCATCGCTCTTTGATAGCGACATCTGACCCTTTCTTAAACCAAGACAAGTTGTATGGCTTGACCAGCTTCTCTGTCTTGAGCCCTAGTTTGTCAACCATGATCTGGGCGACCAAGTTCTCTGTACTACCACTGTCTACGATGAGGACGCAATGCTTCCCCTTTGAGGTACAAGTGGTGTGGAAGATGTTTCTTCTAAGCCACCGATCTGGTTCAGGAGCTTTGGGTGTCGATAAAACACGGTGCATGACTAGTGCATGCGTCGCCTCGTCAGCTTCAGCGATGACGTCATGTGTCTCGTCATCCTCCTGATATTCAGCGTCTCTAGGATCATCATCATGCCCCTCTTCAGCCATGTTGTTCAGGGTTTCCTCAGTTGGCTCTTCACCTTCTGTCAGATGGGTCTGAGGTCTCCTTTTTGGGTATTGGGCGATGAGGTGTCCTACTTCTCCACACTCGAAGCATTTATAAGTCGCTCCGGGTGGTCGACTTCCTATGGCACCACGCTCACGACTTGATTGTTCAACCCGGCCAGGGGGTTGATTGGCTCTTGAGAGAGTTGTAGTCGGAGTGGGAATAGGTGGGGTGACTCTAGCAGGGGGTGCTCCTCTTCCAGCTGAAGGGGCACCTGGGGGCACTCTAGGGGCAACCTCTCTCCTAAAGGCTCGTTGCTGAATTTTCTCAGCCTTGAGAGCTTGCCTAGAAGCTTCTGTCACAGTGAGGATGGTTTGCATTGCGAGCGCATCCTGAATTTGGTAGCGCAACCCCGAGACGTAGCGTGCAGCTTTCTATTCATCGTTTTCCGGGATGGCATTACGAGTGGTCAGGATGTCAAACTCTTCAGTGTACTCCTGTACGCTTCGATTGCCTTGTTTTAGACTAAGCAACCTCTGGTACAGAGAGGTACGGTAGTTAGGAGGGAGGTACTTCAGTCGCATCTTGTCACGCATTTTGGCCCACGTTGCGACCTTTTGCTTCCCTTTCCTAAGGCGACTTGTTTGCAACTCTCGCCACCAGACTAAAGCGGCTCCTTTCAGTTTCGTTGCCACGAGTTTGACTTTTCGATCGTCGGGGAGATCTCTCCAATCAAAGAAGTGCTCGACGCTATCTATCCAGTCAAGGAATGCGTCAGCATCATGGCTTCCCCTAAAGTCATCGATGTCAACTCGGACTCCGTAACCTTGGGATCTCTCAAGGGCTCGCACAAGGCGCTCTTCCATGCCGTGCTGATCACGCGCATGTTGCTCTCTAGGGTTTTTGGGACGACCGGACTGAACGTACTCTCGCTCGAAGTCTACGTTGGACTCGTCCAACTCAGCTTCAGACTCAGGGGGCGACTCAAGATAGTCGGCTCGATTTCGCTCTAGCGGTTGGTACTGGTTGGGATTTCGAGGTAAGGCTTGGTTCTGATGCTGAGGTGGGGTTGGAACCGGATTTCGATTTAAGCCCTGGTCTCGGTCTTGCTCTTCGACCCTATGACCCTCGGCATGCGGATCGGTTTCTGCCCCTCCCGGGTCCTCTTCGACCGGTCGGGTATTAGGGCTGACGCCTCTATCTTGTAACAGCAATCCTAGCCTATCGGTGATCTCTTGCAACAAGGTTGCATGTCGATCCAACGTATTTTGGGTCGCTTCTTGCCAAGCACCACGAGGTTGTGGTCCCCGAGGGAAACGTCCTCGATTCCGGGCATCCCGGTGCAGATGGGTACGATCAGCCATTGATTATGAGATATGTAGATGATTCACACGATGCAATCCTAACACTTAATGCAAATCAAGTACGCAAGATGATGCCCTATGCAAAATCAGCAAAGACGAAGATGGGCGTTTGCTGAAATTCAGCACTCAAAAGAAACCCGAACAGGTTCTTTCGAGCTCTGATACCAACTTGATGCAGGCACCAATAAGGTACACTACAATCATAAGCCCTTCTAGGGTTTTCTTTGGTCAATAGCTAAGGTTTATTGTCAATATAGCGACATATAACTCAAAAGGACAGCAACATCAATTATCTCACGCAGTTCTATAAGTTCATGCAATCAACATAAAGCAGATTTAAGACTTAAAACAATTAAAGAACGCAACATTATCACAGAAAACTGATTTCAGCACATAATAGAGTCAATCGCAGCAATAGATATATAAATTGAACAATAGCATGCATCAGATTTTCACTAAAATAGGTTAGATATGTTTGCTAGGGTTACCGACAGACTATAGATGGCGAATCTAGCAAATAGACATAAGATATGGCTTCAACTAGCGATGAAAAGGATGATGACGGCTGCGATGCGGAGCGGAGGCAATGGAAACTAATGAAAACGAAGCGGATGCGATGGGAAAATAAAGGAAAAGGAAAGATACTGCCTGGGGTTTCCCGCCGTGGGTCGATTGCAAGGATGCGCCGACGATCCTGCACACGGAGCAAGGCCGGACGTCGGGAGAAGCCGGAACCTTCGGAAAATCAGCACCAAGGCCTTCACGAGGCGAAGTCGTGGAAGCGGTGAGGATCGGGGACACGAGTCTCGCCCGGAAGCACTCACGAAGAGGCACCAAATTTCAGCAATTCATCAAAATCTGAATTTCTCATCCTTCATCTTTTGTAGGATTAGGGTTTTTTGTTTCGATGGCTAAGATCAAAGGCCAATTAGGGTTAGAGGGTGTGGATGCAAGGGACCAAGAAAGGCAAGAAAAAGAGAGAGAAACAAGGGAGAGAAGAGAGAGAGGAGAGAGGGGACGGACAAAAGGGGGGACCGGCTCGGTTTCCGTGCGGGTAGGGTAGCGGGAGAGAGAGAGGGGCGGTATCACAAGAGGGAAATCCTATTGGGCTTAAGATAAGCCCAATTAAAACCTAATTGAAGCCCATAACTTGCCATGTCATCAAAATAGAGTTATTTCGCCATCTAACCGTCGGTTTCGAGATCTAATCTCGTCCGTCGGTGCCCCGCAAACACACACACCCATAATTTTATTAATATCATGCTGAAACTCACCCGAGAAGACCCGGATTCAATCCGAAAAGCCCTCGGATGAGATCATGGACATCCCCCATGAACTGGGCAAGAACAGAAATAAAACTAAATGCTGAAATAAGGCCAAAAACAGGGAAAAAATGGCCAAAAACTGAAATAAACGACTAACAAGTCCCAAACGGCTAATGTTATCCAAACATAAAATAAAACGACAATAAATAAATGTCTCCGACGATAAACGGAAGATGCGGCGATGATCTGATGATGCTGATCATGCTGCATCATTTAGGGAAGAAGCTTGGAGGAACAAAGAGAGCAAAGGAACAAAAAAAGGGTAAATTACCCTTCACTCCCTTGAAGTTTAGCTCAAAATCACTTAACCCCCTATAGTTAATTAACTACATTTTACCCCCTTTAATTCAGTTTTGATTAGATAGAAATTACCAACAAAGGACATTTAGTAGTTGACAGAAGAGGGTGTTGTGCTATCATTGGAAACTAGGGACCAATTTGGAACGAAAAAACTTCAAGGGGGTTTAAGTGATTTTGGGATAAACTTCAAGGGGGTAAAGTGTAATACCCGGTTTTCACAAGTTTAATTTTTGCTAAGGGCAACCCCTATTTTCAATAATGTTGGAAAGTTGATAGTGTTAATTCTTAATTGTTGTACATTTATATGGCATAATGTTACGGCATGTGCAGTGCATTGTTGGATTTGAATTGGACCGGATCATGGGTTTCGGATCCGTGCCATGAAAAAAAATACTTGTGTGGATGCATGTATGGATATACGTATATATGTTTGTGTGGGAGTGCAAGTGTTGAAAGTCCTGTAGACGGTTTTGACAAAAGCTCTCTGCAACCCTCTATTTTTCCATTGATAAGTGGAATATGACCGACCCTCATAAATGTCAATAGTATCCTTGACAAAAACAACTCCAAAGTCATCCTTTCATATCATATCATGATCATCATCATACGGATATAATCACACCCAATTTTCTTCCCGTCTCCCTCACACATAAAATACTCAATAGTGTATTTGACAAAACTCCCAACAACTACTCACATCAAATCTGATCAGCCACCCTTATATTTGAAGTTGAAGGATTCTATCACCCCGGATTACAACGTGTCTCACTCCCCATGTCCCCTATCACCTTTTAAATACACCCCCAACCATATGATCACCTTAATAGAAACTTGATCACTAGCCTCTCTCTCTTCCCTTCACACGCGTATGAGAACCCAGTCGCCCCATTATCTTTATGACCCTGAGCCCTCTTCAGCCCTACTCCCCATCCTCTCTCTCTATATTTCCATCTCTCTCTCCTAACTCTCTCTGCGGTGTGTGCTACCACGAGGTGACCTACAAGGAGGAGGCGCGACGTGCAGCAACAGCAAGGAGCGGAGCGAGCCGGTGAGGATCAAGGAGGAGATCCCACGGCTGGAGCCGAGGACCTACGACCAGGTCAGCACCCCCTCCCTCTCCTCTTTGTTCTCTGTTTGACCGACCCCCTTGTTTGCCATTTTTCTTTGTCGCGACCACTACTGCCGACTATATGGCCGACGACTGAGTAGTAAGGTGGCACTAGCCACCACCGTCCAACCACCACCCAACTACAACCGCATCCTCTCCCTCCCTTGTTTCGGTGATGACCAATTGGTCGAGCGACATCTGACCACCCACACCGACGAACCCATCACATTTGGATCCTCACCTTGTGTGAGTATTTTTGGGTATATATGGAACAACTCTTCAATTGGGGTAGATGTGTGTGGTGTGTTGGAGTATGATGGTGATTATGGTGTGAGGATGAAGAGGCTACTGATGGTAACAATTCTGATGCGGGGTTATAAGTGTCTGTTATGAATGATTGTGAAAAGTTTGTTGCAACACCTATGAAGAATTGTTTTGCATGGGTGTGTAGTGGGAGTGCAATAAGGATGTTTGACTAAATATTTGTATGAGTGAAGGTGAGTAAGTGATGATGATTTGTGCATAATTTTGTAAAGTGCAGGTGTGCAGGCTATTGTGTGTGTGCCTGAGTATATGCTCAAGATGGAGGGCAAAGTTTGTGCTCTTATGTGTGACAAAGGGAATGGGCCCATTTTTCAACTTAACTTCCCCCTAATCAACTTTCTTCCTCCTCTCCCTTTTTGGCGAGTCAGTACTTACATGCCAACCTGTCCTGTTGCAAGCATGGCTACGCACAGCCGAGTGGCCCTCGACCCAACTAAGCCAACTCAGGAATTGATCGGTTGGGGCCTAACGCTAATGTATATTTATAGTTGAGCTTATATACTTGGTTCATCGCATCGACAACCATCAACCGATACAGACCGCTCATGTGAAGCCATATAATAGAAGTCGCATGACTAACTAGAGTCAATATGCCCCTTTGCTAGTATGTGTGAAACCTTACTCTATTGGGCACGCCTGTGTGGAACTTGCCCCATAATAGCCAACCTCAGAATCTGACCAGGCAAGCCATAATAACTATTGCCAACCCGAGTTTAGGCTCAACGAGGCTCATAAAAAAAAACCGTCAATGTATTAACTCGACTCATCCACTCCTAGGCCCGAGATTGTATCGGGTAGATACCGAATCAAACACCGACCTTGCTAAACCTTCTCTTAACTATTTTTAAATTGGATAGGTAGTAATATATGCAAGTGTGCAACTTGTTAGACCTTGACCGTGACGATCGTGTCGGAGGCGGAGCGGAGGTCAAGTAGCAGGAAGATCGATTTGAACAACCAGAAATATACACTTACATTTCACAAAATCCAAGGCAAGTATTCACTTGCTCTGAGGCTATTTTCGACTATTGTTTCGTAGCCCTAGTTTGTGATTTTCTATAAATGATTCTTGTATATTGTATAACATTAACCATGTTGGTTAATATTAGACTAGGGCGATATATTGACTTTGACATTATTAAATTATAGTTGTATGGTGTAGTTCTTAATGCTGTTGAGTAGTACATTTATTGAGACTCGTGCTTGCTAGATGATTGAAAAGAACCATATACTGTATGACACATGGTTGGTACTATGACACATACTATTGGAATCCTTTACAACTTGCATAGTTGCATGTACACATATAATGATTAGAAGAGGAGTGCAATATTTGATGGGAGTTGGAAAACCAGTAGCTTGGTGCGAGTTCATAGCATTCTTTACTTGGTTCCCTTAGAATGTTTCTTATTAAGTTATATTATTACTCTCTTTAGTCTTATTATCTTAAATCTTGTTTTAAGACACCCTCGCACACACTTACCCCCTTAGAGCGGGTTTTGCTTGCCATTCAGTGGTTTAGATTGACCCCATTTGAGGTACTACTCTTTCCACAAGTAGATTTTCTTGCAGGGTTGCGCCAGTGCTAGAGTACAGATAGCTGTTGTGGAGCACGGTAGCAGTGGTGGAGTTAGTAGTTGTAGTAGCAGTTGTAGGTTTTCTGTTGTCTTTGTTGGGTCTGTATCATGGTTATTAGAATGATAATATCTTTGTGGTTTATTTTAGATTGTGGTGTTAGTATAGAATATGGTGGCAATGATCAAGGTGTAAATCTCTTTAGGCAGGCCTCTCCTCAAGGCCCAAGCCTAACATAGATCATCTCAGAAGTATAATGATAAAAATAAATGGCCTACTTGATTAGCCCTGTAGATAAGAGCATCATATTAGTCTACTCGAGTGCTCGGGAGTGGGTTAGGTTACTTGGCTCGCCGTCGGAGGTTTGAACGTCGTGTTCCTTTAAAGGGAATCCTGTCAACATGTAGTGGTAACCACATGCTACACATATTGAGAAGATAATCTTCTTGAATGTAGAGTTTTGTTTCTCCCACCTCCTTCTTTTCCACATCTGTGTGAGAATGTGTAGAAATAAGTATTGATATTCATAACTTGGTGTAGTACCTTGACCGTAAACCAACCCTTCACCTCTTTCTCTCCTCACATCCCAGAGGTCAGTTGTCAAATTTATGGGGCGTCACATTAATTGTGATTTCCCCCAACCCCCCAAACAACCTTTATAACCTGCGATGGGTTCCTGGGATCACGGGCCAGTAGACGCACCTAGTGCTGGGCGTAGTTAGACATGCATCTGGGCGCACCTAAGGACAGCTACATGGCTGCACCCAAGGTGGCCTACATCTGCTTAGGCGAGACGCAGACCTGGCGCCTAGGCGAGACGCAGACCTGGCGCCTAGGCGAGACTAGGTGTTTCTTTGACTGCCCAGTTGATATGGGACTAAAACACTAAAAGTAGCCGAAAATACTAATGTAAAAATCAGCCTAATAACTATGGTGAAAATTTATAACAAATAACCAAAATTAACAAATTGAGAATTGGTCCTGACTTAGATTGGCCATTAGGCCGTGCCTTGAGATACGTGTACAGGTGTATGTGTGTGTGTGTGAGAGAGAAAGAGGCGGCGAGGGGTTCTGATTTGTGGGGATCAGTATCTGGGAAGTAGATCCGTTGGGGGGAAGAAGATATCATCGGCTGGATCAATCTCCGGGTAAGAAGATTCGGCGGAGGAAGATGATATCCCAATCCACAATCTCTCAAATTTCTGTGAGACCATTGGGGGCCTTCGAAGTTCCTTTTGTAAAGCAAAAGACAATAAAGAAATAAAAGGTAAAAGGTGCATCTCACGTGATCGCACACTGATGGAAGAAAGGCAAAAGCCATGCACTGTTGCCTAGAAGAACCCAACCACATTTCAGCTTGTGTCGTGGCTGGGCTCGGCAATCTTCCTAATAATCACGGGAAATGCAACAACTCAACAAACTACTGTGGCCTCTCTCTCTCTTTATATATATATATATATATATATATATATATATATATATATATATATATATATATATATATATATATATATCCTTATGCCAGAATTATGCCAAAGTTTCGAGTTACTTGATTCTTCTTGCTCTAGGATATCCTTATGCCAAAATTTACTCCAATTTGAATTGAATGCCCGTCTATCTGTCAGCCATTTCTGATTCTTGACGTTATCTGTTTGAATATTAAGCGTGTATATGGCAAGATGAATGACTAGAGAAGATTTTTGGGATAAATGGAAGAAGATATGTGAGACATCTAAAAACTTCAAGGAGGTAATAAGAAGGAAGAAAAATTTGCACTGATTTTGAGATTGAATTAAGCCTATTAAGGAAACTCTATAAGAAAGATCTAATGAGTTTACTATACATACCTTTCCTCTCAAACTAATTTGTGGATATGCAGTTCTGTTATGTTCATGCCTATATAAATCAGCCATATGGATGGCAGATTAGCTAACTGTGTTACAACTTCCTTTATAACTCGATTAGATCTTATAAAAGGCAGCTGATCATCATGTCACATGCTTGGTTGTTTATTACTATCCTTTGTTGGTGATACCTGTATTTGTTCACAACTATCATGAGTTGTTGATATAGGCTGCCCAGTATGTTTCTTGGGAAGTGATTTGCTTCATGGAAAGGTAAAAAACAAATGTAATGTCCTGATACTTGCATCCAACATATCTGATATCCCTGCCCTGCCAACTTGTTTCCTCACCGGTTTCAAGTTTCAACATCTTAGTACTCTTTCAAAGATATTATATGTTGGATAAACTTAAAATGTATTCTGTTAACATGATTTTTCATGCTAAGATTCTCTTTGCTTTGTCTCGGAATGTTTGTAGCAATCAAATCAAATTCTATGCCATATATATCAAATCTTGCCTTCTACCCTCTTCGTCGAGACTCTTTCGTAGTCTAGGGAAGCCTTGAAGGGTAGCTCCCGGTTGCATGAGCTTAAACTACAAAACTAACTAGGTATGTCTCCGTACCTGCCACCTGGTCTTTTAGGTTTCTTGGCATTCCTCTCTCTTGCCAAGTTCCCTTGATCAGTTTTTCGGTACCAGTCTTAGAAGGCTGATTCCTGATTGACGGTTGGAAAATTCTTTTGTTTTCCCATAAAGAGGTATGGTTGGAAAATTCTTGTCATTTTTTTCTTATGGTCGACCCTCCGATTTATGTGGTAAGACTTAGATGATGATTTTGAATCTTTGCCGCAAAATTTGTTGTTATGATATGTTGCGATATTATATGTACATCCTATTTTTCTTATGTGCAAATTTCCTTAATAATTGTGTCATCTTCTCATGGCCGATAGCTGACGTCGATGATTTCTCAATTTTTTGTATGTTATCGTCTTCCTTTCAGATGGTTGAACTGTGAAGATCCGATGATCAGTCATAATCCATGGACCATATCAGAGGAGAAGAAGCTTTTGTATATTGTCCAAGAAAGAGGACTTTACAATTGGATTGACATTGCAAAGACACTGGGAACACACAGAACTCCCTTTCAATGCTTGGCACGTTATCAAAGGAGTCTAAATCCTCATATTTTGAACAGGGACTGGACAGAGGAAGAGGATGTTAAGCTTCTTGCAGCTGTAGAGAATTTTGGATCTGATAACTGGCAGACTATAGCTTCTAATCTAGAAGGCCGTTCAGGTGTTCAATGTTCAAATAGGTCAGTGTTATACCTCTTGATTTACTTTCTATAACATACACTTTAGTGACACAAAATGATCCAAAACCTATAAATCACATAATACCTGTATTCATGATCTGCACTTATATATTACACTGTTAATTACCATTTGCAAGGAATTCAACACATGGGGTGTTGTGGTAGAATTTTGTTTCCATTCCCATTACATGAGGTAAATGCTGCTGTACTAGTATATGATCCATTACTTGCTTGTAGAGTTAGCAGAGGGAGATTACTATTCTTTCTTTGAGACTGTTGTTGCTTGATAGGACAAGTCATACAACAATATCTTAATCTAGAATTAAGCTAAGTGATGGTGATGGTTCTTCTGGTGGATCATATTGATTGGATGAGTCTTCTCTTGGACCCGTGCACCAAACTTCCTACACTAGATTTTGGACCACATTCTTCTATTATTGTAGAAGAAGAAAATAAAGAAGTAATGTGTGATTAGTATAAAGACGAATCCAACTGTAATGGAATTAGGGATCATGAGAATATTCGGATCCTCAATGATGTCCCATTCTATGATATGGAGACCACAGTCGAAGAAACAATTTCTAGCCAGTATCAAGCATGTGTGTTATTCTTAAAATAATTTTGATTAATTAAATATATGTACAGTTTTAAATATTTGTATTCTCAAACATTTTAGCTAGTCACAATGACCCAATTACAACTTGAGAACATTGGCCCTACTCGATTTATCTTGTTTATATGTGCCCATATCTATATAATATTTTAGAGTGAATTGAAAGTTTGGGAGGATAACTGATTAGTGGCGGTCCAGATTTATCTTGGGTGGGGGGAAGTGAGGCTGAGATTTAAAGGAGGTTAGGGTGAGTGCGATTCACCTATTGGAGGGAATAAATGAGGTTTGCAATAGTGTAAAAAATGGGGGTTTATAGTGTAAAAAAGTGGGGACAGAGAAAGAATTATGGCGAATGTCCACACGTTTTGATGGTAGGGGTTGAAACTTGAAAGCACAATGGTCACATACCATAAATGACGAGTTTTGCTAGACCAATCGGAGAGTGCCACATGGAATTAATAGTGCATTTAAATTATTCACGATTTAACCGCAGCTGTCAGTTGCAACCAGTCCCATAATCCCATAAATGAGATTTAATCCCATTTAAGGAGAATGGATTACCTACTATGATTGGATGCCACATTAATTGGTTTAAAGAGATCAACAAAACCTTCACAATGCTGCACTGATCACAGCCACAGCCCGAGTCGTCTGATCAAAACTTTACACCATTGTGATCACGGGAGATCGACTATGTTTAACGGTCGGTTGTGATCCCGAACGAGAATCATGCGGTTGTGATCAAGATCACCAAATGTTTTAAATCCTACTGTTTGTTGAATAGGATTCCCATAATTCCAGTCGTCAAATTAAAGATTTCGTTTCAATTTGCCCCAAGAAAATACAATTGTTGACTGGTGAATCACACTCAGCACGAAATTGTCAGAAAAAGGGACATTGTGCTTGGATGCCACGTCATTCGGTGGGAGAGAAGCTTTCAGTATGAATAGCATAGCTCGCCCTTCAGCCCTCAGCCCACCCGATCTCGATTCGCCCTCCCTCTCGTGATCGGGATCTTGGGAGCCCTAATTATCTATCGGGATCCCGCTAATCTCTCTTCCTCTCTTAATTTTGTTTGTGGATCTCCCCCCTCCCCCTCCATGCCGAGATCATCCCTCCCATAACTGTCTGTTGCTGTGAGTGTTGCCCCCTCCACGGATCACGCCATGTGAAGTAAAACCAAACGGAGCCTAAGAGATAAAAAAAAGCAGATTTTCTCTTGGTGAGTAGAAGGATTTATGAAATTCCAATTGACCATTGCATGAGTCAAAGACTGTTTAAGCAAGGCAGATACCCTATACAGGATTATGATCAAGTGTCAGTCGAGCTAGCCTAGGCACATAAATATATTCATGGATTGTCGTTCATGCATTTAATTATCTGATTTGAACATTTGATCTGCTAGTGAGCAAAAAAAGAGCAAAAGATAAGCATTACTTCCATTTTCACAATAACCTTGAAGAATAAGAATCAAATTTAAAGATAAAGTAAACTATGCTTTTCAACGGAAATCACATGCAGGGAAAAGAAATATAGCAACTCAATATCTTCCAACTGTGAAGAGAAAGGGCCGTCTAGGAGACTGATGTCATGATGGCCTATGCATCCCTAGTTGGAGGATTATATAACAGTAAAACATGTCCTTCATTGGATTGGTATAATTGCTAAAATGCAGAGAATTATTTGCAAGACATGTGATATTGATTATATGAATAATTCTTTTAAACTTAGTCTGGTCTTCTTGTTTCCTTGTACTTCTGATATACTTTCAACCTAGATTAATCCCATGATCTCATCGTTGCAGGTGGAGGAAATCACTTCACCCTGATAGGAAAAAGGTGGGGAGATGGTCGGTGGATGAAGACAAGTGTCTGAAAGTTGCAGTGATTCTTTTTGGAGCCAAAAACTGGAACAAAATAGCTCAGTTTGCCCCTGGTCGGACTCATGCTCAATGTAGAGAAAGGTAGTAGAAGAACTGTCTTGATCTCCTTATTAGATGTAGATTTTCAATATGTTTTGAAGGTCTTGATTCTGGTTACAGGTGGCTCAATTGCCTAGATCCATCTTTAAATCTTGAACCATGGACTGAAGAAGAGGATACCAAGTTGTTATCAGCAATAGCTGAGCATGGGTATAGCTGGTCTAAGGTTGCAACTTGTGTACCTCCACGTACTGATAACCAGTGCAGGAGGTAAAGAGATCAGACAACATACAATACTTCTGCATTCTAAATTTGAAATGTACTCAATATTCCAACCATGTATTGCATTGTATAAATGGTATCCTGCAATTCTAATAGTAACCGAAATTTTTACCTGACTGCATGCTAACAGTTTTTTACTTTGGAAACCCAGGCGATGGAAGTTTTTGCGTCCACATGAAGTGCCTTTGCTCAGAGCAGCTAAGGAAATGAGGAGAACTGTTCTTATATCCAATTTTGTAGACCGGGAGAGTGAGCGACCATTAATTGGTCCTGATGACTTCTCACCACTGGTACTTCCTCCTGCTGCTGAAGATGGGAAGAGCAAGAGAACTAGGGGTAATATATCAAGGTACTGCTGTTTAGGAATATAATGTTTTCCAATATTAACTGAAAAGTAGCTTTACTTACAATATCATTAGTTTATATGCCTTGGCAATGATGACTGTTGCCTTTTTTTTTCTTTCTCGACTGTGATGGATAATGAAAGTGTTTTCTCTAATCACTTATGTTAATATTCTTTACCATTTTTGGAAAGTTGTGGGTTGATTTTCCGGATTCACCCTCACGATATTCAAAGTCTTGGACAATGATCTATAGAGAATTAGTAGAGAAACGAGAGGTGTACCAAGGATTTACTCATCCCAATACTAGTAGGAAAAAAACCCCGAGTGGGACGGGGTGAATCTTATTGCTCCAGAAGAACAATACACAATCTCCTCCCGCCCTTTCAATTACAAACTATTCTCCCTCCCCTTCCCCAAGCTGCAATAATTCTAGCCCTTGCCCTCTCTCCATTTGATCCCCTTACCTCCTGTCCATGGCATGCTCTTGTAGCCATTTTCCCTGGGATGGGAGGGAACAATCACAATAACTCCCTTTGGCAATACGTGCATGTCCGGGTGAGGATACACATGGTTTGCCTTGCTCCCCCTTATCGTTCGTGCAATTCCCTCGCGTTCCCTGGTTTATGTTCAGTGGCGAAAATCTTGGCCACAACTTGGATGTAAATGAGGTATTTGAGTTAAAGGCACGATCCTGATGTGCTGTCTCTTCATTAGCGACATGATCCTTGCCAACTGATGTAACCGCATCACGCTGCAAACATTTTTTGATATTTATTTTTATTCTTTAGTTTGTATGCATTTATTTTTGTGGTTTCATCACTTGTCTCCTGGCAAAGATTGAACGGTCGAATGTCTCTTACAACTTTTTAATATATTGTTAGCGTATGATGCAGGGTTGTCACACCTGACTTGACTATTGGGCTAGCCACCTTATTTCTTTATTTTAAGTTATGAATAAAATTGTGCCATGCAGGATGATAGGAGACATAGGATAATACATCCGACGGTGAAGGCTGTGAAGCAAGCAAGCCATTAAAGGCTAAGCCCGCATATTTATATAAAGCTAATTAGGAGGGTGCCCTTATCACTCTTTAAAAGCCTACATAAAGCCTTTTTTTTCCCTTGCGATGGGTGCCCAAAGCAATGAAACCATCGCCCATTTTTTTCTTTCATGTTAAAAATCCCGAACGGGATTCTTTCTTGGCCGCAATCATATTTCTACGCACGGAGACCAAGACGGACGCGTGAACAAAATTTGCGATCCTTTCTCTCATCTTGTTTCCTCTCTACTTTCTCTTCTTTGTGTCCGTGTGGGAATCTCTTGGAGCCGCTTACTTCTCTCCTTGTTGGCCCGCCAAAGAATCTATAAAATAAGGAAGAACCCTAGATGGAAGATAGATTTTGAAAGTAACCAATTACGATAGTGCTTCTCTTTGAGAGAAATTGTGAAGAAAGGTGCTTCATGAATTTCGATGCCTCCTTGTGGATTTCGTCCTGCTTATTGTCTACATCTTCCTTGTCTCCTTCTACCTCCTCGTACTTCTTCTTCTTCGACGGTGCTTTCTTCCGCAAAGGAGTTCTCTTGCATTGATACTATCTTTCCACACTTAGATATAGTCATCATCTTTCATTGGTGTCTCCCTAAAAACCTTCGTAGTCATATATTTTGTTTGCAATCGGTACTCGTTCATCATCATTGTTAGAGGCTTGGCTTGATAACCCTTGGAACATTGTCCATTATTTTTTTGTCTTTGCATGATCTTATTGTTGAATTTATTGTTTGTAATTTCTATTTGAGCCATAATTTAATTCTATTGGATTGTCTTTTTTACTTGTCAACTTATATGCATGCTATCATAGTTTAAATTGCTATTTCATTATGAAAATTTGATTGGAGATAGCCCCAATGTCTATTCCACCCCACGATGCCTATACGGTGTGGACGAAGCCAATACCGAAGCCGCTTGCCACCCCCAACCGAACCCCGAACAACTCTGGTGGGTTCTCTTCAGCGTCGGTGCATTCCCCCCGACTGCTCCACGAGTAGCTTGATGATGGGCACACGAACATGATCGAAGATAAGGTTCGATCACAGTCAGAGAGAGAGAGAGAGAGAGAGAGAGAGAGAGAGAGAGAGAGAGAGAGAGAGAGAGAGAGAGAGAGAGAGAGAGAGGCCACCTAGTTTTCATAATTAGCGTTCCGATGATCGTGCCTCTCTTCCATTCACATATTGGGTCACGAAAACCATACAGGGTAGTGATTTATGTAACTGAAATCCCTTGGATTATCCAAATCTTGTTTTGATATAGATATAAGACCAGCTATAACTATTGTTTTCTGCAAAAAAAAACACAGCATAAAAAACAGAGCTAGATATAGCCTTCATCTAGTTTAGCTATGGACGTCCAGCCCTAAAATTATGCTATTAGCAGATTCCCCTACTATTATCAGGAAATCCACTATTTTCATAATAGGTCTGAAGGTCGCAGGGAGCATGACTTCCCTTACGACCTTTGGAGTTTCTCCGGTAAACCCTTGGACTGAAAAGTTCGTTCTCTGCATAATATCTTTCTCTGGGCCCATGTATTAAAATGCATCCAATAATAGGAGGCCCGCTTAGCTCTTGGTGTCCATTAGGATGTGACAGACCACCAAGCTTGATTTTGACCACTAGGGAGTGATTGTACAGAAAAACTACCCCTTTACAGTCGTCGTTACTGAACTTGATCTTGTTCATTGGGTCGACTCTCCGATGATGCTTGATTTGAACATGTAGTCACCGTATGGACACGTACCCAACAGATTTCTTCCACCATAACTCAGGTTCTTTTCTGTGATGCTTTCTGGTCGTTGGTGTACCCGAAGATTTTTTTTTTTGGGGTGTGGTGGTGGTTACTAATGGGGCTACCTCTCTGTCTGACTACGAGGCTTCGGTGTCCTAAGTGGATGCCCTTCCGCTGTATAAGTGGTCACTCATACTGCTTTAGCTTTCCCTGCTGGATGAGGTCATCGATGTGGTTTTTCAATTCTCTACACTAGTTAGTGCTCTTCCACCGTTTTACCCATGTCTGAAGGGCTCATGTCAGCTGATGTACGATTCCTTCCTTATCAAGGTCAGGAGCTGGTTGTACTTGATGTTTAGTGGCTTGAAATTTCTCTCTTTGCCATTGAGGGGGTGGTGGTGGTTAGTGAATGGTTTCCTCGATCTCTTACTCTGGGGACTTGTTGGCTGCACCTGAGAGGGGTCAGCTGGTAGAGCTCACCTATCAATATTTTTCACCCGATCGCTTTCTTCGTTCTATGATATGTTCTTCCAGCTTGATATGTTTCTCAACACAATCATGCATCTTGCTGAGGGTTTATAGGTTCAACATGATGATCTTGTTATGCAACATGGATCCAGGATCATGGCAGAAGGCCATGACCACCGAATTTTACTGGCTTGGTATGTCATCGATATAGAGGAACTTGGCGTTAAAGCGGATAATGAAGTTCTTGAGCCACGTTTTTGGCCCTTTGATAAACCGAAGTGTGTGTCGAGGCTATGTGGTCTCGATCTATTGTAATTGCACCGTTCCAAAATCTGTGTTGCTAAATCAGCAACGCAACTGATGGATTGAGCATACAGTTTGTGGTACCATGCCAGAGTATATGCTGACAAAGTATTGGGTAACATCCGGTACAATAGATGATCTTCATCATAGGGTATCAACATGTTGGACATTGTCCAAAGTCCCATTGTAAATGGGAAACTTGGGACGACTCCAGTTTGCAGGGAAGGATTGCCTTTGGATGGCGACACATTCTCGGCCAATCACGGAAGCGCCTCAGTGTGTTATCTTTTTGGGGGAGCATCCGTGGCTTGAGAGACGTTCTCTCCAATGGTTTTTGGTAGGTCACCCTTGCACCAGGGTCCTTTTACCTTTGAGCGGCTTGGAACATGCGTGGGATTCCGATCATTAGGTTCTCGGTCGTAATGACCATCATGGTCATTCCTCTCCTTTCTACCTTCAACGAGTGATCCTACATGGGACCTCGTAGGTGATTCATTACTGGAGGAATCTCCTCCATTATTCGGAAGCGGAAACTGTTCGTGAACGAACCTTCTTGGCTTCTGTGCCTGAAGAGGGTCGTATGGTTGAGTACGCCCATGCTCAAACTCTCTTTATCGCTCAAAGTGAGTGGTTTAAGCCTGAAGTCACAACACCTTGTAGTGTTGGGTATTCCACTGGTTGAACCAGGAGTGGATCTTTTGTGGTTGAGTGTGGAGCCCCTTGGTACTTCGGAAAGGGCATATGTGGTGGTTGTGGTCTTGTTTTTTCTGTTCACCTCCTAATAGGGCTATAGGAGTTGGAAAAAACTGAAAAAATCATGAGGAAAAATTGGGGTGGGGTTTATCTTATTGCTTTAGAAGAACAATACACAATCTCCCCTCACCTCTCTAGTACAAGCTATTCTCTCTCTCCCTGTTTCCTAGTTGCAAGAACTTGCCCCCTTGCCTTCTTAAGGACCATGGAGGCCACGATCTACCCCATTAAACATAGATGACGAAGGAATTACATGAAGGATAAGGCGAAGGGAGGCAAGCCAGTGGTATCTACTATCCATGACGAGATAAATATAATCCCAAGGGTAGTTACTCTCATCGTTACCACGTCCCGTGGAAAATGACTAAAGTGCACTAACCGGATGTGTTGTCTCTTCACTAGCAGCATGATCCATGCCAACTGTTTCTTTGTCGTCTTTCACGTTGTCATAGCTCGTAGGCGCTTCAAATTCTATATCCTCAGTCTAGTGGGGGTCAGCGTAAACCCTCAACCTTGAGCTCAGGGATGCTAAGGCTCTTGGTTTTCGGATGGTTGGGTTGGCTCTCAGCAAGCCAGACCTAGTCTCTCTACCCTCGGCTTATCCGAGCGTTAGGTTTTCATTCAATGCACCGGGGTTGGTGGTTCTCTTTTGATTTACCACCAATGATTTGTTAATTTACCTGATGCGTGCCATGTGTGCGGCGTGGATTGCTCGCTTTTTATGCACCATTGTTCTAGAA
Source organism: Chamaelirium japonicum (assembly GCA_947650365.1). Lineage (NCBI taxonomy): Eukaryota > Viridiplantae > Streptophyta > Magnoliopsida > Liliales > Melanthiaceae > Chamaelirium > Chamaelirium japonicum. The sequence goes on from OX393550.1 coordinate 104,258,857, forward strand.
GGAATTTGTAACTTCCATTTTTCAGAAGTTTGTAAGCTCTTTATCAGCTCTATGTGCTGTATATTTGGTATTTACTTTGATAATGTTGTTGTATCCAGGAAATCTAGAGTCAGATCCCGAAGTTCTCCTGAAGAAAATATAACAGCGGATGGTATGGTAAACACTTCTGCCGACATCACTCCTGCTGACTGGTCTCTTGTACCTGGTGTAAAGTCAACTACTGCTGAAAGTGGAAGTAGGAAGAGGGCACCGACGAAAACAAGGTATTGAGGATAAATGATCCCTGGTTTTGTCCTGTTCACTGGAATGCGATGTCTACAATATTCAGTGACTCAGTATTGCTTTCTTAATTGGCATGGAAGAATTTATGCTTTCCTCTTTGGGTTGTTTAAAACTTAAAAGGAATTATCGACCCTTCCATGTTTGTGAATAATTTGGAAGGTGCACAGCAGCATCACTTCTCTATATGTATTTGAGGTTAGGTTTCCTTGTTTATATGCCTTCAAACTGACGAACTGGTGCCTCATGTTATTCCTTTCTGGAATGCAATGGATAGTGGAATTTATGTTTTCCTTTCTATCCATTTCATTCCTTTTTGGGCTGTTCAAAAAAGAAGTTGCAATTTTCCTTATTGGTGAAAACTTTGTAAGCTGTGTAACATTGCTATTTTTGGTACAATCGGTGTTTATTTTGCTAATGTTACAGGAATAATCTACCTAAGAAGTCCAGAGCTAAATCCAGAAAATCTCTTGAACCGAATTTAGCAGCAGATGGCATGGTAAATTCTTCTTCGGACATTGTCCCTACTGCTTTATCTGTTGTACCCGGTGTAAATCCTACTACTTCTGAAAGTGGAAGAATGAAGAGGACAAGGAAGAAGATATCAAGGTATCAAGGGTTATGCTCAATGGTTTTCTGCATTTCACTGATGTATGATGTTCATGATATTCAGTGCCTCATGTTTTTCCTTGTTGAATTCCGTGGTTGAATTCAAATTTTCCTCTTTGGTTATTCATAGAAGGAAGTGCCATCTTTCCTTTATTTGTGAAAAAATTATAAGCTGCTTGACATTTTGCTTTGCTATGTATTTGATGCTTATACTTTGCTAATGTTACAGTGATAATCTGCGGAAGAAGTCGAAAACGGAATCTAGAAGTTCTCTTGAAGAAAATCCAACAGCAGATGACATGGTAAATACTTCTTCGGATATTGTTCCTGCCGTCTTATCTCTTGTATCTGGTGTGAATCATACTAGGGCTGGAAGTGGAATCAAGAAGAGGACAAGGAAGAAGAAAACAAGGTATTAAGACACTTCGTTTTGTGCTGTCCACTGATATATGTTGTGCATTGTCAATGCCTTCTCTCTCTTGTAATGTCAATGCTGGTCACTGGTCTGGATTAAACGGATATGGGTAGATCTTAGGTTGGAAACCTGTTGTAAAAAACAAAAATTATAAAATGACTCCTAAGTCGATTATGGTTTTTTTTTTCCCTTGAGTTTAGTGCTTAACGTCAAGATCCTTTTCTTTCTTAGGCTGTTCCAATTTCCAAAGGGGAGTTCTATCTTTACTCCATCTGTAGAAATTTGAAAGCTGCCTAATCTCTCTCTATTTTCTGTCTATTTGATGTTTAACTTTGCCAATATTATCAAGAACTAAGAATTTTGTTTTTTATTGTTCACTGAATTACAATGTTCATAGCTCATTCATTTCTTTATGTGGGCAATGATGAGCTTGAATACACACAGAGACCAGCAGAAAAGACTCTGGTCTCTTGATAAGTCCTTTGAACTTTTGTTCCTGGCTAAGTATCCCTGAACTATACACCTCATTTCATAATGGTCCCTTAACTTTTTTTTGAACAATTTGGACCCTGAACTATGCTCCGTCTACATTTTGCCCCTTCCGTCTACTTTTATTCCGAAAATATCCTTGTCCAAGTAAGCATAAGTAAAATGTTTAATTTTTTTTTTGGAGTCTTATTGGATATTAGTAAGGGTATTTTCGGTATTGATGGAGGGGGCTAAATGCAGACGGAGCATAGTTCAGGGTCCAAATTGTTCAAAAAAATAGTTGAGGGATCAATATGAAATGAGGTGTATAGTTCAGGGGCGTATTTTGTAATTTGCCCTTGTTTTTAAGCAATTCATTGTTTCCTTTTGTTACGGCTGTGTACGCTGTTTGACTTTCTTATTTTGGGTGCATGTAGTAGTGGTAGTCCGCAACCGCTGCACTCCAACAACTCCAAGGGCAGAATCAGACGTCATAAAGAGCATATAGTAGAAGATACTGTGATGAATAATCGTGTCGCTGAAAATGCTCCAAGTGACAATCCCATTGAAGCAGGTTTAGAATCTCCTTTTGAAAATAGGAGCAGGAAAAGGACAAGGAATAAGATATTAAGGTATGGTTTCTTAAAGCACTTAGCTTTGTTCTATATAAATGGCCTAACTTAACACTAATTTGTGTTGCTTAATCGTTCCTTTTCTATGTAAAGATTTTGATTTGATTTTATAGATGTTGCAGTAATGACTCTGAATTGATCCGTCCCAACAAGCTGAGGGCCAAAAGAAGAACATCTCCTATAAAAAGTTTGACGACCGACTGTATCGTGAAAGATAACGATATTGTTTCAAGGGAGAAGAGAGAGCTGATTTCTAAAAGAGTCAACAAGGTTGGACAACTGCGTATGGATCATACATCGGTCAACATTGTGAGCGGCAGTGCTCCTATATCAGATGGAACATCGAACACGGTTGCTGTTTCTCATTCGAACACTGCAAATGGCATTGGTTGCAGTGAACATTCTGGAACATCAGGTGGTGATGAGTCATTGCTTGATTCCACGTCACGTAGCGAAGCGGTGAGGAGACAAGAATGTTTGGATGGTGAAGTTGCCTTAAAGGGTGTTGAGAATCCTCCTGAAAATAATGGCACCCAGAACACGATGCGAGAGTTGGGGTCAGAATTGGGTGAAAACATCCGGTTGGACGAGTGTCATGAAAGTCTGCCGCTCCGAGACCGTTCAGCCTCTGGGGTTGTGGGCAGCGAGCAGAGCACGGAATCAAGTCTGATGAGGCCTGCTCGATCAAGGAAATCCGTTTCACTGGTAAAACGGAAGCAAATACTTCGACAAAGGTTTGGAATCGTGTCAAATTCTTTGGAGACACCGCAATCTCAATGGACCTCACCGCCGGGTTTGGAAACATCAGGCAATGAGCCAGGCCCTGCTTGATACAGGAGCAAGGTGTCCTGTTCCAGCAATGGCAGGAACGCAAAGCTGGGTTACGGTTAGTGAGCCGGAACCGCATTATTGGCAGCCGACTGATTGGTGTGCGGCCTTTCCTCAGTTAATCATCTCTACCCTGTGGACTATTGTGCTGAAATTCATGACGATATCTATACAATTTTGATTAATTGGTTGGTGATGGGTTCTGTTATACTCTCCATATTCTATTTGCAGGATGAAATTGGGGGCACTATGAACGTAAATCGATGATCAAGAAAGGTATAAAGCGTGATTAGGAGCTCTCATTCCAAACTGTGGTTTCGTGGACATGTGACTAGGTAGAGCTTCTCGTCGTGTCTTGGTGACCTACATTCTTCTGATAGGAACCTGTAGGCTGTCCCTTTCATGCTTGAAAGCAGCTCAATGTCTTTCTTAGGTGAGAAGTAAATGCATATATGACTGATTGTTGACTGTTTGCAGCCAAGGCTTGGCGGCGATCCCTTTACGAATTTCGTGTATAGAGGTAACACTGACATGGTGAAGGCAATAAGACAGCGTATATAGGCTTGAGCCAGCATGAGCCATTGGATTGGTGGGTTTTCATAATGAATGGCTAATCATGTTATAAATCAGTTTCCGCCGTGACCACTTGATCCTTGGTTTTGAAGACTCTCTGGCCTTTTCGTTCGGCTATATCAATATTGATGACCCACCATCATTTTCCATTGTTTGCACGCACGCGTGGCTGCATGCAATAAGCATGGTGTCTTCGATCATGGAGTCTGTCAGTCGCACTGAGTTTTTGGCTTGGAGATCTTGGATGTAAGGAAGTTTTTGCCTTGTATGTAATGAACCTCAACATTCATGTTCAATATTCTGAGATCATGTTCATGTGTGTAATGAAGTTGTTGCCCTGTAATCAAAAGTGGTGATGAATGTTCATGGATAGTGGTTCTGAGGTCATCTTTTCTTCTGTGATCATGTTCAATAGTGTTTATGAAGAAACCTTAGACATGTTCAATAGTGTGTGTGTGTGGAGAGAGAGAGAGAGAGAGAGAGAGAGAGAGAGAGAGAGAGAGAGAGAGAGCTAAAAAATCTCGGGTATTTTCTGGGAAGCTCCATCTAACATCCGAAATCTTGTGTTCAATAGTGTTTATGAAGAAACCTTAGACATGTTCAATAGTGTGTGTGTGGAGGAGAGAGAGAGAGAGAGAGAGAGAGAGAGAGAGAGAGAGAGAGAGAGAGAGAGACATTCTCGGGTATTTTCTGGGAAGCTCCATCTAACATCCGAAATCTTGTGGCGAAAGATCCTATTGTTCATCTCCAACCGGATTGGCTAGCAAATACAATTTTTCATTACCTACCAAGGGATAAGAGAGTTTGGCAACGCAACCGATGCATTAGGAGGTTGCGGGTTTTACTGCTCCTCACCTTGATTTACATAGTAGTGAAGTGGGAATTACTGGGTGGGGTGGGCTTCACTCACGGAGGGATTAGTCCAAGCTTGAAGTGAGTCATTGCCCGAAAGGTACGGGGACACCTGCCAATCTCAAAAAAAAAAAAGAAAAACCCATGAACACCAAATAAGTTGTTAGATACGAACCCCCACCTTCTTGGAATTCCTGGAATCTGGGCCCGCGATGGTAGACACCACGGGCAAGGAGATGATAATGTTGAAAACTAGAGTTATTCATAGTGCAAAAAAATAAATTGGGCTGAGTTTGGGTTGAATAAAGTGAAAATTTTTTGGGCTGAGCTCGGGCTTGAAAAAGTCGATTCATATACGGACCGAGTTTGGGCAAGGCTTGGCCAAACCCGACCCGGCCCGATTGACAGGCTTACGTAAAATGCCTAATAAATACCCACCAAGGGATAAGGGAGTTGGTAAGCAACCAATGCTTTGGTCAGGAGGTTGGGGGTTCCAATTTGTCCCTCCATCGATTTACCCAAGAGCACCGCATAAGAAAACTTTCAAGTGGGTCGGTGCGAATTCCCGTGAAGATTAGTCTAAGCCCAAAGAGGGCCAATTATCCAAAAGGTTTCAGAACACCCGTCGATGTCAAAAAAAAAAAAGAGGCTCTACAGATTCATTAACATCTATCGTTATATCCAAGTATTATCCGCGATCGTGCGATTATATATTGATTATGGAGCACAATTCTAAAATTTTAGTCCACAGAGAGAGCAATAAAATTTTATCATCATGCCGTAAACTTAGCATTAATTATCTAAGTTAAATACTCAAATTATTTAGATTATATATTTAAAGTTGCCAATACTGTCAACAACCGACCTTAGCTCAGTTGGTAGAGCGGAGGACTGTAGTCGAGCAGATTAATCCTTAGGTCGCTGGTTCGAATCCGGCAGGTCGGAATCTTCTTTTTTTTTATTTTATTTTTTGATATCGATTATTTACCGTACAATCCACCACCTTCGTTGCATGAACGGTCAGGATCATGCCGTTTATCCGTTCCCGATCATAAAAGGAGTCGGTGGTTCAAAACAAAGTGGGAAGTTAATATTGGATGATGGCCCATGCAAGCGCTTCCCTATCCGCTTCGCCACCTCTTATTCCGTCCGACCACCGGAATATTCCGTCAGCCGGTCTACCCCGCCGGAACTTCCCGGCGATACGGCGAGGCAAACCCCCGAGGGGGCCGGCAATGGCATGCGCCTCGCATGGCGTTCTAGACCTCCTGGACGCTGCAAAGCACACTGTAATGACATCACATTGCGTTTTCAATATTTGAATTAGTAAAGCTCAGTGTATGCATGCTATGTGCTCTCACTGTCGATAGGTTTTCAGTTATTGCGCGTCGTATGTTTGATGATATGCCTGAAAGAGGCTCACCCATTTAAGGATTGGACTCGAATTCCTTAGATTTCCAGCATTTCGTATGGAAAGTTCTGTGGTTTTTCGGTGAAGCAATTGGTTTTGAATTGTAATACTTCAGGGCTAGTTTTTAATGGTCGTATGGAATGTTCTGTGGTTTTTCGGTGAAGCAATTGGTTTTGAATTGTAATGCTTCAGGGCTAGTTTTTAATGGCGGATTCTTCACTGTCGATAAGTTTTGGGTTATTGCTTGTCGAATGTTTGATGATATGCCTGCAAGAGGATTGGACTTGAATTCCTTTGATTTCCAACATTTTGTTAAAAATGTCGTCGTTTTTCGGTGAAGCGATTGGTTTTGATTTGTAATTCTTCAGGGCTAGTTTTGAATGGCTGATTCTTCACCTTATACACATTTATTCTCTTTGTTCTGGAATGTTGTGTAGGTTGATAATTATATAAGAAGTGGCATGGTGGTCGGGTTGGGCTCTGGGCGTGCATCTGCTTTTGTCATACAATACATGGGTCGGCGCTTGCGAGAGGGAGCTCTACAAGACATCGTTGGAATCCCTACGTGAGTCTATGTTTCGTTGTCTAATCTTTAGTCACTATGATAACTCATTTTCTTATGCATATTTGTTCTACCAATAGGAAGAAGCGACATGAATTATATCACAATTGTATGAGGTGAAGATGTAGTTTTGGAAATTGATTATAAAAGACGGGCATGATGATGTGTTCAGGTGCAGGTGCAAAGGAATCTGTAAAGAAGGCATGCGGATGTACTAAATTCCATATTATAGGAAGGGACGAGCATAACCCCCCCGAATAACAATGAAACCTTTGGACATTGGCCGTTAAGGTGGTTTAGTTGTTGACATTGTTTATGGTTGAGGCGAATTATATGAGAGGGTAAAATGAGTCTTTTAGATATGGACGAGGATGACTGTGTTGACGTACTTGCATGCCTTGAAAATGTACTGGTCCCTCTCAATGGTGTAGAGATGTGTGTGTTCGCTTTACAACCCTTGTGGCTATTCTCAATTCAGGTGTCTAGTTTCTCTTTAACATTTTCTTAATTGTACATCATTTTCATGAGGTGATTTTTTTTTGTAATTGGTGATTGATGAGAGAATGTCAACTTGTGATTAAAATAATAAGAAGAAGAATGCCTTATTATGTCGTGGATAGTGTTGTACGAAGAATTGAACAATGATTTTGAAAGCAGTTGTCAACTTGACACCAATCCTTCTAGAATTGTGCTAAGGTTCCTATTTTATATCTTTTTTTGATGGCTATGGCTCCTATTTTATATTGTTAGCAGGTTTGGGGGTGGGGGGGGGGGGGGGGGGGGAGGGGGACAAGTGTTATGATCCTTTTGTGCCATTTATTCATCTAACTCTACTGCTAACTCAAAGTTTGTTTCTATTATTTATTGGTTGTGAGCGGGAGGTCTACGAGACAGTTGGGACGCATCTCTACATGAGTATGCTTTGTTGTCTAATCTTTAGTTACTTCTTTCTTGATTCATTCCATTTAGTTCATGGTTTTAAAAGAAAAACACCAGTGATGTAGTGTGTTTTTCTTAAAAGAAATCATACATATATCTTTAGTCATCTAAGGGTAAAGTTTGTTTCTATTTTTTATTGGTTGCTAGAGGTAGCTCTACGAGGCAGCTGGGACGCATCTCTACATGAGTCTATGCTTTGTTGTCTAATCTTTAGTTACTTCTTTCTTGATTCATTCCATTTAGTTCATGTTTTTAAAAGAAAAACACCGGTGATGCAGTGTGTTTTTCTTAAAAGAAATCATTACATATATCTTTAGTCATCTAAGGTTAAATTGATCTAGTTGCTCAAATTATTTCTGTGTTTCACGAAGTGCTTTGTACGACTTCCTGTTTATCTCATTTTTCCCATACATATTTGCTCTACGAATGTGAATGACAACACTATAATGTGAGGTAGAGATGTAGGTATGGAGATTGACAATAAAAGGCATGTTGAAGAGTTCAGTTGGAGGTGCAAATCCAACAAAACTACCTCCATTCCTTTTTGGAGAGGAATTTATGTTGAAGGTGTGCGGATGTATTAAGTTCCTTAGTACGTAAAGGGGGCAAGCAAAACTCCCCTAGTTAACTTGTTGAAACCTTTGAAGGTTGCTCACTAATGAGAATGATATAGTTGTCGATACTGTTTAAGGGTTGGGGCTACATAATGAGGAGATCAATTTTAAAATAGAAGTTTAGATATGGACGAGGATAAGTGTATTGGTCTATTTGCATGCCTTGAAAATATAAAGATCCTTCTTAATGGGGTAGAAATGTGTGTATGCATTATAACCCTTGTGGCTATTCTTGGTGGAAGTGTCTACTAGATCTCCAAATGCGGAAGAAATGAGGAAGAAAGATCTCTTGAAAAAGTAGAGATCCCTCTCAATGGTGAAGAAATGTGTATTTTCTTTACGATCCTTGATAAAGTAAAGATCCCTCTAGCGAGAAAGAAAACTTTACAACCATTGTGGCTATTCGTAGTGGAAGTGTCTACTAAATATCCAAATGCGATAGAAATGTGGAAGATTCCTTGAAAAAGTAATGATCCCTCCCAATGGGTAAGAAATGTGTGTTTGCTTTTATTCCCTTTAAAAAGATCCCTCTCAGTGGGGAAGACATGAGAGTTTACTTTACAACTCGTGTGGCTATTCCCATTGGATGTGTATTAAATTCTCAAATGCTGCCAATTTTGCTAGCATCTCTTCATTGTGTTTGGTGTGTTCACTAGAGTGGAGTTCTTTTGTTATTTGGTGGTTGATGAGGGGATATTGACTAGCGATTAAAACCAAAAAAATACGACGATAACACCGGCGACAACCACAACAACAATAAGAATCAAGGCTTATCTTAGCATATGGGGTAGGCTATGGATCACAACTCAAGGTTCGTGAGTGTTCCACAAAGAATTGGGCAAATGTGTCTCAATCGGTTGTCAACATCAATCCTTCGAGAAATTGCTAAGGATTGAAGTTATACTAGTTGGTAAGTTGGGAGTTGTGGTCAAGTCTCATAATCCCTTCTATGCCATTGTTACTGAAGGCTAATTTAGAGCTTCTAGCATTTTAGGTGACTTTTTTTTTTCAGAATATATTCGACACATTAAGACTTGATCGTAATTTGGGTCAAAGGGGAGGGTGTTAAGGGCTTTTGGGTAGGACTTCAAGAAAATAAGCCCACATAAAGTAGATAATGATCAGACCTATAAAATGGTTTATAATCCATCTATAAAGCTCAACACATTTGATGTGTCTAGAGGTTTCAGAATTGTATAATTTTTTTGTGGATATTCCATCTATGGTAAGGTGAGCATCCTTACAAAAATTCAGCGTCCATATATAGGATTTACTAGAAATAAAGGAAAGAGGAATGGGAACTGGTTGGCTCTTTCCTTGAGAGAGAGTTCAGACTCGCACTCCTGCGTCCGAGAGGAGTCTATGACTCCTCTCTAGCATGAAGGGGACTAACTCCTTTCCCGTGAATTCTTCTCACCCCCATGATTCATTCTTTCTCTTTAAGCCAGTCTGCTCGATATATTGAAAAGCGACTTTATGTTCTCTTCCATGTGTATTAAGGATTTAGGGTCATAAAAGAAAAAAAAAGAGAAAGGTATGACTAATGTATGGGTGGTTCGTTATCTACAGTTCCTTATTAGGAGTCCTTTTATGGCCCAAAATCTATAGAAAAATAAAATTAGAGGATTGATCGTCAATACATGTGAATCCTTTTCTTTTTCCTCTTTCTTCTCTTTTCATTCTTTTATCGACTAAAAAATAGCACATTTTGTGATAAGGTTTTATGTGGAAAGTGCTCAAAAAGAAGAATTTAGGTGAGAGGGCTAACAAAACTCGGAGCTCTGATACTAAGGTTAATGTGAGACGTAGGAGCAAACTACTCTATATGATTACTAAAGATCAACAAATTATTCTATCACCGACAACTAAAAATATAAAATTATAAGTGCTCACTTTCAATTATTTCATAATTTAAAATAGCATAGAAGAACAATAATATAGGATCGAGTTGCATGCATGTAGTATCAAGCAATTCAAAGGGTTGAAATAGCCAATAATTTGGAAGTCAAGAGACTTCCATAGGCTAGGGCGGTTTTACTTTTAAGAAAAATTCGGGTTAACATAATGAAGATTTATGAAATTATTAGGCTCAAGCAATTAAAATTCAAGGGAAAAGGTTCAATGTTTCATATAGAACAGTGATACAAGTAGAAAGAAAAATTAATCTAATGAAGATTTATGTCGGGGTAAAGATCAAACCAAGGGAACTATTGAAAATAGTTATGGTGCTTCCAAACTAAGCAACAAAAACATATCTAAGCAATAAAACGAACGATCAATCCGCAACCATAATCACCGGAGGCTAGCGAAGTGGCGGACGAGCACATAGGGCACGCAGGGATCTGGTTGAGCATAGACGCAGATTGGGAATAGGGTCTGGTCGAGTGCGAGGTTAAGCCAGGTAAGAAGGATGCACGGTGGCGCTGAGCACGGGTGGCTCGCGGAGTGTTTGGGGTCGCACATGAGGAGAAGGGGTCGTCGCTAGGTTTCCACCTAGAGAGAGAGAGAGAGAGAGAGAGGGGGGGGGGGGATAAGGCAATGAATGCCTAGTCCTCTTGCCCACATGGTTTTTGATCTCTCACCAGGATCAAGCCTCAATCCTCTATCATGAAACAAATTGCATAGGGCAGAAATTTTCATTAATAATAAGCATTGTTCAATAATGAAGATTCAGGGCCTCTATATAGACTCCCGAGTGGTTAATAATTTTCCCATAAGAAATGTGGGACATAAATAAGCAAAATTAGCCTAAAATACTTGTGCAGACATTAAGCCTAAAAATATGACAAAGATAGCAAATAAAATACTAAAATAGGCAAATTAAAACCCATTGGGCCCCAAACAAGTGTGCCAAAATGTTAAACAACATCCCCAGGCCATAATGAGATTGTGTGGGTTAGTGACCTGCGTCGGTGACTGTGAACACGTGTCTAGTGATTGTACGGCTGTAGCATCCCCATTTCATAGCCTATGTTTCCATTATCAATACCCTCTCCCAAGATAATTTTGAAGTCCTTAACTGAGTTTTTTTTCATGTGCTCACACAACCCCCCTACTCTAGCAAACAAATTTTATTGAACAATACTTTGCTGCTTGGATAGAAGGAGGAGCCTCCTGCTTGGGCGCTATCACAGTCGTTCGTGGACGAGTCCGCTTCACATCGAGCATGCCTGCATAGTATGGCGGAGTGCGATTCACTCGGTGCTGGTTGCACTTAGGGGTGGCAATGGGTCGTGTCGGGTCGGGTTCGTGTCGTGTCTAGTTTCGGGTCGTGACCAAAACCCCTAAACCCGGACCCGACCCGTTTAACTAATCGTGTCTAGATCCTAAACCTGTACCCGACCAGTTTATAAACGGGTAGACCCGATAAGACCCGTTTACCACACGGGTTTATTTAGTTGACCCGATCTGATCCAATCCGACTCGACCTGACCTAACCCGATAGACCCGCTGATAATATATATTACAGTATCGGATTGTAGGTAGACCCGACCCGACCCGTTGAATTTTAAATAGGTCTTTCCGAGTCTACCGTGTCCAGACGCTAAACCCGGACCCGACCCGTTTATTAAACGGGTCTATCGTGTTGACCCGTTTACGACCTGAACCCGTTTAGCCCTGACCCAGACCCGCTAACTTCGTGTCGGGTCTGTCGTGTCGGGTCCGAAATTGCCTGCCCTAGTTGCACTGGATGGCTGATTGGGATTCACTGACTCAAGCGAGAGGCTCCTACTTGGATCCAAGCAGCAAAGTATTGTTCACTTTTATTACTCGAGAGGAGTATACTGCACATGGATACAAGTGAAGTTCTTAATATGATGTTTATTCTTTTTCTACTAAGATGAAAACTTGATAATAATTGTTGGTCATTATTTTTCCTGTTGTTAATATCATCATTATTGTTTCTGTTTACTCCTTGCAGCTATCATCAGCTTGAAAGAGCTCCATTCATGCCCCACATATGTTGTTTGGTTGCTATCTTATTCTCCAAATCCTACATTTTTGTCGTGTTTCATTTTGATATGATGTAAATTCTTCTATGTAGTCATCCTTGGATATTGTTTCACGCAAGGACAACAGTAAAGCTTTGTCCCTTTGATTTGGCCTTATGATCTCCTTTGATTTATAATAAAATTTTTCTTATCGTTTTGGCAAAATGTTGAAGGTCTGTTTCAAGTGCAAGTGAAGCAGCAAAAGCTGGAATCCCATTGGACAACTACCAAGATACTGAAGACAGTCTTCAAGTGTGCACAAATTCTTATTGTCCAATAAATTGGTTACATTTGTGTTGTTTTTGTGAGTACAACATGTTCAAATTACCCTTGTAAACTACTGAAACTTTGGTCTATTATATTCATGACAATGGTACTTTTATTCCATCTTGAAGCTTGACCTAGGGTAACTTGACTGTTGAAAGCTGATACTTGTCCAGATGATTTGTAGATTGATTTTGCATTTGATGATGCCGATATTATCGAAGAGGGAACACTGGCTGCTATCATTGGCCGGCGAAAGCTAGAGAGTGGGGAGTCCATAATTCAAGAGAAGGTAAACAATTATATTCTTATCTGCATTGTTCCTGAGGCATTCTATGAGGAATCTAAGATTCATGGGAATGACACCACATGTATCCATGTATTCCACAAGTATTAATAAAAGGCACGGGATCCTCTGAGGTTACAACCTCAAGTTAAATGATAGGTGAAAGCCAAAACTGAATCACAACCGTCCATTACATCCAGCCTGAACGGTGAATCGCACTCAGCCTCGACCGGCATGCAAAATATCAGCTGTGGCTGTCACTTATCTCTAAATATCATGTTGTAGTTAGTCATATTTTTTCCAAGTTTTTTGTGCTTTCATCTTTATGATATCTGCTGTGAATTTTTCTCTATGTTTCATTTCGCAGTCCATTGTGAAAACAGCTGGTAGCCTTGCCTTCATTGTCTCAGAGAAGCAATACACAAAAGATCTTGAAGGAGCTGTTCCGGTCTTAGTTAATTCTGTAAACTTCATCCTGTCTATTGGTAAAGTGTTGCATACCTCAAAACTATCATTTTTTTAAGATCCCGGTATTTGGTTTGCTTGTCAGGGTAATTGGATGGAAACTGCTGAAGTAATAGAGGATCATTTTCTAGGAGATGCAGAGGTTGGTTGAGATCCTTGATAAAAGTTTTGGCAACTAGGAATACCCTATAATTACAAGCAAACACCTATTCTGATAGTGTTACAAACCCCTACTTTGCAGGTATGGAGAAGGCCAACCTCCGGACATGCGGGTCCACTAGGAGGCGACTTCCCATTGGTCACTAGAGACGGACACCACATTCTTGACATCATCTTTACATCTCCCGTACTTGATCTAAGTATTACCCTTGTGTCAAAAGAGTTGTATTTCCACTTTTCCTGATTATTTTATCTGTAAAAATTTCAAAGAATTGGTTATTAAATCCTGCAATTAAGATGTGCTTGCTATGTATAATGACTATTGTGATGGGTGGATGCATTATTAAAAATAAATGTCCATCAATAGTTATAAGATATTATAAAGTTAGTTGCATGTAACCTTTTTAATTGATGATGATGGAGATAATTGATGGTTGTCGGGAGAGGGTGTGGCGGCGACAATGGTGACATGGCGATCTGCTTCTTTGAGATTCCCCCGTCACCAAAACCCTGCTCTCAACCCTAGAATCATTAATGGCTCATGGCGTCAGCCCGCCGGGGGGGGGGGGGGGACACTCCACTCCTACCAGACAATATAGATCCATCCATCCTAGCGCGTTTACAACCATTTCATTTAGAATGGGAGTTGGAGATTTGCTTAGTAACATTGCTTCAAGGGAGAGGGAGGCTAGATCCACCTCCCCTCTGGTCAACATCATCACGCTATTCTAGGTTCTGTGGTGTTAGGGGATATGGGAAAGAAGGGTAGTAGTGTCGGCGGGTTGAGATTAGTCTCCTTTCCAACACGGGTCATGATGGGTTTTGGGCAAATTGGGTGTGTAAAGGACCGACGAAGATACCGAAGGGCCAAGCTGCTTATAAGAGAGGCCCCTCCTCCTTATTCCCCTCTTATTCCCTTGGAGTTGCCGAGTGCTTTTGATGCGGAGAGGCCGATTATTAGAGAGCCAACTGCAGAAACGCCATGATCTGGTGGATCTATCGGGACCTCGGCCACTCCTCTAACGGCCTAACCATTGCCGCATCCAGGTGATTCCTTCCCTCACCATGCTCAACCAGATCGCTCTCCACCTTCCTCCCCCTCCGTCATCATCTTCTTCCTTTGTCTCCCTCTAAGCCACTTTGAACTTCGGGTTCTAGCCGAGAGGTTCGGGCATTGCGCCATTGTGAGGATCCCGAGTGGGCCTTCTCACTTGGAACTCTCGCATGCCATTTGGGAAACTTGGGAGTTGGAGTGGTCTTACTGCCCTTGGCTCCTCTCCCTGGTACCTGGTGGAATTCCCGACGGAGTTCGCAATCCGCTCCACCCTCAGTCGAGTCCACTTTTCCTTCAGAGCCCTTTCAATCTCCTTCCATGGTCTCGAAACCATATGGTCGTGGGATCCCAAATCACTACCATGCTCCAACTCTTCATCCTCGGTGTGCCCATTGATTGCTAGAATATATTTTCTCTCTCTAGGCTCTCCAGGCGTACGAAGAGGTTATCTCTGTTGAGAATGAGCTATTTGACACCGACGACCTCCGCGAGGTCATCATCTCTTTTTGCACGTTCAATCCTACAGCTCTTCCCATCCTCTTGGACACACGTTTCGACTCCAAATTCTATCAGCTCTTCATCCATAGCGGCGACTACCCTTCCCTCTTGGCTTCCTCCCCCCGTTCCTCCTCTATTCACTACCTCCCCTTCGGCTATAGAGCCTCCTGCCATTCCTCCCCCCACTCAGCTCAAGTGAACCGTGGATCCTCGAGCCAGCAAGTGATCCCGGACTGGTCCGGAGGTAAGAATCTCGTATCCCGTGATTTCTTCTTTGAGTCGATTTCAGCACAGTATGCAGTTTGCCAATCTGGCTCAACTTCGGATGATCAAAAATTGAATGCTCCTGTTAATGGCGATGGCAAGACTTTTGCTCATAATCCCCCCTTTTTCGGGATTGTACCGAAGGAGGCATGGTTGTTCTGGAAGGTGTTGCAAAAGATTCTCGGGCGGATATCAGCAACAGTCCCTTAGGTAGTGATCACGGAACCCCCCTTCCCATCAGGATGAGTCCCAGGTTGCCCCTCCTCTAACTGTGGTTACCCCTCTTCTGTCTAAATAGGGTTCTGACGGCCGTGAGGAGGTGCTGGGGAGGGTGGAAGTCTCAGGCTCCCAAAGTTTGGTTGATGCTGACACCCTGAAGACTTGTGCCCACCGACAACCATAGAACCCAGAGCTGAGCTGATGCCGGGGATCAAGACCTTTTTGGCAACAAGAGCAGCTAAAGACCTTTCCCTCTTTTTGAACATCTTGGACCGTGACTCCATCCTGGAAGTTGCTGCAGAGTGTGGGTTCACATTTAGAGATGATGTGGAATCGGCTAAAGCTTTTCTTGTTTCTTCTCTTAATCTAGAAAGAAGTCAGGTCTTTTTGTAATAATAAAGACTTTATCATGAAATAGTAGGGTTCTTAATGATATTAGTAAGAGGAAGTCTGTGTCATTTTGTGAACTTCACAAAGTGGGTGTTATTTGACTTCAGGAGACAAAAGTTTGTCAGCGTAGACTTGGGTTTCTGAGGAGCCTAGGAGGCACGGAATTCTCATCTTGGGAGTCTTCGGACGCTGTGGGGGCATCAGGGGGGGTCTGAGTGGTTGGCATTAGAACTCCTTTAATCTTGTTGGGAAATCAATAGGGTCTTTCTTTTGGTTCTTCTTCACAACAAATCGGATAACTCCAAGTGGCTAATAACCTCAGTGTATGGATCCAATGATGCCAGCCTTTGGGGTAGCTTTTAGTCGAAATTGTTGGATGTATGTAGAATCTTTCCAGGCCCTTGGATATTGGGTGAAGATTTCAACGTAACAAGATTCAGTTATGAGAGGAAGGGAGGAGTGGGGAGCATGAAGGCCATGTAGGACTTTTCGACCTTTGTACACCAGCTTAGCCTAATAGACCTCCCAATGGGAGGCAGACAATTCACGTGGAGCAACAAAAGGGAGATTCCTTCTTTTGCTAGATTAGACCGATTTTTGATCTCAGACAAATGGGAGGCATACCCGAATTGTCTGCAGAGAGGTCTCAAAGCCTTTGTCCCAGACCATGCCCTCCTCATTCTCGACACGTGCACCACATATATGAAGATAGCCCGCAGACTTAGGTTTGAAAAGATGTGGATGAACGATTTAACTTTCAGGAACTAGTGGAGAGATGGTGGGCCCAAATACCAATGGACCCTAAACCAGCCAGGAATCTAGTCAGGAAACTCCACGGGCTCCGACAGAAGATTCGAGGATGGGAATACTCCTCCGTTGGTAATGTTTGATCTAAGAAAGAGATTATGCTTGCCTCTATAAATGCTCTAGAAATGAAGGCCGAGTTGACCGCACTGTCGGAAAAGGAATCTGCCTCCTTGCCCTCTCTTACCAAGGAGTTGATTAGACTTCTTGTCAAGGAAGGGATCATGTGGAAGCAAAGGGCTAGAGAGAAATGGGTAAAGCTGGGAGATGCTAACTCGTCTTACTTCCATAGCCTGGTTGATAATAGAAGGCGGGTGAACAAGCTAGACTATTTACAAATATGCAAACGAGATCTATTGGGCAATGAGGCTATTTTTGAGGGGACCACGAACCACTTCAGGAGCTACTTCCAAGACCTTCTGGTGTCGTCCCCTCGCCTAGATTGGGAGGGCCTCCTTCTCCGGAGGTAGACCTAGATGGCCCTTTTACGTCGGTGTTTGACTTAAGGGGAGTTAGAGCTCTGGGTTCCAATGGATTCCCTATATTTTTCTTTCAGCACTTTTGGGGCTATATAAGCCCAAACGTGTGCAGGCTCATCCTAGCTTTTTTTGTAGGTACCATGATGTTATCCAACCTTAACTTCTCCCTCCTTGTCTTGATACCGAAGTCTCCTGGAGCCTTTAATATCTCCCAATTCTAGCCCATTAGCCTGTCTAACTGCATCTACAAGATTGTCACGAAGATACTAGCCAATAGTCTTGTCCCCCTCATGAATGATATCATCAGCCCTTACCCAATCGACCTTCATTAAAGGTCGGCTTTTTTTAGACATTGGGGCAGCCGTTCAAGAAGTGATCTACCACAAGAAGGAACCGAGAGGAAGGAGTGATATTGAAACTAGACTTTGAAAAAACGTTTGGCAGGCTACACTGGACCTTTCTATTAGATACTATGAAGGCGAAAGGTTTCTCCCAATGATGGCTCGGGTGGATACTTTTTTGTCTCGCGTCCTTGAAGATTTCCTACATGGTCAATGGAGACTCAAGAGGCCAATTCCAAATGAAGAAGGTCTAAAGCAAGGCTGCCCTCTATTCCTTTTTCTTTTCATTGTTACAGTAGATGCTTTTAATGCCATCGTCCGGCTGGCTGGATGCCGTAATCTATTCTCGGGAGTGAGAGGTAACTCTTGGACCGTCTCGAACCTTCATTTTGTTGATGATACAATCTTGTTTTGGCAAACAAGGAAGGAACATGTTGCGATATTGAAGATCATTCTGTATGATCTTGAATACTGCTCGAGACTCCTAAACTTCTCCAAATCCTCGCTCTAATATGAAGGCCCGAACCAAGCTTTAGGCAGTTCCCTTGCCTCCTTGCTCAACTGCAAACAAGACTACCTATCCATGACATACTTAGGCCTCCCCATCAATAACAACAAACTTTCCAAACTTGATTGACACAAGATAGTCGAAAGGGTAGAACTCTGGCTTGCGGGTTGGAAGGGCAGTCACCTATCCCTGGGAGGTCGCTTGACGATGGTCATGAAGTTCTGTCAACCATCCCATCTTATTACCTTGCTTTCTTTTTTATCCCTTCCTGGGTTATTAAATGGATTAATAGTATTAGAAGTTCTTTTCTAATGAAAGGGGCTAATGGGTAGTCGGGATCCTACTATTTGGTAAGCTGGGGAGTACTTTGCAAATCCAGAGACCAAGACAATATGGGGGTCCTGAGTCTAAGGGAATTCAACAAGGCATTATTAGGTGGTGACTTTAGCACGAGTAGGGAGATATTTGGTCCAATGTGATCAAAGAAAGGTACTTAAGAAAGTTTTCCCCTCTGCAAACTCGCAATAGGAAATTAGTCAAGATCTCACCCTTTTGAAAAGGGATCGGGTTGTGGGCCTTTCAGATGTGGCATCCAACTTTTATTGGGAGACAGGTGGAACATCAAATTCTGGACGGATCAATAGGTCGGAGACATCAGCCTGGCCACCCTCTTTTATGACTTGTTTGAGATAGCTTGAGATCAAAAGGCCTCTGTACGCTCTCATGTATTGTTTACATTGGGGGTTCCTTCATGATCCATCAAATTTCGAAGACACATCCCCAACCACCTAACCGCCTAGCTACATGAGTTGCACTCTCTCCTAGACTCGTTCTCGGTTTCCTCTCTCTGCGACTCCTCATCCTGGACATGGAGCTCTACAGGCTCCTGCACTATAAGCTCATTCTGCTGGTTCATTAATAGGGGAGGGATAATTTGTCCAATGGCCTCTCACCTTTGGAATACCCTAGCCCCGTTGAAATGCAGAATTTTGATGTGGCTTGCTTTAAAGGATAGACTTATCACGAAAGTCCACTTCGACGCAAACACCCCGGGGGTGATAGATCTATCATGTGTCCCTTATGGTAGAGGTAGGGAAGACATCAACCACTTATTACTGCACTGTCCCTTCTCCAAATCCATCTGGAGGGTCTTAAAAGTCCAAGCTTGGGGTCCAGGGCCACCCAGAATCCACTCACTCCCTTTGGACGATTTGGCAGATGAGGAGGATAAAGAAGGGCCTTAAACCAATCTGGGACTTCTTGGTTATCTGTGTCTACTGGGGCATCTGGAAGGAATGAAACACATGCATCTTCAGGAACAAGAAGATGATTGTCGAGGAGACTTAAAAATTAATTTGGTGGCAGCCAAGAGCTGGTCCTTGAGATTTCTACCCGGGCTGGAGTTGAAGATTAACCCTATACTCTGTAATCTTGTTTGATTTCTCTCTTATTATTAATAATATTAGCTTGGGGTAAGTCTTAACCATCCTCTCCTTCTTGGAGAGGAGTTTCCTCAAAAAAAAAAAAAGACGAGGTAGATAAAATAAGAAGTGCATTTTGGAGTCTAAATGGATTGGCATTTGAAAAACAAAGTTCTTTCATTATAATAAGAACAAATGCTACTGTTTTTTGTATAGGTTATATACTTTTCTTGGTCATGTTATTTTGATTGGTTTTTTTGTTGGTTTTGATCGTTTGGTATGCATACTTTGTTTCTTAATAGACTTGACTGATAACCATTGAGCTTTATCCCAACTGGGTAGTTAGCTTTATGGATCCTTCTTAATATCTATTGAATGAGTTCCGTAAAAGACTTGGGTAATGGTAAATGTACCGATTTTTATCCCAGTGATTTCAAATTACCATCCTCCCTTACTTAATTCACGGCTCAAACCATTACTAATCAATTTCATTTAGAAATGAGTAATCAATTCTAAACATCGCATGTGGTCTTATACTTTTTTTGTGGATGAAATACAGCTCGAGTAGCAGAAATCCTCGATCAAATTGATGGTGTTGTGGACCATGGAGTGATATCCGGCATTCCGTTAGTTTTCTTGCCCTTGTCAAATTGCTCTTTTTCCTCACATTATGAGTAAGGAATGCCTTAAACTTGCACCTATTTCAACATTTTCCTTCCTGAAGCCATATCCATTGCAACAATGTATTTGGTCATCTGGACAAAATTACAATATTTGGATCATCGGAGCATATTTTTTTTTTTAAAAAAACAAGATAATCAAAGAAACTAAGGTCACTATTATACAAATTTGTAGAGGTCATGATAACCCGCCAACCAGCCTTTTAGGTTTCTTGGCGAGTAATGTTATTGTACAATCTCCATCGACAAACACATTGACAAACCAGACCTATGAAGTGGTGGCAGGGCCCAAAGCTCAGTTCATCGGCATTCACACCAAACACTGAGCCCTGGTCCCTGCCACTACATAATGGGCCTGGTTTGTCAATGTGTTTGTCGATGGAGATTGTACACATAGCATTACTCTTTCTTGGCATTGCCCCTCTCTTGCCAGATTGCCTTGTTCACGTTTTCAACACCAATCTTAGAGGGTTGATGTCAGGTTGACAGCTGGTTGGAAAAGTCTTGTCCATCTTCCATATAGTTGACCCTTCTTGATTAGGTAAGTCTTGAATAATGGTGACGATGATGATGGTAAAGGTCATGAATAATCAAGGATTCAAATCTCAAATTTCGACTCCAAATCGGAATCGTGGAAAAACGAGATATTTCGCACTATATTTTGTGAAATATCCCGTTTTCCACGGCCCTTGTGTTATAGAACCAAAAAATACGGATATTTCGAAGATTTCGGCAGACAGATTTTGTTTCTAGTCCGGAGAAAAAACGAGAAATTTCGTGATTTATCTCAAGATTTCATTCCTTGATGATAATGCAAGTTGGACCTAAAATTTTTTATTCTTTAAAATAGAAGTATAATCTGATATTTTTGTACACTGTCCCATAACAGCACATTCATCACCACTGCTAACAAACTGAAACAGACCATTGGTTCCATAATCTTCCTACCTCTGCTCAACCAGTGTGAATCTGTTATCAATCAATTGACTTTTTCGTTTCCTAGTAGCTCATCTAAATATCAACAGGTGAGATGAACTTTATTTTCCGCTCACTCTGCAGGTGTACTGCCATTATTGCTTCAAAGAGTGGAGTATCAATCATCGATAATTTGCCTAAATTACACAATTAAGTTGCTGCTGCCATTCGTCTGAAACAACAGCTCGTGTTTTTTTATTTTTGCAGAAGTAAGAAATCTGATGGTTTCTCCCCATAATTACGTCGTACTGAGAAACTGAAATGAACATTTTGATACATTTCAGGACTGCAGCAACGGTCGAGACCTTCCACATAACAAGCAGGCTTCAGAGATGCCTTAATGGATGCTGCATTATGATATGATCGTGATGTATTGAACTTTTCTTGTTCAGCTTGATGTTCATGAAATCATGATTTGATCATATCATGCTTTTATTTAATTTGATCACAACATCAACTTTTCATGTTACTGAAAATTGATAGGACAATTGTCTTGATGAGTTACATGACCTAACTGTTGGCAGTCCATTATCGTGGACTTCAACATGAGGCTCATGATGATTTTGGCCCTTATGGTTTTGGTCCAGCATTTGGTTTAATTGGGTTGGTGAGGTGCATTGGTAAAGCTTATGGCTTGAAGAGTCGATTTCTTGAATAATGGTTTCTTGTTGGGAACACCAGCTCCTTAGGTCTATTTCGCTCGTTTTGAGTTGAAGCGCGACTAGCGAAGGGAGTCACTTTCCAAGGAATCACATTCCCTTAGATACAGCATTGAAAAAAGGGTGCTGGTCTACATTCCCATGTATGGGACATGAAAATCGACTTTGTACTCTGAGGTTTTTCCCCGAAATGACCCCCAACTGCCAGGTATTGCTCAAACTGACCCTCGTTGTTTTTTTACATTACTTTTGTGACCCCCATCACACGCCGTACACGTGCATTTCTATTTTTCTGGACAAGTTTAATCTTTAACTTGAAAAAGGTATGGTGGTATTTTTTTTTTTTAAATAACTGTTCGTCTTCATCTTCCCCGACCGTCGAACTGTTGTCTCCTACCCCACTGTCCTCCACTGCCCGGAGCCCCATGCTCGTGCCTCCTTTGTCACCATGCATCCGGGAAGACGCAAAGGAGAGGACGCATCTTGTTGCAGCCCGAATCGAAGCCAATTGATCAGGGTACCTCTCGGAGGAGCCCTAACCCTATCCATAGTTCTTCGCCTCTCAGCCTTTGCTTTTCTTCGTTCCCTAAAAAGAAGCATCGCACAGTAGGACGCAATGGGGGATGGAAAGGAGGACATAATCGGTGTATGATTCCTCTTTCCCCTCAAGATTGATAGTCCTGATGTTTTTTTACTTAATTTTTTTGGTTGCTGTTGTACCCCATTTTAGATATGGAAGAACCTATCCCTCATGGTTTTACAGATTGAAAGAGGATGAACTCTTTCTCTCGCTTTTTATAAATCTCTTCCTCTGTTTGCATTTCAGATTCTGGTTCCTTGGAGTCCGATTACTTGTTGAACGTTTCTTCATTTTCGGATAACAATAATGCATCGGATGCTGTAATGATTCATTGATGATTGTGACAATAATCTTTTACCTTTTCTGGTAATGACTTGCTGTTCTAGTTTCAGAACATACAGGTGAATATAGAGTTTACCCTGTGTTGTCGATTTCTTTTTTCTATTTTTACAGTCCTTGTTGTCTACAACCTAAATATTTTGAGTATTTTTTATTTTTTAGAACCATAGCTCCCCCCTTTTGTAAAATTATCCATGCAGATATGTTATTTCTGTTTATAGGTGTTGTGGAAGAGGAAGAAATAGTTATTAAGTGTAAAAAATAGCTCAATAATTCCTATTGCAATACTTTCTCTAGTTGGATAGTTTTACTAGGTACAACACTTTTTTATATATTGACCAGGGATTTGGGTATTGGTTGGAAATCAGAATGCTCCACCCAAATGGACACCCCTTTATTTTTGTTGTGACTCGACAGAAATATATCTTCTACACAGTTTTGGAATATGGACGTACCTAGGATTAATAACCCAGGAATACCAAGAAACAATTTCTCTAAGCACAATAGGGCCAGTAGGCTGTCTTTTCTTGAATATGTGTCGAGGTAATATCAAGACTATTTTTATAATAGTTTTTTATAAGAGCTTTTAGACTATTATTTTTATACTTCTCTTTAGTTTGAAGAACCCTGAACTTTGTGCATATTTTGAACTTAATGAACCTTTCAGTGTTTAATTGCTTAGTTAAGGCATTTGCAAGACAATACTCAAATCACAAAATTGTCTCCTCATGTCTCTAATCAAATTGGTCTCTAGTAAAATGATAGAAAATCTCGATATGTTTTGATCGGTTTGAAAATACTAGATTCTTTGGCATGACTTATGATGACACATTGCATACGATAGTAATTAGATTATTTTCCTCTTGTTGCAAGTTATTCTAATCCCTTCTGATCCAAATGGCTTCACATTTTTGCACTTGTAGTGAACACGTACTCTGCTTTCAGAGATGAAAATACCGCTATCTTTTGGTTTCCTAAGGACCGTGGATAACCTTTGATTTCATGCACAAATCATAACCTAAAGTAATATTTTTGTCCCGGCATCTGATTTGGCTCAATTACTTGTGTATGTATCGTATGAGTAATATTATCTGCTTATGAATGTCTTATGCCATAATTATTTATATCTGGGATGGGCCTAAGCATTCTCTTTGTTGTCATAAAGATATGTTTACTTCACTGCATTGGGATATTCTGCTCTTTGTTCTCCATCAGCCTTTGAGGCTTTTCATTCAACACTATAGGAGTCGTAACTCCGTTGCACTTTTTCAATAAATCACCAAATAATTATATTGATAAGTAAGCACCCTATATCTGCCTTATTTTTTTTTAGTTCAGTTATTATAATGCTTGTGCAAGTATAAATCAGCAAACATTAAGAAAGTCGTGAATACCTTTTTTTCACCTATAGTGATGGATCATTATGGTTTCTTTTGGATTCATTTTAAATTAGGTATATCTAAATCGTGTTATTCTACGCCCTTGGCTCTTGCTTTATTCCTTATACTCATATAGTGTGTTTGTAAGATGATAAACTTTCTTATTTTCTTTTCATCATGAACACTTGTGTTTTCTACAGAAACCTTTTCAATTTCTTCATTAAGAACTGCCGATTTTTCTTCAATTTGGAACTTAGTTAAAGCTCAAGTTATCTTTCTCTAAAAAGAGAATATTTTAGAGAAAGAAATATTGTAGAGAGAAAATATTGTAGTAAGAGAATATTTTAGAGAGAGATAATATTGTAGAAAGAGAATATTTTAGAGAGAAAATGTTGTAGAGAGAGAAAATGATGTAGAGAGGAAAAAAAATATTATAGAGAGAAAATATCTTAGGGAAAAAAATGTTATGGAGAAAATATTGTAGAAAGAGATGTTGTAAAGAGAAAAATGTTGTAGAAAGAGAATATTTTAGAGAAAATATTCTAGAGAGAGAAATGTTGTAGAAATAGAATATTTTAGAGAGAAAATATTGTAGGAAGATAATATTTTAGTGAGAGTAAATGTTGTAGAAAGAGAATATTTTAAAGAAAGAAAATGTTGTACAAAGAGAATATTTTAGAGAGAAAATGTTGTAAAGAGAAAAAATATTTTAGAGAGAGATAATATTGGAGAGAAAATGAAGTAGAGGAGAAAAAATATTGTAGAGAGAATATCATGGAGAGAGAAAATGGCGTCGAGAGAGGAGAAAATTTATTGTAGAGAGAAAATATCAGAGTAAATGTTGTAGAAAGAAAATCTTGTAGAAAGAGAATATTTTAGAGAGAAAATATTGTAGCGAGAATATTTTATAGAGTATTGTAGAGAGAGAAAATGTTGAAGAAAGAGAATATTTTAGAGAAAATATTGTAGAGAGAAAATGACGTAGAGAGAAGAGAAAAATTTATTATAGAGAAAATATTACAAAGAGAATGTTGGAGAGAATGCGTTAGGGAAATAAAATATTGTAGAGAAAAATTGATATAGAGAGAATATTTTAAGGAAATAAAATGTTGTAGAGAGGAATTGACAAAGAGAGAATATTTTAGGGAAATAAAATGTTGCAGAGAGAAATTGGCATAGAGAGAGAAAAAGAAAATATCATAGAGAGAAAATGTTGTTAGAGACTAGAGAGAATATATTGTAGAGATCAAGAAAATATTATAGAGAGAGAAAATAATCTAAAGAGAGATTATATAGAGGGAAATGAGAATATAGGCATAGAGTATTACACAAACAATGTTTTAGAATGAGAAATTATTGGAGAGAAAAAATGATATAAGGAGTATTATAGATAGAGAAAATGTTATAGAAAAAGAATTTGATAGATAGAGTATGTTATATGGATAATGTTTTACACATAGAATATCTTAAAATCGGGGAAATAACTGCAAAACTAGTTTTAGGCTCAAAACTGGTTTTTATTGCCAAATGCTCAATTGTTGATAATTCTAGAACTAGACTTTTCGATATGCTAAACTGGTTTTGCACAAAAACTAGTTCTTGGTATTCCAAAATCAAAACCTAAAATTTCAAAACCAATGCCAAACTCGCACCCTTCATATTTTTGGTAAACACTTATTGTTTTGATGAACACATTACTACTATAGAAAAAGAATCCTGATACCTTGATGGGCATCTAACTCGTTTCGTTTCTACATTTGTACCCGTCTATTGTATGCTGGTCTTGGTATTGTTTTATTTCAAAGTGCAGGTTGCTCGAAGAAGATTATCCACAAATGGAAAGCTTTTATCTAAAGAAGAAAATAAGGATATTCCCGCGAAGAAAGCCAATTCAACTGCGGTTTTGGAAGATCCTGATAAACCAATCACATCTCCTATTACAAAGAAAGAATATATCAGTGGTCATGTTGTTCCGAATAGTAAAAGATGGAGTACATGGCAATGTTGCATGGGCATCGATCACGTCCATCATCGCTAGCAAAACCTGGAAAGTATAACCCATATCATCGATCTTATAATCTGATCGATGTTCTCTGAGTTTGTATATCATAAACTGTTTAAGAGATTTTACTTGGTTTATATCGCATCTTGTACGATGCCCTTACAGTTTTGATGATGCATTAATGTTCTATTTCAGATGTTTAATGTATCAATTGACTTGTGCTGCGATTTTTTAATAACCACATCGTGCCCGAAAACTAGTTTCTACGTACTAAAAGAGTGCCAATTCTGCATGCAGAGGAGTAATGATATTTCAAATGAAAGAAAACCGGGCGAGATATACTACAAATCATGGAAATAAGATATCATTTGACAAGCTAATTGATCACACCTCAGCCAACACGACGTAATTTCGTCAAATGGTAAATCTGAATTTGTCCATGAAGTCCTTTAAAGATGTTTAGGAGTTTGGTTTTTTCGTATACTCAGCTGAGTCAAATGCTCGAATTGTTGAGGAAGTCCACCGGTTAGTCCCACATCGGTAAAGGGGCACCTAACGCCCACTTAATATACCCTTCGTGGACCTCCCCTTACATCCCGGGTTTTGAGGTGTTAGGGTATCTAACAAGAACAAAGTGCTTGATATATTTGGAATTACCTGCAAGACTAGGATATTATAATAAGACCTATATGGAAAATGCAAATTTATATCATAAGAGCATATATATATATATATATATATATATATATATATATATATATATATATATATATATATATATATATATATAGGCATGTTATAATGCGGCATGCGGTAAGTGCGGCACCGCACTGTAGTTGTCTGATGCACCGCTGTGTGCATGCGATGCACGCAGAGTGTGCATCAGACGGCTGTGGTGCGATGCCGCACTTACCGCATGCCGCATATATATATATATATATATATATATATATAGAGAGAGAGAGAGAGAGAGAGAGAGAGAGAGAGAGAGAGAGAGAGAGAGAGAGAGAGAGGAATGAGAAAATGCGGCGTGCGGTGTGTGCGGTGTCACACCGCAGCCGTTTGATGCACCCGCTGCGTGTGTGCGATGCACGCAGTGGTGCATCAGATGGCTGCGGTGCGACACCGCACGCCGCATCCTAACACGCCCATATATATATATATATATATATATATATATATATATATATATATATATATATATATATATATATATATATATATATAGAGAGAGAGAGAGAGAGAGAGAGAGAGAGAGAGAGAGAGAGAGAGAGAGAGAGAGAGAGAGAGAGAGAGAGAGAGAGAGAGAGAGAGAGAGAGAGAGAGAGAGAGAATACGGGATATGAGCTGACAATGCAATTGCTCATTTGAGCAGTCACCGGCAGTCGTCCGATCGGCATGGAATCGAACGGCACAAATCCATCCCGCACCGGCTCAAATTGTAGCCATCCGATCAAACGATCCAACGGATCGGGATCCGTGGGAAGCAACTGAATAGGACAAAAAAAGCGCTACACTAACCGTTATTTTTTTTTGTCAGTTGTTTCCCACGGATCCCATCCATTGGATCATCCGATCGGAAGGCTACAGTTCTGAGCCGATGCGGGATGGATTGTGCCGTTGGATTCTCATGGAGATGGATTTGTGTCGTTGGATTCATGATAACTGTAGCTGTCCGATCGGATGATCCAACAGATGGGATCTGTGGGAAACAACTGTATAGGACAAAAAAAAAATTGCGGACACTGTAGCGCTACAATAACCATGATTTTTTTTTTGTCCTATTCGGTTGTTTCCCACCGATCCCATCCATTGAATCATCCGATCAGATGGCTACAATTCTGAGCCGGTGCGGGATGAATCTGTGCCGTTCAATTCCATGCTGATCGGACAACTGTCGGTGACTGCTCAAATGAGCAATTGGGTTGTCAGCTCATACCCCGTATTCTCTTTTTCTCTCTTTCTCTCTCTCTCTCTATATATATATATATATATAAAGAGAAAGAGAGAGAGAATATGAAAAAAATATGTCAAAATTGTTTTTCACTATTTATACATGTAATACATGAGTAAAAAAACATGTAAAGCATTTAATTTGCTGATATAATTCTCAAAGTCCCAAAAGTACTCGATCATCTGCTTCTAATGAATAAGTAGTCCGATGGAGCCTACACCTCAATTCAAAATATCAGAAGGAAATATTATTATCATGCAATCCTCGCAAGAGGACCCACTATATGACTATACCCATAACCAATGAGTTCGGATCTCTTTCGGCAGTAGGGGCTGGAGTACGATTCACTTTCGGGTCATCTGCCATCGTGTGGCTGTGATGCGACAGGAGAAGATCTGAACTCATGACCTGAGCCATGTGCCTACAGTTTGGGGTCAGTTTTGTGAGAGGATGCACGGTTGTATATATTTATTGCGTAGGCCAGTTTTCCTTTGTCGATTCCTACTGTGGTAAGTTCACCCAGCCGGTGACCACACCCATCGCTTGCTTTGTATATATATACCTCGCGTTATTGGCTTAATGAGACCATTCCACTTGCTCCACAAGTTTCATGTATCGAAGTCCTGACTAGAGTGAGGCTCCGCATTCTCCCTTTCCGACTCCTTTTCAGAGCTAGGGTTTACCGACTCCTCGATAACCATGGGTTTTTCATGGTATCCGCTCTGTTTTCCAACTAGTCCGGCCAGTATCATATTCATCGTCCATACTAATACTCATCGAACTCCATTGCCCCTTAGCTTTATCGAAGCTCCGACAGTAACCATCATCCATTGAACGACATCGGTGGCATCATATGCTTTTGGAATTGATCCCGACAGGAACAACATGGGCCATTGAAGCTCCTTCAACCATCACACGCTTTTCGTTTTCGACAGTTCCGGCATGGCATTGACATCAGTAGCGCCAGCTCCAGCTCTACAAACCATTGAAGCTCCATCGAATCTCCTCAGATTTCAGCGGCGTGGTTGTTCTAGCTCTTGGTAGAGGAGGACAAAGAGGGTTGAGGTTGATCGAGGGCGTCTAAACCCTAATCACTCGAGCGGAAGTGACCACAACATGATGTCGTCACAACCCGAATTCTTATCGCTAGATCTAATTCTGCCACTTATTTAAGTGGCCAAATCCGACCCATCAAAACAGAATTTAGAGTGAATCACTTCTGCGGCAAGGGTTCACAATCATATTTTGCAGAGTTGTTCAATAGTGCTCATTTTGACAGGGGCTTTTTTTCAAAATATTATTAAAAAATATATATTGAAAGAAACAACGGCTGACTAAAACTATTTACCAACCTAGCGCTCTAACAGTCACGTGGGTTGTCAGCGTCGTAAAACGAATGTGTGGGTTTTTTTTTTCCTGTTTGAAGGAGAACCCGGTACTTGGAATGCTGGATTTAAACCCGGTATTGTGGAGACCGGGTTTACCCAAAATCCAGAGAGAAAATGGCTGAAATCTAGAAAGAAAACGGCTGAAATCCGGGTCAAGAAAGCTTCTAACATTTGATGCCCCTAGAGGTTATAGAATTTGATGGTTTTTGGTGAGGATGATCAACTTGCTATAGATAGCATCCCCATCAAGTTTCATCAAATTCTGAAACCTCTAGAATAGGTAAAAGACGGTTTGTAATTTCATAAGTAAGAGTATCCCTACCTAGAGAGAGAGAGAGAGAGAGAGAGAGAGAGAGAGAGAGAGAGAGAGAGAGAGAGAGAGAAATGCTAGGATGCGGCGTGCGGTGCGTGAGGCGTCGCACCGCAGCCGTCTGATGCACCACTGCGGTGCGTGCGATGCACGCAGCGGTGCATCAGACGACTGCGATGCGACGCTGCACGCACCGCCCCGCAGCGGTGCATCAGACGACTGCGGTGCGACGCCTCACGCACCGCACGCCGAATCCTAGCACGCATATATATATATATATATATATATATATATATATATATTCATGTTTAGATCGATTCTACTTCTGAAGATTTGAAGAAAACGGGATCCCAGAGGAATATTTTTTTAAAAAAAAATTCCTCTCGGATTTTCTTTATCTTTTTTCGAATTATATGCTTCCTTTTATTTATTTTTGAGAAATAAAAATTTATGGTATGGATTCCTCCAGATCTCCCCTTTCGAGACATGGGGCTCTAGCGAACGAGATAATTAGAAGCCAAAGTAGCAATTGGGCTGGCGAAAACTGTTGGAGGGCAGAAAAGGTCATTTTGCTCCCTACTTTGGCGAAAAATCAAAGTAGGGAGGTTGTTGGAGATGCTCTTAACAAGAAGGCAGCACAACACAAAAGATTAACAAGAATTTCCCAAACAGTTTTCAAACCAACATCAATCAAAACCGTTTGCACCTAATCACGTGCGCATCCCCCTTATGTCAGCGGCAATCGACAGAGGATCCAGCAGAAGATTATGAAAGAGCAGATAAAGCTTCCGGCCTTTCTATCGAGTGAATCTCATTCTCTGTTGTTGAAAGGGGTAAGCCTACTTCATTTATACCCTTATCCTCTCTAAAACTTTCGAC
The DNA here is from genome assembly GCA_947650365.1 of Chamaelirium japonicum. Classification (NCBI taxonomy): domain Eukaryota; kingdom Viridiplantae; phylum Streptophyta; class Magnoliopsida; order Liliales; family Melanthiaceae; genus Chamaelirium; species Chamaelirium japonicum. Next base: position 104,289,328 of record OX393550.1, read on the forward strand.
ATTTTTTCCCTGTAGTGGTTCAAACTAATCAACTGGAGGAAACTCATGCTCGAGAAGTTCAGCCGAGCTTCCGACCCAACGTTTCAGGCACGAACTGTTGGGGTTTCTACACGAGAACACCCCGATCGATGGACCAAGAACGTCGCCATGGATGAGAACATACATTCGTGAGAAGATGAGAGAGATCGTTCATAATACCGGGTGAAAATCTTCCGCACGTTGCCGTCTCCCGCGGATTCGATGGGTCCTCCTGAATCCCTCTGGATTCACAACGGCGGCTCTAATGACGTGCGTGTGGGGACTTCACCCCTGCACATCTATTTATAATAGATGTATAATAGACGTGGGTGTGGTGGCCCATGAAATATCTTAGGCAACTCACGTCTTAACAGCTCTTTTGCCAAATGCACCCTCCATCTTAAGACCACTCTCCTTTTGCCTATGTCGTCCGCATTCAACTCACTACCTTCCACCCGTCTCCTTCCTCATGCCATTCGGCATCCTCCTCCTTCCTCCTCGTTCTCCTCATTCCATTCTGCTTCCTCCTACTGATCTTTCCCTTCTTCCTCCTCCTCTCCGTGGAAATCGTGACAGTCGACCACATCAGGCCATGGAGGTCGATGCATGTAATGTACATTAAGCATCCATGGCGTATCCTGATTTTCAGGAGGGAAAGAGAAGGAAGAAGAAGAGGAGGGAGGTAAAGGAGGAGGAAAAAGACAACGGCGGTGGGTTGCTTGGGTTGCCGGCGAGGGGTGTGGGTTTCCTTCGGACTATTACAGGTGATGGAAAAACCACACCGGCTCAACCACGAAACCGACGATCTCTTCCCCGTGAGATGAACCAAAGAGAGCAAACAACAATCCAATCACAAATGCAAAATAAATTCAATCACATGCAAAGAAGATGACTCGGGGATTTTCGTGGAAACCCTTGCGGGAAAAACCACGGTGAGCAAATGCTCGGGGGAGGGCTTCACTATCAAAGACGACAAGCAAGACGAGAGTACAACCCGACTCCTTCTTCCCCCTCCTTCTAGATCTACACATTTCCCCTTTCTAGGGCTCAACAAGTAGAGACCTTAGCAAGTCTCAAGGAACATACCTCCTTGCAAGCTTAGATCCGATCTATCCGCCGAACATCAATCCCCAAGAAAATCTTCTCCTCCCTTGTAGAAGAAAACTTTCCTTCTACCTTAGAAAATCAGCCCTCAAATCTCTCTCCAATGTTTCTCAAAGCCAACCCAAGCCACACAACAAAAGCCCATTCAAAGAGCCTTAAAACACCCCAAAACGGATTTGCAGAAAAACCCAGAAAACAGATCCGACCCGACTTCGCCCAAGCGGGTTTGCTGAATTTTCTGCCGGTTTGTGGCTAAGGAACTCGCCCGGACGAGTCGGATCTCGCTCGGGTGACTTGGCTGCAAGTCCGATTGGGAGGGAGCTATGCTCCCCTCCCCTTTGGGTTTCCTCCATAGGGATGGAACCCCAACAACGGGGAGCCTTTGGTGTTCCGTGGGCTGTATATAGACCCACCATTTCGATAATTCTGATCCGCTTGTTATGCTAATTAAAAGTCTTTATTCATTTATTGGGTTATTTATCTTCTTTGCTGAAGGTGACGGACTGACGGGCATGGTTGTCTTTTACCATAGGAGTGGTCTCATACAATCTAAAAGGGTTGTTCTCTGAGTTCCTCCTCTCATGCCTTAGTTTTGTTAGGACAGGGGTGTGTAACATAAGCTTAGGGCTCTCTAACAATCAAACATGTTTGTCTCTGCATCTTTTGTCCAACAGGGTTGTAAACGTATCAGTGTTTTCAAAACCGGACCGGAAGACGAACCGAAGTCATCCGGTTCGGTTCAAACTGGTGGTTCAACCATTTAAACCGTATAAAAATATTTATTTTTAAAAAGGTATTTATTAAATTCTTCAATGACAAGGTTTGATTCAGAGGTTAACAATCAAACCGGTTTATTCAAAGACTGAACCAAAATATGTTCCGGTTCTGATCCAAATCGGTCGAACCGCTCGGTCTGGTCCGGTTTTGAAAACACTGAAACTTATCTTATGCCAATTTCCAGGTAGCCTATTTCTCCGGGTTGGAACTTGGAAGCCACGCCGTTGCTCTCAAAGAAAATCCGTTATATCACATCCTACGAAAACCATTTCGGCATTTAACTTCCAACGAATATTTATATGGTAATTTTTTTTTTTTTACATTTATTTGTGAAAATTTTCTTATCAAAGGATGGTGGTCGACTATAATTGAGAACTAGGGTTAGGGTTCCTCCCCCCCCCCCGGTGGCGCCTGGGAGGCCAGGGGCTCCAGGTTGAAGACTTCTTGGGACGTCGGAGTTGACTTTCTTCATTCCTTGTACATAGGGGATCCCCTCCATCAGATCGGCTTTTTGTGCTCGGGGTGCTGGTGGCATGAGGCCCTTATGCTCGGATCGACGACTTCCGAGCTCGATCGACGGGTCCCGGATGACGTGCAGTCGGAATGGTGGTTTCTGGACCCTAGTCGAAATATTTTTTTTTTTGGTATTCAGAAGGGGAGATCGCAACAGATCTCAGGAGGTACCACAGCCTGGTACAAGCAAGGCGCCTCACATCGGCGCAAACATCACCACAACCACCCACTGGAGAGCGAGTGGAAAACCTAATTCGCACACTTGCGGATAAAACCAGAGACCAACTCCAAAAGAAAACAAACCAAAAGAAAACAAACCAAAAGAAAACAAAATACAAAAGAGGAGGATCAGTACCTCCCGGTCACTCCCACCGCCGGCTGAATAGATGAAATCAAAGACGAATCCCACCATCTACCGCCGCCTCTGCTGCTCGACACACCGGCATCCACCGTTCAACGGGGGCGAACTGAAAACCCACTGGCGGAAACATCAACGCCAGGGCCAGATTCAACCACCCCGCCGCACTCGGAAAGAGCCGATCCCGAAGATCAGCTGAGCAAATAACGGTAGATGCACATCCGCCTCGACGCCGACAAACCGAGCACAAAATCCGGGAGCAGGAGAAACCCAAAAACAACATAGGGGGCAGATCTCACCTCGCCGGAGCCGTCACCATGAGGTCCTAGCCTCCCCGGAGCCGTCACCGGAGTTCGAGGAGGCCAAGACCGGAAACCCTAGTCCAAATATGGCATGGCTTCTCTAGTCCTCTCCACTGGTTCGGTGATGGATCTTGGTGGGCTAAGGCGGTAGGTCCAATTCGTGGCAGATCGGGGATCTCAGAGCAGCCCTCCTTCAGCCGGAGTTGGTGGTGGTCGTGGATCTGGCGTAAGATCCAAGTTTTTTGGGGTTTTCCTTTTTCTTTTCCATTTCTGAGCGAGCAACTGTTAGCTCCCTTTTTCGTCTTTGTTTTTCTCCTCGTCGATAGAACGACAGCTGGTTTTGATTGTCGGTGCGGCCAGTTTTTTGCCCACTGCGGTGGTTTGTGTCTGTCAGTGTGCGGTTTTCGATCGGTGGTAGCCGTTGTTGTCCCCGCCGGTGTGGCGTGGGGGTTTGGTCCCACCGAGTGGCTGTCAGTGGTCCCACCCGGTGGCGGTTTTTGGTCCGGCCAAGGGTCGGTTTCTCTGCTCGCGTCGGCATGTGGCGTCTCCCGGGAATCCGATTGTGACGTCCCCCTTTAAAGAAACCCAAAAAAAAAAAAAAACCTAGTTGAGAACTAATTTTTTAACCGCCTGTCAACCAAACGGCAGCCCTCAAAGATTTGCGCAAAACAATCGCCAAAGATAACTTGGAAAAGAGAGGAGCATACACCAATAAACCTAAAATGCTAGTTGACAGACGAGACCAACCTTTTTGGTTACATAGTTCAAACTCATACAACCAAGAAGCAACCCTTTAAAATCGTCCCCAAACTAGAAAGATTCCAGAGGATGAGGAGAGGGTCGAGATCTGATATAAGAAATTACACTCTCTCGCACAAATTATTCTCCAAAGAACTTGAATGAGACAGCATTCTCCTTAGTTCCCTGCTTCTACGCTTCCACTCCCATGTGAAAATTGTTGGATCATCCCAGTATGCGACAATTGGACCGCACCACAAAAAAATAAAATAAAATAAAAAAAAAAAATAAAAATAAAAATCGTGAACAAAACTCGAGAAAAGGAGGCTACCAAACAACCCTAAACCGGCTTTGATGTCCTTTACATAGATATTCTTTAGGCTATGTTTGGTTGCCCGTAAAATACTACAAAAAAAAAAATTACTATTTTTCTGTAAAAATGAACGTTTGATTGACGAGAAAGTATGATCCCTAGAAGAAAATAAATTTCCCGAGAAACCGGTTTTCTGACAAAAGGCTAGAAAACTTTTGGGATAATGGGTGATTAATCCCTGACAGAGAAATTTTGCAACACCCAAGCCGTCTAAACGTTTCAACAAAGGATAGGTCCCTGGATCTTTTCAGAAATCCAATATTACCCTCGGCCTCTCCTCCCATCTCTTTCGAGCACGCGAGCAGTGGTGGTGAGAGCAGCGGCACGAGCGGCGGTGGCAAAACAGCAGCTAGCAGCGAGCTCAACCCCAACAAGTTGCAGCTACTCGTCATCACCGCCTCGATAGCAACGAGCAGCAGCAACAGGAAACCGCTACCATTCGGTCCCAGGCTAAGATTGGGGTTAGGTTTAGCAATCCTAGGTCTAGGGTTCATCTCATGGCCCATAGATCTAGGGTTTAGGGTTAGGTTCGGTTCGTTGGTGGCGAGAAGTTCCGGCGGCGAAGAGCAGTGGTTTCATGGTTTAGGTTTGGTTCAGCAGCAGCAGCGGATCAATGGTTCAAACGCTCACTGGTGGTTCGGTGGCATGCAAAAGAAAATTTAAAATACTACAAAGGACAAAAGAAAATTTAAAATACTACGAAGGACAAAATTTTCTGCGTTCTTTTCCAGATAACTAAACGGTAGCAAAGAAATTGAAAATGCACCTATCTGTTCCTTTCATTTCCTTTCCACAGAATTTATTTCCTGCAAAACTTTCTCGGCAACCAAACATAGCCTCTAATGTTATGACCAACAAAATTTCAGATTTTTTCTCTTATTATCAAAAGGGTAGAATTACAGTTTGACCTTGGCGGACGAAACCGCAACAAAGCCGAATACAAACCCAAGGGCCAGGCGACACGCAACAGTAGTACATATTTTGTCTCTGATGGTTTGGCGAGAATAAGCAGATTTAAGAGATCAAGCCCCGGCCTTGCGACGCCCAACTCGAGCGACGAAGCCAGCCTTGATAGGCGCAACCGACCGTGAAGAACCACACTGCACAAAAGAAGGCGAATTAATAGAATACCGAAACTCACCAACAAAAGAACAGCCGTGAAATATTGCGGCGTAACAGTATAGCAGTCCTTAGTAGCCATTTCAAAGGCTGACGACGACTCAGCAGTAGTTGCTACCCAAACATAAATTCTCATCAACCATTTGGGCCAGCAGTATGTTCAAACAAAAGAACCAACAATCAACATGGATACAAATAAACGAAGGCTAAAGTTCTGTTTTTTTTTTGGCCTCTTACCATGGAAAATCTCAATACCATAGCCAAAAAAAAAAAAATTGAAACTATTTTGCAGATTGATTGAGCAAGTCAACCAATCACTACTGGGTTGGATCATCAGACTAGAACCAAAGTAGTTTGAAAACATGCACCATGACCTCATTAGACCATAAACAACCAGCCCAATCCTCTTGACTTGGAACCGTAATCAGTTCAATTTGCCAAAAAATAAAAACCAAAACAAAAAGAAAACCCTGCAGACTATACACAATTAATCGTGTATAATCAAGGCCCTGACCTAGACCCAACCTGACACACTTCCACATTAACAAATACCCAACCACAAACAAACGAGCGGAAAAAAAGAGGCATAGAATGACATCTATGCCTTAAGTTCCTTGACAAAGGTCTCAGAAGGGTAGAAGATTCATATCATGAATATGTATCAAGCAATGTAGACAATACATCGTTCATCATTGGCCATACTACACGAAATCAGAAGGAAAATAGAACGGTAACAAGAGAAAAAAAAAACGAAAGATAAGATGTAGAATGACACCCCCGCCTTAAGTTTCCTTGACAAAGGCCTCAGAAGAGTAGGACATTCTTATCATGAAAATGTATCAAACAATGTCGGCAGTACACCGTTCATCATTGGCCTACTACAGGAAATTGGTAGGAAAATAAAAAGGTAACAAGAGACAAAAAAAAAAGGACGTAGAATGACATCCACGCCTTAAGTTTCCTTGACAAAGGCCTCAGAAGGGTAGGAGATTCTTATCATAAAAATGTATCAAGCAATGTAGGCAGTACATCGTTCATCATTGGCCTTGCTACACAAAACCGGAAGGAAAATAAAACAGTAAGACAAAAAGAAAAACATAAGAAAAAGACGTAGAATGATATCCATGCCTTAAGCTTCCTTGACGAAGGCCTCAGAAGGGTGGGAGATTCTTATCATGAAAATGTATCAAGCAATGTAGGCAGTGCATCATTCATCATTGGCCATACTACACAAAATCGGAAGGAAATAAAAACAGTAACAAGATACAAAAAAAAAAACAAAGAAAAGACGTAGAATGGCATCCACGGACGGTGCGTTAAGTTTCCTTTGGCAAAGGTCTGAAAAGGGTAGGAGATTCTTATCATAAAAATGTATCAAGCAATGTAGGCAGTACATCGTTCATCAGTGGCCTTGCTACACAAAATCGGTAGGGAAATAAAAACGTAACAAGAGAAGAAAAAAAAACAAAAGAAAAAGACGTAGAATGGCATCCACGCCTTAAGTTTCCTTGACAAAGGCCTCAGAAGGGTAGGAGATTCTTATCATAAAAATGTATCAAACAATGTAGGCAGTACATCGTCCATCATTGGCCTGACTACACGAAATGGGAAGGAAAATAAACTACACGAAATGGGAAGGAAAATAAAACGGTAACAAGAGACCCTAGAACCAAAAGTGTGTAAGTGTCCAAAATAAGCTATTTAATAAAAACAACAAACTTGAGATATTATTACCTGCTCGCACCGGAGGAAGAACAAGCGGTTCTCTTTAGAAAGTATGGTATCCGGACTTTTGCAGCCATTGCATATGACATATTCATCTGGAAAGAAAGAGGTCGGGGTTACAGAAATTTGAGGAAGACCAACTATTGATATATAAACCAATAATAAGATAAGAATTTCAACTACTGCATCACCAATATATAGTGCGTAAAGGCAAAGAAACCAGGTAATTGGTGCTGCTTTTCATCTCCTAGGTGGTCCAACCTTAAACCACATTAGGGAGTAGTTACAATTTGGGCTTAATTATTAAAAATAATAATAAAGATCCACTGGCATGTTAGATGGAGTTTTCTTTATAATATTTGACTTGTTACAATTTTTCACACACTCAAGAATCACTAGATACAGCATTCGTATTAGCTTTCCTTCAGTTTGCTCTGCTTATTATTACTAAGTAAAAGACTTTTGCCTGCCATCTTCAAAAAAAGAAAGTGCCTGAACACCAATATATAGTGCGTAAAGGCAAAGAAACCAATATATAGTGCGTAAAGGCAAAGAAACCAGGTAATTGGTGCTGCTTTCCATCTCCTAGGTGGTCCAACCTTAAACCACATTAGGGAGTAGTTACAATTTGGGCTTAATTATTAAAAATAATAATAAAGATCCACTGGCATGTTAGATGGAGTTTTCTTTATAATATTTGACTTGTTACAATTTTTCACACACTCAAGAATCACTAGATACAGCATTCGTATTAGCTTTCCTTCAGTTTGCTCTGCTTATTATTACTAAGTAAAAGACTTTTGCCTGCCATCTTCAAAAAAAGAAAGTGCCTGAACACCTAGACATAAAGAAAATAGGTCATTTCTCATTTTTACAAACAGCTACATGGAAGTTCTCCATAATTAACAATGAGCCCATTATTCTATTCGTATGCAAGTTTCCAGATCTTCACTTAATATTAAATTTTCAGCAATTTTGTCAATGATATTAAATTTTCACTTAGATATGCTAGCTGGTCAGCAACATATAAAAAAGAACACTTCTAAGGAGTTAAAAGTAAAAACTAGAGCAAACAATAATTACAGAAGCATTTATTGACTCATGATCCACTTCAGTATGAGAAAAGATGAGTGTGGTATGCATCTTGAAGGCACGCATCCAAAGTTGTACTTGCATTAAAGAATCTTTGTGTCACTTGTGTGCAATGCATATTAGGCTAAAGAGGACCAGCTATGGTGTTTTCATGTCCACTTGATCCCTTGATGGAAAAAATGGTGCATGTCTGGTTCTATAGCTAAATGTGTTTTTGCTGAGGGATGAAGATGTAGGAATGCAGTAAATGTAGACTTCTCTATAACTATTTGGGAAAAGTTTCACATGCATTTGCATACAGAACACAGAACAGCCACAGGAGGAGTTTGGATTTGTCACAAAAAAAAAAAAGAGGATGAACCAAAAAAAAGAGGAGAGAAACTATGTCTCACCCTATATCAGCCCACATCCTAGTTAGTTTTATTTACAAGCAATGTTGAACATTCCCCCTCACAGGTGGCGTAGTTCGCAATTTGTTACAAATGTGATATTTTGATTGAGACATTTCATATTATTTTTTCCACGTATCAAGATTAATATTTTGCTATGTGCTTTGAATATGTAAAATAGTTACATTAATGGTTTATTGTGTATTAATGAACCAAATCCAATATTTCATTTCTTTCCCCTAAAAAAGATCTATCTTATTTTCTAAAAGTTCCAATCCCATTATTCAACATTTTTTTAAATGAAATCCCTCGGTCCACTTTGACCAAAATGTATGTACTCATGGGTGCTCGAAACTAGATCAAAAACTGAAAAACTAAAATTTACACTCCTGGGTTAGGAGGCTCTTTGATGTCATGAATTTGTGTAACTAGCAGTAAAACCATTCTTCAGCTTTGAGTTCTAAGTTCGATGCCTCAACACAAAACAGTGGAAATGCCGAAGAATCTCGGTTATAAGAGGAATGGCTATTTGAATATAATATCACCATTCCTCTACTACCAACAATTAGCAGTCAGTATATTAAATTTGTACCTAACTATTGGTTCCTCAAAACGTGTTGATATATAAGCTGAATCAAATTCAATTGAAAAAAAAACCATTTACTGAACTAATGGTAGACAGTAGTTAATAAATGTAAATCAACAGAGGTAGTAAACTTACTGACGTATCTTCGTAGGATACCCTCAAAATTTTTGGGGGCAAATCTTCCCTTGACAACCAACCTCTGCTGCCCATCAAGGGAACCACTGGTTCCCATTTCAGCAAGCAAGAAAGTCATAACATGCTCTGGCTGCCTATGCATCCTGGAATGTAAAATACTTTTAGGAGCTCACACATAAATAACTAGCAAATTGCTCAGTAAAGACCAGATAAATCTCATCTATAGCATGATGTCTCGAAAAGTAAAACCGTACTTTAAAGAGTATTGTTTTCACATAAAAAACTTATTATGGACCTGAAAATGGGATCTACAGATTGTACACATGTATATAGGTTTCCTTAGGCTTTTTCCTTCTTGTGTGGTATGCAGCTATACGCAACATGTTGGTGATCACCTCATCTCCTTGTACATATACCGCAAGCTGGCTCCCTAATGAGGACATGTTCATTTTGCTCCATGATGTTTCATGGTATCAGCGCAATATGCTCTCCATAATGACGGTAGCTAGGTTTCCGGCTTCGTCATCATCTTCGAAGTTGGGGTTTCTTCACAAATCGCAATATGAACATCACCGGCCTCATCTTCTTTTCTGAACTTTTGCAACATCGGTATTAGTGGTAGCAATGGAGTCCGAAAAACCCAAACTCAATCCGAAACTTCAGGTATGGGTATAGATTTTGTACCCGAAAAAAGTGTGGGTAGGGTATGGGTATAGGACTACTCGATCAACGTTCTAATATGGGTATGGGTACCCATATACCCAAACTCGATACCCGATCTCTCCTAACTTTTGTATATTTGATAATAAAACTGGGCACCAAACCCATTTTAACATACCGAAATGTTAAGCTAACTTATATCCCTACCCAAATTCAAAACAATCTCATACCAACTAAAACCAATCTAACAAGAAACCATAAGAGCTTCTTAAAATTTTAATATAATACCTTGATTTTTTCCCTCAAGCAATTGCAAGTAGTGGAAGAAAAAATTATATCTAATTCATACCCGAAACCCAAATGGGTATGGGCAGGGTATGGACTATGTCCCTATCCGACCCATTGCATCCCCTAATCGTCATCGTCAGCTAGATCCATTGGCTCCATCGGAATTATATGTCGATATGTGACGGAGCCTCTAAAGTGGGTTGCATATCTCCAGCTGCATCATCGGATCTGAATTTAATCACAGATTTTATAGACCCCTCCTAATCTCTGGTCGCCTCCACCTTCAGATCAACCATAAGAATCTGCCATCAGCCTTCTTCATCACACTCTCTGTTGATAGCATCACATATCAGTGGAGCAATCCTGACCCATGCCCAAAGTGGGGCCATAGATCTGCACCTCAGCCAATCCTACTCGAGCATCTTACTGTCAGTTTGAGCACCGCCCAACTCTGATCAGTTATATGTAAAGTATCTGACCAATCGGAAGGGCTCCGATCGGTTTGAATAAGGTGACCAAATTCTCATATTTTTTTATTTTGAAAAATGCATGCAACTCAATTATGCTACAATGTCCATTTAATGAAGGACATGATTTAGCCAACCAAGAACATTTTTATCAATAACTGTGAGATTATATCATAACTAGATTGACCTGCATGACACAATCCCAACAAATACTTCAGCTAAAGGAGAATTTTTTTATTATGTAAAAAATTTGCCACAGTTTAGATAACATAAGGAAAAATTAAATGATAAACAAATTTGCTATAATTTTGTACTGTTGCATGCAAAGACAAGCATGGAGGAAGACACAACAATCAATGGAAACAAGGACAAACTGTTCAATAATTTGATTATTCCATGAGTTTGCGAGCATTTTATCTCTAAAATCAGAATAATTTATGAATTTCGAAAAAAATTTAGGGAATCACCCATCCAATTAAAGAATTTGTCGCTAATTGCATTAATCCATTCATATCTTTCCAAACCTACTGTTTGACATTCTCATCTAGTCGTACTTGTGGTGCATAAACTACAGTAATAATATCCTCACGTAAGACTAATTTTATAGCCAATAATCTATCACTTATACTTTAACCTTGAGAATATTATCCTTCATCAATTTATCCATAAATATTTCCAACTCTATTGCTACTACTATCCTTCCCTGCATAAAAAAGCTTGTACTTATCACAAATTTTCTTCGCTTTTCCTCATTTCTATTTGGTTTCTTGTAAGCAAGCAATATTGATTATTCTTCTAGTCAATGTATCTCCTAATTCTCTAATCTTTCCAGTCAAAGTCCCAACATTTCAAGTAGCAAATTTAACCTTCCTCTTTTGCAGGATTATTTTCGTTGCTCACTTTTGTTCCATTTGATGTGAAATTCTGTCTTCTAGTTTCTCCAATTGGTAGCAATTGCAATGTGACGCTTCGAAGAAACAATCTAACCCTTGCATTTTTTTTTTACCACATTCGGGTTTTGTTGTAGCGCGCCTTTCAGGTGATGACCTAGCAAACCCTTGCCCATTTCTCACCACAATCGGGTTAAGTTGTAGCGCGCCACTTGCGGATAACGACCTAGCAAACCCTTACTCACCAGAGTAAGTTTAGGTTGTGGCATGTCACTTACGGGCAACAACCTAGCATTAATGTTTATCGAATTAGGATTCATTCATAGTTTGAGTTAGTTTTTTTTACGACTGGCTTTCAACTGAACATCAACCCACAACCTTTCTCATCCGGAATTGGGATCGGCAATGAATGGTTTTTTTTTTATGCATCACTCACTAGAAGATAACTTTTTCCCCTCTTTTTCTAGTGCAAAATTTCTCTTAGACATCTCTCTACACCCGTGTAGCATACTGATTAGCATACTGATTTCATTGATTCCAAATGAAAGTAATTTGTTGGTATTTTAAATTACAGACAAACAACCTGACATAATTATTTCTCTTTTTGGGGATCGGTCCAAAGTCCAAACCATGGCCAAAGATTTGTATGAGATAAAAAAAGCAGCCATAATTTATGTTATACTTCCATCATTAATTTTTTTTCTCATAAACCTCCAAGAAACCTAACTATGCCAATTTTCTCTTCAAGCCTACATCCCCATCAAATCAATTTTTATTGTCTAGTTCATTTTTTTGTATCATCAATTCACTTAAAACAACCTTGTGAGACCCAAATTTCATTGTCACAATAAAATAGTGCCCATTTATAAATTGACGATTGTCATTCTGACACGTCACACTTAAAAAATGTCACAAAAAATTATTAAGCAACATATCATAGTCACCATACATATAAAAAAAAGAATATTTTGTGATAGCAATCAACAACCAATTATAGAACCAATGACAAATAGAAAAAAAAAACAAAATAAATGAAAGGAAACTAATACGTACGTCTTGCATAGATCCATGAAATTCACGAATACCGTCTTCTTAGTTCCTTCTCTAAGTACTTGTGGGGGCCTCATCACTGTTCTGCGTCTATCTCCAGCAAGATCTGGATTGTTCTCACGTAATATATTGAACACCCTATCTAGAAGCTGCATGGATCAGAAAATGAATATGAATCGTGCAATATACTCCACAAAGGATCACAAGAAGTTAAGACCAGAGCCACAAATAATTTAATGCAATTATGCAAATCCAGCGAATCTAAAAGAAAGTAAGCATTCGGTCAAGATAATGACTTTAAAATTAATAAACAATGAAGATTCAAATGCGTGGATTCATTAAGGCACAGCAGATACTGAACAACTGCAAATGATGTCTAATCTTGGCCAAACATATTTTATTAATATAGAATCCAACCAATCTAGAAAACCAAACCATTTCTCCAGCATTATGAATTTCAGTATAAAACACAAGTCTTGGATGTATTTCACTTCTCGCATGAAAGATAAACAATTCATTTGAGAGAATTAACAAAAAAGCAAATAACAATACCAGTAAGTCTTATCCATGTGTAACTACCGAGACCGCTACAACCTCTTCATCATTTGTAACTACCAAGACAGCTACAATCTCTATCAAAAAAAGAAATTTCAAATCCTTTGGCAATTTGTTGCTTACTAGCATAGAGTTCCAACAGTACATCCAGCCTCCATGAGCTGTGAACTAGTCTTAATGCTGAGACCAGTTAAATTTATGTTGAGATCCATCCTTATCAAATATACGATATTTTAAGTTATTATGGCCCATGGGCCTTAAAAGTGGCTTTCAGACCTTGTTAGACCACGTGATACATAGCATGTACTAGAGATGTATAATAGTGGTCGTTCCCCGCTAGGAGCATTCTGGTCATTCAATCACTCCAGAGAGGGATACCCTACTCATGTATGACGAATATAGCCTCATAAAATAGAATAGAGCCTCTTCTTTCTTTGCTGCTCCTAGTCTCTTCTCTTTATTTCCCCACTCTACCTGTCACTCGGTTGCAACAGTACCATAATACTGTATTATTCTCTGCATCTAAGCTCCATATTTTCTTTGGATGTTTGTTGCTTAAGACAGGTTCTTCCCATGAGCAGTCAACTTTTATGTTGCTTCCATGGTCTAATCCAAATCCTTACAATGAGCCTTGTTGAGTAAACAAAAGGTATCGAAACAGACATGAAACCAATCCTTCACAACATCTCAATCTTATTTATCAATTCCTGAATTCAGTTATTTTACCGATCTCAGGAACATGGTCAGATTTCCAATTTTCTCCAACTTTTTTTGTTTTCTTTTTTCATGTATGTATCCGTCCCCTTATGATTATTCATGCAAAAGTTTAAATTCCTCGTTTTAATCTCCGTTTTGGCCCAACCTTAGTACAAAACTTCTGAGTTTTATTTTGTTGCGGTCAAAAGTGAATAAATAAATTTTAACATTCATAAAAGAAGAATTAAAATCAAGAAAATTATTCAAAAATAACGTAAAACAAAGTGTGATGTTAATTTCTAGTTTTCTAATACAAATTCTACTAGTTTCAAGTAATATATGTTACAATACTAAACATATTTAGCCATTCAATTCTATTGTTCCGACGAAAAAAAAAGATCATGAAATGGATATATGCAAGTAAGTAAATGACAAAAGGAAGTAATTTTCAATATAAATATCCAGAACTTAGAAAGTGGTCAGCCAGGTAAATACTTGTTTTGGAATTCGATTTGATTTCAATATGCCAAAGTATGAAATGTTCAGGTGCAACGTTTTGTTTGGGGGAGAAATTTGAAGCCATACATCATTATTGAAATGGGAGTTGAAAAGTGGTCCAATCCTATAGGCTTGATTAGTGATTACCAAACTAACATATTTTATGCTCGCCTTTTTATTTTTTCCTTTCAAATTACCAACCATGTTCATGAATTCTGGTCATCTATATGGTGGTATGCTAAAAGGGAAGTTTAAGTATGTTCGATCTGCTAATTTCAATTGAATGTGTGTGTGTGTGGGTGTGTGAGTGTGTGTGTGATTACGTGGGCAACCATACAGATCTCTGGTAAAAATAATCAAGAAAATGCTGAGTGTCGTTGCTGACTTGTTTGTCAAGAATCAAGATGGACTGTATTTTGTCTGATAGCAATTTCAACTATACCCATCAAAATGAGCTGTAAAAATCATCGCCAATATAACAAGTATGAAGTGTTTTTAAGGGAAAAAGGCAAGCAAATATTTTTTCCCCGTCATTGGGGGTGATGTCAAAATTAAAGAACAAAACCCCAACGACACCCAAATAATAATTTGTCTAGGGAATAAAATGGACCAGAGAACAAACCCTGGAATGTTCCTCAAAACTAAAAAGAACAAGCTGTGTTAGACATGATGTGTTCACTCTACAAGAGAGGAAAAAAAAGTATGTTTTGATATCCTATTCATTCAAAAAAAGGTACCAACCAATTTGTGTGAAACTTCAAATTATAAATTAATGATTTAAGGAATGCACGTGAATAATTTTGATATGTATGGTGTATCATCTATGGATAGCGTTCATAAATGTTAGGGACCTTATGTTAACTAGCAGTAGCATTACATAACAGAAATAATACTAACATAGTAACATGTACAAATGGTATCCATATCGGGCGCGGTTTTTTTATAGCAAAAAGGTGATGCATTGAGCTAACCAGTAGGGATCGAAGACAAAAGTAAAAAAGTAGATAAGGAGGAAGAAGCATACAAGTAAACTAGATTTCTTTTAGAAAAAGAGAAAACGTACTTTGAAGTTGACGTCCAAGAACAAGATGTGCAAACCAAAAACGATGAGATATCATCCAGAAAACAAGTAGAACAACAGACCTCTTCATACTTATAATCTCGGTCAGTGCCTTCCCATGGCAACCGAGCACCTCCTAGAACGATGCCCTCAGCTTGTTCATCATCACCGAACGATTCAACTGAATAGTAGAGAAGATTATCATCATTCAGCATTTAATAAAGCTCCCTTAACATACACAAAAGCTAGAGCACTTACCATCTAAATCTTCTCCAGCGTCCCCATCCTCGTCATTGTGGATTTCAGCCGCCGGAACCTGAAAGCAGGGTACATAATTAACAACCATTTCACTAAGGATATTATCCACCACAGATAGCATCACTGCCATCACACATCGTCGCGCAAACTCACCGGCTTCTTCTTCTTTTTCTTCGCTCCAACAAAACTAGATTCTCCGTGCTCAACTGCACGAGCGTATGAATGTCAAATTTTCACATCAAGAAAACATAATCAACAGCCACCAAGACATAAGACATGTATAATTTTGATTCTATCTAAGCAGACCTGACAAATTCTCCGTCTTCTCGACTAACTTATCCACCTCTTCATCTGGATCTTGAATCACCACCTTCTTCTTTTTCTTCTTCTTTGTAGGGTCGAAAGGGGCGATCTGGAGGAATCCAAACCATAATTTTTTATTTCTCAAAAATAAATAAAAGGAAGCATATAATTCGAAAAAAGATAAAGAAAATCCGAGAGGGAAATTAAAAAAAAAAAATTACCTCTGGGATCTCGTTTTCTTCCGCCATATCCAACCCTTTCTTCAAATCTTCGGAAACAGAATCGATCTAAACCCTAACAGACGAAGCAACAGATCAGAAAATCCTATTTTTTCTTTTCAAGAAATGGCGATTTCAATAACCTTGGCTAAAAGATCGCAGAGCTCGGAGTGACGAAATAGCAGCGCAGGGATTCGATCGGTAACACGGAGGTTCTGCGCGCCCTGATTCGGACCTTTTATAAAAGATAGGGGGGGTCGAGGTAGGGCTTACGGATGCATACAGGTGGCACTGGACCCAGTACGGATCCGGTCTGGACCGGATCATGCCTAGGCCTGTCAACCGGTCGGATTCGGACCAGATCAAAGTATATGAGTATATCCGGATCCGATCGGTTTACATATATGACCGATCCGGATATGATCCGATATCCGATGGATACTAAACTATATGATCCGAATTAGAATCCTCCGAATTCGAATACTAAACTGGGAGATCAAACAGGGGATGAGGAAGGGGTATTTAGGGTTCTGTCATGACCGAAGAGAAGACACTCTTTTAAGCATAATATCATGTCCGTTGGATCGGATCCAACGAACAAGCTTCTTAGACACCTTTAACCACTAGGCGACAAAACAAAATGGGAAGACATTTTCCGCTTGGCTTAAAGTATAATCATCTTGTCTTAGATAGCACATCCACAAAAAATCAACACATTCTAAAGCCTTTAAATACATCAAATCTAAAAGTCTTTACCAACCATCCATTTTAATCGTTAATTTGGAGAGCACATTTGATAAGTCTAGAGGCTTCAGATTCTATAATTGTTTGTAAATGTGCTATCTAAGACAAGGCACTTATGCTCACAAAAAATCAACAACTTCTGAAACCTCAAAAAAAACATAAGTATATCAATTCTACCCAAGGTTTTCAACTTCGGGTGCTAGGCCAGTACCAGCAGGTCGGGGGAATACTAAGCCAAAGGTCGACTGGGTTTGTTCAGCTATCGGGCACAAGGCATTCAAACGCCACAGCGAAGGTCAGGACTGTGTCGATGGTGGTTGGTGGTCAGGTCGATGGCCACTCAGGATGGTCGGATGCCATCACTCAATCACTGGCCACATATCTGGCGGCCAAACGCCAATAAGGGGGGTCTGTGGGGTCGATCAGATCCATATAGAAAAGCAAAAAAAAAAAAGAAAACGCAGAGGGTCGTCGGGCTGGTCTCAATAGAACAATAGGAAAAACATGGGAAATGAGGGGAGGCGGCCGACCTGGTGCAGGGGCTCAGCTCCGGCTGCTTCCTCTCCAGTTCCAGCTGCGCTCTGACTGCTGTGCGCACAATCCACAAAGAGAGAAAGAGAGAAAGGAATCATGGAGAGAGAGAGAGAGAGAGAGAGAGAGAGAGAGATCGGATGAGGGATAGAGGGGGATCAACTAAGAGATAGAGGGAAGAGAGAGATCGGTTGGGGGGGGGAGGAGAGAGAGAGAGATCGGGTTTGAGATGGGGAATGGGATTTGAGGAGAGAGTGAGAGAGAGATGGACGGTTGGATGGGGGAAATGAGAGGGGGGAACGGCTGTGATGAGGGGGATGGGATTTGGGCTTTTAGATCTAGGTTTTTAAAACTTATTATATTTTTTTTAATTTTATTTTTCTACCTCTTGTAACCGTCGGCTCGACTTTAGCTCGAACCAGCGCCATGCTGAGACACGTTAGCACGCGCACCTCAGTGAGTCCGACCGACTCGCCACTAATACTTATAGTATAAATTAATATTCATAAACGATAATATATTTGCGGTGAAACAAAGTACGCACATTCAAATACCGATTGCATTCCTTTCATCGTTGCCTCGCGACCCGGACACGAGGCCCACTGCCCGGTTCATCTCATATTCAAACACACACCATCGACAATCATTCATGCGAAATCAAATCAATCATTTTAGCAATAATATAATAATAATAAAACTGAGTTGCTCTGTGCAAAAACAAATGTGGGGTACTGGGTATTACACGAGGTCTTTCACATCGGATTATGATGACTTTAAAACTTTACCGTAAATAGTATTCCTACGTTATTTTCAATCAGTAGAATATTGTTAACGTAAAATACTAATGGTGCGTTTGGCATCAGTTTTAAACACCCGGTTTTGGGTCAAAACTAGTTCCGTGTCCAAACTAGTTCTAAACACCAACCAAAAATCTGTTTGGCATCCGGTTACAAAACCGGTTCTCTAAAACCAAAACCGGAAAAAGGGTCAAAACCGAAAAGCAGAAATTTTATGCTTTTCGGGTTGTTTCTATTTCTCGAGCGGCGCCTTAACCATCGGGTTAGGGTTTCAAGGGGGGCGTGGCCTCTTCTTCCTCTCTTCTCATCGAGCAACCCGGTCGTCAGTGAGAGCAGCCCGGTCGCTCCTCCTCTGATCGCGGATCACTCTGCCTCCTCTGATCATCCCTCCGATCGTCGAGTAGCCCGGTCGCTCCTCCTCCGATTGCTGGTCCCTTCTCCTCCGATCTCCAATCATCCCTCAGCCGATCGTTGAGCAGCCCGGTCGCTCCTCCTCCAATTGCCGGTCACTTCTCCTACAATCTTCGATCATCCCTCAGCCGAACCTCGGGCAGCCCGGTCGCTCATCCTCCGATTGCCGATCACTTCTCCTCCAATCTTCGATCATCCATCAGAAGTCTCGGTGAGCCCCCTCTCGAATTCTCTCTCCTCCCGTCTCGATTCGGCCGGATTCGAGAGTTTTCCCTCTGATTTCTTTGTCGGTTGGTTTTTTTAGCCGAATTTGTTGGATGCCTCATCTATGACCTTAATACAAAGATGAGTTTCTGCTTTTTTTTTTCTTTTTTTGAATTGTCTTTTTTTTTTTGATGGATGAACCGTCTCATGTTGAGGGCTCCTTTTAGATTGTGGAATTATGGGTCTTTTTTATTTTTATTTTTAAGAAAGTCATCGTTTAAATCAACTGGGGTATCATTAATCCACCTAAATTTCTATCTAGGTTCTGAATTCTGCGATCAGTCGGAGGTTTTGGCTGCCCGATTCGTCGAATTGTCACTGGTTTCTGTTTGAGTGCTCTGTTTTCTCTCAGCTTGCTGAATTCTATCGATGCCAATCTATCTTTGGCTACTTCTTTTTGGTGAATTTGCTTCTTCTGTTCGAAATCTGTGATATTTTGCTTTCGATTCCATTGAGTGTGTGGATTAGTGCCTTTTAATCCTTATATTGTGGATCAGCATATCTTGTTAGGTCATATTGAGCGGTTATTCCTTCATCGGTAATGAGGATCAGCATTTCAAGCTTGGCATGACCCCGGCCGTTTGTGCGTGGCAAGGAAGCCTAAGCCCAAAACTGGCCCTAAATGATTTTTTTTTTTCATTATCAAAGGACAAATGGAAAAAATAAAATTGATTACTAAATATGTAAAAAATAGACATAAAAGAATGGTCCTTAAGCATTAGTATGAATTCCTTATTTTATGTCTACAAAATCTGTAATTCCTTGATTTAATTCCTAATTTTCTATACTTTTCACATTTTAACTGCTATATTGTAATCAATGGAATACAACAAGGGATTTGCTGCTAACATACATTTTAGATGTATTAGCTAG
Organism: Chamaelirium japonicum; assembly: GCA_947650365.1. NCBI lineage: Eukaryota > Viridiplantae > Streptophyta > Magnoliopsida > Liliales > Melanthiaceae > Chamaelirium > Chamaelirium japonicum. Next base: position 104,309,120 of record OX393550.1, read on the forward strand.
ATTGGGTCGGGTTGCCTAATACGTATGTTAGAAGCAAATCCCTTGTTGTAATCCATATTAGGCAACCCGACCCAATGGATTCCAGATTGGGTCGGGTTGCCTAATACAATCTCTACTAATTAAAGCCTAATCCGAATTTAGATCGGGTTGAGGTTTTTAAACCCAAACCCAATCCAAATTTGCAAAATTCTAACCTAGGCTTGAAAAAATTCAGATTAGACTAGGATTGGGCTTGAGTTATCCCGCCAAGGTTGCGGCCCTACCATTAACCAAACAACTATAATCTCTTTGTATATGGTATTCAAAACACAAGACAAACCATACAACCGAGTAAGATCTAACGAAGAAGTAAAATATTATTCAACTTATTAACTATTATTATAGGATATATGGGTTTCATTTTGTCTTGCTATTAAGATTAGCATTAAGTTATTACAAGAATCCGTAGATTTTGAAATCTAATTCTTCATATCTAGCATTAAGGTTACAAGGTGCTTGCAATGAAATTATTGATTTTTGATATATCATTTCTTTTCAGGCAATTATCGTAACATAATTACAAATGGATCGTCAGATTCCTGCTGCAAACCAACTTGGAATAAGAAAGGAAAGAGAAAGGGGAAGGAGAAAGATTCAAATATTGTTAAAGCAGAATGGACATCAGACTTAAAAAGAATATTTCTAGAATGCTGTCAGGAGCTAGTTCAACAGGGTCATAGGCCTACAAGTAGTTTCACCAAATCAGGTTAGAAATTATTATTTGAGGAGTATACCAAACAAACAAATGGGGTCTACCAAATGGACCAGCTTAAAAATTTATATAAAAATTTACGTGCTGATTGGAATGAATGGGATTACCTTGAACAGAACTCATTTGGATTTGGCTGGGATGAAGTGAAGCATGTTTTTGTGGCTGATGGTGTAGTATGAGATGCATACATAGAGGTAACTAGAAAACTTTAAAGTTAGTTCTTATATATATTTGTTATACAAACATTCTACTGATATAAGTATGAAATCGACACAGGCACATCCAATGTCAAAGAAATTTAGAACTCAAACATTGCAGTAGAAAGAATTATATTATGCAGTGTTTCAAGGAACAACAGCCACAGACGAGGAAGCATTAACGATGAGCATGAACAATGAACCTACTAATTCAGAATCGACGGCTCCCCCACAAGGATTTGAAGAGATGCATACTTCATCTTCCCTTGGGGTCGATGAGGAGGTTGGAGAAGAACGTACTAGCGGGCACAGGAAGCGAGCATTTAGTTCATCAACATCCGCTTCAAAGCAATCTCGTACCAAAACGAAATTGTTGGATAAGTTTAATGCAAATACGGACTTGATGGCTCAATTCCTGCAGTCCAGAATTGCCCAACCTACATCAGCTCAACAAAGAGAGGAGGCATACACTTTGCAAGTTGCCATGCCAATCCTAAACAAAATGGTGTACGTGGAAAAAGGAAGCCCATTTTACTATGCTATTCTTCAAGCATTCATGGAACCACAGAAGCGGGAGATGTTTATGTTGCTTGAACCAGAATTTCGTTTGGGTTGGTTGAAAGCAATTACCTGTTACGACCGTTAGTTTCATATTATGTGGTTATGATTTGTGGATTTTGGACTTGGTTTGGGATGGTCTGTAGTTTTTGTTAGACTTGATAGATTATGTGGCTACTATGTTATATGTTTTTATCTTTGTTCTTTATCATGTGGTTACAGAATGTTTAGCCAACTCGGTATTGAACATGGTTCACAATTGTCAAATTTTGGGTCTTGTTTTGATGATTCATTAGTAATGTGTTTGATTTCCATCGATATCTGGATTTATTTGTTCATATGATTGTTCGTGCCGGCCGTATAATACTTGTATTCGAATGCCCATTTTTCCTTTTCCCATATTGTTATAGCTTTTTTGTGCAAACTTTTAATATTCTTATTATATCGAATTATATGTAACGACATTTGATTTATCATATACATAGAAAAAATAGAGATAACATTCTTCAATTGTTCACCCTTTATTTATGTTTAAAGAATGATCTAAGTGTTTTTGGTGCTTTGAATATTATATAATAATGTATTTTGAATGAACAGGTGCAATGGGCATTGTGTTGAGTAAAGACGAAGATGATGTGTTGATAATTATCGTAATTGATAGGATGTTTTTGAAGTTCATAGAATATATTGAAAAACCACGTATATCTCGACAACGGATGTTCACATCGGAGGAGACGGGACATAAGTATGTTAAGGGCCTTTTAGATCCTGAAACACACCGTAAACGTGTTCATAGAATACTTTGAATGAGCAGAAATATATTTCTTAAATTAGTTCAAGCACTCAAAGAGAGAGAGTTGTTGAAGGATACACAAAATGTATCTGTAGAGGAACAATTAGCAATATTTATCATTATTATTGCTCATAACTGGAGTAACTTTGATGCAAGTGATAGGTTCAACCATTCTTCAGAGACAATTAGCGAGTATTTTAATAATATGTTAGAGGCTATTATTGAGTTTTCCAATGAGCTTATTGTACCACCGTCTTTCAACGAGACACCAATAGAGATTTATAACAATAAAAGATTCATGCAATAGTTTAAGGATTGTATCGGTGCAATTGATGGAACCCATATAAATGCAGTAATTCCAATAGAAAAACAAATCTCATATCGGTCTGGCAGGAATAATGAAGTAACACAAAACGTACTTGTTGTTTGGTTCTTCGATATGCGTTTTATATTTGTACAGGCAGGTTGGGAGGGAACATCACATGATGGTAGGATTTTGGGTGAAGCAATACGGAATCCGAATATAAAATTTTCTCACCCCCCTCCAAGTATATCTAAATGTCTTATGTTTGTTTGTCACTTTATACTTTATATTATGTAATTTTTTATATATAACTTATTATATTCTTAGGCAAATATTACGTCGTAGACTCGGATTATAAGAACATGCCGGGATATCTTTCGCCATTTCGTGGAGTCAGATACCATATACTAGACTTTCATCGTGTTGGTGGGAAAATAAAAGGTGCGATGGAGTTATTTAACCATGCTCACTCCTCACTGAGGAATGTCATCGAGCGATCCTTTGGTGTCCTGAAGAAAAGGTAGCCAATATTGGTACGTATGGCTTCATATCCATTTCAAACGCAAGTGAAGATTGTCATTGCTGCATGTGCACTGCATAATTTTATTAAACATGAGGCTACAAGGAATTTCTTATTCACCCAATATGATGATAATGATATGATTATTAGCGATGGTACCGATGAAGAGGATGTTTTGGATGACGATGATGGTAGTGGTGGTGGTGGTGGTGAGAGTGAGGGCATTGTGCTTAGAGGTGGGGACAACCAAACGACAGAATTCAGAAAGTCATTGGCCAATGCAATGGCAGCATCAGAAGGGATTGAATGAATCATTTGATTGTATTAGGGACTCATATTACTTATTTTTCATTTTGGTTTGTTGTAATACTTTTTGAACTTGTCTCCATGATGAGGTTCTTATGTTGTGTGTTGGCTTGTAAGAGACATACATCAGAAAGTTCAGGATGATTTACCATGATATGGTGGGTGGGTGTCTCCTTAAGGGGTCTCAGTGCTTAACATTGGCCTCTAATAAATTTATATCGGAAGGTTCGATGAACAATACTCGATTATTTGCATGATACAGTGAGTTATTTGATGGACAATGTAGGATTATTTGTGATGATGCAGTGGGTCGTTGGTTCACTGAGATGGACTCTGTGCTTTACTTTGGCCTCCATAGATTGTTCGTCGGAAATGGACCAATGCCCAAGTTTTTTCCATAACAGACCATGCATGTTTGCTTGTTCCCTTGTAAATGAAAAACCTTGTAACACTTTAGTCACCATTGCTAATTATAATCAAAAACAGTTTTGTATTAATCAGCCAAACACACATAATTGCAAAACTGATTTTGAGCACAAAACTGGTTATGGATAAGCTAAAACCGGTTTTGCTGAAAACTGATTTTTGGTACTTCAAAACCAAAACTAGAAATTTCAAAACTGATGCCAAACGCACCCTTAAGAAAGCCGAGATGATCCGACTAAGCCGGGAACTGACCGACATTAAAAAAAAAAAAAAGAACCAAAAAGGCGAATAGTTACCATGAATACCAGGAATCACTAAGGGTGCGTTTGGCATTGGTTTTGAAATTTTAGGTTTTGATTTTGGAATACCAAGAACTAGTTTTGTGCAAAACCAGTTTTAGCTTATCGAAAACCAGTTCTAGAATTATCAACATTTGAGCATTTGGTAATAAAACCAGTTTTGAGCCTAAAACTAGTTTTGCAGTTGTTTCCTCTATTTTTAAATATTTTATTTGTAAAACATTATCTATATAACATACTCTATCCATCATATTCTTTTTCTATAGTATATTCTCTCTATAATTTTCTCTATATCATTTTCTCTCCAATAATTTCTCATTCTAAAACATTATTTGCGTAATACTCTCTCTACTTATATTCTCTCTATATAATATTTCTCTTTAGAGTACTTTCTCTCTCTATAATATTTTCTATCTACAATATTTTCTCTTTATAATATTTTCTCTCTATGATATTTTTTTATTCTCTCTCTTATGTCAATTTCTCTCTACAATATTTTATTTTTCTAAAATGTTCTCTCCAATATTTTCTCTCTACGATATTTTCTCTTTCTACAATATTTTCTCTCCAACATTATCTCTATGATATTTTCTCTTCTCACTATGTCATTTTCTATCTAAAATACTCTCCTTCTATAATATTTTGTCTCTCTACAATATTTTTTCTCTAAATATACTTATTCTATAATATTTTCTCTCTCTAAAATATTCTCTTGCTACAAGATTTCTCTCTCTAAAAATATTCTCTCTATAACACTTTCTCTTATATTTTCTCTCTACAATATTATTTCTCCTCTTTTTACCCCATTTTTTCTCTCTATAATACTTACTCTTATTCAGTTTCTCTTTTAAATATTTGCTCTTTAAATTGTTTTGTCTTTACAATATTTTCCTTCTTTAAAATATTTTTTTTGTACAATATTTTTTTTCTCTCTATAATATTCTCTTTCTACAACATTTTATCTTTACAATATTTTCTCTTTATAAAATATTATCTTTCTATAACATTTTTTCTATCTGCAATATCTTCGATCTCTTTCAACAATATTTTTTTTCTATACCATTTTTTCTCTATGACATTTTCTCTGTATAATATTTTTTCTTCTTTATGTCATTTTCTCTCACTACAATATTTTCTCTTTCTAAAATATTCTCTCTATAATATTTTTTCTCTCTAAAATATTCTCTTCCTATAAAATTTTCTCTCTAAAATATCATATTTTATAACATTTTCTCTCTACAATATTTCTCTCTCTAAAATATTATCTTTGTATACTATTTTCTCTCTCTAAAATATTATTTCTATAATATTCTCTCTTGAACAATTTCTCTCTCTATGATATCTTCTCTGTCTATAATTAATATTTTTCTCCCCTCTACGTTATTTTCTCTCTATAATATTTCTTTTCTAAGTTTTACTCTATAATATATTTTCTCTCTAAAATATTCGCTTTCTATAATATTTTATCTCTATAAAATATTCTCTTTCTACAATATTTTCTCTCTCTACAATATTTTTTCTTTCTAAAATATTCTATCTATAATATTTTCTCTCTAAAATATTCTATTTCTATAATATTTTCTCTCTAAAATATCCTATTTCTACAAAGTTTTCACTCTATAACATTTCTCTCTAAAATGTTCTATTTTTATAATATTTTCTCTCTATAATATTCTATTTCTATTATATTTTCTCTCTCTATAATATCTTCTCTCTATATTATTAATATTTTTCTCTTCTCTATGTTTTTTTTCTCTCTCTACAATATTTTCTATCTAAACTACTCTCTATAACATATTCTTTCTCTAAAATATTATCTTTCTATAATATTTTCTCTCTCTAAGATATTCTCTTTCTATAACATTTTCTCTCTCTACAATATTTTCTTTTTCTACAATATTTTTTCTCTATAATTTTTTCTCTTTATAATATTTTCTCTCTATAATATTTTTTATCTTCAATATTTTCTCTCACTACATATTTATTTATTTAATACTCTATCTATATTCTTCTCTTTAGAATTTTCTCTCTATAATATTTTTATATATATCATATATTTTCTCTAAAGTATTCTCTATAATAATTTTCTCTCTCTACAATATGATATGTATATATTCTCCCAGTTTTAATTTTTTCCCTTTACAATAGTTTCTCTCTACAACATATATGTTATTCACAATAATTTTTTTTAATTATTGTTTTGCCTTCTTGCCTCAAGAACCCAAAAGAAGAACCCAAAAGCAGAAAATTTCTACTTTTGGGTTTTGATGATTTTCTAGTTTTGATTTTGGAAGACCAATTTTCTAATCGAATCCCAAACGCACTAAAATCTTATACCAAAACCAGTTTGGCAAGCGGAACTAGTTTTGACGCAAAACTAGGCCTCCAAAACCAATGCCAAACACACCCTAAGAACTTAAGCCACGAGCTTTTGATTAAGAGAAATTTTATTCATACCCCAAAAATCTGTAATTAGCCCCCATTTCCAACAAACTTGAACACACCCCATTTTTTTTTCTTCATACCCCATTCCTGTCCCAAAAATACCCTTACCAGTTACACCACACCATCAATACACCCCAGTTAAATGGCCCGCCCCAACTTGATTATACCCCAATCAAACACATACCCCTTAAATATACCCCAATTATATACACTCTTGAATACACCCCACTTTTAAATAAACCCCATGCCGTTGGCTGGTATTTGAAGGCCCAGGTAGGGCTGCAACTTGAGCTGGCAATTTCGGACCCGACAGGACTCGACACGAAGTTAGCGGGTCTGGGTCAGGGCTAAACAGGTTCGGGTCGTAAACGGGTTGACACGATAGACCCGTTTAATAAACGGGCCGGGTCCGGGTTTAGGGTCTGGACACGGTAGACCCGGGAAGACCCGTTTAGTATTCAACGGGTCGGGTCTACCAGCAATCCGATACTATAATATATAATACCAACGGGTCAGGTCGGGTCGAGTCGGATGGGGTCGGATTGGGTCAACTGAATAGATCCGGGTGGTAAACGGGTAGTGTCTACCCGTTTATTAGCGAGTCGGGTACGGGTTTAGGATCTAGACACGATTAGTTAAACGGGTCGGGTCAAGGTCTAGGGGTTTTGGACATGACAAGAAACTAGACACGACACGAACCCGATAGACCCATTGCTACCCCTAGCTGCAACTTGGGCGGGCCAACCCGAACCCAACCCGACTTTGGGTGGGTTAACCCGAACCCACCCCGCACAACCCGGCCAACCCGACAGGTTGGGCTTGGGCTAAGTTTAAACAAACCTTGGGATGGGTTGGGGATACAAAAGACGCTTGAGTAAGGGCTTTGGGGTAAAAAAAAAAAAGGGCATTGTTGGTATTAAAGGATTGTTGAGTAAGTTATTGAGAAACGATAGGGAGACGGGGGCTAATTACAGATTTTTGGGGTATGAATAAAATTTCCCTTTGATTAAATCCTTTTTTTCAGAAAAGTTTTTGAATCGAGCCCCCTTGGTGTTGATTAGTCTCAACGGCACCACGGTCCACACAATAAAGACAGTCCAACGGTGTTTTTAGCTTCAGGAATAGACATTGATCCATAACAGAACTACAAGAGATCAGGACCCCTTCTAGAGAGAGAAGCATTAGGATGAACCGAAAAGGCACACTTGTTTTCATTCCTCGACCTGAATAAAACTGTTTTCGAGGCAATTAAACAAAAAAAAAAACATACATAAAAGAAAATTACATGTTGCTTCTGCAGCATATCAAGGGTCCACGGAACATATTCCCAGTCATCGAAACGTAGAGACGAGTTCACATCCGATAATATGAAGCCACTGTGAGATGAAGAAAAAAAACCTCGCAGACAGCAAGTACATCGTCCCGTGCGAAGAGATGCCACCAGAAGCTCTCCTCACCACCACAGCATGCATATGAGAACTACCTGTACAATCTCTACCCCTATTTCACTTGTCTGGAGTTCAGATACAGAGCACCAAAATTAAGCTCCCCAGAAGAGATACCTTCCAGTCATCAACTCCCACAAGGTTCTAAAATGCACCAACAAATTAAATGAAACCCACCAGGTAACGACGTAAACAAAAAGAAACTCACAAGATGCATTAACCAGGCACTGATTCAGGAGGTATCGGTCCATCGCTTCCTCCATGAGCACCATACCCAGTGACCGGCATGGATTTCTGAGCAAAATCAAGTAGCGTCTTCCGCTGGTGCTCATTAGTGTGAGGAAGGCTAGCACGTAATAGCTCTACAGGCATCTCACTGCTTATAGCTCTGACCGCCTCGCATCCAATGATGCCGTTACTCGGTTCCTGTGCGAGCAATGATTGCATTAAGCTATCATATTTACTCATGCAGTACTTTGTCAGAAGCCCAAAGAAGGCATCGAACGATGCCTGCCAGAAAGCTCGGTTGGGCACACTGTAGCTGCCTCCCGCATGCGGGTTGGTCAAAAGATCGGTCGCTCTCTCAAGAACAGATTTTATGACGATGGATGCTCCATCACCGACTGAACTTCCTAGCGGTCGAAGCGGCGGTTGTTCAGGTGAACAAACCACAGCAGCAAGGCAGGCACTGAGCGCGTGGAGATCCATGCTACACACACAGATAGAAACAGTTCTAGCGAGGTTGGTTGTTGTTTCGGATGCAACAGGATCAGAGAGCAGGCCACCAAATAAAAACCGCAGGTGACGGAAAACGGCCATGCAGACAATCCGGGTTAGCTCACTTCCAGGCAGAAGAAGCTGAAGGTAGCGAGAAAGGAGCTTTCGGCCCTTAGGAAGACATACTAGTCGGAGGAACACAAGATCATCCTTTGGGGAGAGCCCAACTGATTGACCAGCTTCACCAGGGCCAAGTGGGTCGACGAGCTGAAGCAATGCTGCAAGTCCTTCTAGAAAAACCTGCCGCCTTCGCCTCAATTGGGAGCCGCCATCTTGATACTGGCTGCATTGCAATAGCCTATCGATATCGTCTACATCAAGAAGAAGACTAAGTCCATCTTCAATGGTGATTCGAGCTGCTAACATCGGCTCTTGTTCAAGGGGCTTCACAGAGGACTTCTGATCAAATATTAGATCGCCGGATGCAGACAGCGGCTCAACTTCAAGGAGAGGGCGAGGTCTGCGAATAGAAGAAAACGGAAGCCTCCCAAGAGCATCAACCTGAAGATATGCATGTGGTTCGTTATTTGCACGGGCTCGGGAGGGCAGATCCCTAATGAGCATTGGACAGAAATGGTTCTTCAGCCTTGATTTGATGGACTTTCTTGCTAAACAAGCTTGATGATAGTAATCCTCTATGTAAGGGTCATTACCGTGGTTTGTGGCATGCTGCATTCTCAAAATGCTTTCTATCTCCTCAGCCGACATGTATTTCGATCTAAACTGTGGTGAGCCATTATCATTCTTTTGGCTACTTGTGTCAGAAACCTGTTGAGGAAATCGGGCATTTTGTCTCCCTCTATGTGACGATTTCAAGCTCTGGTCTCTCAAGTCAGTCCTTCCGAGAATCGCATCAAACTTGTTCATATTCGGATTAAATATTGGAGGCTGAAAGTGTGAAAAATGGGAGAGAGACGGCTGAACTTGGAGTCTCTGCTGTTGTTCCATTGACAATAACTGTGAAGGCATTAACCCGTTTGCATGAGGCAACTGGTGCTGTAACGAGTCAGATAACAAGTTGGGATTGTCCAGTGCAAATAGGCTGGCTTGGTTCAACCAGTGGTTCGATAGCCGACTATTAAGGGAGAGGCCTGGAGCGGAAAACTGAGCAATATTTCCATCATACTGCAATCCATGAGGCAGTCCTGCCAAACGATGTAGAGAGGAGAAAGGGGAGAAATGTGGAAAGTGGGACCCAGCGTTAAGAGATGGAATGCTTGTGTGGTGTGATAAGTCCTGAGATCGGTCACCAGGTGGAGGGTAGGAAGTGAAAGATGATTTGGACGGGGGAATCGGTTCACTGAAGTGCTGTTGTGGTAGTTGTTGAGGATACGAGGATGTTCTGTACAGTGGTTCGGATTCTGGAAGCACGAGATCCGGTTCACTGGAGTGCTGTGGTGGTTGTTGCTGAGGGTACGAGGATGTTCTGTACAATGGCTTTGATTCTGCAAGCCGAAATGAAGAAGGATGTGTTTGTGACCACCATTGTTTGCCTTGCTGGACATTTTCAGCATCTAATATCTGCTGACCTACCCAGTTTGAGAAGTCCATTTCCCGTGTAAAGTCAGTCACGGAAGAACCTGAAGTAAAATAACAAAGCTTTTAGCTACATAAAGATACTGAATCATAGATTACAGGAATGCAGGTGATCTAAACATGTACATCATTAAGTTCTACCAAGATTAGCAGTGTACTAGAATAATAATTTAACCATTTAAAGAAAGCACCTTTTGCTTTGACTACAAATACAAAGCATGAAAAGAAAGTAAGCCAAGGATACTAAGGACTAAGAGTTTTTTGTTATTCAAATATAAGGAATTCCATATCTCTGTGCAAGGGTAACAGCACAAGAAGAAAGCAGAAAAAACACGACTGTAAGTTGAAACAGACATGAAGGAAACAGAGAGAATATCTGATCTGGAGTTAAACACAAACAATAACTCCTAGCAAATAATGACAACACAATTTCGACGTATTTGTGCATGTAAATTCATCTACTTTATATACAATGATGGTATTGTCTTGGGATGCATTTAATATCCAATTCTATAGAGAACGCTAACAGCTACTTTAACAATCAACTTAAGGTTTACAAGAAAAAGGTTGATCCAAATCTTCTTCCAGTTCACACTTTCGACTTATAGTCCAATGGCCAACATTGTCTTCTGGTGAAACCATCAACAGCAAATGGTGGCAAAATCAATTTACAAAATAGTAAAAGCATGACAATTCCGAAATAGAAGAGGGAAACAAAATGTGCAAGATTTGGTTTTTAGAGCTTTTAGATTTCATGACATAAAAATAGGATTCAGCGTTCATATTACAGGAATAATAATGCAATTATGTAATCATACATCAATTATGATTTGTGCTGTTTTTATATTTGGTTTAAAAATCACAAAAATAAACAATAACCTTATGCAAAAAAGAAAATCTAAAAATCATTTACCTTCTTTTTAAATAATCAGTAACATAATACAAAGTGCTTCGAGGAATGAGACAAAATACGGAACTTCATTAAAATAAAAATCTAGCATGTACAAGATTAGCAAATAGTAAAAATAACAACCTACTATGTTCTCTATAATACCATTGGGAAGCGTGACAGGTGTCTCTAGTCTCTCCATCAACATCGTCAGAATCATTGGCAAGGCCGTCATCATCGAAATCGTGTCCTATGTATTGTTATTTTCTTTTGTCACTGACTCACTTGTTCACTCGTCCTCACTAGCACCTCATCCATATCTAACGGTGTCGCTTCTTCTTCTGATACTACAATTACCTCAACCGTGATCTCACCACTCCTCAATTCTCAGTTGTTTAGTAATGCCACGTGATCTGGCACACACCTCTCCTATTACCCCTTAGACATCGCCTTCTTTGCCTTGAGTTCTATGCTTCTCCTTTCTCACCATAAGTTGTGTCGGGGGAAAGGTCAATTTCTGCCCTCAATTCCCGGTGGTCGTTGAGATTGCCCGGCGAAGGGAGATCGCTGCGAGGGCTCTAGCCTTCTCCGTTGATGGTGGTGAGCTACCTCCGATGAGTTGCAAGAAAGGGAGTGGACAAAGACGGCCAGCTTCCTGCGAAGTGTCAGCCCTCCAATTGGGGCTGCAACTTGGGAGGGTTGAACCCGAGCCCAACCCAACTCTGGGTCGGGTTTGGGCTCATTTTATTGAAGGATGGGCTGGGTTTGGGTTGAAAAATGTCAACTCAAACAAAGTTTGGGTTGGGCTTGGTCCAAGGAGGTCGAGCAACCCGAACCTGAGTTGAGTGTAACATGTAACTATATAGGCCCCATGAATCATATTCCTAGAAATGCATGGATCATAATCCAAACACAAAGCCACAAACCATCAAACAATGGAGGTAAGAGACACCTTATTGGTAAAGACTACGAATAAAAATAAAATGTCTTGATATTTTGCTCTTTACAATTCAAAACTTTGGACAAGTAAAAAATACGCATTATTTGAACCCGTGCAACCCAACCCAACCCACCCACTTGCGCTAACCTGAGCTTAACCCTAGTTTGAAATTTTTTTCTTAGGTTGGGCAGCACGAGTTGAAGGTTGGGTTGGATTGGGTTACGGGTTGAGGGTTCTACAACTCGGGTTGGGCTTGGGTTGACCTCCAACCCGACCTAACCCACCCGAGTTGCAGTTCTACCTTCAATGCCTAAGCCTTATTGGTCAAAAGGGTTTGAGAACTGGCAGGGAAAGAACTAAAGGGTAGTCACAGGATTCGAACCCCTTGCACAATGCCCATGTTGGACAATTTGGAGGTTGGATGCGTCAACGTGTGTCCGTCCATGTGGCGGTGAGTGACTGGTGAAGACAAATCACCTCTCAGCCAGGCTAATCATTGTTGGGCGATAGTAGCGTCACGCTGTAAAGGTGCCAGATCGCCAAGAGAATCCTCAGTTCACCGCGGGATAGGTGTAGAGATGTCAAGTGAGTGCAGAGCGCCTCCACGTATCATAGTTTGGTTGGCGAAGCCGCGAAGGTCGATGTCGACATCACCCAGTGGCTTAGTCGAGTAGTGGAGCATGTCACTCTTGGGCACAGTGTGTCGCGTTCCCAATAGTGTCAGTAGCCCAATCGTGCCAACTTTGTGGGTGTCACCCAACACCTGTCCTACCGCCTGGCCCCTGACCCACACAAACGACAAACGAGTCTCCGTGCTCGCTCATGGTCACGAGACAACATAGGAAATCACAAGTGGTTGGGAGTCTCACCAGGTCGCCCTTATAAAATCGTCATATTGTCCCCTTTTGCTTGTTGGTTACAAAAAGGCCACCATATCACCAGAGAACTGGCCTTGCATGGTCGTCGTGGGTTCTGCCCAACGAGGCGATCCTTGGTCAGGCTCCTTACTGACGTCACGATGATGTCAGCCATGACATCGCCACCAGATGGCCAATGGTTAGCCCTGCACGGTAGCCATGGGTCGTGCTCCCCATGCAAGTCATTGAGTGAACATGAGATCTCTACTGACGTCAGCGATAATGTCACTAATGACATTGTCCCCCAGATCACCCAAGGGCAGGCCCTGTATGGCCGGCATAAGTCTTGCTAGCCAGGCTAATCATTGTTGGGCGAGAGTAGTGTCACACCACAGAGGTGCCAGATCACCAAGAGAATCATCAGTTCACCGCGGGATAGGTGTAGAGATGTCAAGTGAGTGCAGAGCGCCTCCACGTATTGTGGTTTGGTTGGCGAAGCCACGAAGGTCGATGCCGACGTCACCCAGTGGCTTAGTCGAGTAGTGGAGCATGTCACTCTTGGGCACCGTGTGTCGTGTTCCCAATGGTGCCAGTAGCCTAGTCGTGCCAACTCTGTGGGTGTCACCCAACACCTGTCTCACCGCCTGGCACCTGACCCATGCAAACGACAAACGAGTCTCCGAGCTCGCTCATGGCCACGAGACAACATGGAAAATCACAAATGGTTGGGAGTCTCACCAGGTCGCCCCTATATGATCGTCATATTATCCCCTTTTGCTCGTTGGTTACAAAAAGGCCACCATAGAACTGGCCTTGCATGGTCGCCATGGGTTGTGCCCAACGAGGCCATCCTTGGTCAGGCTCCTTACTGACGTCACGAATCACGATGATATTAGCCATGACATCACCACCAGGTCGCTCATGGGCTAGCCCTGCACAGTAGCCATGGGTCGTGCTCCCCATGCAAGTCATTGAGTGAACAACATGAGATCTCTACTGACGTCAGTGATGACGTCACTAATGACATTATCCCCCAGATCACCCAAGGGCAGACCCTGTGTGGTCGGCATAAGTCTTGCTCGTCATGCACGCCATCGAGCGAGCTCCCTGCTGTCGTCACTTCAACGTCTCTCATGTCATCGCCACCAGGTAGTCTAAAGGCTAGTCCTACGTAGTCGTCATGGGCCGCATTCCGCGTGCACGCCACTGGGCGAGCTCCCAGCTCCTGCTTAGGCAAGCTCCCTATTGACGTCGCGATTATGTTTTCCGTGATGTCACCACCAGGTCGCCCAAGGGTTGTTCCTGCATGGTCATCATGGGTCGAGACCCTCGTATACGCCGCTGGGTGAGCTCCCTGGTTTTGATCATTTAGCCGAGTTAAGCCATTTTTGCCTTAGAACCTTTCTGGAGTCATCGACATGCTGCTACGTGGCGAGAATCCATGTTGCCATGTGTCGCTCATCCGTGCAGCCGCATAGACAACGAATAGGTGACATTTCTAGCACTTGTATTACCCCCACCGGGGTGAGCAAGCTTTCTGCTAGATTGGCCCTCCCATAAGCCCAACGAGGTTGTCTGCAGAGCTGAGCTTGGAGAGAGCCTGGGCAATGTCCCCCCTTGCCACTTGGTTACTCCAAGGTGGTGGGTAACAGTTGTACCCAGCTCGACCCTTAATAACTGACAGTTATCGCCAACCGTCACAGTGTGCCATGTGACGCAAAACCGCTAACCATCGAAGCGTCCCATTGGAGCATCGTTTCGGTTTCCAACGTGTCCGTTCGTCTTCACCTACCACGTGTCACCACAAGCCAAGTTAGTCCCTCAAGTGTCGTATCACGACATCATTGCGATGCTTCGGTGCTCGCACTCCGCCTAAAAATTCGCGCTCGACCCTCTATATAAGGCCATAAGGATCGGGGGGGTCGACCCACGGGAGCCTCATCCTCCAGAATACGGAGAGGAAGAGGATGTCGACCGCACTCCTTGCGTTGACCAAGATCCGGTGAATTTCAACATTGGCTGCCATCAGCCGAATGACCAATGGGTCATTAAGGGGCGACTACCCCAGTCAGGTCATCCTCGAAGAAAGAAACCACGGCTCGAAGCATGCTCCTAGTTATAAGCTGATGAAAGGTCGGTTGCAGGGTGACCAAGTGTATCCTTTGTGCATGATCCACCTCGTGCACCTGTCGGTGCACCTGATGGTTGGAGGAAGGGGCAACCAGGTGGCCTGAGATGTTGTGGTTGAAGGTTATCAAGCGCAGCGAAAGGATCGAATCGCTCGCGCTTTCTCTACTAGACCATAGGGATGAACACCATTGCACGGCTTGCACCTCCCCCTTATACCTAATATCATACACTCCCTTCGGGACTTGTGGCATTGTAGTCTCAGCCATGTCTCCATTTGTCAGCTTTATTACCTTATAGGGCCTTCACATATCGTCCATTCTTGATCCCTCACCATGCACGAGCTACAGTCCTGCCAAACAATCAAATCTTCTAATTCAATTTAACAAACCAATTTCTACATCTCCTTTTGAGTTTTTTTAACTTCAAAACTTGAGGTTCGGTGTCTTGCAACTTAAGGGCGGCAATTGCTACTAAGTCATGTTTGTGGATAACTACTTGCATTCACTAAATTATTATCTATTTGTAGTTACACGAGACAAGAGGAACTTCAAGTTGTGCGTAAGAGCAAGCCAAAGATATGCTCGTAGTCAAATATGTTGAAGCTACTTAAAAATAAATTCTTTACCCAATGACTACTATAAAATTCTACCAATAACAACTTGAAGCAAGACATGAAAAATCAAGGAAAAAGTCATCATTATCTCCTTTCATAGTTAAAAACTATAAACATTGTTTTCTTCATCAAAAGAATCATTACATGGCCCAAGGATTCTAATGAAAAGGCGACCCTCTAATTTTCTTCATATTTTTTTTTCTTATAGACCAAACAAGGCGAAAAAGGAAGTTGCACAAATTCTTGTGGACAAAAAGATGTGTGAAAAGCGAACACAATCTATAGATATTGTTGTGTGGTCTCCACACATGCAAGGAAACACATATGTGGCCAAAACATGACTTGTGCGACCGCGCAAGTACTTTTGCGATACATGCCTCCGACAGCTGTATATTCAAATGTTGGAGTTGTGTGACCGCATATGCGGTTCCAATGGCCATATTTTCAAACGTGGGAATTATGCGCATGCATAGACATATGTGGCCGCACAATTCGAACAATATTTTTTCCATAAGTCTCATCTCACTTCTCATTCTTCCAACACAATTCATCAAGCATCCTCTCTCCCTCCACATTATACCTCCCTCCCCCTCTCATTTTCATCTATTAGTTGTATTTGCCACGGCGAGTTCATCCAGAACACTTGATTACTGAAGGAAGATCTTCCATTGTCACAACTCCAACATATTGAAGTGATTGAGTGTGACATCCTTGTCGCCACATCCGACTAACCAAAAGAACTCGAGAGTAAGAAAATCAAATGATCGAGAAGCTTTATGCCTGTCACACTCTTCGAAGAAAATCGCTCAAAACAAACGATACAAGTATTGGAGTTGCATGATATACCGGTGAAGAAGACCCATAGACGTAATATTCAGTAAAAATCAAAAAGCAACATTAGGAGCTAGCCTAGCTGGGCGAAAGGACTACGCTAGCAATGGCAAACGTCTTTTTAAGGTCAATGAAGTTTATATTTCATCCTAATCAAAATAAGGTTTAAAAACTATAAGTTAATGATGAGTAACATAAGTTTAGTTTAACCTATATTTGGTATAACAATTTGGCACAACAGGGATGTGCGTCTGCACAATCACATATGCGATCTGTTGATGCTGAGTTGTGTGGTCACACATTGCACTTGATAACATTGCACATAACAATTGTTAAGTTAGTCATCCCACAATTTTTGTTTTGAAGGGACCACCATAGTGGTCAGTACATCACTTGTTACTGCATCAGCACAAAATAGACCAAGGATCAAAACTCGCCATAGGAGCGAAAGCAATACGCTTATTTTTAATAACCACACAAGTAGGAAAGCTCGACATTAAGACGAGAGGGAGGCCCACCACTACAAAGCAAGAGGAAATATGTTGTAGCACTTATTTGAAAGCTTGACCAAGGCCACAGGTTGCATATGTCTTGCCAACTAAGCCATCAGTTGGAGATAATCATCTTACATTTGACAAGGACGAAAGGCGACCACTGCAAATGGATGGGAAGGGAGTTTCAGTCTCTGACAAGTTCAATTTATCCATCATTAAAGTAAAATATATCTTTAACGAGTTATCACTTATCATCTAGCTTCATTCACTTCTCATCGTTTTTGACCCCGCTAGTGCGGAATTCTTACCTAATTGCATAACAACCCCATCTCCCTTTACTAGTTTACTTTCCCCATTCCCTCCCTCTCAGCAAGCCATCCTTTATCCCCTACAGAACCGCATCATGTAAAAAGAGTAACTTACACAGCATCCCGCTTTGTATAAGCCCATTATCTGCTGATAACTTTCCTCCTGGAGTTTACTTTAAGATTTATGTTATACAGAAATTCTTCTAATGAACTCCGTGCAGTTCTAGTATAGCACATGATGTGATGTATTTTTAGGTGTGTTAGACATTGTGGAAAAACATACTCAAAAAAGTACATAACATGAATCCTCACACACCCTCCCCTAAACTCAAGATGAACCAGATTGCAACTAGCCTAAGGGAAATATGAAAACCACTGTGTGTTCTCAAAGAAAGTCATCTATAATGCATCAGCATCTTTCTTGCAATTTGCACTGAAAAAAATAATTATATGTCACCTCCTTTGTACACATATTCTCAAAAGGAAATAACCATTTTTGCATCAATTAATATAAACGACGCTACAGCTTTGTCATGACTCGTGACTATAGAAATGAAATACATGTTCAAATACATATTATGTAAAAGATGTAACAAGAGTAAACAATATCATCAAAATATGTGAGGCTGAAAAATAAACTTCAAAAATCATTTCTTCTGCTAAAACAAAGTGCAAGGAATGGGATCCATGAGTATCTGCAAAAAATATACTCACCATCTCTAGAAAAAGATCCTTTATCACCAATTACTCCTGTGCTCCTTGTTCCACTAGCAACTCTATTCAACTAAAAACATAAAGTAGGTATTAATATGTCCAAGTAGCGACTGTGGTGGAGTGTATCCATAACAAGGATAATTATCAAGTTAGTGAAGATGTTAACAGTTACACAATCATTGGAAAATATATACAGATATGGAAAAGTATGCAACTCAGACTCAATATCAATACAGAAGCTATAATTAAACCTAACAAAATAAGACATTGCAACTTTAAAATTCTCAAAAAAAAGTGTTTTTTTTTTGGGTAAGAAAAAAAAGTGTTAGGAATAGGATGCATGTTTATGAAACTAGGAACACATTATCGAAAATCAAAAAGTACCACAGCTTCAGCCAGTGAAAGTTTTACATAGCGCAGCAAAGGTTCCTCTAGTTAGATCGAAGTAGTAAAGTAACAGGTAAGGTAATAATGTATTATATCTAAAACCATATATACAAGGAACATATTACGTGTTGTTAGGAGTAGTTATCTTAATGTTTACATATCTTTCTATTCATGTATTTCCATTTTACCATTGTGTGGTATTCTCACTCGTAGGTAACCACACCCCCGTAACACACATAGAATCACGACACCAAAAGAGTCCAACACTCAGGGCAGTTGGAGAGATTGCTACCTTAGAATATACGACATCCAACAGTTCCCAAAGATCGTCTACGATAATAGCAGCCCCCGATCTCAAGTTCATATCATGGGTCCTCATTCTAGATAAATTTGACATTTTCCGGGCATGCTAACTTATAAAGCCCGAACACAAAAAGGGGCGGATCTGTACCTATGAAAAAAAATATATAGGCCCGGACCCAGGCTTGCTCGAGTCTAGCCTGAGCTCGAAAACCGTTATCTTACATATCTCCTAGGTAGTTGGTGCTCAAAATCACCACGGTAACAGCCTACGAGATGTCGTGACTACACTAAAAATTATCTAAGAAGCAGCATGCACTGGCCATTTTCTTATTAGTAATCATATCTGCGGCTATACATTATGAGGTAGTCACTCATTTCTTTATGACACCCTCAATATTAGTCATCATACCATGAATGCATCATTGGTAGACTATAAATGGATCCTCTTCTATAGAAGGAGGAGTAGCGAATTAGTGAGTCTATATTATGCTCATCAATTACCAATTTACACCAGGCATGTAAGTTCTGAGGTGTAACTTGCAATTGGTAGTAAATTCAAGCAAAGTCACCACAAGAAAAGTATCAATAACTTCCCACCAGGGGAAAGGGGAGTTGGCAAAGCAATTGATGCTTGCGTGAGGAGGTTGTGGGTCTGATTCTTCACATCCCCCCCCCCCCCCGACCCAAAACCCACTGATGCGGACATCACCACGGAGCCGCGCCCGTGGTGTGTGTATCAGCGCAGGAGGCGCCAGCTTAGCTTGTGGATGTGATCAGTTGTTCCAGTTTGATTCCATGTTGTTTCGGGTGTTTTTATTTTTTTGGCACTTGTGTTTAGTCCCACCTCGCATGTTGACCGTATGGACCAGTCGTTGTAAGCCTATATAAAGGCCATTGTCTTCTCATTTGAGGTACTGAAGAATAAAATAAAATTTTATTTTCCCTCTACACATGTTGAGAGAAACCAGGGTGAGGTGTGTGAAACCCAAACCCCAAACCCTAGGCGTGTGAAACCCTAGGTCCAGCATAGGTGTGTGAAACCCTAGTTGGCCTTCGAAATATCTTCCCCTTTTCGTTCCTCAGCCCACCAACACCGATCCATCTCTCTCTCTCTCTCCCTCTCGAGACTCCCCAACCCCAGGCCCGATCGACCCCCCCTCCCTCTTCCTCTACAGCCCCGACCCGATTCCCCCCACCCCTCCTGCCTCCTTGCCTCGCGCCCCGCCACCGGCCGCCGCCCCATCCCTGCGCTACAGCCCCGGCCCCGCCCACCTCCTGTGCCGCCGTCCGACCCGATCCGATCCTCCACCCCCACCCGCCTCCTTGCCCCGCGCCCCGCCACCGGCCGCCGCCCCCCCTCCCTGCACTACAGCCCCGGCCGCCCCCTCCTGTGCTGCAGCCCGACCCAATCTCGACCCCCCTCTCCGCGATCCAACCCGAGCCCCCTCGTCCCCATCCCTGCAGGCCCCGACCCCAGCCCCTTCCCTCCTCCTCCCTCCCCGCTGTCGACAGCAAACCCCAACCCCAAACCCACCTCTCCTCTCCATTCCCCAAACCTCGGTATGCTCGCATGGCAGATTCGAACGCGGATCACGGCATGATCCCGGACACAGACAAATACCTCGACACCAACTCCCCCTTCCTCGATTTCTAGGACGACGAAGGAAGAGCGTGGAGGAGTACTTGGAGCCCATTACCTGCATCGTTGCTAGTGACGCTGGCGTTCCCGCACCGCCGTCATCTCCTCAGTAAGGACACCCCTACCCGGCAAGGTACTTCTTGGCTCCATCAGTTAAGTCTCTAGGGTATTATCAACTGCTCAGTGATGTTCACTGTCGAGAGATTGAGTGTTCATTCCTGCCCGGTAAGTTACTAGTATTTGATATTACGGGACGGACTCGTGCCCGATAACTTAAGCATTAATATTTTAGTTTGAATGCGGAAAGACAACTGTAGGGTGCTAGTAGTAACTTGTTAAATCCATCATTCCTGTGATTGTGTGAACAAAGATTCCTGCATTGGATTTTTAAATTATAGTGAACCATTGCTGGTACAATTGAACTGCTGATTTCCTGCCCACCTACATCGTATTGCATCATTTTGGTATCAGAGCATGGTCGTGACCTTTAGATAGGAACCCTGCATTTATTATATGTCATCATTTCATTTGTATCGATTGTCGTTGTGTGTGCATGCCAACCCGTAGGGGTAGGCCATATCTATTAGGGGAATCTAGTGAGTCTGACAGTTGCAACATGGATCCCGACGCCCTAGCTAGGACACTCACTGAGTTAGCTCAGGGGATTGCCACCATAAACCAAAATTTCGCAGCTTACCAGCGCGATACCAATGCCCGTTTTGACCGTCTGGACCAAGATCCACCTCGGACTCCACCACCCCCGGACCCTCAAGATTTTCGGCCACCTTGACAAAATAATCAAGATCCGGATGAACAATATCTCCGGAGCATCAGGCTAGAAGTGCCCTCTTTCGATGGCCGGCATGATCCCCAATTTTTCCTAGACTGGCTCCAATCCATGGACCGATATTTTGCCTGGTACCCCTTAACGGAACCCAGGAAGGTCCAATTTGCCGCAATGAAACTTAGTGGCCCTGCCAGTCAATACTGGACCAACGTCGAGGTCTTGAGAGTGGCCCGAACCCAAGACCCCATCGATACTTGGGTAGCCATGAAGAATGAACTGAAGGGAAAATACGTGCCACCCTCCTATCAGGCACGCATCTTGGATCAATGGCATCAATTCACTCAAGGCAACAAGTCAGCGAGGGACTATGTCGCCAAATTTGACGAGTTCTTAACCCGCTGCAACGTTCTAGGGACTGAAACCCATGTTCAGGTTCTATCCCGTTTCCGGTCAGGTCTGAGAGAAGACCTGAGAAACGAGCTCCTTGCTCGAGATGTTACAGTCTTACAGAATTAGAGAGGGCCTACGCTTTAGTGCAAGATCTCAATAGCATTAGGTCCACCCAC
This sequence comes from Chamaelirium japonicum, assembly GCA_947650365.1. Taxonomy (NCBI): domain Eukaryota; kingdom Viridiplantae; phylum Streptophyta; class Magnoliopsida; order Liliales; family Melanthiaceae; genus Chamaelirium; species Chamaelirium japonicum. The sequence continues at coordinate 104,330,935 of OX393550.1, forward strand.
TCCCATCGGGGCCAAAAATTCCCGAAGCAATGCCCCTCGATCCTCCTCAAGCAACTACCCAAGTCGGCCCTACCCCAACCAATCCCAACAACGAGCTGACCCCACCAGTCGAAGCAATGAGAAGGACAACCGTGGCAAGGGCCCTAGGAGAGATTTCTCCAAAGTCAGTCCCCTTATCAAGTGCTACAAGTGCCAGGATTATGGACACGTGGCTACAAATTGCCCTAGCCCCGTCAAAATCAACATCATTGATGGCACACCTGTTGAAGCACTAGAGTCAGAGGTTGACGGCTTCGTGTACCAAGCCGACGAAGACGAGGGAGACTTCGATGATGATGACAGTGACCCCACGCTAGCTGGCCTTAGGTATGCGTCGCCCGTCAAATTGTCAGTTGTTAGGTGTGTCTTGTCCCAGCCGAAAGAGCAAGATGACTGGAGGCGTACCAATATCTTTCACACCTTCACCAGGATTGGGGATAAGAACTGTAAAATGATCATTGACAGCGGAAGTTACGTCAACGCAGTTTCATCTGCCGTGATCTCCAAGACTGGGTTGAAGGCAGTTCCCCATTCTCGATCATACCAAGTCTCCTGGATCAACTCTACGGCAATGGAGGTCAAACAAAGATGTTTGGTCCCCATAAACTTCAATGCCTATCAGGAGAAGATCTGTTGTGATGTCTTGACTATGGATGTTTATCAAGTTATACTGGGACAGCCTTGGCTTTTCGATAATGATGTTCTCATCTATGGCCGATCTAACATGTGCCTGTTTGAACATGAGGGTAAGAAAATCAAATTGTTGCCCTCTCAACCCAAGAGTAGGCAGCCTGCGCAGCAGCCCACCCCCATCAAGAAAACCAACAACGACAGTTACATCGGTGCCAAAGAGTTGAGCATCGAGATGGAAAAAGGAGCGCCAGTCATGATCCTTGCAGCCCGAGAAGTTCCTAAAGAGTCTACCCAAGTTATTCCCCTAGAGATTGCTCCAGTGCTGAAAGAGTTCACCGACGTCTCCCCTGAGGATCTCCCAGACCAACTGCCTCCAATGCGTGACATACAACACGCCATCGATTTGGTTCCTGGAGCAAGCCTCCCCAACCTACCCCACTACCGGATGAACCCTACGGAGCATGCCGAGCTGAAACGGCAGGTTGATGAGTTATTGAGGAAGGGTTTCATCAAAGAGAGCATGAGCCCTTGTGCGGTCCCCGCTCTGCTTACGCCCAAGAAGGATGGAACCTGGCGTATATGCGTGGATAGTCGTGCCATCAACAAGATAATAGTCAAATACCGTTTCCCTATCTTTCGCCTGATGACTTGTTAGACATGATGTCTGGAGCCACAGTCTTCTCCAAGGTTGACCTGAAGAGTGGTTACCACCAAATTCGCATCCGCCCCGGAGATGAGTGGAAGACGGCTTTTAAGAACCAAGGATGGACTGTACGAATGGATGGTTATGCCGTTCGAACTGACCAATGCGCCTAGCACTTTCATGAGAGTCATGACACAAGTACTCCACCCTTTTATGGGAACATTCATTGTGGTGTACTTTGATGACATACTCATTTATAGCCAGTCCCGGGCGCAACATCTAGACCACCTTCGGCAAGTCTGCACCGTGCTGAGGAAAGAAGAGCTATTCGCCAATCCTAAGAAGTGCACTTTTCTTGCCACCGACGTCCACTTCCTCGGTTTTGTTGTTTCTGTCAACGGGGTTTCTGCCGACTCGGAGAAAGTCCGCACAATTGAAGAATGGCCTGAATCCAAGAACATCCGGGATGTCCGAAGCTTCCACGGTCTCGCCACCTTTTACAGGAGGTTCATCAAGGGGTTCAGTATCATTACGGCCCCAATCACCGACTGTCTAAAGAAAGGCGAGTTTGAGTGGACGAGTGCTGCCACTAGGGCTTTTCTGGAAATTAAGAAGCCAATGGTTGAGGCACCTGTAATGCGCCTCCCAGATTTTACCAAGGTCTTTGAAGTGGCCTGTGACGCCTCCGGAATCGGCATAGGAGGCGTCCTCTCCCAAGAAGGTCATCATGTCGCATATTTCAGCAAGAAACTGAATGAAACTCGCCAGCGATACTCCACTTACGACAAGGAATTCTATGCGGTAATTCAGTCGCTTCGCCACTGGCGGCACTATCTGCTCCCGCAAGAATTTGTTATCTATTCTAACCATGAGGTCCTGCGATATATCTATTCGCAAAAGAAGCTTAACGCACGGCATGGTCGCTGGGTCGAGTTCCTCCAGGACTACACTTTCACCCTGCGCCATAAGGCGGGCGTGGAGAACAAGGCGGCTGACGCTCTCAGTCGTCGTATGTTTGTCCTATCTAAGTTGATCATTGCAGTCGAGGGTTTTGAAAAGTTGGAGACTGAGTATGAGTCTTGCCTCGATTTCGGTGAAATCTATGCTGCACTACTAGGTGGGACAGTTCAAGAAATCAAGAAATGGACGGTTACCTCATGCAGAACGGGTATCTCTTCCGTGGCCGTCGGCTGTGCATTAGTCGAACATCCCTTCGTGAATTCCTTGTTTGGGAGGTTCACGCGGGTGGTCTTGCCGGCCATTTCGGCATTGACAAAACAATCGAGGCCGTCAAATACCGGTTCTATTGGCCGAGCCTTAAGCGTGATGTCGCCAGACATGTGGGTAGGTGTCATACTTGTCAGTTGGCCAAGCAGAGGAAACAAAACACTGGCATGTATACCCCTCTCCCAGTTCCTAACTGCCCCTAGCAAGATATTAGTATGGACTTCGTGCTCGGCCTCTCGAAAACCCTGCGAAAACATGATTCGGTTTTGGTGGTGGTAGACCGATTCTCTAAAATGGCTCAGTTCCTCCCGTGCTCCAAAACTTCCGATGCCTCTCGCGTCGCGTCGCAAAAATCTTCTTCGATGGCATCGTGAGGTTACATGGGTTACCCAAAACCATCGTATCGGATCGAGATATCAAGTTCACTAGTTTCTTCTGGAAAACTCTCTGGCACAAACTAGGGACAAAGCTTCGATTTTCCACGGCCTTCCACCCCCAAACCGATGGTCAAACCGAGGTAGTCAATCGGAGTTTGGGGAATCTTTTGCGAACATTAGTGGGTGAACACGTTGGGAGTTGGGATCTGAAACTGTCAATAACCGAGTTTGCATATAATACATCTGTCAATAGGACCACCGGTATGAGTCATCATGAAGTCGTGCATGGGTTCAAACCTAGGCAACCAGTCGTCATATTCCCATGTTTGAGCATCATAGAATTTCTGAGTCAACATCTGCTTTTGCATCTCATGTGCATGATTTAGTGATTTACATAAGGAAATCAGTAAAAAAATTGAACAGAGCAATGCGAGCTATAAATTAAGGGCCGATGCCCGGAAGCAAGTTCAAACTTTCAGTGTGGGAGATTATGTGATGGTCCGGATTCGTCCAGAACGGTTTTCTTCGGGAGTCGTTAAGAAACTACTGCGCGCAATGCAGGTCCTTTTCGGATTCTAAAAAAATTAAATGATAATGCTTATGTTATTGAATTACCCGAGGGTTTTGGCATCAGTCCCACCTTCAATATTGAAGACCTGGTGGCTTATAAGGGCCCAGATTTTAACCCTAGAAATCCACTACTAGATGAGCCTACCCTGGACTTAGCCCCTGAGTGCCCCCTACCCCCACTCACAGAAATATCCCCACCATATACAGCAAAGAGCATTAATAAGATTCTAGATGATGAGATTGTCTCTGGAAGAGACGGTGGAACCCGGCGGTACTTAGTTCGCTGAAAAGGGAGCCCTTCTTCTGAGGACACATGGATCGAACGTCAGGAGCTTCAGCAGCTGGATCCAGACCTAATGGAGTTATATGAGAGCCACCCAGAGCCTTACTCGACAAAGTCGAGTTCTCTCCCACCCCGAGAGGATGATGCGGACATCACCACGGAGCCGCGCCCGTGGCGTGTGTACCAGCGCAGGAGGCGCCAGCTTAGCTTGTGGATGTGATCAGTTGTCCAGTTTGATTCCATGTTGTTTTGGGTGTTTTTATTTTTTTGGCACTTGTGTTTAGTCCCACCTCGCCTGTTGGCCATGTGGACCAGTCGTTGTAAGCCTATATAAAGGCCCTTGTCTTCTCATTTGAGGTACTGAAGAATAAAATAAAATTTTATTTTTCCTCTACACATGTTAAGAGAAACCAGGGTAAGGTGTGTGAAACCTAAACCCCAAACCCTAGGCGTGTGAAACCCTAGGTCCAGCATAGGTGTGTGAAACCCTAGTTGGCCTTTGAAATATTTTCCCATTTTCGTTCCTCAGCCCACCAACACCGATCCCCCTCTCTCTCTCTTCCCGCGACCCTCTCTCTCCCTCTCGCGACTCCCCGACCCCAGGCCCGATCGACCCCCCCCCCCCCTCACTCTTCCTCTACAGCCCCGACCCGATTCCCCCCATCCCTCCTGCCTCCTTGCCCCGCGTCCCGCCACCGGCCGCCGCCCCATTCCTGCGCTACAACCCCGGCCCCGCCCACCTCATGTGCCGCCGCCCGACCCGATCCAATCCTCCACCCCCGCCCACCTCCTTGCCCCCCGCCACCGCCCCCCCTCCCTGCGCTACAACCCCGGCCGCCCCCTCCTGTGCTGCAGTCCGACCCGATCCCGACCCCCCTCCCCGCGATCCAACCCGAGCCCCCTCCTCCCCATCCCTGCAGGCCCCGACCCAGCCCCTTCCCTCCCCTCCCTCCCCGCTGCCAACAGCAAACCCCAACCCCAAACCCACCTCTCCTCTCCATTCCCCAAACCTCGGTATGCTTGCATGGCAGATTCGAACGCGGATCACGGCATGATCCCGGACACAGACGGATACCTCGACACCAACTCCCCCTTCCTCGATTTCTAGGTCGACGAAGGAAGAGCGTGGAGGAGTACTTAGAGACCATTACCTGCATCGTTGATGGTGACGCTGGCGTTCCCGCACCGCCGTCATCTCCTCAGTAAGGACACCCCTACCCGACAAAGTACTTCATGGTTCCATCAGTTGAGTCTCTAGGGTAATATCAACTGCTCACTGCTATCCACTGTCGCGAGATTGAGTGTTCATTCCTGCCTGGTAAGTTACTAGTATTTGATATTGCGGGACGGACTCGTGCCCGATAACTTAAGCATGAATATTTTAGTTTGAATGCGGAAAGACAACTGTAGGGTGCTAGTAGTAACTTGTTAAATCTATCATTCCTGTGATTGTGTGAACAAAGATTCCTGCATTGGATTCTTAAATTATAGTGAACCATTGCTGGTACAAGAACTGCTGATTTCCTGCCCACCTGCATCGTATTGCATCACCCACCCTCCTCGAGTAACCCAGGAGTGGGTAAGGAAACTTCCAAGTAGGTCGGTCCGCATTCCCAAAGGGATTAGTCCGAGCCCGAAGTGGGTCCATTGCTCAAAAGGTTTTGGGACACCCGCCGAACTCAAAAAAAAAATCAATAACCATATTCATACTTCTGGGTAAAATTTGGAATTTGGCAAAGATGAGGAAGATGAAGTAAAAAGTTCGGAAAGGAATCGTTAGATAAATTCGGAAAATATCAGTAACATATAAAATTTTGCACTGATTATAGGCAAGCACAGACGAGACAACCAAAACAGTAAATAATTTGAGAAATCTACAATCTACTAATATTTAACGAATGAATACGAGTAGTTAACGAATAAAAATTGTTAGTTTCAAAAGTATTAATTCATGAAATTTTTGAATTATAATTTACTTGTGGATAATGTGATCATCCAGCAATATTTTCTAGAATCATTCTGCCAATGATTAATAGAACAATGATTTGAGAAGAATCAACAATATGTAAACTACTGTGACTGTAAATCTAAGCAAAAAATTGACATCAAATTGTTGGTCGATCAAAGACTATGCCTGTTGCAAAGAACAAGTATAAAGAAAACTCAAAAAAATGGCAGAACAAATGCGGATTATGGTGGGATATTTGAGGCTAGGGCCACGGCATTGGATATACTGAAGATTCAATAGCAGATCCTGAAACTAAAGTAACACATAATATGGTTGCAATTTTTCCAAAGTTAATAGTATGTTTATGTCCAAGACGCGCAAAGCAATGGAATGGGACCACCAAAACAAGGCCGGCTACAATCAAATTTCAATATAGGAGCATAGTTCTTATAAAGCAGGCCCTAACTTGACGCTCTGAAGTTATCCAATATAGATAATGCAGGATAAATTGAAAGGGAGTAGATAGTCATGGAAAAAACAATTTATTTTGAAAGACAAATTAATCTATAGAATCGAAAATTTATCAACTAGCTTAAAGCCTTCTACCGAATGGTTCTTTTAAGAATATCACATGATATAAATAAGAAAAAAAAATTATAAGTTGTCTAAATGACAAAATAAGTAAAATTCTTAACTATTGGTTAGGAGTATTTCCCGGGAATGCATGTCAGTGATGTCACATCAGTAATAAAGCACATATAGGGGAATACGAACCTTTGAAAAAGTGGTTGTAATATCATCAATATCAGATAAAGACCTTAAAACTTCACCCTGCAAATGCAAAGCAATGGTCTTCGTAAAAAAAATATTGGTCAAACCCTCAGCAAAATGCATGTTTTATACAATATTGAAAAAGCCAGTGAAACAATGCAACATGAGCTTTTCTTGCGTACGATGAATTACTTATATACAGAAATATTAGAGAAAACTGCCTACAGATGGCTCAATTCACTTCTTCTAATAAGTATCTACAAGTATTATATATCTGCAAATGGAAGTATCAAAGTTAACAACAAAAAATTGAGTAAGGTGAAGAAATTACATGCTACACTAAAATAATGGAAAAGTAATGAACTACCTTGCAGATAGACCAAGTGAAAGAATAAAAGCAAAACCAAATTAAAAAAACAGCACTGCTAAAGAGCAAAAGCAAGATTATACATACAACGACAAAATTAGTGTATAGTATTATAAATTTAAAAGTAATGAAACCTTTCATAACACACGCCCACATCCTGCCCTGTGCAATTTTCTTCTTATGGTAAGTATTACTACTAAGTAGTATATAAGATCAACATGACATGATCAGAGAGACAAACACAAGTCATCAGAGACTAACATGACTACAAGCCAGCATATTATGAGTATCTTATAATTTCACCCTTTGGACTTGCATCTTTCAGTTTCATCTAAAAGAAAAGGCACTACATTTATCATAAAGGGTAAATAAACCAACCTAGAAGCAATAAACTTTTTGAAGGGATAAATAAATAAACCTAAGGCTAAAAGCAAAGGTTGTATACCTCTTGAAAGGGGGAAATAAACATTTACTTCCAAAAGAACCCTACATACATCAACATAATAAGAGGAGCTTAAAAGTTTGACTCCCCGTCATCCGATCGAGCACTCCTCCAGCATAATTTACACAATGACGTGCCCTTCCTCATGAACCACTGATCCAGAGGACGCACTCCACTTTAGTACCTTCCCTTACTCCCTCAGTCACTAGTGAGTGCACCACCGCGTCTTGGGTCTCACCATCAGCTCCAAACACTGACGACGTGCTAACACTGACGACGTGCTATGGAAACCAATCAAATCCTGAAAATCCCAATGCCCAATTTAACTGCTCACAACTCGTGGTCAAGTTCTTTCGAAATCAGGATGTTTGATGCGCGACTTAAAGTTTTTGAAGAAAATAATTAATTTTTGAAATAGATAAATACTGAAATTAGTATTTTCAGAATAAAATATTATTTTTATCTGAAAAGTCTATTTCTTAAATTATTATTAAGATTTTTTAAATATAGGTTTTTTTGTAAGGTTTGGGTAGATTCAAATATTTTTGAATAAGGGATCATTATCTTTTATTAGGGATACGATCTGATTAGGTTTAAATCTTTTTAAATAAGATAAGACTTACCTTTCTATTATGAATCGTTATCTTTTGTTTTCTATTTAAAGGCCTCTACGCCTCCCATTTTAATCGTTGAATGCGATGAATCAATTGTTTATTGGCATTATGATCAAGATTGGATTTCACTAGAGGATTCCTTGCATCTGGTGGGCTCCAGATCTTCTTCCCCTCTCTTTATCTCCCTCTCTTGTGCTTGTGTTATCGGCGACCTCATGCATGCAGCCACCAACCTCGGCTCTGACCCCACGGTCGACTGCCACCTGCAGCTTCCCATGTGGCCCACATTTGTCCCGCGTCAGTTAGTCATCAAAAAAGATCTTAAACTATGACATGAATCAATTTCCAAAAAAAAAAAACTATGACATGAATCTTAAAGATAACGCGCCACATCTCAATGTGATTATGATGAGAAATGGGCAAGTGCTTGCTTTAGCGTCCCCCGTATGCAACGCTCCACAAACTAACTTGATCCTAGTGAGAAATGGGCAAGGGTTGGCTAGGTCCTCCACCATAAACAATGCAACATAACAATAATCGATTTTTGTGAAAATATGCAAGGGGTGAGTAGGGCTATGGTGTCAAAGTGGAGCAAAGTCGGACAATGAAAATTAATACTAAAAAAAGGAACGAGATTTTTATTGGTGGATCTCCCTACCGGCCAACTAGGTTATTAAGTTTCTTGGTAGGTCCCTCTCTTGCCAAGTTGCCTTGGTTCGATTCTCACCACCAACCTTAGAAGATTGACGTCATGCTAATAACCAGACAGAAAATTGTTGTCGATCTTTGAGGCACCTTCTTGAATCTTAATAGAGTTGCGTTGCATAGTTGACCCCATCATGGCAGGAATTTACTCGGATGATGAATACATACTTAACATAATATAATAAAAAAACAACAATAACCAATTACATAATTTCAAATCTTGTCTCACGTGCTATTTGAGTGCACTTTAGCAGATGAGTGTAGTGTAATCCATATTGTTTCATCCTGCAAATGGTAACCAATGTTGGAAATATGTCATATAAACCTCATCGTGAAGCATTAGGTAAAAATAGTATCAAATCAAACTCGGACATCGTAGGGGTGTGTAGGATCCAAACCAAACCGACCGATTTGATCGGTTTCCACACACTCAATGGATCGGATTGGATTGAGTTTTTTAAAAACCGACATGATTGGATTGGTTGACGGATTTGTAAATGTGAAACCGACCTAAACCAAACCGAACCGATATATGTATATACATATAATATTTTATTAAATATACCATATGTCCTCATATACCTTTACTACCAACAACGTTTGCAATATTGTAGGATGACTCAAAATAAGTTAAAAATCTTATTTAGGCCTAATGATTTGACAACAATTATTAATTATAAAGTTGAAACTAGGTCCCATTGTTGTCAATGCGCGCGCCTAGGCGCACTAGGCGTCCGGAGATAGCTAGGCCCCAATGCGCCTAGGCGAACTGCACTAAGCGGCGGCCTAGGCGCACCTAGGCTAGGCGCATGACTAGTTTTAGGCATTGATTTTTGTTTTTTTTTTAAGTAAAACCCAACCCGCCCCCATCTTCTTTGTTCATTTTGTTGTTATATACTTGCTATACTATGTATTCATTGTGTTGCATGTATTTGATTAGAATATGCTCAATTTTATGTTAACAAATGTTTGTATTCTATTTGTTCCTTTTATTGTTTACTTGTTTGTACTATGTATGTGTCATTGTGTTGCATGCATGTGACTAGAATATGCTCAATTTCATCATTTTCATGTTAGTAAGGTGTTATATTGCTACCTATGACATATATACCTGCAAGTATAGAATATACATACATACTCGTGCCTAGAGAATGCATATGCACATAAGGTCACGCCTATGCACATAAGGCCACGCCTAGGCTCCTAGGCTCCCTCTGGACGCCTAGCCTCGCCTTGACAACTATGCTAGGTCCTAATAGAAGGAGGGGGGAAAAGCCCAATAAACATATGGGCCAAAGCCCAAACTGACCATCCCATCCAATCCAAACCGACTTTAATTGAATTGGATTCCAACCTCAGTTCGGTTTGGATCGGATTGAAAATCCTCAAAACCGACCAAGGTTGGATCGGTTTGGGTTTTGCCTAAATAGGTTGGTTTTGAACCGATGCACACCCCTAGGACATAGCCATATAAGCTAAATGTACATGTGAGACTATGCAGGTCTTTCAATAAATAAACATATCTTAAAATAAAATAGGTGCACAAGTTGCAGCTTTATAATAATATATGGTTAAATTAGAGAACCACCCACCTAAAAAATAATAATAATAATATCTGATGTATCACAATACATATGATGTATAAAAGTCAAGATTAAAGGCAATAACTGAAACAAGGCAGGAAGAATTACAACAGTTATGGTGACAAATATGGCAATCTCCCAATATAATGAAAATCACCTCTTCCCTATATACAATAGGAGAAAAATGATATTCCTCGTCATCAAGCCCGACAAATCCAGCATCATCCCCATCAACGTCATCTTCTAGCCCCCCTAATTCAACTTCCTCCACAACATCCTTACCAAAGAATTTATACTGTGAAGCATCAAAACTGCCAATATCTGTGCAGAAGCAGAAGGTGAAGTTACATAACAATATGATTAGATTAAAGCAATGGGACCAATCACGGAAAAGAACTTTTGAATGTAGATAATGTTAAAATGTATGAAAATAAGAACACCAGAGAACAATATTCTTTAGATGATGATGATGTACATTGGGAGACAATTATCAATCAATATTGCAATTCAGGTTTTGGGCAGCTAATGTAAGTTGCCCCATGCTTTATACAAAAAGAACTGGGCTTATGAAATAAATACCCGCTGCTACCCCTGCATAAATAATAAAAAGGGGCAGAAGTCAGGGTGTTTCAGTCTTTACCATGACTCAATAATTTCAATACCCAAGCTGCCCCACGCACATTACAAAAAGTGAAGGGTTTTTAGTCATTTGCTTTTCCCAACACCTTAAGAAAAGGAAGAGGGATAGAAATATTCTCTCACTTTTTCTATCTGAAAATGATAATGAAGTTTATTTAAACGAAGAAATTTACACAAACTATTAAAAATTAAGACTGCAACTCAAGTTTCAGACTGTACGAAGACTCCAACCCAACTACAAAGAAAGGATGGCGACAAGCTACAGTAAACAAAGAAGTGAATAACAGAATTATGTAGAAGGATTCAAACAATATATATACAACGATTTTAGAACCTCAAATTCTTATTGAGGTGCTCCCCGGAGTCCCGGATACAATATTATATAAGAAAAATAGAGCATAGAAAAATCGCAGGTTATATTGAAATGAGATCACGTCATTCGTAAGACAATTAATGCAAAAGACATATACACAAACAATCCTGCATCTCAACTAAATTCTCAAACGTGAGTACCAATTGCAAAACTAAAATAATAATGATAATTTGCAGCCTTGAATCGAGACCATGTAATTCACTCATCCAGAACCACCAAAAATAATCCCCAATTCAAAAGCTACGCAGACATGCTAGATAGAATCCGAACTCTACGAGACCTTGTTCTCAAAACCCACAAACACCGCAATTCAAGAGCTACGAGACCATGCTAGATAGAATCCAAACTCTACACCCCCTTGTTCTCAAAACCCACAAACCCCTCAATTCAAGAGATACGCAGCCATGCTAGATAGAATCTGAAGTCCGAACTCTACAAGACCTTGTTCTCAAAACCCACAAACCCCTCAATTCATGAGCTACGTGGCCATGCTAGATAGAATTCAAACTCTACAAGGCCTTGTTCTCAAAACCCACAAACCCCTCAATTCAAGAGCTATGCAGTCATGCTAGATCGAATCCGAACACTACAAGACCTTGTTCTCAAAACCCACAAGCCCCTCAATTCAACAGCTACGCAGCCATGCTAGATAGAATCCGAACTCTACAAGGCCTTGTTCTCAAAACCCACAAACCCCTCGATTCAAGAGCTTCTCAGCCATGGTAGATAGAATCCGAACTCTACAAGGCCCGGTTCTCAAAACCCACAAACCCGCAATTCAAGAGCTACGCGACCACGCTCGGAAGAATCCGAACTCTACAAGACCTTGCTCTCAAAACCCACAACCACCTCAATCCAAAAATCCAGATCCATCGAGCAACAAAACAAAATCAAAACCCAATTCAATCGCATAAGAGAGAAAACGGAAGAAGCACCACCCAATTCAATAAGAAAGAAAGGAAACGGAAAGCAGACCTGTGGCGCCACCGCCCAATTCCTTGACATCGTGATCGGGATACAGGCTCCCAGAACCCCCGCCTCCATCGCCGAGCCCCCTCATCGAGCCCCGCTACAACCCCGCTGCTTCGACAATCCTACCGACTCGCAGCCCTTGAACGGAGATGAGGGAAGCGCGGATAGCTCGATCGATGAAGCTTCTAGATTACGGTTCTCTCTTCGAACTGAGATCTGAGGGCAGCGGTGAGTCGAGATGGCGAGCTCGGAATTTTGAGGAGCTTCGGCCTATGAACTACAGGTGGAGTAGAAGAGTCTCTCTCTCTCTCTCTCCTTCAAGGTCTTTTAAACCAGCGTAAACAGAGGAGAGAGGATGTAATTTGTGAGAGAACTTTGGCGGTGGGGATCATATTTATATGGTTAAATTACACTTTGCCCCCCCTTGAATTCAGTTTTGATAACATTAAACAATTAGAGGTATTGGTGATAGGTCCTTCTAACATATGGTATTTAGAGAAAAAGTCGGTCAACATGAGTTATTGGTGATAGGTCCTCTCGATTGGTAAATGATCAACTTACCCCTACATGCAGCTATACATGTAGGCCCAATCCAAGATTAACATAAGCACTGTAGCGTGAAGAGTAACAATCTTCAAAAATTGTTACTCTTTTGTTATAGTGAAATCACTGTAGGTTTTTTTTTTGAGAAATCTCGTCGGAAAAAAAAAATCAAAAGAGTGACAATATGTACATATTGAGTAACAATCTTTTTTGCGTAATAATTTGCACAAACTGTTACTCTTTTTGCTACAGGTAGTAATTTATTTTATTTTATTGAGAAATCTTGTCGAGGAAAAAAAATTTGCTATAGAATCAAAATAGAAAAAGAATGACAATCTTTGCAGATTGAGTAACAATCTTGGTAGAGTAACATTTTGCGCAGGTTGTTACTCTTTTGCTACAATGAAATTAGTGTAGCATTTTATTTTTTTCGTGAAATCGCATCCCTAAAAAATAAATGCTACAGTGAAATCACTATAGCAAATCCGTGAGTTAAGTCCTGTAGCAATAAGGAGAGAGGGGCATGCCCTAAGGGACAGTTTGGTTATTAAAAGGGATAAAAGTGACGTGTGTTTCTTGCTCTAGCTGCATCCTTTTCAACAGAGATCTATTGCGACACTATCTTGTTGGTTGTCCTTCCTCTTCAACCGATCTCTTGTTAGAGACCATTCACTAAGAAGGAATCAAGTAGTTGACTAAAGGAGGTATTATACTAACATTTCAAACTTTAGGGAACGATTTGGAACAAAAAATACTACAGGGGGGTAAGTGTTTTTGACCTAAACTTCAAGGGGCAAAGTTTAATTTATGCTATTGATATTTTATTGGGATTTATGTATATAACCCCCTAAAAAGAGAAATTTTATTCATACCCCAAAATTACTTTACATACCTCGTTTCCTCCGAAAAAATATTTTTCCCATCTCATATCTCAAATATTTTTTCTAATGCTCGTCGGAGATGAGGAGGGGAGCGCTCGTCGACGACAGAGATGGGCGGGAGGGGATGGGTATTAGGTGGGGGTGGAGTAACATGGTTGGAGGTGGTTAGGTATGAGGAGGAAGTGGGATATATTGTTTTTTTTTTTTTTCAAGTGATGGAGAGGGAAGCAAAGGGGAAATAGGATATATCCAGTAATGTTGGGGTATGAATAAAATTTCTCCCTCATAAATACAAATATTATAAATAACCCCTCATTTTTTAGTTTTATAAATAACCCTATGATATATTTTGATATTTACTAAAACTCCCCCACCATGGCTTTTTTACCGGAACATGCCTTAAAAAGTGGGGCAAAAAGCAAGGGATTTTATAAAATGTCATGCTTTTTTTCATAAAATGTAAGAAGTGAGGGATCTATTTATAATATGCATGTTTATTAGGGGTTTTATGCAAAAAAATCCATGTCTTATTTTAATTAGTCACGTCACCTTCCATCAACGAATATCATAGAGGGGAATGGGCTCAATCAGTTGAGAGAGGAAATATAATTAATAGAATGATTTGAGGGAAACCCTGAATCTTTAAGGGATCTTTCCTACATGTTGGGCAAGAGAGGGATGAGAGAATTGGCATATTCCTTCCATAACACTTCCAAGACATGATATATGTGGGGAAAACTAGATAAATCCCACTAATCTTTTTTCTTTCTTCGTAGACCATTAAGTTTTTCCATGCATACTTATCAAAGGTAGCACTTGTTGAAGAAGGGAGGACATAGAAAAGCTCAATAAATCAAAGGGAAACTCGCGATGGTCCTTGTTAGCTTCTCCACTAATCATTTGGCGGGGACCACATTAGCCCGCTCGTCTAAGCATGCCAACGGGTCAGATTCGAGCCGATCAAGTTATACTTGAATATGTTCCGAATAGGAATCCGTCCGTTCCGAATCCGATGGGTATTAAAACATTTTATTTGAGTATGAATCCGTCAAATAATATGAGATCCGAATATCCGTTTATATATATATATATATATATATATATATATATATATATATATATATATATATATATATATATATATATATATATATATATATATATATATATATATATATATATATATATATATATATATATATATTCATCCTCAAATTATGGATTCAAAATAAGTTTTATTTATTTTCCTTTTCAATGCAAAAAATATAATAGAGATGTTAGGTAAAGATGGCACTTGTCAGAGTTTATATAATACAAATGTTAGATTTTAAATCTAAGCCATTGATAATCATAATACCTAAATCCAAAGGCTGTTGTTCAATGATTATGTTAGATAATGTCGGATTGAATCTTAATCGAATCGGATCAGGGTAAACCCGGATCCGATCTGATTATGTTTCGAATCGGATCCAATCATTTTTAATCGAATAAATGATCAAAAATTTACTACCTTGTCCATGCTATTTGGATCTGATTCAAATCAAGAACCGCTCCGTTGATAGGCCTACTGTGGGCATCGAAATTAGCCCACGGATCAAACTTGGCCCACACACAACGGTCCGGTTGCAAAAACTTGGCCCGCACACAATGGCTCACATGCGAAACTTGGCCCACGCACAACGGCCCACATATGAAACTTGGTCCACACACAACGGCCCATGCGGAGACTCGGGTTGCACGCTTTGAATCACAAAGAAAAGACCCGAACACGACTCAAGTACGAGGCACCCATGCAAGTGCACCCACTAGACCCATAACTCAGAGCCAAAAGGGGGGCCCACCGACCTCCCTTCTCGAAAACCATGCCCTCCCTATGGGGGGGTGTGGCCGACCAACAAAGGGGCCGGGTAGGGCCCACCGGTCCCCTCTTTTGGAAAACTGTGCCCCTCCCCATGGGGACGTGTGGCCGGCCTCAAGGGGAAAGAAAAGGACAGAAACATCGCCATGCGCGGGGAGAGATAGCATGGACACTTACTCAATAGTGAATCCACACCAATCTCTTGATCCGACGGACAAGATGGCGTCGTGTCGCCATTGATTAGATGTGCAAAGATGTCTCATATCTCAAAAGAATGAGCCATATCTTGCCCATAACCATCCCCACAAATAAAGAAAGAAATCAAGGTTGTTTCCCCCAAAAGAGGGAACAATATCTTGATAGTTATGGGGAGAGATATTGGAAGGATGCACTAAATCACAGCCATATCTCTGCCTCCCCCCTTTTGCCTATAAATAGAGGGGGTGGGGGAAGACATCATGGGTCGAAGTTGAAGAAGAGGTCAGTCAGAAGTCAGAAGACGAAAACAAGGAGACGTCGAGGCTCTGCAAAGGAAGAGACTCGCCTTCAATAACCCAAGGCTTCACGAGGCTCGGATAAGTGTGTCCTACGGGAACGCTTAGCCTATAAAATTCCTCATCAACGTGAAGACCTTGCACACAAAGATCAAAGCTTCAACTCCTCGCACGAAGAAGAAGGCCCGGATTCATCATCACCCCGTCGTCTCTAACAAATCTTCAACTTTGAAAACGTCACAAGCAAAGACCGGAGAAGAAGATTGAAGTCGATATCACCCCGTCATCTTCACCAAAGCTTCGACTCCTCGCATGAATAGAAAGGTTGGAGAAGAAGGCCCGGAGTCATCATCACCCCGTCGTTTCTAATAAATCTTCAACTTCGAAGACGCCACAAATAAAGGCCAGAAAAGAAGATCGAAGCGGCGCCACACTCATCGTCTTCAACAAAACATCCGCTTCATTCACGAAGAAGAAAGTTTGGAGAAGGATACTCGAAGAGGTGCCATACCCATCGTCTTCAACAAACATATGCTCCATCCACGAAGAAGAAAGTTTAGAGAAGGATACCCGAAGCGATGCTACATCCGTTGCCTTCAACAAAATCTTCAACTTCAATCAAGCCAAATATGCCTGGAGAATAAGCCGACACTATACCTGTCGCACGGAGATCGGTACTACACCCACCGTCTTCATCAACAACAACCGACGCTACAACCGTCGTGTAACGCCCCGATATTTTACGGATTAATTCAACCCGTATAATACTGGGGTGTTAGGAATAAAAACTTGGTATAGATTAATTCCATCAATTATGGAATTTACTGAGCCACTTTATTCAAAACATAAGTGTTTGATATATTTCTTGAACAATAAAAGCCTAAGGCTAAATTTTTGAACATTAACACTTCATATTTCAGCTCCGGCATCCTCGTAGTAAGGTGTGTAGAGTGGGTCTTCAACTCCCTCCGGGTCGTTCTCCATTCGCTCCTCATCTTCTTCAGGTTCTACAGGATTGGTCTCCGTAGGGTGCATAACATCTGTAGGGGGGTGAGTCTAATCCACTGACTCACCTAATGACTTAGTTTTATTCATGCTAAAACATATATATTGAAAAACAGTGAACATGACTATGAAATGTAAATAATAAAACATTGATCACCCGATTCCCTTTTTGGCCATCAGCCAGGGTAGGAATCTCAAGCCTTATCTGGGTACTTTTTATCCGCAATAAGGCTAGCCCCACACCTAGGTTCTTTTAGTCCTCAGACTAGGCTAGCCCCACACCTAGGTAACTTTTTGGCTTCAGCCAGGACTAGACCCACACCCAGGTTACTTTTTGGCCTCAGTCAGGGCTAGACCCACACCCAGGTTACTTTTTGGCCTCAGCCAGGGCTAGACCTACACCCAAATAAATGATCACATATTTCAAAACTTACAACTCCATAGCAATCAACTGATATTCTATATCATATACTTAGCATGAACAAACTTGGTTTAAATCCCCTACCTGAAGCGTTGCAGACTCTTACTCCTGACGAGGAAGCCTTAGGAAGGTCACTACCTGAAAATATGTTACTATAATCTGTTAGTTTTTATCCTAACTTTTGCAAGGATTTTCCGAAACGTTTTCCGATGTGAACTTAATAGGTTTTTATTCTGTAAGGGTATTTTGGTAATTTCTAAAATACTTTAAATTTATATTCATTGTGTAGAACTTTTCATTATAAAACCGTGACCACAGACGGAACTTAATTCCGAGTTCGTTTACTCCCGGTATGGCCAAAATAGTTGCATTAGTGGATTTTAAATGGATGGTCTGCCTTTAGTAAAACGACTCGGTTGTTTTCAGTAATAATATTTCAGTTACCAAAAAGCAGAGTCGTTCTATCATAGTTTATTTTGGACTTCATGGGCTTGGCCCACAGACTTTATTGGGTTTTTTATTGGGCTTTGACCCACAGGGTTTAAATGGTGTAAATGGGCTTCAGCCTATATAATATAATGGGTTCTAATGGGCTTCGGCCCACCAAATTAAATAGGCTTACTGGGCTTCGGCCCACAGAATATTAATAATATTAAATAAAATATTAAAGGCTAATCGGTGATGGGTGTCGGGAGGCGGCGACCGGCGGCGGGAGGCGGCGGCGGCCGGCAACGACCGGCGGCGGGAGGCGGCGGACTGCTGGCGGCGGTCAGGCGATCGGCCTACGGCGGGTGGTGGTCGGCCGACGGTGGTTGGCGAGGGGGAAGGGTCTTTAGGTGGTGGGTGGCACGGATCCCGAGATAGGCTTGAGTGAAGGACTCTTGTTGAGGGGGGGTTTATATAGGCCTTTTGGGAATACAAAAAGTCCCAAGGTCTTAATTGCAAAACGGCCATTTACTGCTTCCGCTGCGCGACTGCACCCGTCCGATCGGAAACGAAGGGTCGTCGGTTGAGATGTCTTTTGGTCTCCCCATTTTTAATATAACAATTATTTTCCTTGTATTTGGATAGAAAAACATTAATGGACTTTTGGTTAGAGGAAAAAAGTTTAAAATTCTTTTAAATGGATCACTGGTTTGAATCCTTCTATTGGCTATATATATTTATACATATATAAAAAAATTTTCTTTAAATTTTTAAATGCTTTAAATGAGTTCAAAACGTAAAAGTTTATATATATTTTTTGATCGTTTCGACGAGACGAATGCAATGGTGTCGTCCGATTTTTATTTTGAATTTCTTATAAATTTTTTTTTATAATGACCTTAAATTATTAATTTATTTTAGGATGTTACATCCGCACGGAGATTGGTGCTACACCCGTCGTTCTCAAAAGAAACCTTCAACTTTGATCACGCCAAAGAAGCCCGGAGAAGAAGAGAAGTCAAAGTTGATGCCACAACCGTCACCGTCAAAATAAAGCTTAAAGAATAAAGAATACTCGGAGACACCGCCATCGTCGTTCGAGGTAAAAATTGAGCCAAAGTCCAAAGCCAAAGCCAAGCAAAGCAAGAGCTATGCCCGCACTAAAGCCATGCATGTGCTAAAGCAAAGCAACGCACTTTCTCGTCGATACGATGCGAAGTTCGAATGAACGAAAGCATCATCAGCCTCTACGCCTTCTACGTTCAAGCGATATACGCTAGAGCTGCACCGACGCTAAAGCTATGCCAAAGCAACGCCAAAGCCAAACACAAGAAGCTAAAGTCAAAACTAAAGTTAAGCCAGAACCAAACGCCAGAAGCTAAAAGCTAAAGTCAGAGCAAAGCTAAAGTTACACCTGCGGTAAAGCCACACACGTGCTGAAGCCAAGCAACTACGAAGGACCACAAGCGAAGCAACGCATTCTCTAGCCGATATGACACGAAGTCCGGAAGGATGAAAGCACTGCAAGTCTCTACCCTTCTACGTTCAAGCGCTAAACGCCAAAGCTACACCGACGTCAACGCCATACTAAAGCAAAACAGAGCTAAACACCAGAATCCAAAGCCAAAGGTAAAAGCATGATCGACGTCGTGAACCGACGATCAAGGACACTGAGATGTAGCCAAAGCCTAGAGAGACACGAAGACCGAGGAACGAAGCCAAAAGCCTCCTAACCGATAAAGCACGAAGCACAGAAGGAACAAAAGCAACGCCAAAGACTCCTTAGCCTCTCAAGAAACTCTCACCCTATAAAGATCTTTGTCCTAGGCAACCCCTCTAGAGCTCTCGTATGAAGTAATGTGGAGACGCGGATCAAAGGGACATTCCAAAGGATCTCTCCCACAATCTCCTGATCAAATCTTCACCGCACTCAGCTCACCACGCCCGAGTCCCCGGGTCCCGGCCTTGTAATCTCCATGCTCGCAATAAAGACGACCCTAATCTTTTTTTCGCTCATACACCTACACTCGTCGACAGCTGGAATAGTGGCACTTTGATGACTCCGCAATGACACTTTGAAAAAACAACACAATGCTTTGATACCAAATTATTGCATAGAAGGCGGACAGAGTCCGATATAGAGGGCGGTAGGAGAGTTGATACGCGACCATTGTCACAAATCGCAGAACTTTATGTCTTACTTCTTTTTTAGAGAGAAATATTATTTTTTTAGGCTTGTGTCTTAGGCACTTTAATAAATTTGAAGGTATTGGAGCATCTCCAAGGAGCCTCCCCCTATTCTTTTTCTATTATTATTTGGTGAAAGTTGATCTTCCCTAAAGAAATAAGGAGTTGCCTAAGATAACAACTCTAAAGAGGCTCCCTATTCTTTTCTCTATTATATGGACATACAACCAAAAGCTCTTTGCCACAACTACTTGGTATGTGATGGTTTTGATATGTGGGTTGCACCCGCGGTGATAGAAATAATTATTAACTCGTATCCCAACAATACATGAAAGGAAGGAAAAAAAATTAATAAGGAAAAACTACAAACTAGAACCAATTATATTTTAGGCTTTTTTCAAAATATTATTAAAAAATAAAATATTTAGCTAAATAGCGGTTGACTAAAAGTATTTGTCATTCTAGCGCTCTGATCGTCACGTGGCAGGTCAGCGCCGTAAAATGCGTCGGATTTTTTTTTTTTTCTGAGCCAAGGTGAAGTTGATATCCGTGTTACCGGGTTTAAACCCGATATTGTGGATATCGAGTTTACCCGAAGTCCAACAAAAAAAACAGCTAAGTGTGAGAACATTCTATAAGGGGGCTCCTATTAACTCACTAACCCGGATACCGATTTTACCTAGGCTCAGAAAAGAAAAAAAAATTGCGATGTGTTTTACAACGTTGACCTGCCACGTGACAGTCAGAGCGCTAGAATAACAAATACTTTTGGTCAACAACTATTTAACAAAATATTTTATTTTTTAATGATATTTTGAAAAAAAGCCCTTAAAATTTTTCCTACCAAAAAAAAGGACCAATTAAATTTTGAAACCACTGAATCAGAGTAGTTGTGAAATTAATACGAAATATGACACATAAGACTATAGGTACATGTGTTTGACAAAAATACCCACTTCTTTGATCCTACCTTTTGTCAGCTCTCACCGTTCAACATTTTGATCTGATCCTTCTGAGATTCAGGCATGGTGGTCGGCGGCGGTGACTCCCCCAGCTCCTCCGACGAGAACTCGAGCCCTAATTCCGATCCAAACCCTCCCTCTAGTCCCACCCCGGAAGCATCCGAGTCCGAGAACTAGACCCAACCGATAAGGCAATTCAAGGACCTTGGTGATCCTAGCTGGCCCAATAGCCCGACTGAGCCGCCAACCCCACTCTCCGACGTCAAGCCGGAGCCCAATACCCTCCCCACCCCCCTACGAGTAGGGGTGGCAATGGGTCGTGTCGGGTCGGGGTCGTGTCGGTGTCTAGTTTCGGGTCGTGTCCAAAACCTCTAGACCCGGACCCGACCCGTTTAACTAATCGTGTCTAGATCCTAAACCCGTACCCGACCTGCTAATAAACGGGTAGACCCGGTAAGACCCGTTTACCACCCAGGTCTATTCAGTTGACCCGATCCGACCAAATCCGACTCGACCCGACCTGACCCGAAAGACCCGCTGGTATTATATATTACAGTATCGGATTGATGGTAGACCCGACACAACACGTTGAATACTAAACGGGTATTCCCGGGTCTACCGTGTCCAGACCTTAAACCCGGACCCGACCCGTTTATTAAACGGGTCTATCGTTTACGACCCGTTTACGACCCGGACCCGTTTAGCCCTGACCCAGACCTGCTAACTTCGCGTCGGGTCGGGTCTGCCATGTCGGGTCCGAAATTGCTAGCCCCTACCTACGAGTGGCCCACGTGCGACATGGATGATGGAGCCACATGTGCCAAGGTCTACATCCTCCTCACCAGCAACTGCGTCGAGGACAACTAGAACATGTTTTGCTCCCAGACGAAGTTAAGGTCTAAGCGGTTTGGCGCCCGTGATGATCAATGAGGTCACCCAAAGTATCCACCTAAACACTCGGAGGGTCCTCCAAATCCAATTTTTGGTCATATTTGGTTCAACAACCTTTTATTTTTAACATTTAGGCATATATGTAAATTCAAATTATTACGAATCGGGTTTTTATTTATGAAGCTAAAGGTCATATTTCGTATTTATTTTAGGGACAAGTCCGAATTTTTTTTTGTCCTATTTGGTTCAATGCCCAAATAATAATAAACGTACCCTAAAACAAGGAATCATCTATGTGAAGTGTAACATCCGTCTCAAACACACAAGATATTGTCCACTTTAACCATTCTCGCATGAGGACTTCCCAGGAAATCACTCATCCTAATACTACTCCCACTCGAGCACGCTTAATTACATTATTCTTATGAAATCCGTAACGGCGTACAGTTTTAAAATACGTCTTCTATATTTTAAAGGAGAAATTATATAAGTAGCTCAGAATCTCCTTCTCTCTAGGCGATGCGGAGCTAATTCATGGTCTTGTATATCTCATCTCATCCATCTTGGCATCACAACTTCAGGAGTCTTGGCTATTGGTTATTAGTTGTTGGATCTTGGTCGGCACAATCCACCTCTCTTAAGCGCTACACGTCCACGTGTGGGGTTAGACCCCCCATTGCGAGGAGAACCGACTCTGATATATTTTTGTAACATCCGCCCCAAACACATAAGATATTGTCCACTTGTCCGTGCCCGCACGAGGACTTCCCGGGGTCACCCATCCTAGTACTAATCTTGCCCAAGCATGCTTAACTATGAAGTTTTTACGAAATCCGTAACAACACACGGTTTTTAAACGCGTCTTCTATGTTTGGAAGAAAAAATTATATAAGTAGTTTAGGATCTTCTTCTCTTCAGGTGATGTGGAACTAACTCATGGCCTTATACATCTCACCTCACCTTATTTATCTTGACAACACAGCCTCATGAGTCTTGGCTATTGGCTGTTGGATCTTGGTCGTCACATAAAGTGGGGCCCATGATAATTGGCAAAGGAATCCGCTCGCTGGATTTGGCGAGTGAGGTGGCGATAAGCTATTTTTGCAAACGATTTAGGGAGCCCTTTGGATTTTATTTTTCGGGGAATGGCACTCTAAATTGGCAAAGGAGCCATTTTGGCAAGCTCCTTGGAGATGCTCTTAGAACAAAGCTCTATATGTGACTTTACTAAAATCGCTAATGTTTTCTTAGTTAGATGTAATATCATCTAATGTCCATATCCGATGGTATTTGTTGCCACCAAATATAATTTTTTTTAAAAATTATGTTAGTTTAGTTTAGCAATCTTGATTGTGTTTATTGGTCGTCTATGCTTATGCTCTTGAATCATTTGAACTCGAACCTGAGTTAGCTCAGAATTTTAGATTAGTATTGGACATGAGACCAAACTTTGATCTTACCCGAGTTAGTATTCTTGAATAATTTTGACCCTCGTTCATCTAATCACAGTTTTGACTCAATAACTATATTCGAAACTCACTCGACCTTCACCTGACTCAATCGTGGTCCGTACATGACCCGAGACTCGAACTAGGCCAAATCTTACATGAGTCCAACCTTAACTCAACCAACCCATATTCACCACCATCAACTGTTGTGTCAATGGGTAGGAAGGGAATGAGATAGTGGCATGTCACCCTTTCCAACTTTAAATCTCAATTACCCGCTTCTCTCACTTTTATCCTTCTGATGGTAGAGAGGGGAGCGGATGGGTGGTTAACACATAAGAAAGAAGAAGGGGTGGGTGTTGAATGGAGCAAACAAAAATAGACAAAGGAAGGGAGAAGCTCTCCTTCATCCTTTGACAAGCAATCAAAGAGAGCGAAGAGGGAGGAACTATCCTCCCAACATCCACCATCAAAAGAGAGAGAGAGAGAGAGAGAGAGAGAGAGAGAGAGAGAGAGAGAGAGAGAGAGAGAGAGAGAGAACACCTCCCTCAATACAAGAGAAGGGAGTCTCTTATCCTTGTGTCTTAATCCAACTTGTTATTACTTTTTGTGTGATATGTGAAAGATAAGAATAGCTTCTTATGTTGTCTGGTTACACATCGAGCGCCAATGACGATGTTCTATAAGGCGAACACTCAGTGTCTCTCTAATGTGAAAGCACTCATTAGCGTGTGGTGATCGAGCGAGCGCTCAAAGAATACTCCATCATGCAAGCATTAACCACTCTGGTTATGCAAGCTCTCATTGGTACTCTATTGTACGAGCATATGATGCTTCTTAAAGTGAGTACTCACGATATTGTATGATCAAACTATTTTCTACACATCATGCCATTCATGAATTTTTATTTCTTGTTATTTCATAATGTAATATATTGTTTCTCTTTGGTTTTAATTATGGAAAAATTACACTTTGCCCCCCTAAAGCTTAGCTAAAAAACACTTAACCCCCTTGTAGTTTATTTTGTTCCAAATCGCTCCCTAAAGTTTAAAATTTTAGCACAATACCCCTTTTGTTAACTAAATTTTATAATTTGGTAATTTTTATTTGATCAAAACTGAATTGAATGGGCGAAATGTAATTTTTTAACTATAAAGGAGTTAAGTATTTTTGAGCTAAACTTTAGGGGCAAAGTGTAATTCCTTTAATTATTAATGATCCTTTTATTTCGAAGCTCCTAATTTTGATGTTTTTATCGTCCATTTTGGTTTTATTATCAAACAACTAATAGCTTGGCTACGAGGCAAAATAAGGTATTGCTCTATGTGATTGGTAATGACATTTTAGTGAATGCTTATATATATATATATATATATATATATATATATATATATATATATATATATATATATATATATATATATAGAGAGAGAGAGAGAGAGAGAGAGGGCTGGGTTTCTATGACATGTCATAGGGAGTACCCTATGACATATGGTGAATTAGTAATGCTAGAATGTTTAGAATGTGCTGAATTTTTTTGAGGGTGATCACCTTACCTTAGATAGAATATCCACAAAAAATCAAAGCATTCTAAAACTTATTGGGGCATCAAATGATATAAGCTAGAAGCTTTATCGGCAATCCATTTTAACCATTAACTTGAAAATCATATTTGATGCCTCTAGAATTTTAGAATGAGCCGATTTTTTGCGGGGGTCCTATCTAAGATATGGTGATCATCCTCATAAAAATTCAGAACATTCTAAATATTCTAGGGTTACTAACTCACTATATGTCATAGGAACTCATTTCCCATATATATATATATATATATATATATATATATATATATATATATATATATATATATATATATATATATATATATATATATATATATATACACACACACACACACACACACCTAAGTTGACTAAAATTTGCAAGATAAATAAAAAATGGTTGTTAAATATTTTTGTGTAGGAATTAACCATATTCGAGAAATCTTAATGTTATTTGTATGGTTATTTTTTTGTTATCTCATTTCAATTGAATGTAATTTGTGCATTGGCATGGAGGGATTCAAGCGAGCATATTTTGCTCGTTGTGATATTGATTATAGCAATGGGTTGTGCAGATGATCATATGATTGGTGTTGAGATTGGTCAAAGGTAATATAGGGTAAATTGCCCTAAGGACAAGCTAGATTTGCACATGCGTGTCTATTGGCGAGTCATTTTCACGAGTTCTAGATCATTAGTCGGAATAATTTTGTTTTTATTGTATTTTATGATTTTGTTTTAAACTTCGAAACATGTTTGTCATTTAATCATTGTGTTAAAGACATGCACATTTTGTCAAAGTTATGATGTAGAAGTAACTTAATAATTGTCTGGAGTGTCCTATTAGGATTAGGCATACTAATCCTAGTCATAGTAAGTTGTAGTATTTTGGGTTTGTTGCCTATTTAATGGGACATATCCATCTATTTATAATAAAAAAAAAATGAGAGGCTTCATATTCTATC
This sequence comes from Chamaelirium japonicum, assembly GCA_947650365.1. Taxonomy (NCBI): domain Eukaryota; kingdom Viridiplantae; phylum Streptophyta; class Magnoliopsida; order Liliales; family Melanthiaceae; genus Chamaelirium; species Chamaelirium japonicum. The sequence goes on from OX393550.1 coordinate 104,356,764, forward strand.
TTTTTTGTTTAATTCTAAGAACGCCCAATGGATTCTAGAGTTTATCTTTCTCATGGTTTGAGGACATAATTGGTGGATTCCAAGGTTTCATCGAGGAAGACATTGCATATTCTCGCTCATGCTTCTATCTACGCTTAGTGGCTGCACTGCTCGTTGTGTTAGTGAGACAAGTAGTAAGCAACCAATGAGCCATATGGATTACTTTGAATATATAAAATGTAGATTATACGAATAGAAGACAGGTATCAAGATGGTTGTTAATGTATATTGTAGATTATACATATGAGTTAGGTGTACAAGACTCATTCCCTACACATGTATGTAACTATATATTCGTGGCTATTGCCCTAATGAGAATTGTCCGTCATTCTCCCAAACCCTAGCCGCCTCTCTCTCTCTCTCTCTCTCTCTCTCTCTCTCTCTCTCTCTCTCTCTCTCTCTCTCTCTCTCTCTCTCCTAGGGTTGTCGTAACATGGCATCAAAGCGGGTTTAATCCCCTCACCATCCTCTTCTGTTGTCTTCCTTCCCAATCCAGCGACCTTGCCTACACCTGTAACGAGTCCGTCGCCTTGCACCCTGCGTTTGAGCCCGCGCTCGGCACTCCCACACCCGATTGGCCCCTCGTCAGTCTTAGCTGGCCCCTCCAGCAGCCCATCGATGTTTTTTGCTTGCCCTCCTACAGCCTGTCGATTTTTCACTGGCCCTTCTGTAGTCCACCAGCTATCCGTCGGCCCTCCTGTAGCCAGTCGATTTTTAGTCGGCCCCTCCTGCAGCCTGCCAGTCTCCGTCGGACCTCTGTAGCCTACCGCCGACCCTCTTGCAGCCCACCGACTATTCGTTGGCCCTCTTGCATCCTGTTGGTCTGCCGTCAGCCCCTCCTGTAGCTTGCTGCCGACCTCCAGCAGTCTATTGACATTTTCTGCAGTCCTGCTGGTCTTTCCGTCACCCTTGCCTGCCGACTCCTTGCTACTCGCGCCACGTAGCACGTCTTTCTGCCGATTGAGTCTCTGCATCTTTTGCGACTCTCGAAGGCTTCTTCAGATCAATCGTCGATGGAGACTCCTGTACAGACGACCTCTATATAGTTCTCAATGACACCATTCGAGTAGACGAGGGACTTTTTTCCTATCTCGACTGACTTTCCCTTGGTCACGATTGCTGACTAGACTGCATGGTATGCCACCATATGGAGTGTCCTGGACGGTCGATCTCTGTATAGGCATTTTGATGGTTCTACAACTGCTCGTGCTAATACCTCTGGAGCAGGGTCCTCTGACACCTGGAACCTCCGTGATCGTTGTGGGGGGAAATTTTCGAGCCGCCTTGATCGAGAATCCCACCCCACAGCCTTGATTGAATTGGATTGCTTGTAGAGTTAGAGATTAGAAAGTTGAGAAGGAGAGAGATGACACATGGAGTTGTTGTCGAAGTTCGGTCTTACGACCTACGTCTCCGGGCAAGAGGTGCCACCTGATCTTCACTATAATATGAATATAAAGGGTTGAGCGTTCTCTCGACAGGCCGAGAGAAGCTTTTTACAGTGGGGGTTGCACGGAGCAACAAGAAAAGAAACTAGGAGGAGAGAAGTAAGCTTTTGCACTTGCTCTGGAGCTGGAATCCCTCTTCCTCTGATCGAATGACCAACCCACCTCCTGGATGCCTTGGGGGTCCTTTTATAGCGTAGGCACGTGCCCGATATGGCAGTGATGATGTGGCGCTGATGACATGGCACTGGTTCTGGGCCTCCTTGCTGGGCCCTTATTGGGCCGTTGTTCGGGCCCAATAAGGGGGAGGGCTTGATCTGCGAGCCCCGTAGAGTGGGCCCATGAACCCGGGTGGGCTTACTCACTTGGGCCGTTGCGCGGGCCCATGCCGCTCTGATCCGGTCCGGTACAATTTTTGCACCCACAGTTACCCCCTCCCAGTCGGGTCAGGACCCCCTGGGTCGGCTGGGATTCCGAGGTGCAAACGCCTTAGGATCCTGGCGTGGTTGGCAAGGGCTGTCGGTGCCGCGGTTCGCATTAGCAGAGTCTCCTTCTGCCGATGCCGAGACCCTTTTGGCACGGGCCAAAAGTCTCGGTTTTGCAAGGGGGCGTTTCCGAAAAAGCAGTGTGTTTTCCGACCGAGTGGATACCGAGAGGATACCGAGGGGGTACCGAGAGGATACCGAGAGGGTACCGAGACTCTTTTGGTGCAAGCCAAAAAGTCTCGGTTTTGCAAGGGTGTGTTTCCGAAAAAGCAGTGTGTTTTCCGACCGAGTGGATACCGAGAGGGTACCGAGAGCATACCGAGAGGGTACCGAGACCCTTTTGGTGAAAGAACAGCTTTTCTCTCTTTCTCTCTTTCCTTTCTTTGCTTCCCTCTTTCCTTTCTTTAGCTTTCCTCTTTGGTTTTCCTCTTTAACTCGCATGAGAGAGCAGGCGTCGCTCTCTCTCTCTCTCTCTTTTCTTTCTCTCTCTTTGTCTCTTTCTTTCTTTTGCTTTTGTTCACGTGAGGCTGCACCCCGCTCTCTCTCTTTCCATTCTTTGGCTTTGACTCAAATGGGAGAGCGGACATCCCTCTCTCTCTCTGTCTTTCCTTTCTCTCTCTCTCTTTTTTTGCTTCTTCTTCTCCACGGGTCACGTGGGCTCGGGCTACAGCGGTAGCGATCGGATACCGATGTGGGCGCTGCAGCAGTGGCTGGGCGTAGGCGGTGGCCGATTGGCGCGCGGAGCGGCGGGCTGGCGCAGGCTCGGCGGTGGTGGCCGGCTGGCGCAGCGCAGCTGCTGGCGGGGTCCGGCTGTCAGCGACGGACGGAGGCGGTGCGGAAGCGGTGGTCGACGTGCGACTCCGGGCGTGGGGCGCGACGGCAGGGGTCGGCCGTCGGTGGCTTCGGGCACAGGCCCCGGCCGGGTCGGAGAAGGGCGTGGGTGTTCCCCCCTTCCCTTCTTCTTTTTCCCTGGTCTTCGGTGAGAGAGCAGACGTCTCTCTCTCTTTTTCCTTTCTCTCTCTCTCTTCCCATTCTTTCTCTATCTTTCCTTCTCTGTGGCGATCCGTGTGAGAGAGAGCGGGTGCGAGAGAGAGCCTTCGGCGAGAGAGAAGGTCCTCGCGAGAGAGAGCGGGTGCGAGAGAGAGCCTTCGGCAAGAGAGAAGGTCCTCGCGAGAGAGAGTGGGTACGAGAGAGAGCCCTCGGTGAGACAAAGGACCCATGCGAGAGAGAGCGGGTGCGAGAGAGATCCGTGCGCGAGGTCCTTCCTCTTTCCATCTCTCTTGTGCTGTGCTACGGGTCGGACGACTGTAGCAACAGCGGTGGTCGATGCTGGGTGCGGACGGCAATGGCTGGAGGATGCGCATGGAAGCCATTGTCATGCAAGGAGGGACACCCGGGTGTGGTTCGCTGACCCCCTCGGGGTTAGCTTGGGCTGCTGCGAAGAGGACATGCGGGGTTGCCTCGGGTCGCTGTGAGACAGCACGCACGGAGGGGTCGCCTCGGTCCGCTGCGAGACGGAGTGCGCGGCAGGGGAGGACGAGTTAGGTTCGTTATCGTCGTCGTGTGACGAATTACATGAGGAGAATGTGCGGGAGGGTGTTTGGTTCATTCGACCCCCTATTCCTATTCTGATCAGTTGTCGCCAAGAGCACGTACGCGTGGGCCGGGAGAGGTGCGAGTTCTTCTTTCATACCCGGCGCTTGGCCTGCTACAAGTTGGGCGCGTAACGAACCAAATTGAGGGCGTGAGCGCATCCGTCATTGCCGTGTAATTATTATGATGCTAGTCTTCGAAGAAAATGAACTCGAAAACTTTTGGCCGTCATAGTTTTTCATACGTGAGCCAGATCAATGCGTATAATATGCCGTTGCGTTGGCGCTGAAAAACTAGTTAAAGTGGACGTAAAGCGTCGGGCACCTTTGCGTGTAATATTTTCCAATGCATGTCTTCGTGGAAAAAGACCTTGAAACCTTCTGACAGTCATAACTTTTCATATACGTGTCGGATGAATGTGTATAAGGTGTCGTTGTGTAGGCGGCGAAAAACTGGTCAAAGTGGACGTAAAACATTGTTCGCCTTGACGAGTAACTTTTCCGGTATTCACCTTTATAGAGAGATGAATCTTGAAAACTTCCGGCAACCGTAACTTTTCATACACACGTCGGCTGAATGTGTATAAGGTGTCATTGTGTAGGCGCCGAAAAACCGGTCAAAGTGGACGTGAAACATCGTACACCTTGACGAGTAACTTTTTCGATAATCACCTTCATGAAGAGATGACTCTAAAGAACGCATTGGCCGAATGTCCTACGTGCGTCTTGAAGAGGCATCGATACGCGGTAACTCATCCATCTCTGTTCGACACCCAACTGCACCTAGTTACTGTATTCACTAGGGACTGCAGTCGGGCCCTAGCGATGACGCGGCGGTTACCACGAGTCCACCCCCAGATCAGAAGGAGGAATTTTGCTTGTGAAGTTTGTACAGCCAACTCAATAGGTTTGGTGGAGATGCTATTCAACCAACCCAATGGAAGATAACTCTTCATCTTTGGCTGATCCTTGTGTGTGGATGACACCTGAATCGGGTTGACTAATAGGTTTGGATGACGCCGAGCACCCCTCCTCTCGGTTTCTGACGAAACCGAGGGGTGTGCTGCTGATGGTGTGCCGTCACCCCTTCCCTACTCAGTTTTTGTGCGAAACCGAGGGGGGGCTACTTGCTGATGTCGACACACACCCCCTCTCGGTTTTCTGACGAAACCGAGGGGTGTACGGCTGATGGTGTGTCGTTACCCCCTTTCCACTCGGTTTTTGTGCGAAACCGAGAGGGGGCTGTTTGTTGATGCCGACACCCCGTTATTGGGGCTGCTAGAAGAGGTCAAAAAGTGTCGGTATTGAAAATAGTGTGTTTTTCGAATTTCAGCCCCATTTGAAACCGACACTTTTTCGGTAAAACGCTGGTGCGCAGGGATGTCGGCGAGGGACAGTGCTATATTCGAGGGGGTTTCTTAGAGATAATCTAGGATGACGCTGCATGATGGCCAGCCGATCTTCACCCAATGTATTACCGCACCTGGTTACTGTATTCACCAGGTACTACAGTCACGTGAGGGTGTTGACTTGGCCAGGATCAAGAAAGCACCATTTTATCCCGTGTTACCCATCGTCGACTGCACCAGTATGGAGACACGCACTGACAGAGTCAGACCAACCACCCCCTGACCGATTTGGAACCGTTAGTCGTCGAAAAAAGTTGATGGCCAGTGACAATCTGATGCTTGGACCTGAGTGACAAGACTAAGCTTGGACTTTTGATCGAATGCCAATACGTCGATGACGACGTCTCGGACTTTGTATTCGAATGCCAAGGGCTGGGCCTTGGGCTTGTAGAGTGCCAAGGCGTTGGTCGCCTCGAACTTTGTCTTCAAGTGCCAAGGGCTGGGCCTTGGGCTTGTAGAGTGCCGAGGCGCTGGTCGCCTCGGACTTTGTCTTCGAGTGCCAAGGGCTGGGCCTTGGGCTTGTAGAGTGCCGAGGCATTGGTCACCTCGGACTTTGTCTTCGAGCGCCAAGGACTGGGCCTTGGGCTTGTAGAGTGCCGAGGCATTGGTCACCTCGGACTTTGTCTTCGCGTGCCAAGGGCTGGGCCTTGTGCTTGTCGAGTGCCAAGGCATTGGTCGCCTCGGACTTTGTCTTCGAGTGCCAAGGATGTCTCTTTGAACTTGGTGCATGTTAAAGCGACGACGTCTGCCTTGGACTTATTCTCATCGCCTTGGATAAGTATAGTTGATAGTTTAGCTTGACCTGGATTGTCAGGAGCATTTTTATCTGATTTTCGTCTTGAAAGGGCGTAGCCAAATTGTCTTCGAGCTTCCGACTTGAATGGGTGGAATCGAAGGTCTTTGGTTGACCTGGGTTACCAGGAGCTTTTTATCGGACTTTAGCCTCGAGAGGGCGTAGCCGAATTGCCTTCGAGCTTCCGACTTGAACGGGCGGAATCGAAGGTCTTTGGTTGACTTGGGTTGCCAGGAGCCTTTTATCGGACTTTAGCCTCGAGAGGGCGTAGCCGAATTGCCTTCGAGCTTCCGACTTGAATGGGCGGAATCGAAGGTCTTTGATTGACCTGGGTTGCCAGGAGCCTTTTTATCGGACTTTAGCCTCGAGAGGGCGTAGCCGAATTGCCTTCGAGCTTCCGACTTGAACGGGCGGAATCGAAGGTCTTTGGTTGACCTGGGTTGCCAGGAGCCTTTTTATCGGACTTTAGCCTCGAGAGGGCGTAGCCGAATTGCCTTCGAGCTTCTGACTTGAATGGGCGGAATCGAAGGTCTTTGGTTGACCTGGGTTGCCAGGAGCCTTTTTGTCGGACTTTAGCCTCGAGAGGGCGTAGCCGAATTGCCTTCGAGCTTCCGACTTGAACGGGCGGAATCGAAGGTCTTTGGTTGACCTGGTTTGCCAGGAGCCTTTTTTTTTATGCCTTAATATGGTGGAATCGAACTTCGAGAGATTTGATTTTGAGAAAAAAAAAAGACACTTTATTGATATAACAAAGTTGCAGTTATACTTTTTCAGAGGTTGCCCCGCGGACGTTACGATTATGCATCCACGTATTACATTGACTTTTTTTTTTTTCTCCACTGCTGCTGCCTCTCCTACTCTCGACCTGGTTCCTTATTAGCGAGGTAGCCATCGAGCCGCCCTTCTTGGATCAGGTCTTCGATGTGATGCTTTAGCTTCTGACATGTAGAGGTTGGGTGGACATGGCTGCGATGAAACTCACAGTAGGCTGTCGTATCTCCCGCCTGGTCGAAATTTGGAGGGAGAGGCTGTGGCCACTTGCAAAAGGGCTTGTTCTGCAAGTAGGCGAAGATGTCTTCAATGGAGGTGTTCAGCTCAGTGAATACCCTTTGCTCCCTTGGAGTTCGCCTCTTTTTTGCTGGAGGGGCTTTCGGATCTTCATTGTACCTTTTGGCCTGGGCCTTTTGGTCGGACGCAGCATGGGCAGACTTCTTGTAGTGTGCTTCATTCGGAGCTTCATCATCTTTCTTATGTCGGGAGTCACGAGACTCGCGGGGCTCGCGTAATCTTCTGGCCTGCTGATTGTCCTCCACCTCTATCTCCCACTGCACGCGTTTGAACATCGCCTCCAAGGAGCTCGGAGGATGTCGGATAAAATCAGTATAGACGTGGAGTTCCGATCGGATGGCATTCTGGAATGCCAACATAATGGCCTCCTCATTTTGGTAACGGCCAATGAGCTCAGAATGCTCATTGCGAAACCTGGTTGTGAAGCTCCTCAAGGATTCATCGGAGCCCATCTTTAGCCGGTAAAGAGTATCCAGCTTCTTTTCTGGCTTCAGGTTAAGCCGATAGTGATCCATGAAGAGTTTCGCCAGTTCTTCGAAAGTAGCCACCGCTCCAGTGGGCAATGTGTGGTACCAATCGAGGGAAGGCCCTTCGAGGCTTCCCGCAAACATACGGCAAAGAATATGGTTCTCATACTCGTATGGCGTCAGGGCCTGCTTGTAGGCTAGGATGTGGAGGGCTGGGTCTCCCTTGATGTAGTCGAACTTGGGCAGACTTGGTGTTCGCCAACCCACAGGGAAAGGGGTTACGAGCACCTCGGGATGAAGAGGCCCCGCTGAGGCGATTAGTAGCCTGCGATCTTGATGGCAGCGTCCCACATCGGCGGTTTGCCTTTGTCAGTTGAGTAGCTCATGTGCATCTGACATTCTTGCATGCGAGTGAACGGGGCATCCAGTGGACCCCGTTGATTCAGGCGACTTCTCTCGACGGTGGCTTGGAGCGCCATCGATGTTGAGACGATCCTACACCGTTTGTTTAGGTGCTTGCGTGGATGCCTGACGCTTTTCGTCATGAGCCCTCCTTAGTTCTTCGAGGTGATGACTCACAGCTGGGTGAGTCTTCAGTGGGCCTTCAATCGCAGCGGGAGAGTTGAGGATCATAACCCCCGCCCTCTCAGCTGCTTTCTTCAAGGAGTCTCTCTCTTGTTCGAGGGCCGCATTCTTCTTGATGAGATTTAGTAGCTGGAAGTCAGCAGCCGAGATCTCATATGTAGCCTGAGGCTCGTTCCCTTGAGTAGTAGGTTCTTTGTCGGACCGACGCCTCGGGGATGATGGGTGTCGCCGATCGCTGTGCCCTTCTGGAAGGCTGCCTTGCGGCCCCAGTCGTTCCCGAACATTTCTTCGGTTGGTTGCAACCGAGACTTCTTGTTCTTCTTCGATCAGCATATCGTTTGTTCGTTCAGCACCCGCCTTTGGAGGGTTGGTGCTGGCCTTCACCATCGAGCGTGTTGATGTCGGCGTGATGAAGGCGTTGAGATTGATTTGGAGGAGGACTTGTGGCTCGTCACCACAAGTTGAATAGGAGTCGATAGAGGTGTGGGTAAGACCTCTATCGATATCCCACAGATGGCGCCAAAGATTGTGGGGGGAAATTTTCGAGCCGCCTTGATCGAGAATCCCACCCCACAGCCTTGATTGAATTGGATTGCTTATAAAGTTAGAGATTAGAAAGTTGAGAAGGAGAGAGATGACACATGGAGTTGTTGTCGAAGTTCGGTCTTACGACCTACGTCTCCGGGCGAGAGGTGCCACCTGATCTTCACTATAATATGAATATAAAGGATTGAGCATTCTCTCGACAGGCCGAGAGAAGCTTTTTACAGTGGGGGTTGCACGGAGCAACAAGAAAAGAAACTAGGAGGAGAGAAGTAAGCTCTTGCACTTGCTCTGGAGCTGGAATCCCTCTTCCTCTGATCGAATGACCAACCCACCTCCTGGATGCCTTGGGGGTCCTTTTATAGCGTAGGCACGTGCCCGATATGGCAGTGATGATGTGGCGCTGATGACGTGGCACTGGTTCTGGGCCTCCTTGCTGGGCCCTTATTGGGCCGTTGTTCGGTCCCAATAAGGGGGAGGGCTTGATCTGCGAGCCCCGTAGAGTGGGCCCATGAACCCGAGTGGGCTTACTCACTTGGGCCGTTGCGCGGGCCCATGCCGCTCTGATCCGATCCGGTACAATTTTTGCACCCACAATCGTCATCTCCGGGTGTTTCTTGTTGCCTCGGTTGACAGCTCGCTTAGAGCTGACCTGGTCACCAATACTACTATGATAGAGCTCTTGGCTCATCTCGTGGAGCACTTTGTGAAGCAGATCGGGATCCAAGAGTATCAGCTTCTCTCTCAGGCTCAGTCTGTTCAGTAGGGGGGTAGATGATTCAGAAGTTTCACAACCTTATGCGTGGCTACTGGTGTAAGCTCCAGGCTTTGGAGCCTCCTATGCTGGAGGTGTCCAGAGTCAGTGTCTCCTAGCATGAGCTACAGTTCTTTCAAGAACGGTGACAGTTCTACTAGTTTCTAATGGCTCTTCGCCCAGAGTTCTTTTCCTTCGTGGGACAGTTGATTCATAGGCATCCCCTTCCTCGTCTCGATGCTACTGTTGCGGAGGAGACCCATCTTCGCACTATTGCAGCTCGTCGGACCTCTGCATATTCTAGCTTTGAGGGTGTTCTTGCTACTGCTCCACCTTCGATACCCACTTCCACTACTCCGCTCTCTCTAGGTCTCTCCCGTTCCTTTGGTACGTCCGGTGGCTCGCTTGACACTCGGCAGTGCACCCACTATGGCAAGTTCAAACACACAGTCGATTTTTGTTGGTGGCTTCATCCTGAGAAGCGTGTCGGACCACCTACCCATGGTCGACCTACTGCTGCAGTTGTTGGTGCCCCTATTGCTGATGCTACTATGATGGATCATCTTCAGCACCTCGAGATATGCTTTAAGCAGCTCTTTCTGTAGCCTGCCTTTGGCTCCTCCAGACCCTCAGCCTTCTCTGCCACCTCGGGTACCTCTGCACCCTGGATTATGGACTCTGGGGTCTCTCACCACATGACCCCGGACCACTCCATCCTTACCGTATGCTTATCTACCTCACGTATTCCTTTGATCCACACTGCAGATGGCTCCCTTTTATCCATCTCGCAAACTGGGTCCATCACTACCGCATCAGATCCTACTGATATTCTCTCTCTAACTTTTGTCTTGCATGTACCTCAGCTTTGCATGAATTTAATTTTTATTAGCAGTCTGTGTGATTATGACCTGATAGTCACTTTTTATTCCTCTTCTTGTATTATGCAGGATCCACGCTCAAGACAGAGGATTGGTGTTGCTCATAGGGCTGGCGGACTATACCGCCTGGAGTATCTTTATCTACCTGTTGTCTCTCCTTTGGCCTTCTATGGTGCTGTCTCTTTTGATGTAGACCTGTAACACAGGAGATTAGGTCATGTGTCTGAATCTCGGCTTAAAAGTCTTTTCTAGTTCGAAGCATTAGGCCGAGGTTCCTTTTTTACTATTTCTTTTTGTATGGGATGTCAGTTGGCTAAGCATTCAGCTAACTCATTTTCTTCTAGTTTGTCAAGGTCATATAGTCCTTTTGATCTAGTGCACTCCGATATTTAGGATTCTACACCTTTTCTTTTCTATGAATGGTTATCTTTATTATATTAGTTTTATTGATGACTATTCTTGTTTCACATGGGTTTATCTTTTTCATCATTGATCTAGTAATGCTGAGATCTATCAGACCTTCACCGCTATGGTTCATACTCAGTTCCATACTTGTATCAAGACCTTCCGATCTGATTACGCCCGTGAGTACCTATCCTCTACTATGTGCTCTATTCTTCAGTCCCATAGGACTCTCTTCTAACAATCTTGTCCATACACCCATGAGCAAAATGGGGTTATGGAGCAAAAACATCATCACATCCTTGAGACTGCTCGTGCACAGCTTCTATTCTCGTTCGTTCCTCGCACCTTTTGGGCAAAGGTCATTTTGACCTCTGTCAACCTCATTAACATCACCCCTTTCTCAGTCCTCTCGGGTGTTTCTCCTTATGAGCGTCTCTATGACACCCTTCCTGACTACAGCATGCTGCGTACTTTCGAGTGCATGTGCTTTGTCCTTCTTTCTTCCCATGAGCGCACCAAGCTTTCAGTTAGGTCCACTAAGTGTGTGTGTTCTTGGGGCTCAGTTCTGAGCACAAGGGGTATCATTGCTATGACCCCTTGGCTCATCGTCTTCGTATCTCTCGACATGTTTTCTTTGTCGAGGATATTCCCTATTACTCTATTGTGTCTCAAGATCTCATATTTCTTGAGATTCCTATCGCTTATTCCTTCGTGTCTCCACAGGCTCTTTCTACGACACCCTCTCCTCCTGCTCCTGCTTTTGAGCCTTTACCTCCTATTATAGTAGTAATCCCTCTTCCTTCTTCTTCCTCTATCTCAGCTGATGTTTCTCATGTGTCTCCTTCCACTCCCTTGGGTCCATTGTCCCCTTCACCTGTTTCACCCTTCCTTAGGTGTATTCTCGTCGTCATTAGCCTGCCCCATTATCTGTTCCATCTTCGTCTAACAGTGATTCCTTTGGTACTCCGTCTACCTCGAGCATCCTTTCTCTATCGAATGTGGATCCCAACATTCCTCATCGCTATCTCCAGTGCGAGCATCGCTATCGCGACCACTTTTGCTACTCTCCTGATCGTTTTAGCTTTGCTGCAGTTACTTCCTACTCGCTCTCATTCACTGTTTACCTTACCTCCCTTCATACTGACAGAGTGTCCAAGTCCTACAGAGAGGCACTACAGTACCTTGCGTGGTAGTAGGCTATGGCTGAGGAGTTTTAGACATTTGAGCAGACTCAGACGTAGGAGGTTATCCCTCTGCCTAATGGTGTTGAGCCCATAAGCTGCAAGTGGGTTTTCAAGACCAAACATCATCATGATGGCTCCATTGATTGGTATAAGATACGCCTTGCTGCTAGAGGCTTTACTTAGGAGTATGGGATTGATTATGATGAGACTTTTGCTCCGGTGGCTCAGATGACAACCATTCGGACCCTTCTCGTTGTTGCTGCTGCTAGAGGTTGACCACTGCTTTAGATGTATGTGAAGAATGTATTTCTTCATGGTGATCACTCTGAGGTTGTTTATATGCAGACTCCTCATGATCTCAGCACGCCCTCTCAGCACGTCTGTCGTCACCGTCGGGCTATTTATGGCCTCAAGCAGATTCCTCATGTCTGGTTTGAGCGTTTTTGTCGAATAGTTACTGAGATCGGCTTTATGGAGAGCTTCTAGGATCACTATATATTTGTGTGGACTTTCCCTTAAGACCGAGCCATCATCCTTCTCTATATTGATGACATGATCCTTACTGGTGATGATTCTGGTACCATAACCTCTCTTCAGCAATATCTTCAGAGTCAGTTTCAGATAAAGAATCTTAGTCCCCTACGTTACTTTCTTGGACTGGACATTGCTAGAGGTGCTCGAGGGATTCTGCTTTCTCAGCAAAAGTACACGGCTGATATCCTGGATCGTGCTGCTCTTTCTGACTGTCATACAGTTGAGACTTCTCTTGAGCTTCATGTGAAGCTCCGTTCTACTGATGGTGAGCCTATTTTAGATCCCACCAGGTACCGAGAGATAGTTGGTCAGCTCGTCTATTTTTGTATCGCAGGTTGGATATTGCACATGCAGTCAATATTCTTAGTCAGTTTATGGATGCACCTCACTCGGGTCATTATGCTGCCCTCCTACGGGTCCTTTGGTATCTTCGAGGCACTATTACCAGGTCACTTCTTTTCTCATCGACCTCCTTTATGGTTCTTCGTGCGTATTCTGATACCGACTGGGCCGGTGATCCGACCACTCGTCGCTCTACAACTGGATATTGTATGTTTTTGGAAGACTCTCTGATCTCTTGGAAGAGTAAGAAGCAGAAGATTGTCTCTCTTTTCAGCACTGAGGTCGAGTTTCATGCCATGGCTACTACTACTAAGGAGATTGTTCATCTACGACGTCTTTTCCGGGCTCTTGGTGTCGATACTGCTGGTCCTACAACTTTTCATTGTGACAACAAGAGTGCTATTCAGATTGTCAGCAATCCAATTTTTTATAAGCGGACAAAGCACATTGAGCTCGATTGTTACTTCTCCAGAGAGCAGTACGAGGCTGGCACCATCTCTCTGCCCTATGTGTATTCCGCAGAGCAGATTGTTGGTTTTTTTACAAAGTCACATCCCTCTACCAGTTATTTATTTGATGCAAGCGGTAATCAATCACAGGTCTCGGGTACCAACTTTCGAGGCTTTACCATCTCACCTAGCTACCACTTACTATCACTTGTTGTTACTCAACAGTCTGCTGTTTAGGTTTATCCTGTAGATGTACTCAAATTAGAAAAGTGATTGGTTTTTGTTTTGACGATATATGACTAATATGAGTATTGTATTTATCTCTTTCTAGAAAAATCAATTATAAATTTTAAATAAGTAATTGTATATGTTTCCTAAAAAATGTCTGGGGATATGGGCTGAACGCTTGTGATTTCGATCATTCAAAGCACAATAATCGTATGAATCATATCTATAATACGTTTTTTCTAAGATATTCATCTTTTATGTTGCAAAACAATTCGAATCATATATTTTCATTGTTTCCCATATGTTAGAGTCATCTACATGAAATTCTAAATTTATTTCCATGTTAGAGCCTTCGTGAGCGTGCCATCTTCCTTATCGTTGCAATGTCTTCCCCTCATCACTCAAGTGAGGCACGCATGGCGCAACAATTTTCAGAGGGGGAGGAACAAGATGCAACATGCATGGACGTGGGCAAAAAAAGGAGCCGTTAATCCCATAACTCATATCATCATATGATTTTGTTTTTATGCCCTTGGTTTCAATAGTCATTGTTAGCGGATAGTCCCACATCGGTGAGGGAGGCACCCATCACCCTCTTAATATACCCACTGTGGACCTCCCCTTACAACTCGGGTTTTGAGGTGTGAGGGTATCTAATATGGTATCAGAGCTATCCCGTCTCCTGCTCCTGCTCCGGACCTCCGGGTGCTCCCCATCGATCGCTCCTTATCACGTGTGCTCCGTGTGGGATGATCATTGCCACGTGTGCTCTGCATGAGGGGAATTGTTAGCGGATAGTCCCACATCAGTGAGGGAGGCACCCATCACCTGCTTAATATATCCATTGTGGATCTTCCTTTACAACCCGAGTTTTGGAACGTGACGATATCTAACAGTAATAATTCCCAAGATGAGGGCGGTAGCTTCTTGAGTCGGTAAAGTATCATGGTGGTTGATTGGGTGTAACCAAGGCCTAGGACCGAATCCCGCTCACACCACTTGTAGGTAGTAAAACAGCAGCCTCAAGCACATGTCCGTTTGGCGCATAGGTATTCAGGGGTCCATATGGCAATTTTCAAAAAGTGAATCGAAAATGGATGACTCACCCTCTGCCCAAAGCAGCAGCCACAAGACCAGGTCCACATGGTGCATTATTGTTCATAGGGGTGGCAAAGATCCACGCTCGGGTCAGTTCCGAGCATTGGACAAGATGGTGGGGACACTGGTGCTAGTCCGTCGACGACACTTGTCTACAGCCGGCGCCGACGGAGGATAGCCCAACAGCTTCAGATTTGGTTCGAGTAGCTATGGATTAGCCCACCATGGGATGAGCTCGTGGACCAAAAGTATTTTTATGTTGCTGTTTATTTACTTTATTTCGGATGGATAAAACCTCTGTTAATTAGGATTAGTTTCAATTGGGATTGTGATCTCAATTGTTATGGGATTTGGTTATCTTGTGTAAGGCTATATTAAGCCCAGCAGATTTTATTTTCAGTAGTTGATGAATGAAATTTTCTGGATTGCGAAATGGTGAGATTTTGATTGCTTTTCTGTGAAAGAGAAGAGGGTGCGAAACCCGCCGGTGTGAAGCCAGAACTCGTCAGTGCGAAGCCGACGAGCCCCATACCCCATTCCATCTTCCTCACCCACCACATTCATCACTACCACCTTCATACCTTGCACTTCAATCAGAGTCTACTGCAATAATAAAAGAGAGAGAAGAAGAGGTACAAGAGGGAGGAGAAACCCGATCACAGGAGATCGGTCTGATCTGCTGCCCGATCCCGATCCCGATACCGCCCGGTCCCGTCTGCACCACCCCGTGCCATCTGCCACCGGCCCGATCCGCAAGCCTCGTGATTCCGGCATCGCCCCGCTCACCGTCGCCCGACCAGTCTCTTCGCCCGTGCCGCCCAGCCACAGGAGATCGCCACCCCTTATCTTGTGAATAGGAGGCCGAGACCCTCTATTCGAGTTCTGTGTTTGGAGCGAGCAATCAGGGGTTCAAATCCCTTATTTCTCATTGATGTAGAAAAGACAACACAGACCTCCCACTTTGTGATTTGATTGAAGGCTGCACCTTGAGCCTAGTGCTATAGCAGAAGGTGTCCTTGGACACATTGAGTTGTCCCCTTTTCTGATTATTGAGGGTTACATCCGATCAGTGGGCTAAGAAGTGACTTCATCAACGGTTGAGTTGTTGTTTCATCCGAACGTGACGGACCGACCTCCTTAATTCCTTGTGCTGCATAATTGTTCACTTGCATTGCTACCGCGATTGAGTCTCTTGAACCGGTTATATCTTTCCAACCCCACGATTCCTGTAATATTTAGAATTCATTCTTTGATTAAACACTGCTGGCTTTGAATAGAATCTTACCAACATTAAATTAGCCATTATCCTATTGAAAATAATTTGAGGCTGAAACCATTAATTTCAAATCCTTTTAATTGGTATTAAGCTTTGATATATTTTGAAGCCTGTTTCCTAACCTCTGGGATCATCTGACTCCCAGACGATCCAACCCTTAAACCCTTGCCGGACTCGGAATTACGTGCAAGTGATTAGGTTGCTAGACCGTCTTTAATCACTTACTGAGAAATTCTTGTAATTGTAAATTGAACTAACTAAGTTTTATAATTGCTATTGTCATTGAATATTAGCCATTAATCTCATGATTATCATATAGGCATTAGTCGTTCACTGTTCGGCATCAAATTTGGTATCAGAGCCAGGTTGACTTAGGAACAGTCTTATTCGCATATCATCATTAGTAGTCCACTGTGTGCATGAACCTTAGGAGTGGTAGAACCCTCCCTGAGTCACCCGGTCAGTAAACAATGGATCCCGCATTAGCTCAAGCTCTTGCCAACATCACGTCAAGGCTGGAGGCCATAGAAAAGAGTAGAGAAGATGATAGACTCATCATGAGAGAGTTGGTTGAGGCTTCTAGGGAACCCCATGGTGGTACCTCTGATGATGAAGGTTCTCGCACAACGAGAAACGAGAGAAATAGAGATAGGGGCCGAGGTCATCACAACCAGCACGGTTACCAGGAGCCATGGTACCATGGTATATGTCATGGCAGAGGTCATGGAAGTGACTACCTAGATCCGGATGACAAAGCCATGAGGAGCATAAAGATCGAAGCCCCTTGCTTCGTAGGTCGCCTAGATCCAAAGATTTTTCTGGATTGGACAGTTGACATAGACCATTACTTCCAATGGTACGAACTGTCAGAAACCAAGCGGGTTCGTTTTGCCAAAATGAAACTTACTGGACAAGCCAAGCTGTACTAGACTAATATCAAGAATACTATGAGGAGGGATGGACAAGAACCAATAACAACGTGGGACGAGATGAAGAAAAAGCTTAAGGAAAAGTATCTTCCCACTTCCTACCGGCCCCGCCTCATAGACAAGTGGCACAGTTTAAGGCAAGGAAACAAACCCGCCACCGAGTACATCGATCAATTCGATGAATTCCTACTTAGGTGCGACCTGGTAGAGGATCCGGAGATGACCCTCTCTAGGTTTAGGATTGGACTACGAGACGACCTCCAGAAAGAATTAAATTTGCGTGAGGTCAGTTCCCTAGAGTAAGCCTATCAAGTGGTCCAAGAGCTGGAGCGGTACTTGAAGCTGCAATTCGTGAGACGTTTTGACTCCCGTGACTCATATAGTAAACCAATTCAATCGGGAGCAAAGCCGACTACTGGACAAGCATAAGCCAAAACATCTTCTAGCGCTCCCCCACCCCCCAGAGACTATAAAGGAAAAGGAGCATCTGAATACCCCACCCAGTCAGGCTTAAAGTGTTATAGGTGCCAGGGCTATAGACACTTTGCCTATCAATGCCCCACTAAGGACCCTAGGAAGAACTTGGTGGTTGATGACCAAGGAGATTTTGAGGAAGAGATCTATGAGCCTGACTCTGATGTTGAGGATAGTGACCAGGAAGGCGAGGATAGAGCAATGGTCCTCCGAGAAGCTCGTGCTCCACACGAGCTCTTACAGGGAGCCCCTACCTCTTGTGAAGAGAATACCCCCCCTCAGGACCTAGTTTCCTTGGGAGAGGGAACAAACCCTAAGGATGAACTTAGCCAAGAGATCTCTAGGTTGCAACTCACAGATGGGGCACTCTGGAAACAAACGGCCCTGTTTTACACAATCTGTCGGATCAACAGGAAGTCATGTCCTCTCTTGGTAGAAAGTGGTTGTCAGGCTAACTACATCACTCTACCCATAGTCCAGAAGCTGAAGTTACAAACCATCTTGCTGACACAACCAATGCGAGTATGTTGGGTTTAGGAGGAGTCAGTGATTCACGTCACTCACAAGTGCCGAGTTGCCTTGTCAGTTGGAAGAGCCTACCAGGACTCCATTTGGTGTCACGTATTGCCCGTGCCTGGTAATCAGGTCCTTTTGGGACGACCCTGGCATTTCGATAGGTGCACCATGCATGATGGTAGAGCCAACACTTACACTGTGTGCCTGAATGATCGTTCTGTAACATTGTTTCCCCATGAAGGTCTATCAAAAGTGTCAGGGGACTACGAGAAACTCACAATCATTACTGATATCAGGGACCAGACAAAAACCACCCGGTTGGGAGTGGTTCGGTGTGCATTGGCACATCCTAAGGTCGAAGATGATTGGCGAAGGACCGCCATTTTTCACCCCTACATTAAGTTTGGTGAAAAGAGCTGCAAGATGATTATAGATAGTGGCAGTAGCATCAATGCAATGGCCTCTAGCATCGTCACCCATGTCGGACTAAAGTCAGTCCCGCACCTGGATCTATACAAGGTTTCATGGGTTGATGCCTCTTCCATCACCATCAAAGAGAAATATCTTGTCCCTATACAATTCTCTTCCTACAAGGACAAGATATGGTGTGCTGTCATCCCAATGGATGTGGGTCATATCATTTTAGGCAGACCTTGGCTTTATGATCGAGATGCAACCATTTACGGGCGAACCAACTCATGCTCGTTTATTCATGAGGGAAAAAGAATTACATTAAACCCTCTAGAGCCAAAGCCACCTGCTCACAAGAAGAAGAATGATGTGACTGACAAGAAAGGGTTAAACATAATAAGCCCTAAAGAGTTTGAAAGAGCAGCAAACGAGAAGGCGATTGTATTTGCCCTTGTTACCAAAGCAGTCGGAGCTGAGACTCAACAAGAACATCCCAAGGAGGTGACCTCAATTCTAAAGGAATTCCATGATGTATTTCCGGAGGACCTCCCTTATCACCTACCGCCTATGCAGGATATTCAACATGCCATAGATCTTGTTCCAGGGGCAACACTTCCAAATCTTCCCTACTACAGGCTAAATCCTACAGAGCATGCAGAACTAAAACGACAGGTGGATGAACTGCTGAGAAAAGGGTTTATCAAAGAGAGTTTAAGCCCTTGCTAAGAATTACAGTTAAATACCGTTTTTCTATCCCCAGGCTAGATGATATGTTAGACATGATGGCCGGCGCTATAATCTTCTCCAAGATTGATTTGAAAAGTGGCTACCATCAGATCAGGATACGCCCGGGTTATGAGTGGAAGACCGCCTTTAAAACAACGGACGGTCTATTTGAATGGATGGTCATGCCTTTTGGCTTATCGAATGCTCCGAGCACATTCATGAGAATAATGACTAAGGTATTACAACCCTTCATGGGAAAGTTCTTGGTCGTGTACTTTGATGACATACTCATTTACAGTAGGTCTAAGGAGCAACACCTAGACTACCTAAAGCAAGTATGCAATACTCTGAGGAAAGAGAGCCTATTTGCAAATCTCAAGAAGTGTTCATTTCTAACACGACAAAGTTATATTCTTGGGATTCATAGTGTCCTCAGAAGGAGTGATAGCGGACCCTGCAAAAATTCAAGCAATCGTAGAGTGGTCAGTACCAAAGAACATTCATGATGTTCGCAGCTTCCATGGACTCGCCACATTCTACAGAAGGTTTATCAAAGGGTTTAGCACAATAATGGCCCCTATCACCGACTGCATGAAGAAAGGAGATTTTCACTGGGCAAACGCTGCTGCCAAAACATTTGAAGATATCAAGAAGAGAATGACTGAAGCTCCTGTTATGCGCTTACTAGACTTTATAAAGGTGTTTGAAGTAGCATGTGACGTATCTGAAGTAGACATAGGAGAAGTACTGAGTCAAGAGGGACACCCCATAGCTTATTTTAGTGAGAAGTTGAATGAAGCTAAAATGAGGTATTCCACATATGATAAAGAGTTTTACGCGGTAATCCAGGCATTAAGATACTGGCGTCATTACTTGCTACCGCAAGAGTTCATCCAGTACTCAGACCTCGACGCTCTGAAGTACCTTAACTCTCAGAAGAACCTAAACTCGAGACATGGGCATTGGGTCGAATTTGTGCAGGCCTATACCTTTGTCCTGAAACATAAGGCGGGAGTTGACAACAAAGCCGCCGACGCACTAAGCCGAAGAGTGGTCCTACTATTTGCTATGAGCGCTAAGGTGATCGGTTTTGAGCGAATCAAGGGCGACTATGAGGATTGCCCTGACTTTGGGGAAATATTCAAAGCATTGAGAGATAAGTTTGTGCGAGAGACAGATGATTACTTCCTTCATGAGGAATACTTATTCAGGGCCAATCAACTCTGTATCCCGCGAACATCGCTCCGGGATTTTCTGATTTGGGAGTTGCACGCCGGAGGACTGGCAGGTCATTTCGGGCGTGACAAGACAATACAGGCAATAGAGGACTAGTTTTATTGGCCAAGCTTAAAGAGAGATGTTGCGAGGTTAGTAGGCCAGTGTCGAACTTGCCAATTAGCGAAGCAACTTAAGCAAAATACGGGTCTATATACCCCACTGCCAGTGCCAGATCTCCCATGGTAAGATGTTAGCATGGATTTCGTGCTAGGGCTTCCTCGAACCTTTCAAAAGCACGATTTCATCTTCGTCGTAGTGGACTGTTTCTCAAAAATGGCCCACTTCATTCCATGTACCAAAACATCTGACGCTTCAAAGATTGCGAAGCTTTATTTCAATGAGGTAGTCAGATTGCATGGATTACCCAAGTCAATAGTGTCAGACAGAGACGTCAAATTCATGAGTTATTTTTGGAAGACTCTCTGGCATATGATGGGTACAAGGCTAAAATTCTCTATGGCTTACCATCCTCAAACTGATGGTCAGACAGAAGTAGTTAATAGAAGTTTGGGAAGCCTCTTACGATGTCTGGTCGGAGAGCATGCGCGTAACTGGGATCTAATTTTGACGATCGCCGAGTTCGCCTACAACTGTTCAGTCAATAGGTCCATTGGCATTAGTCCATTTGAAGTCGTCCATGGGTATAAACCTAAAAATCCTATAGATCTCATTCCTATAGCACCTAATAGTAGGATTTCCGAGTCAGCAGAGTCCTTTGCACAGCATCTACATGATTTGCATAAAGAGATTAATAAGCGTATTCATGATGCAAATAATAATTATAAAAAATTAGCTGACTCAAGAAGACGTTACAAGGAGTTCCAAGTGGGAGACTATGTGATGGTCCGTATACGACTAGAGCGGTTTCTTGCGGGGACTCTCAAAAAATTACAAGCACGTAGTGCCGGCCCGTTCAAAGTTCTGAGAAAAATTGGGTCCAATGCGTATGTCATTAATCTACCAGACGACTACGGAATCAGTGCGACCTTTAATATCGAAGACTTAGTAGCTTTTAAAGGTCCAGCAGTGATTCCCGATAACCCCTTTCTTGAGCTGTCCCTTGACACAAACACCCCTACTGCGGTAGATCCGATGCCGTAATTCGAACCCCCATCGCTACCACTGTAAATGCAAAATAAATAAATTGACAGTATTTTGGATGACCAGGTTGTGTCGACTCAGGACGGAGGCTATCAATGCTACCTTGTTCGTTGGAGAGGTAGACCAGACTTGGACGACGCATGGATCACTCGTTGGGAACTTCAGCGGCTCAACCCGAATTTCTTAGAGCACTACCAGAGCCTCCAGGGGGCTCACTCGATAGGGTCGAGTTCTTCCCACCCCGGGAGGGTTGGTGGGGACACCAGTGCTAGTCCATCGACGACACGTGTCTACAGCCGGCGCTGACGGAGGACAGCCCAACAGCTTCAAATTTGGTTCGAGTAGCTATGGATTAGCCCACCATGAGATGGGCTCGTGGACCAAAAGTATTTTTATGTTGCTGTTTATTTAGTTTATTTCGGATGGATAAAAACTCTGTTAATTAGGATTAGTTTCAGTTGGGATTGTGATCTCAATTGTTATGGGATTTGGTTATCTTGTGTAAGGCTATATAAAGCCCGGCAGATTTTATTTTCAGTAGTTGATGAATGAAATTTTCTGAATTGCGAAATCGTGAGATTTTGATTGCTTTTCTGTGAAAGAGAAGAGGGTGCGAAGCTCGCCGGTGTGAAGCCAGAACTCGTCGGTGCGAAGCCGGCGAGCCCTATACCTCGTTCCATCTTTCTCACCCACCACATTCATCACTACCACCTTCATACCTTGCACTTCCATCAGAGTCTACTGCAACAATAAAAGAAAGAGAAGAAGAGGTACAAGAGGGAGGAGAAACCCGGTCACAGGAGATCAGTCCGATCTGCAGCTCGATCCTGATCCCAATTCCGACGCCGCCCGGTCCCGCCTGCACCACCCCGCCGTGCCATCCGCCGCAGGCTCGATCCGCAAGCCTAGAGATTCCGGTACCGCTCCGCTCGCCATCACCCGACCAGTCTCTTTGTTCGTGCCGCCCAACCACTGGAGATCGCCACCCCTTCTCTTGTGAATAGGAGGCCGAGACCCTCTGCCCGAGTTCTTTGTTTGGAGCAAGCAATCAGAGGTTCAAATCCCCTATTTCTCATTGATGTTGAAAAGACAACACAGACCTCCCACTTTGTGATTTGATTGAAGGCTGCACCTTGAGCCTAGTGCTATAGCAGAAGTTGTCCTTGGACATATTGAGTTGTCCCCTTTTCTGATTATTGAGGGTTACATCCGATCAGTGGGCTAAGAAGTGACTTCATCAACGGTTGAGTTGCTGTTTCATCCGAATGTGACGGAACGACCTCCTTAATTCCTTGTGCTGTATAATTGTTCACTTGCATTGCAACCGCGATTGAGTCTCTTGAATTGGTTAGATCTTTCCAACCCTGCGATTCCTGCAATATTTAGAATTTATTTTTTGATTAAATACTGCTGGCTTTGAATAGAATCTTACCAACGTTAAATTAACCATTATCCTATTGAAAATAATTTGAGCATGAAACCATTAATTTCAAATCCTTTTAATTGGTATTAAGTTTTGATATATATTGAAGCATGTTTCCTAACCTCTGGG
The DNA here is from genome assembly GCA_947650365.1 of Chamaelirium japonicum. Lineage (NCBI taxonomy): Eukaryota > Viridiplantae > Streptophyta > Magnoliopsida > Liliales > Melanthiaceae > Chamaelirium > Chamaelirium japonicum. The sequence goes on from OX393550.1 coordinate 104,379,325, forward strand.
ATCATCTGACTCCCAGACGATCCAACCCTTAAACCCTTGCCGGACTCGGAATTACGTGCAAGTGATTAGGTTGCTATTCTGTCTTTAATTACTTACTGGGAAATCCTTGTAATTGGAAATTGAATTAACTAAGTTTTATAATTGCTATTGCCATTGAATATTAGCCATTAATCTCCTGATTATCGTATAGACATTAGTCGTTCAATGTTCGGCATCACTATACTTATAACTATCTGTATGACTCGGAACCTACTTGGACTTGGATTTTGGTATACCTTATTTGTTTGAAACCGACCCAGTTCCAAATTGGACCATCAGGAACCAACTTTGTTAATAAGTTTTATTAATTTTTAATAGAGCAATGCTATTTAGCCCGAAGGTTTTCCCGATTTTGCTCAGCCCGATTGACGTGGCAGCGTGCAATTGGTGGTGTAATAGACTTAAATGTCGCTGGTGGGTTTCAACCATCAGTTGCACGCTGCCATGTCAATCGGGCCGGCGAAATCGAGAAAACCTTCGGGTTGAATAGCATTTCTATTTTTAATAATAAGTTGTATTAATTTTATAATATATCATAAATTTTCCTACTATGTACATATACATTTTTTTGAAAATACTAATTATATATAATTTATATTTTAATATGTTATTGTAGACACACGAATTTCATCGGACCCGGACCCAACTTACGTGTGCCGACGTGGATGCAAACCCGACGCGCTCGGACCCGGACCCGACTCGAAGGCCCCTACGTGGATGCAAACCCGACGACTCGGACCCGACTCGCACCTAGCAAAAGAGGAGCGGACCCCATTTCAAAAGGGGCCGGCCCTTACTAGGGTCCGAACCCCATGGGGCCGGCCCCTACTAGGACCCGAACCCCATGGGGGCCGGCCCAATTGGGACCCGAACCCCATGGAGGGGCCGGCCGGCCCTGCAAGGAAAGGGAAGAAAAGGAAAGAAAAGAAAAGAAAGAAAAGAAAAAGGAAAGAAAAGAAAGGAAAGAAAAGAAAAGGAAAGAAAAGAAAGAAAAGGAAGGAAATACCGCCATGCGCGGGGGGAGGTTGCGTATGACGTCTGCACACACGCGGATCTGCGCCGATCCCTCGATCCAACGCACAAGACGAAGCGCCCGATCACCATCGATTTCGTGTGCGAAATCCAGCCATAATTGCCTCGCCAGAAAAGGAAAACAAATAAACGTTATTCCCCTCATCAATGGATGAATAAATCCAGGGTAATTATGAGAGAGATACAAAAGGGATTTGAAATTAAAAAGTTCCCATATCTCTCTCCCCACCCCTTTGCCTATAAATAGAGGGGGTGGGGGAATGAAGAAGAGGTCGGAAAATTAAAGAGGAAACGCCGGAGCTCTGCAGAAGAGGAGACGCTTCATCATCGACCTAAGGCTTCACGAGGCACAGTCAAGCCTGTCCCGAGGGATCGGCTTACTGAAAGTCCTCATCAACGTGAAGACCCTTGCACACGAAGATCATCCCTTCGACTCCGTGCATGAAGAAGAAAGCTCGGAGAAGAAGAACCCTTCGACTCCGAAGATGCCAGAAGCAAAGGCCGGAGAAGATCGGAGCGGCACTACCCCGTCGTCTCCAACAAGCCTTCGACTCCGATCAAGCCCAAAAGCCCAGAGAAGAAGAGGAGCGACACTACCCCGTCGTCTCCAACAAGCCTTCGACTCCGATCAAGCCCAAAAGCCCGGAGAAGAAGAGGAGCGGCACTACCCCGTCGTCTCCAACAAGCCTTCGACTCCGATCAAGCCCAAAAGCCCGGAGAAGAAGAGGAGCGGCACTACCCCGTCGTCTCCAACAAGCCTTCGACTCCGATCAAGCCCAAAAGCCCGGAGAAGAAGAGGAGCGGCACTACCCCGTCGTCTCCAACAAGCCTTCGACTCCGATCAAGCCCAAAAGCCCGAAGAAGAAGAGGAGCGGCACCACCCCGTCGGCTCCAACAAATCCTCGATCCCGATCAAGCCCCAAAGCCCGGAGGAGAGAAGCGAAGCGTCATTACCCCGTCGTCTTCGACTAACGCCTGCGCCATCCACGAAGAAGAAAGCCTGGAGCAGATCGTCTGAAGCGTCGCTACCCCGTCGTCTTCATCAACAAAAGCCGACGCCACAACCGTCGCACGGAGATCGGTGCTACCCCCACCATCTTCGAAAGCATTCTTCGACTCCGATCACGCCAAAGAAGCCCGGAGAAGAAGAGAAGTCCCATCGACACGCAAACCGTCGAGGCACCAAAGAAGTAGCCCTCATCGTTCAAAGAAGAAGATCGAGTTGACGCTGAAGCTAAAGCCAATGCAAGAAGCCAAAGCAAAGCCCCAGTAAAGCCCGCGCCAAAGCAACGCAAGTGCCAAAGCCAAGCGACTACGCCGGCCACGAGCAAAAGCACCGAACGTTCTAGCCGATACGACGCGAAGTCCGGAAGAACGAAAGCATCGCAAGTCTCTCCCAGCTACGTCCAAGTGCAAGCGCCGAAGCAAAGCAAAAGCCAGAGCCACGCCGGAGCCAAGTTAAAGCCAACGCAAGAAGCCAAAGCAAAGCCCCAGTAAAGCCCGCGCCAAAGCAACGCAAGTGCCAAAGCCAAGCGACTACGCCGGCCACGAGCAAAAGCACCGCACGTTCTAGCCGATACGACGCGAAGTCCGGAAGAATGAAAGCATCGCAAGTCTCTCCCAGCTACGTCCAAGTGCAAGCGCCGAAGCAAAGCAAAAGCCAGAGCCACGCCGGAGCCAAGCCAAAGCCAAAAAGCCAAAGCCAAAGCCAACGCCAAAAGCTCGGTCGACGCCGCGAACCGACGATCAAGGACACCGAGGTCAAGCAAGGAACGAGGAAGACGTGAAGACCGAGGAACGAAGCCGAAAACCCCCTAGCCGAGAAAGCGCGAAGCATGGAAGGGACAAAGCAACGGTGGACATTCCTTAGCCTCTCCAAAACCCTCTCCCTGTAAAGACCCCTGTCCTGGGCAACTCCTTCAGAGCTCTCGCACGAACACCACGTGGAGACGCGGATCAAAGGGATCCCCCAGAAGATCTTTCCCACAATCCCCTGATCAAAACTCGCCGCAACCCGAACTCGCTACACCCGAGCCACCCGGGTCCCGGCCACAATTGTAATCTCGTGTGATTCGCAATAAAGACGACCCGCGCTTTTTTCCGCGTCCACAGTTATATTATAGAAATTCAGATGAACCGAGTCAATTTGTCCGAATTGGTCAACTTGGACCTTGACCCTGATTTAAACAGGACAATATGGACGGAACCGAACCCAGATTTTCGGACAATAAATCATAACCTGAATCATTAATTTTTTTTTCCCGAGTCAGACCAGGTCGGTTGGACGGGTCAGACAACAAATTGCCACCATTCGAGGTTCATGTGGCATTTTCTTTAAAAACAAATAAAAAATGAGGGGAATCTATCTTCGTGTGTGTCCCTACGAGTCTACACTTGTATGTAGCCCCTCTTCGACCTCCCACACCCCCCAACTCTACGGATGTGCCTAGAATCACAACCACCATCGTAGACCATAGGTGCAGTTAGGCGCAACCCTTGTAGGTTGCTAACCAACCCCCCCTCTCTCTCTCTCTCTCTCTCTCTCTCTCTCTCTCTCTCTCTCTCTCTCTCTCTCTCTCTCTCTCTCTCTCTCTGTGCTGCGTAAGCCACCATCTCTCTCTCTCTCCCTCTATTGCTGTCCCTCGGGTGTTCATGGTCCTCAGCAAACCAAACCAAAACCATTCATTAGAAAAGATATAACATGACACAACGGTTTACAAGCTGACTAGACAAAAAGAAACAATCTGACTAGACAAAAATGGACCGAATAGATATAACCATTTATTTAAAAATCAACTTACGATCTCTATCCCCCATCCCCTTCCCCCCGACCGTAGTCGTCCATTTCATTCCAAACCTTCCATTTAAAGCCTGCGTCCTCCACGATTGCAATACCAACAGGAAACCATTGAGTTGGATATCCATACGATCTGGAGCTTGATTACCATAAAAGAACCCACTAATATTGATGAGGCGTTAATCTCTCCCTGATATACCATAAACGCACCTACAAAAAGAGAGATAGAGAGAGGCATTAATATCTCTCTTCCATATAGGGTCACCGATAGAAAAGAGAACGAAGAGTGAGAGAGAGAGACATTAATATCTCTCTTCCATAGTGGGTCACCAAAAGAAAGAGAACACACACACACACACACAGAGAGAGAGAGAGAGAGAGAGAGAGAGAGAGAGAGAGAGAGAGAGAGAGAGAGAGAGAGAGAGAGAGAGAGAGAGAGAGAGAGAGAGAGAGAGAGAGAGAGAGAGAGAGAGAGAGAGAGAGAGAAGCCTACATCTGAGCAACCCTTGGAGGAGAAACCATGCCTGATCCCGGGCCGATGCCTCAATTATTGGACGTTGTAGTTAAGGGTAGCCCCCGCCAGAGCTTCTTGCGGAGGAGTAACACCATCTGAATCCGGGCCTATGGCTTTCCGGGCTAGCCTTTGCTTCGGCATCGGCTGCGAAGGATACGAGCCACCATTTGCCGGAGGCTCTGAGTCATCCTAAGTAGTTCCCCATATATATATATATATATATATATATATATATATATATATATATATATATATATATATATATATATATATATATATATATATATATGTAGAGAGAGAGAGAGAGGGATGATTGGTTGCGTTGTGTGCTGTCGGGCTGGAAATGCGCTGTGCGTTGTGGCCGTCCGATTTGAATCGATCAAAAGGTAAGAAGTAACCCGCTCCCGCTCCCGCTCCCGCACCGCAACAGAAACCCACTCCCGCAACAGAAACCCACTCCCGCACCGTAACAGCGAACCATCTGATTTGAATTGGATTTTCGATCGAGCGGCCTAAACACTTTTCGCTGTTACTGTAGCGGCTACAGTAACAGCAAAAGTTGTGTGTGTGTGTATATATATATATATATATATATATATATATATATATATATATATATATATATATATATATATATATATATATATATATATATATATATATATATATATATTATGGTTTTAACTTGATTCTAATTTCGGGCCGGTGCCGTCTATCACTGGCCGCCAGAGGTAAGGTAAACCCCGTTGGCGCATTCCGTGGAGGAGCAGCGCCACCCATTTGCCGGAGGCTCTGATTTGTTCTTAGAGTTTCATAATTTGTTTTTTTTAGGATTTCAACTTGATTATCTCTCTCTCTCTCTTTCTCTGTGTGTGTGTGTGTGTGTTTTTCAGGGCATAATTCTAAAATATAGATTTTTTTTTTTGGATTCTTTTAGCTGATTGACCCTACAAACTTTTAAAATATATTTTTTTAATTTTTTGCAGGTCAATCTCAATTTTCCTTAATTTAGGTGAGGATTATATGACTTTATGGAATGAGTTTATGTTTTCTTGATCTTTCTTCGTGAGATTGTGATGGGTTAAGATGGGTTAAGCTGGATATTTTCATATGCAGCTAATAGCTGAGATTATGATGGGTTAAGATTTCATTGAAGATGATGATGACGATGATGATAATTCTTGAAATGATATTTTGTAAATGTAGTCAGTGTTGGGCATTTATAAAGCTAAGTTATCTTGATGTGAAGATGTATTATCTTTGTTGCATTTGAACTGTACTTTCTATAGTTTTAACTTAGATTGATGACAAAGTATTGTCATGTATGTATTCCCCAAGAATCACCGTTTGAATAATGGGCATGTTTTGTGCTAGGGTTGCAACTCGAGTGGGTTGGGCATGTCAGATGGGTTCGGTCGTCGTTGTCTAAGAATCTCTACTTCTTCAATCTCAAGTCTTATTATATCTTTTCTTCTATGTGTCGATTTTAAAAGGGCATTTTAAGCTCATTTTAATTGCGTTGTTTGTTCTTTTTTTTTTTTTTTTTTGAGATCGGCGGGTATCCCGAAACCTTTCGGGCAATGGCCCACTTTAGGCTCGGACTAATCCCTCCGGGAGTGAAGCCCGACCCACTCGGCAATTCCCACTTCACTCATGTTGAGCGGGAGAAGGAAGATAAATAGAAAGAAGGTGGAAACATATATCATCACCGTCTGATCTGTGGAGTCTATGTTGTTGGTGATTTTAATAAGTGTGGCTTGGTGGTTTTGACTTTCACGTTGTTCGGAGATGGCAATGATAAAACAACAAGAATTGCGACGGTTTTTTTTTTACTGTATTTGTTTAGGATTTTCTCTTCGGATTTTTGAAAAGTCCTTGTCCGCTTTTCTGTTTCAATTTGGTGGTGAACAGAAGGCTGAAGTCGAGTACATCTTTTCTCTTTCGTGTCAATGGGAAATTTTTTTTGATACAACCTTTATACTAGACTCACGCCGACCATAGTGCAAGATAATGCAAATGGGATAGTGGGCCCCAACATATTGGGTAGTGGGCCTAGCACTCGGCTCGTGCTAATAGGTTGTTGCTGGTGTGAGTACGATACGGAGGTTGTATCAAAAATTTTCCCGTGTCAAGGGGTGTGGATTCAACACATGCATGATCATTTCCGGTAAGAGATGCTATTTCAACATACAATGGGACACTCTCGACCATATTGGGGTCACTAACCCACACCACAACAATTTGTCATAGAGTATGCCTCCTGTATTTTCAACAAATAGCAGTGCTCTTTTGGTAAAGCCAACCTGACCCATACATCTCGGCTAGAGTTCCACTCCTCTGTTGTTCGTCCTTTCCCAGCACGCGCAATGGCAGACAACAACTATGACTCCATCGGACATATATAATTTTCACCACGACATTGATCGAGTGAATCAAGAGGAGTGGAACCATATATGCAATGGCAGACACCGACTGTTTCTATTTACCATTAAACGTAAATTAAGGGTCATTAATATCACTCTCTTTCGAATGGCAAGTAAAAGACAATTAAGGTCAATTCCCCAAGGGTGTGACCAGAAGAAGGCCCTGTCGAATGTGGGCGTCATCGAACTAATTTTGTTGTCCCCATCAAATGTGGGTTTCGCCGAACGAATTTTGCTCCGAAAGAGTTTTGATGTCAAAGACAGTCGTTGCTTTGCCGATGGTGTGTTGCCCCCGAAGACGGCCGTTCAAATGTCGACAGGAACGGGCATGCACTAGTAATTAAACATGTCTGGGTGGATTCGAGTCGAACCTAATCCAAGAAAGAGATAGATGGAGGTGGTGCGGTGTGGGCAGCCACATGTGTACTTTAAGATTAGTGTTAAAACCAATAAAAACTTGATATAATTATGTCTGGAATCGGACATCTATATAACATGTTACGGCGCTTTTGTGCTGACTAGACAACTTTTGGAGACAAGTTGTCCATCCGATCTTCCGATCTAATTGTACGTATCAAATATATCATGTGCAGAACCGTCCGATCTAACCCCTGCCCCCTGATCTCTCTCTCTCTCTCCGTCTCTCGCGATTTAACCGCACCCCCTCCACGATCTAACCCCCCCCACCCTGATTTCTCTCTCTCTCTCTCTCTCTCTCTCTCCCCCCCCCCGTCTCTCCCGATCAGACGCCCCCGCCCCTTGGTTTTTCTCTCTCTCTCTCTCTCTCTCTCTCTCTCTCTCTCTCTCTTTCTCTCTCTCTCTCCCCATCTCTAGCGATCTAACCGTCCCCCACTCCCGTCTCTCACGATCTAACCCCCCTGCACCCTGATTTCTCTCTCTCTCTCCCCCCGTCTCTCCCGATCTGACCCCCCCGCCCCCTGGTCTCTCTCTCTCTCTCTCTCTCTCTCTCTCTCTCTCTCTCTCTCCCCGTCTAACCGCCCCCCCTCCCCCTCTTCTGCGATCTAACCCCTCCCCCCATAGATTTCTCTCTCTCTCTAACCCCTCCCCCCATCCTCTGCTATCTAACCGCCCCTCCCCCCATCCTCTGCTATCTAACCGCCCCCCCTTGCTATCAAACCGCCCCCTGCGATCTGATCCCCCGCCCCCTCTCTCTCTCTCTCTCTCTCTCTCTCTCTCTCTCTCTCTCTCTCTCTCTCTCTCTAACCGTCCCCCCTTCCACTGCGATCTGATCCCCCCGCCCCCTGATTTCTCTCTCTTTCTCTCTCTGATTTTTTTCTTTTTTTGCAGGTTGTCCCCCAACACAGATCGCACCTCCAGCGAGGTTCTCTCTCTCCCCCCCCCTCTCTCCTTCTCTCTCTCTTCAGCAAATCATGCGTACGCTGCAACCGTTCCCCAGAGCCTATCTGCACGCGGAGGAGCGGCGCGATAGAAGATGGGTCCAGCGGAGCAGGCCGAGGAAGAGGGCCATGATAGTCTCAGCCACTTCCTTGGCGCGGCCGGCGTCGACGTAGGCGGAGGCTGAGGTCGGCGGCTAGGGTGGAGTCGACGGCGCGGTCGGCGGAGCCGAGGCAGAGGATGAGCTGCCGGGGCTGGAGGCGGCGCTGGGCGGCATGGGGGAGGAAGGAGAGGGAGTGGAGGAGGACGACGGCTGCGGATTCGATCCGGCCGTCGGAGATCCGGGAGAGGCCCACGTGCTCGACGGAGGCGACGCCGCCGAGGCCATTCTGCTCAAGGGAGGGGTCATCGACGGAGTTAAGGGAGGCACCAGCAGGGGGGGCCATCCGATTCGAATCTGACGCCAATCCGCCGGATAGCATGTGAGCCCTGCCGCCGCCCTCGCCTCTTCTCATCCCTCACTCTATTTCTTGCGCTTCTTCGTCCGGCGGCTGACAAGGTAATGGATCATCGTCACCCTAAAGGGTTCGAGTCGACTCCACTCCATTAACAGCGCTCCGTTATCCTGCAGTAGCCGCTCCAATGCGTGAGCGAGTGACTCCTCTCCAGCAATACAGGTGAGGTCCGATCCGATGCGGCTCGGTCGGGGTTGGACGCGGTACACCGTTGGTGACGCATGCGTCGGGCGACTGACTGCAATCCAATCCCCAGATTCCCCACTGGAGTTCGATGCGTGGCACGCACGGCATCACAACTGTCCCATGGAGTGCCGCAACCCCTAGATGGCTTCATATTTGTGTGGCTTCAGAAGTGCTGATCTGAGATTGGCTCGGTTAAAAGTTTCTTCAAGAGCTTTGGCTAAGTGAAACTGGTTTAACTATATGGTAGATGGAAGGGCATATTGTTATTTTATAAAATGCTGGATCTATTACTATTAAATCTTTTATGATATATTAATTATGCTGAGACCAACAAATAATAAATTGTTATTAAATGGACCTAATACAATCTATCCCTGGTAGGGCTGGCAATTTCGGACTCGACACGAAGCTAGCGGGTTTGGGTCAGGGCCTAACGGGTTCGGGTCGTAAAGGGGCCGACACGATAGACCCGTTTAATAAACGGGTCGGGTCCGGGTTTAGGGACTGGACATGGTAGACCCAGAAAGACCCGTTTAAAATTCAACGTGTCGGGTCGGGTCTACCCGCAATCCGATACTATAATATATAGTATCAGCGGGTCTATCGGGTTAGGTTGGGTCGAGTCGGATTGGGTCGGATCGGGTCAACTGAATAAACCCGTGTGCTAAACGGGTCTTATTGGGTCTACCCGTTTATAAACGGGTCGAGTATGGGTTTAGGATCTATACACAATTAGTTATATTCATTCGTACGATTCATTCTAGAGGTTTTGGACACGACACGAACCCAACCCGACATGACCCATTGCCACCCCTACTCCCCGGCAATGTTTTTAAAGTCGGACCGGAAGGCAAACCGAAAAGGCATCCGGTTCTCTCCAAATCGGTTCAAACCGCTGGCTCAACCGTTTCAACTACATAAAATAGGTTTTTTTAAGTAGATATTTACTAAATTCTTCAATAAAAATTTTGATTCCTGGGTTAACAGACAAATCGGTTTATTGAAAGATCGAACCGAAACATGTTCCAGTTCCGATCCAACTAGGTCGGACCAATCGGTTTGTTCTGGTTTTCAAAACACTGCTCCCCAGTTCTCTCTCTCTCTCTCCCCATCTCTCTCCCCCCGGTTCTCTCTCTCTCTGTTGCGCTTGCCCTCTCTTTAACTCTCTCTCTCCCACAATCAAGAAAATCTAGGGTGTTACCGTGATGCCAGATCGCTGGTATCACAGGCAAATCAAACCGTTTAGCACAACTATAATTGCATCATAGCCACACGATGGCAGCCACCATATATTTCTCTCTCTCTCTCTCTCCAATGGTGGCAGGGGAGGAACCCAAATTTTATACCCTATTTCTCTGCACCGATCGAGTACAGTGCAATGGACGATTGTAACTTGGGCGGTACACGATGGGGCAGAAGATTTGGGTTCGAGGGTTGGGGGTGGGGGGTGGTGATGCCCAGGGGCTGTGTGGCCGCCGAAGGCGGCCCGCTGCAGTGCCGACAGGCACGGGCATTCACTAGTCCATCACAAGGTCCCTTTACCCCCAAAAGGTTTAAACAGAACGATGTGGCATCCATCATAGTGTCTCTTTCCCTGTCGGTTGGGGGTGAGTGCGTTTCATCGACCGCTTCTGCCTGCAATGGGTGGTTGTGATGCATGATAAAGCTGTCTGGGCAACGCTGTAGCCGTCGATTATTAAGTGCTAATCTTCTACGGTTTTGGTAACCTACAGTTGGATATATTAGCCATCCGATGCACGCCACGTGCACATACATACAGGTTAATCACATTCAGCCCAACGGCTGTGACGACACTTGTGCCACGTGGCACGCATCGGCCGGCTACTGTCCCAACTGCAGGTCACTGGAGCGGTAGGAGATTCGAGCTCCAAAACAAAAGCACAGGTTGTGAAATCATCCTTGGGTCCCGCCTTTGATGATTTGATCACGCCGATCCGACGTGGACGGGCGCTCCGGACGTGCACCCACGATTCGGCCGGCTCCCGCCGCCCCCGACACGGTTGGCGCCACGTCCCGCGTCCGCCCGGCCAGCAGTGCCGTCCTTCGCTCCGCATTCATTGCCACACCGAATCCGGTGTTACGCAACCAGCTGGCACGGGCGCCTCACTTCCGCGCAGCCCCTATCGCAACTTGCTCGATTATCGCCGCCCGCGTTCTATTCTCACCTGCGGCCTGCATTACCCAAAATACCCTTCCACAAGGTGGTCAACTGTTGGGGGAGGTAAGTATCACTCCGCGGTACTTAGGCCTGTTTGGATAGGATTCTGATTCTAGAATTCTAGGAGTCCGGAATCTCAAAATTCTAAAAAGGGTTATGGAGCTCGGAGCCTCGATTTTGAGTTCCAGAATGAGCTCCAAAAAAATGGCTCTCAGAAGTACATTTTAGGCTCTCCTCAGAAACACTTTTTGGGATCCGATTATTTTCAAACAGACTCTTCGTCTTTTTTAGTGATTATGGGCTTCCAGAATCCCAGAATCTTGAAACCGAAGCGTATCCAAACAGGGCCTTACCTCCCCCAAGAATGGGTTCAGACCCTTCTCCACTAATGATCGTCTCCCCCTATTTATTGCTGATGATTAGGGACTAGGGAAGCAACAAATGGCGATCTGAAAACCAATGATCATGATTTATGACCATAGGATGAACCCAAGGAAATGTCACCACCCCTATTCGTTGCCCACCAGCTGTCACCGTCACCGGCCACCGTCGTTAGCGACCACCGACCACACACTGCAGCCCTGTCGGCCACCACCTGCTGCAGCCCTCCCAGTGGCGCGCGACAACGTGTGGTGGCTGGTGAGGAAGCGATAGACGGCCAATGGTCTGCGGGGTTAGTACTGACAATGGCCGATGATGGCAGAGAGGCTGCGATAAATGGTGGGTGACGATCAAGGGTGGTGGCATCTCTCATTGGGTTCATTCTATGATTATAGATCGTGGTCATTAATTTTTAGATCTCCACTGGAAGACGACCATCGGTGGAGACGAGTCGACCCCACAAGAATGGCCCGTGAGCTCCACCGGACACACCATCGATTCTCATGCTTTATAGCTCACCGACTTCACCTCGACACAACGCGGGTGGGGTTCGAGTGGATCAAGTTCGGAGTGTTGGGTTTAAGGGTGTTTTGGTACTTTAACAATGTAATTAATTATAGATGAAAAGTAGTTTTATGTTAATTTTATCGATAATCTCGCATTTTGAGGGGAAGGTGGGAAGAAAGTAGAAAGGCAATTGAAGGGGTAGTTGCTGAGAGTCAAAGGGACGGTTCGGTCGATTGGATTCGGATATTATCCGCCAAAAATTCGGAGGTTCCCCCCCTCCCCCCCGATTTGAGGATCTCTGGAATTCAGGTAGGCTTTCTTTTTCCGGTCTCCACCTTTCCATCTCGGGGTCTCGCGGTCGGAATCGGTGCAGAGACCAGGCTCTGCTGATTGAAATTTAGGGTTTTCGCTGCATCCGGACGGGATTTACCCCTTCGCGCTCTGCAATTTTTGGACTAATTCATTGTTTTGGGGGTTAAGTCTGCTTAAATCGTGAGCAGTTTGCAGATTATTGTTCTTCGGCATCGCAATTTGAATCTTGATCACAAAGGCGGCCTTTTTTTCGGGCTTTTGAGGATGTCGTGGTTGTGATTGAGATGGACTCTGCGAGGAGCTGGTTCCAGAAATTCCAGCACAGGGGGGATAAATTCAAGTCAGGACCAACAAAGAAGAAGGAAATGGAGAACGGGAAGGATCCGCAGAAGCCGCCGATCGACGAGGAACCCTCGAACATCACGAAGCAGAAGGCTGCTGCCGCGAGACAGTATATCGATAATTATTATAAAGCTCAGACGAAGTCCTTGCAAGAACGGAAAGAAAGGTATTTGTTTTTATTTCACCGATTAACCGATGATTTGTAAAGCTTTTCTCTTTCCAAATCCCGGGACATGATCTTTCATTCTGTTGTATGGTTTTATTGCTGGTTGCTAACTTGCTACTTAGTTGAATGAGCAAAAACTATATGGCCATTAAGGTATAGATTACGCTCTTCCCCAAAGTTGTGTTGGACAAGAATGTAGCATAGACATAATACATTGGTCCCTATAAATCAAAGCTCATGTATATTGTGCTAGCACAAGAGAAATTTATATATATTTCTAGTATATCAAACCCAAGGGCTACCTCTCTTTATATAGAGATCATGTGCAAACAACTACGATACCGCTCACACATTAATGTTGAGGGAAACTTATACACATAGGTAGAGTACTACTCACATATGCGCACAAATACTCATACACGTCACTTTGGAAAATTCATGCACAGTATCGTTAGCCCCACCCCCCAGCAAATTGATGTGTGGTGTTAATCAACATCAGTCTGCCTAAGGAATAAAAAGTACTTGGCTACCATGGATTATTGCACCATTATTGTGCTCAACTACTATGTTGGCCCATTGTTGGATCACTACATCTCTACTACGCGCCGCTGCTGTGTCGGCCTACTACTAAATCAATGCACTTGGATAGCTACCTAGTCGGCCCACCATCGGATCACTGTGCTTCTATTGTGAGCAACTATTGTGTCGGCTTACTATCTTCTAATGCGTGCAACTGCGGTATTTGACTCAGTGTAGTCAAGGCGGCTAGGCGGTGCTTAGGCGATGAGTAATTATTAAATATTTTTATATATAGTATAAATATGTATATATATAATTTTAGGAATCTAGTAATATGTTGAAATTTTCACCACCTAAAAGTCAAATTATCTAGAAAGTATACGAATACTGTACCCATAAACTGAATTAGAAAATAAAAAAACCCCCAAATTCTTATAAACCAATCATACAAATTTGAATTAATTCAACTCAATTTTGAAACCCCCAAATTCTTATGAACCAATCATCATAATTTGAGTTAATTAAACTCAATTTGATTTAATGCAACTCAATTTTGAGATAATTCAAGTCAATTTTGAGTTAATTCAACTCAATTTTGAAAACCCCCGAAATACTTATGAACATATTATAAGAATTCAAATTAATTTAACTCAATTTTGAGTTAATTCAACTCAATCTTGAAAAACCGCCTAATTCTTATGAACCTATCATAAGAATTTGAGCTAATTTAACTCCATTTTGAGTTTATTCAACTCAATTTGAGTTAATGCAACTCAACTTTGATTAATTCAACTCAATTTTGAAAACCCCCAAATTGTTATGAACTCGTCATCAGAATTTGAGTTATTTCAACTCAATTTTAAGTTATATCAGCTGAATTTTTAGTTAATTCAACTCAATTTTGAAAACTCCCCAAATTCTTATGAACCCATCATAAGAATTTGAGTTAATTTAACTATATTTTGAGTTAAATCAACTCAATTTGAGTTAATGCAACTAAATTTTGAGTTAATTCAACTCAATTTTGAAAAACCTCCAAATTCTTATGAACTCGTCATAAGAATTTGAGTTAATTCAATTCAATTTTAAGTTAATTCAACTGAAGTTTTAGTTAATTTAACTCAATTTTGAAACACCTCAAATTCTTATGAACACATCATAAGAATTTGAGTTAATTTAACTCAATTTTGAGTTTGTTCAACTCAATTGAGTTAATGCAACTCAATTTTGGGTTAATGCAAATATGCAATTCAATTATGGTTAATTCAACTCAATTTTGAAAAAATCCCTAATTGTGTCAAGTGGAAAAACTGCCCAGGCGCTAGGCGGTCCTAGGCGGCCGCCTAGGTTTGCTTAGAGAAGACCGCCCCCCTAGGGGGTCGCCTAGGCGCCCAAGGGGCCAAAACGCCTAGGCGATGCTATGATTATCGGCAACATGCACAACTAATAAGTTGGACCATCACTGACCGAAGATCACTGTGCTGCTAATTGTGTAGCACTGTGTCGGACTACCGCCACTGATCACTGGTGCCGCTATTGTGCAATACTACATTGTCAAACCACTGTCGTTGAAAGTCTAAACCGTACGCCGTTGCAAATTTTAGATCTCATTGAAAGCCCTTCATCATTCTTTGAAAACTTTAAATTCTATTTCAGAAATTTTAGGATGGACAAGATCTTTTCTAATTTCTTCATCAATCCTCATCCAATCGCAAAGCTTTTTAGATCTACATCTCCACCGTTACTGGGTATCTTTTGTCTGCCCACTTTCATAATAGAAAATCAGACACTCAGATCTGATTTCAGTTTTCATAGATCAGAATTAGTCCCAATTTTTATAAAACTCTAAGTCAGCCAAAGTCCTATAGTCTCTTGCATCACTTGTGTATTTTTTGCATTGTTGCTTCTTGAGGCATTCCTTTTGAGAGTGGACAACATACATTGTGACTTTACTTCAGTCGCCTTAATCATCAGATTACCAAAGATGTGTCCATGCACTTCCTTTTGGTATACAATTTGCTTGTAACTATATTCTATGGATTGATGCAATCTCTCCAAACGATTATGACGGCAAGTAGGTAGATGGTAGAGAACTTAAGCAACACTCTATAGAGTTCACAAAATGTGAGAAAAAGCTACCAGAAAAATGTAAAGCTAAGTTCCTAATTGGTAAGAAAGCCTCGCCTCTAGCTTTATTCTCAATGTCAAAACCTTCAATGAAGAATTCTCCCTAATACATTTATTTCGAACAAAATCCTGGTCCTTCAAAGGGAAGACTTATGTTCTTTACCCTGCGTTGTTTTTAACCTGTGCCTACTCAAAAACCACGAAACTACTCATTGACGCACCCAAAATATTGCAAATCACTAAAACATCCCCTTGCACGAATCTAGATGCCAATTCTACTAACTGCGGCTTTGATGCTTGTTGTTGTTACCTTAATAGTTAATTTTGATTATTGTCACTGCCGCCAAAGAAGAAAACCTATGCCCTGTTTATATTTTTTGCTTTTACTAGCATTGGTATTAATTCTACCGAGAGTCTGAGACCAATGCCGGTCATGAAAATAGCCAAATTAATGTATTCTGGAACTCTTTCCTAGCCTCAGGCTACCTATTATGTTGTGAAAGCATTCATGACTCCTCCACAAGTGTGGATCAATTATTTTTCTTGGGTTGGAGAGTATATATCTCATCAAAACTTGACCAATCTTCTCATTAAAAAGTAAACTCGATCATTTTTGGAACTCTGCCTCGCAATTTCTTGAATCTTCTGAAGATGACTTGAACTTCTATCACCATATACTGAACCACCTATACTGTTGACGATTTTATCATCTTGATTTGCAGCTGGCCATCTCCATCTTCTAGCGCATTGTAGTTGTAGTTGTAGAGGTTCCCGATGTTGAAGATTGGCGAAATATCCAATCCTGGCATCTTAATTCCCATTTCTAGGTACTTTGAATGGTTCACTGTTCTTCAGCATCTTGTAGGGGCATCTTATTCTTCAAGTATAGTATAACATGATTTGATACCCTTCTTTGACCAACTTATATCACTTATATGCATTAACAACCACTTCATATTTGGCATTGGATTCCTGGAAATGTATCTACTTTGTGATCTCTTCCATAGAATCCACATCATAACTAACTGGTTGACCATCAACTGAAGTAAAATACTATAACTTTAATTTGCTTGCTCCCGATTAATGATCTCAAATGGAATCTCCCGGTTGATTTATTGAGTAAATACTATAACCTTAATTTGCTTGCGATGTGTCTTAAGTGTCCCTAGCAACTAGTTTATGAACATTACTTAGCAGTAGATTTTCAGTTAACCAACCTCTTCTTCTTATCTATTTCCATCTATTCTTTTGTTCGAAGGTTCTAAGCATTACACTATTTATTTACATTCTCCACAACATTGTTCGATAGTGAAACATACATATTACATCATGATTGGAAGCAGTACTATGGTACTACATGAAGATGTACTATCTCCCAGAACATGCCGTCTGCACGCCCATGCCCGGTCGCCCATGCATTCAAGCATGCGTGCACGAGAGAGAGAGAGAGAGAGAGAGAGAGAGAGAGAGAGAGAGAGAGAGAGAGAGAGAGAGAGAGAGAGAGAGAGAGAGAGAGAGAGAGAGAGAGAGACCATACCTTTGCAATTTACATGCCTGAGAAACATTTATGCGAGTTGACAACCACCTTGCAGTATAAATGAAGTTTTTTTAAAATTTCAGAAAAATCTTATACCAGCTTAGGTCATCTAGAAAAAAATATATTTGTGATTTCCTTACCACATCATTAAGACTTTTGGCATGTACCCTTATTTCATGTAATGTCAAATTTAGTTTCCAGACATGCTTTATTTTTCATTATTTCTTATGAATCTCTTAGATGTATTGAATAGTAAGATAACATCCATATGTGCCTAGGTATTTTATATGTATCTGTAATTTTTAGGCGCTGGATATTGGAGAGGAAGCTTGCTGATGCTGAGGTTTCTGAGGAAGAGCAGAACAATCTCATAAAGGAATTGGAGCAAAAAGAAACTGAATATATGCGTCTTCAGAGGCATAAAATGGGAGTTGATGATTTTGAACTGCTGACCATAATTGGGAGGGGAGCATTTGGAGAGGTGGTTATCTGTACACAAACACACACACACACACATACACACACACACACACGTGCCCGCCCGCGCACGCACGCACTCACACCATGCGCGCGCGCGCACACACACACACACACACACACACACACATATATATATATATATATATATATATATATAGTTCTGATATTATGATGACAAAATGACGGTCTGGACGCAGCAGACTCTGTCTTCATGAATTAGGTTTTTATCTTACCTCTTGCAGTAGCTTACAAAAATATTTCAGTTGGAATTATACCTTATATTTCAGATTTTTCAAGTTACCTCTTGCAGTAAATTACACATAAGACTCATATGCTTGCAATTGCCTCACTGTATCTTCTAATGGATCATATTTTTGTCAGTCCTTTATAGACAAATATGTAGAACTATGTAATGGGTTCAGAACCTCAAGAATGGCTAATGTTTCACCTGTTAGTGTAGTTATTCCATCTGCGGTCTTTCATCATTATGCTACTGAAATGCTTTCTTCTTATCATTTACTTTTTGTATTATATAATTTATATTGATTATATGAGGATATACCTATGTTATAGCTTCATTGTGTACTGTATACCTTATAAGAACCTCATGATGGCTAATGCTTCACCTGTTAGTGTAGAAGCATTATGCTGCTGAAATGCTTTCTTCTTGTATTATAATGTATGTCAGGATATACCTACTTTATAGCATCATTGTTTACTGTATACCTTACAAAATTCTCCTATATTGTTAACAAAAGTATAGGGAATAATATATTAACTATTTTCATTGTGTATCACATTTTTTTCTACTCAATTTCTTTACCTAGCTATCCATATATGCATATCCTTCATGCATTCTGATATTTGATTTTTTAAAGAAAAAATTATTAACTGATGGCCTACAATATGATCATTTTTAGTCCCTTGGATCTATTATACATAACCGGGTGGGGTGGGATGGGGTGGGGTATAGTTCAAGACAGGTGGATGGAGTGGATAGGGGCTTTGCGGTTGTCATGTGATCTCTACATCTACATGCCTCTAAGATTCAAAGGTGTTCTATCAAAAAAAAAAAAAAAGATTCAAAGGTGAATTTTACAAAATCATAGTATGACCTACATTGTGGTATGTTTCATAATGTTGGGCTGTAAAGAGGGTTCAAGCACACTAGAAAGAGCATGACAAAGATGAGGATGTTGATGTGGGTGTTCGGAAAAAGTACGAGGGCTGGAGTAAGGAACTTTTATGGGTGAGGAAGCATATAAGTTGCATGAATTTAGGACAAAAGGATGTAGTGTGGGTATGTATTGTGGTGAGCAGATGTAACCTTGGTAAGGAATGGTTATTGGGTTAGTATAGAGGAGTCAAGAAAGAGGAGTGGAAGATCTGGAATAGCATGATATTGAAGGGTTAGAAATGGTATGGAAAAGTTTGCAGTGACAACGAAGATTGCCTTTAATAGGAATGACCGACAAAGGATTCATAAAGTTGGCAAAACGAAGTGCTGAGGCTTGATGATTATGGTTGTGGCTTTAATATTATTGTTTGAGTTGTTTACTCCCCAATTGTCTCAATAAGTTTTGCAATCGTGCACTGATGTTCTAGGGCCTCAATAACAACGTAATTTGATTCGTCATGCCATATAATATGCACACCATATTTTGACCTATATCCCATATATGATCTTATTGGATTCACCCAAGAACTATAACTTGGATGCAAATGTTGGTGATGCAAATCTAATTTATGCAATAACTTGAGATTTATTGGGTATGATTAAGTCAAAATATGTTAAATGGTGGGCTTGATTCCTATGGAGTTGCAATATCTTGGGGTCGCCCGGATTCGGGCCCGATGCACACCGTGTGACACTAAATGACGTTAGACCCGTTCAGGAAGTGCCCACTCAGGGCCAAGTGCCATCACCTTTGGGGATGCTTGCCACTAGACACCTGTTATGCCGTTTGTGCCACGTTGCGTGTATCGAGCCCCGAATCTGGGCGACTCCTAGATATCACCACTCCAATGAAATCAATTTTGTAAAAGGTCAATGGCCAGAACTTATTTACCCCTGTATTCTTTACAAGGACGTAACATGTCAGTCAAATATTTTAGGTTGCAGATAACCTTCTAGAAGTTACCCTTGAACATAACTTAGTAATGAGCTTACTGGATTGATCCTTGAAGTACATGAACATCAATCTTCTTTGTGATGAATTTATGAACTTGGTTTTTGGCTTTTTGGGTCAAAATTTCTATTGATTATCGTATGCTTGAAGTTTATCTTCTTCCCATTAGCAAAAAAATAGATTAAGAAACACAACTATACTACAAAATTCCATTTCTAGGCATGTTATAACTGTTATTATTCTATAATAACTAGTATACGGGCACATGTGCATTGCACATGCTGTAGCTGGTGATTTCTAAAAGTAACAATACTGTGTCAAGGTTTTAGATGATATACTTTCAATGCAATTCGGTTTACTGTCTTTATGATGAGATATTATTTGCATCCAACTGATGATGTTTTTTATAAATATATAACATCTAGTCAATAACTAATTAAGAGATTTGAAATAGTACATGTAGTCAAGAGCATTGCATTCATCGAATTCAGCTTCACCTCCTTTGGCAAAAGTGCTTTCCATTTGGTTTGCTCTCAATCCCTCCGATCTCCGGTCACTTGCACAGGGTCAACATTAACTTTGTTAGCCTTAGTGAATTCCACAACTTCAAGTTTTGTCCTTCTAGCCACCACCATTGGTTGCTCTTTGCCTCCTTCGAACAATTCTTTGTACCTTGCCCTTCATATAGCCCACACGACGTTGATGGCGGCCATTCCTTTCCCCACCGTATGGTGTGGTCTATCATGCTTACGTGTCAAGACAATACAGTTATCCAGTAAGGGTTAATGTTTCTTGTGAATTTTGTTTCCTTTGTTCATATGAGCCAGATCCCCGCCACCCCAGGACAACGAAAGATCGCATGTTCTGCATCTTTGTTCTTCCTCGTACAACGTGTCAACGACTACAAAAAGGGTCCAACTCCAACCCACGCGGCTAGGTTTTTGGTTGGAATCCTTTTACGGATTAACTTCCACACCATCGTTTCCTCTTTAGAGCAAACAAACTTTGTAAGATTGTATACCCAACTCATCTGTGAGAGAATTTCTAATTTCGAAAATTCATGCGGGAGCACTTTGGCCGTAGCATGACTATTGAGGAGGTTGAGGCACACTTCTATTGGTCAAACTTCAAATTGTCATTGACAAAATGTTAGCATGGATTTCGTGCTAGGTCTCCTGAAAACATCCAGGAAGTATGGTTCGATATTAGTAGTGGTTGATCGTTTTTCAAAAATGGCCCACTTCTTGCCATGTTCCAATACTTTTGACGCCTCTCAAATTGTTTAGAATTTTTTTGATGAGGTTGTTAGGCTGCACGACCTTCCTAAGACAATTGGTGTGGCAATGGCGTTAACTTCATGCGTTACTTTTGGAAGACTGTGGTGCAATTTTGGGATCAAGTTGAATTTTTACACGGCCTACCTCTCTCAGACAAACGGTCTAACCGAGATGATTTGTGGAATTTCTGGAAGACTCTGTGGTGCAATTTTGGGACCAAGGCTATGAAATCTTTTGAGGTGTTTGGTAGGGGAACACACATTTGTGGAATTTCATTTTTCAACCAAGCACCAAAGATTTGTAAATCCCACTGTACTTTACCCATTCTCATGGTGAAAGCATGTACATGCATACAAAATCAGATGTTGTACGATTTGTAAACTTGTGGGTACTTGATGGTTTTATGGAAAGAATGTGGAAATGATCCCTTTTTCTGGAAATTCTGATTCCCAATGAAAAGAACACAACCCAAGGTTGTCATATCGTGTATCGTATCGTGTATCGTTTTCTCTATTTTGTGTATCGTATCGTGTATCGTATCGTGTATCGTAAGATACGGTTAAATTTATATTATATATATATATATAATAAATATAGAAAGTACATACTAGAATATTAAATATGAAAAGTCAAGTAGAAGAGTAAGACATTCCCTATAATTTTACATCAAACATAACATTGGCCTATACAAAAAATATGATGTATATATTTCTATAAAAAATAAATCATATATAAGTATTATCTATGATCTATCAATATATTGTTATCAAAATATTCTAATGGTCAATGAAGACAAAACAAAAACTCAAAAAGTAGGAAGGTTTTATTTTTCAATCTCCACCGCATCTACATCATCAATTTGATCATCACCAATAGATAATTTATCACCACTTGCTTCTTTATCTTCCTCTAATGTCTCTTGCGCCTCTTATTCCTAAGCATCACTTCACTCTAGGTTAGAAAATATTCCTAAGTATTTTTTTAACTCTAAGAGACCTATATAGTCCTTTGGGAAATTAAGAGAAAAAAAATCATTTTAAAAGTTTCAAAAAATAAAAAAAACAAACAAAAAAACACGTTTTCACCGTATCGGACCGTATCGTGTATCGTATCGTAGCGTATCGTATCGTAGCGTATCGTATCGTGTATCGTATGATACAGGAGAAAAACGATACATAAACACGATACATATCATTTTTCTCCTGTATCGTATCGTATCGTACGATACATATCGTGTATCGTATGATACTAACAACAGAGACACGACCTAATTGGGTTCACAAGATCCAATGGATGAGATTGAAGTGTGCCAAAGGAGATTAAAGAGGACACACACCCACTGGTCCTAGGCCTTTTTTTTTGTGATACCGACATGTAAATTCCGTTGATTGCTGGGACCGGATTCTTATTTTCAAGCGCATAATATTACATAATCATTGTCCTTGATTAGTGCCCTGCCAATTAGGAGATTAATTTCTGAACATTTTATTTCACATGTCTTTCTGTAGTTTATAAATAGGCATTCTTTCTTGATGTATGAGGTGAGGTTTTTTATTAATCAATTTTTTTGAGAAGATTCTCTTTTCTTCCCCAATTGCTCATTGTATTCCGAGGAATCAATAAGGCTTTTGATGGCCTTGTTCTGGTATTTTCTACATGAAAATCAAAATTTTCGAGGAAGGTTGAGCCAGATCCTAGTTAGTCGTTCACGCCTCTATACCTCCTTGCATCAGCTGCTATCAGGCCCTTGATCCATGCATCAATTCGTATAAGAGCCTGCGCTTGTTCCTTCACCATGCCACCAAGAGGTGGTGGCCGGGAGATCCTTGTGGATCAGGTGTTCAAAAGTGATTGGGTGCAACAATTCAAAGATACGTGCGAAGTGTTATCCCAACAAGTTGTCGCGTTGATGGTTTTGTTCTAGATGTGTGCAAGGGCGATGGGACGGACAATCATATCCATGCCTCGACATCAATCCAGTCCCTTTGATTTTCTGGAAGGAAATTCAAGGACGATGGGGTCTCCTACTTAGAAGTTCCTCTTTTCGATACTGATTTCGAGGAGTTGCCTATGTAGGAGTTTGACCCCGTGGAATGAGGCAATCCTGATTTCCGATGTTTGATGATCGGCCACGAAGTGAGTTTTCGATCGTTGACTAGAGTTTGCCTCCTCTTTTCGGCAACTATTCCGTGGAGTTTGTAGTCACCGACTGGAATTCGCCTCCTAACTCAAGTTCACGACTACCCCGAAGAGAGCTACATAGGTGTTTGAGCACCGGGAAAAAATTGAGGATATTACGAGAAAACCCAAGGAGGATCTCGTGGTGACGCAATTGATTGTCTGCACTCGGAGGGCATTCGAATGTTTACATTAATAATTATGGAGTTGTTGCGCTTGATTTTTCACCAAATTCAACATATTTCATTGACGGAAGTAGTTGGTAGGTTTCGACCTGCAATGATGCAAAGATTGAACTTTACTTTTCAGAGCCTATACACTTCGAGTTTGAGCATTCCTCATATGTTGGTTTGCATCACCAACTTGTCATGAGTCAGAAACATCAACTCGAACGGAGCCGAATTTTCTCCTACATGGGAGAATGATGTGGGAGCATCAGCGGGTCATCGGAAGCCTGGTATGTAGCAATCATATTTGTTATTTTGGTCCAACTAATATTAGCCAAGTCGGTTAGATTATTTAATGCGATTGATAGATGGTGCAGTTTAATGAATCTCTAGTCACTTGATTGAGTCCTTGTGCAAGTGATACATTGCTTCCTTCCCTATATATGCAAAGTACACGCAATGGTACACCAACAGGTCCAACACAACTTTAATATTGACCTACCAATGAATATTAGGGATTAGTTCTGATTCCTCGGTCAATGCCCTGCTTGACTCATGTGAGGACATGTTCAGTCTCAAGTTATTGACAATTTTTGAGAACCTTGTTTTGTTCAGATCATGATCACCTCCATCGGATTCTGATCATACGATTGGATGGGCTTTAGTAACGACTCTTGTAAGACATTGTTTTCTAGTGTTATACACCAAGACAAATCAGAGCATTAAATATTACAAACATTAAAGCCATGAAAGATTGCCATACCAAGAAGATTGGAATTAATTTGTTTGCTATTCTTTCCAACTCATCCATCATGTGGGTATTGCATCCGACAATTATTGTGTGGCCTTCGATGCATAGTGGAGGATATGATAGTGACTTTGAATCTTTAAGATCATGGATTAATGGGCATTCATCAACCACCATAAGGTAATGGAGTCATCATAAATGGGTTTAAAACAAAATATTAATGGGACTCTTTGTTGATACCCCCACTCCTCAGGTGATAGTAATGACAATACAATTTGATGATTTAATTTTTGTTTCTTTAGTGACCACTTGATGGTACAGTGGAAGAAGGGACCTATTATACTACTGCTCTATTAAAACTTTCTTCGTATATTTATGCGGTAAACCTACCAAGTGAGTCCAAGATGTGCGCCTTGTTTCAGCTGTTCAGTGGCTCATGCTGTGCTTGGATTGAGCCAATGTCTTTCCGAATTTCCTTCAACAAAAGCAGAGGTGGACCAACACGTCAAATCCCTTGATTTCCGGGACCAGATACTTATTTTCAAGCGCACAATGCCACCGAATCATTATCCTTGATTATTGCCATGCCAATGAGGGATTAGTTTCCTAATGAACTTTTTATTCGCGTGTCTTTATGTAGTCTATAAATAGGCATTCTCTCTTGATAAGGTGAGGCTTTTGTTCAATAAAATTTCTGAGAGTTCTCTTTTCTTCTCCAATTGCTCTTGGTATTCCGAGGAATCAACATGTGATGTAGCGCGCCCAAAATTTTGTTACAAATGAACTTATTTTGGCTTCCCTGCGATCCAGAAGACTGATCGGGGATCAATTTGTTACATTAAATAGCTTTTACCTTTATATTGGACTTTGCTTCTTGTTTCATGTTAATCCAAATGTCGATCTTGGGATACACCATTTTTATTTTAGGTTAGCCTAGGTGCAGGGATGTCGCACCCTACTCGAGCCCAAGTGGCTTAAGTCGATCTTAAATTGGGTTCAATGGACACCATTGGATCTAACTTAAGATCCCACCTCAAATAACCTAAATGAGGCCAAGTAAGCAAGGGGAAAAAACAAGAATAAAATCCTCTCACTCAGAGAGGAGTTTCTCAAAAAAAAAAAAAAAATGTAAATTCAACTTTTCAACGCCACATGCCAAAAAATCTTTGCAAACATATGGTATGTGGTCAAATTTGCTACTTTTTCACCCAAAAAAGCTCTAGTAGGAAAAGTGTTTGATTTGTGAATAATTCAATATGAGCAAGTTTAAGCTAACCCATATGTTTTCTTATTGCTTGTTGAACATCACCTTGGCATCTTCGGATATTCAAGCTACTAAGTAGTAACGCAGTCATCTAGATCCATAAACTTATCTAGGATTTAATCAAGGTTTTTTTCTTGTTGCCTATCCGACTTTCTTCAAGGATAGGATAGATCACTATGGCAGAACATGCTAGTTAACAAGAAGCTTTGATACTAAATTGATGCATGAGACGAGGAACTTTGATGGAAGTTTCAGATTTTGAATGGTGAGATGAGATCTAAGTTTGATCTGATTTTACACTATGGAAGTGGACAATGACGGGGTAAAAGTTGACAGGGAATCTAGTATGAATGGTGATGTGGATATGGAAGGGTTTTGTGATTGGGCTATAATTCATGGTGAAACTTGAAATTAGTCTTGCTAGAAAGTAAATTCTGTAGTAGATTTTTAGGATTTGGTCGATCAATGAGGAGATTAATGATGGATTTTTGGTTAAGGAAGATTCTATCTAAGAATAGAATTATTGTAGATTTAGAACTCAAATTATAAATGCAGAAATAGAAAGAATACAGCAAATAGACGTATAGGACACAAATAAGCACTAGAAGAGTACTTCTAGTGGGGGGTATTTAGACATAGCACCGTAATGTATCAACGAACTACTCCGCAGAATCAGGGCATTACAGTAAGGCAATCACACAAATAGAATGCAACAAATAAAGACAAATTTTAAGAATTATTTGATGGATTCTGGTGGCCTTGGGTGCTATTTTTATTACAAGAAATTCTTCCTACTAGGACCCTTTTTGAGCACTTTCATCCTAAGTAAGGTTCCTAAAATTCATACTAAAAATAGTCCAGGAAAATACTCTGAAAATATAGTGAAAATGAGAGGCAAAAAATAACTACCTTTACTTATTGACTTCCAGGGATCCTAACCTGGGTAGGAATCCTATTTTTATCTAGGAATCCTCTTTTGTGTAGAAATTGAACTCTTGAATAATCCTATTTGTCATTTCTATTTTGTGTGGGAATCTTATTTTATTTTGGGAATCCTTTTTGAACTAGGAATCCAATTGGAATCAACAATCTTATTCGAAGGAGGAATCCTAGAAATTCAGGAAACATCATATTCACCCTAATGACCTATGCTTTGATTGGCTTTGCAGAAGTGTTAATTTTTTTTTTATAGATTATAATATTATTTTTAGGAAAGCTACGACAAATGAAAAACATTTTGTACTCTGTTGTTTGTTGATAATTTATGACTAGACTAAAAAATTGGCACAAGGTCTTTCCTGAATTCCTTATTTATTTATTGCTAGCTGGATAGTCCCTGAATTGATGAATGCATTTTACTTTATGTGGTTTGTTTTATTTGTGTTATGTTTGTGAATTATTCCTCCAGGTGTGAAAGTTGTGGCTACTTTTATGGAAAACAGGCAAATTAGTTGTTTGTTCTATCAACTGAAAAGGACCTTCTTTGTTATTGTAGGATAAACTCAAAGGAATTGATTATTACTTTTTTTTGATGTTTTTTGCGTTTAAGGATTAACACAATGTTTTCGACATTGCTACTTACCTGATTGGAGAGCTGATTAAACAAACTTTTCACTACGTAGGTGAGATTATGTAGAGAGAAGGCCACTGGACATGTGTATGCAATGAAAAAACTCAAAAAATCTGAAATGCTTCGTAGGGGCCAGGTACCATGGCATGGGTCTATCTTCCCATTTGGATCAATTGTTCAGTTGTATTAATAATATACTGACCTCTCGGAGCATACTTTTCAGGTGGAGCATGTGAAAGCAGAAAGAAATCTTCTTGCTGAAGTTGACAGTCCTTGCATTGTCAAACTCTACTGTTCTTTTCAAGACGAAGAATTTTTGTATCTTATTATGGAATATCTTCCTGGTGGTGACATGATGACTTTACTAATGCGCAAGGATACATTGTCAGAAGATGAGGCCAGATTTTATGTTGGACAGACAGTATTAGCAATTGAATCTATCCACAAACATAGTTACATTCATAGGTATTTCTTTGGCAGAGTTGTCTTTTTCCTTTTTTACCTTGATCTAATAATATAAGTTTATGACTTTTAAACATCAATATTTTTTCCTTTCTCTTAATAGGGATATAAAACCGGACAACTTATTATTAGACAGACATGGTCATATGAAGCTCTCAGATTTTGGATTGTGCAAACCTTTGGATAGTAGCAGCTTTCCAAATCTTAGTGAACCTGACTCTGCTATTGGAGGAAATATCAAGTCCTCAACGGAGATTAGTAAACGTGTAAGCTCCTCACCTGTTCCAAGGCGTACACAACAGGAACAGTTATTACATTGGCAAAAGAACCGGCGGATGTTGGTAAGTAGCTACTATCCTTCGTGTCCATACCCTTTAATGATTTTGGTCGAACATGTCAAATGTTCAATGTGCAGTTTGATTGAGGACTATATGACCTTTTTCTTCGAGATGGATTAAAGCGAATATATGAAAAATGAAGAAGGGTGAGAAAGCAGTTTGTGATGACTATAAGCAAATTTTACTATTTGTTAAGATTGGGCCAAGTTATAAGAGTAAATTACTTTTCCATTAGTGTCGATTGAGGATTGAATCAACACATAAATCGAATAGAACCTTTAGTAAGAAAAATCATCATCGTTATGCTTATGAAAAAATGTTATTTGTGCAATTTTATGTCCAAGCTTTGCTTTTAAAAGTTTCGACCTAGTATAGCACTTGCTTATGGTTTGATAACCAACGCACAATACGAGACTCCGGGTTAAGTTTGTGACCTTTGTTTATTTGATTGTGTATGACAAGATCTCAATGCATTTTTTCATGGCACTCGTTGGCTTCAGTTTGTATAGTTTATTTCTTTGTAAACATGGCATTTTCTTGTATTCTATCTGTGAACACAGGCTTATTCAACTGTTGGCACTCCTGATTACATTGCTCCTGAAGTTTTACTGAAGAAAGGATATGGAATGGAGTGTGATTGGTTAGTACTGGTGTTGGATGTCTATTCTTTTTCCTTTATTTTCGTTTCCTGTTTCATGTATGTTTTTATCAGGTGGTCACTTGGAGCAATTATGTACGAAATGCTTGTGGGTTACCCGCCATTCTATTCCGAAGATCCAATGTCGACCTGTAGAAAGGTATGCATAATATTTGCATCTGTGGCGATGTTGAACTTCCATAATCTAAATTACTTGGGATTGGTGCATCACATATTCCATTTTTTCCATCACGTTCCTTTCTGTTTCTTCTAAGAGTAAATTATAATCGATTGAGTTCATTGGGCTTTAAAAATTTGGAAGTGTGTTTGGATATAGCTGAGGACTTAAGTTTGGAACTTTTATCATTTGAGGTGGAAATTGAATCAGTTTTTTTGAGAATATTTAGTAGGAAGATAGAAGGCTCCATCCTAAGTTTACTTATTTTATCTTGTTTTCTGTAGCAATAATTAAGAGTTGTCTGATGTAGAATTACTGGTGGGTGATTGCTGGGAATGCTTGTATGGTCCTTTGGTTTTGATTGATGCTGATGCAAGTTGAAACTGGATTTTTAATTTCAATTATTCTGTATTTGTTAATTTATTGAAAGGGTAAAAGTTAGGAAAGTCCAAAAAGAGTCATAATTGTAGTTTTCTTCAAATCAAGGATTTTAAATTTAATTTGGTTAATAATTATTACCAATTAGAAAGTTTACGTTTATTTATCTATTTAGGAATCTTATCAGAGTAGGTGCTTGTATGGGCAAAACTTGTGAATGGTTGTAATAGTTTTTTAAGTTGGTCATAGTACAAAGTGAAGAAACTCAAAGAAATTCGTTAAAGACAAGTGAAATGTAGATTGATTCAAAGCTACTATTCCGACCAATGTATGGTAAGCAAATTTCAAAGATGATTCAATCTTCATACGGACATGTGAGCTCCCCCAGAAGCTTAGATAGCCCTAGTTGAATGATTCATTTATTGCATCTAAGTTAGTTCGAGAGTTTTTGTGCATTATCGTTTGAGCTTTAATGCTATTATTTTGTCTGTTTTGGTTTGATTTCATGATGATTTAGTGGTTGGAATTGCACTTTGAAATGAGGTTTGAATGTTGTAAAAGTTTGCTCTCGATCTGAGTCGAAAACACTTTCAAAACCTCTTTGCCAAAATTTTCTGAATAGGATGATTGATCAGCGTTGTCAATTGATCATTGAGTGCTTGCTGCTGAAACAACAGATATTTTTGTATAATTGATTGGTCACTTATCATGATCTATCATACATTCAATCATTCAGAAAATAGTTGTGTATTTTGTGCTGGTTAATAGATGATCCATTATCAATCAATTATAGGCTGAAAAAACTGTTTTATGGATCTGAAAAATGGACGATTCTGATCAGTTTTGTGGGGCTGTTTGCTTTGGGGTTTGCATGGGCATTTAAGGCCTCATAAGGTGTGAAATTTGGTAGAAGAGAAGAGAGTGTTTTTAGGCCTTTGATTATGGCTTGACCGTTTCTCATCTTCTCTTCATGATTTATGTATCAAAGATTCTTTCTAAGTTTGATTGATCATAACATAATAGAACTTTGATTGCATCGCTGGCTTCAGGTTTTTCGAGTTCTAAACAATCCATCTTTGATTGCTTTAATTTGAACACATATATGTATGCATGATCTAGGTTTTCTTCAATAGTTCATGTGCTTGTCTGCATGAAAACCTAGAAACCCCTTCTCTAATTTCCTTGAGATTGGAGAGAGAATCATGTGTCGATTCGAAGGTAAACCTAGGTCAAGTTTGTGGTACCTTCTTATTGTAGCAGTTGACAGAGTCTGGAGCACTTTGAAGATTCCTTGCGGGGAAGATTGCGGTCTTCCAAGATCGGATCAAGATATGAAGGCAACACAACTTTTGCGAGAGATCAAGGCTCGAGGAGTGCAAATCTGCAAGGCTGCCTACCAGAGCAAGAAGTATAGGTACTTTGGGTGGTAAGTGTGTCGAGGTATTTGTATTCATCGGTTATCAACGCTCTTAGGGCAGTGTTCTAGAAAGCGGTCTAGGAGGCTGCCGGCAGTGTTCTAAAAAGCGGTCTAGGAGACCACCTAGGTGGCGCCTAGGCTAGATGGCTCCCCACTACCTAGCCTAGCCCCTAGGCGGTGCTGAAAAGGGGACCAAGTCTCTAGGTTGGGGCTAGGCGGTCACCTAGGCAGGCTTAGGCGCTAAAACGTGTATAGATGTTATTCTATTGTTGGTAATCTCAAATTTATGGTTTGGATTGTACTAAAATCATGGTTATTCATAATATTTTGCCTGCTTTTTAAAATAATGGTTGAGATAATCTTAAATTTATAATAATTTTAAAAGATATATTATATATAATATCAAAATAATAATTAAAATAATTAAAAAACCAAAACGCCTAGGCCGCTAGAAGGCCTCCCATCGCTCGACTTTTTAGAACATTGTCTTAGGGAAGTGTGCCTGGGTGAAGCCTCAAGAGGAGGTGAATCCCTAAGGAGTAGCCAACTTCCCCAATTTTGTAAAAATCCTTATTGCAAGTTCTGTGATTGTAGGGATAATCTATTCAAAAGAAGTATATCGAATATACGAACTTGAATTATATCATCATGGTGTTATGGGATTGGTTCTAATTATCTTTGAAATATTGGTATTATGCAATCTGTGTTAATTTGAGTTTATTGCATCTTGAATAGCTGTGATTGTGTGATTCACGAGAACGGCAAAAGAAAGTATTTCAATTCATAGGCACAAGGCGCGAATAAGGCACAAATCAGAACATACTTAAGATCTTATCTTTTTTTTTTTTTTCCAGAACTGAATTTGAGATCAAATGGTATGTTCTGAAATGAAGTGAAGGATGATGTGAATCACATATGGTATGTTCTGAAAGTAATTCTAAACCCTTATAATAGGGAGTTTGACTAATGCTGAAGTCCTATTTTTGTTATAGTTAGGGTCAGCGTTGGTCTAAAATCTTCAGGCTTTTGGTTTAAGAGTAAATCCTGTCCATATGAATAAATGCAACCCGACATGTATTTGTCTTGAATTAACAGTAGACCAAGCTTTGTTAGAAATAAATTGCAGGGGAGGATGCTGAGGTCAAAGTTGGTGTAGATGGGATCTTTGACGCATCTCTGAAGAGCAGGGAAGGAGCCAAGGAGAGGAGCCCTTGCTGTTTTGCAGGTAGCAGGGCTGCTGTTTTGCAGGGAACAATAGATCAACCTTTTTCGTTTTTGAGTCCGGTTGTTACTTGTTGGGCCTTCCCTAAATATGACAAGCGATCATCAAAACAGCCCATAAAGACATTTTGGCCCCTTGTTTGGGGAGCCTAAATCTCAAATTTATAGGATCCTTAATTGTTGTCAGCTGTAACGCATGGGTACTTCGAAAGGACTACCGTACGAGTACCGGATAGTGGGTACACATCGGGTATGGGTACGACAATTTCCGTACCCGGTACATCGTTTTGAATCGGGTACGAGTACCCTGATTTGGGCATGGCGCTTACGGCATGGGTACGGGTACAGAAAATTAGAAAACAATTAGAAAATCTAGAAATTTAGAAAAAAATTCCAAAAAAATAGAAAAAAATTAATAAAAATGAGATATAAATAATTTTTAATTTTTTGTTACTTTTTAATTATACTAAATTATAAAAGTATCATTGATATTATACTAAAATTATAATTTTTTTTTATATAGGTACGCCGCCTTACCTGTACCATACTTTTTAAAAGTTTTGCCCTGCCGGCGTAACCTTATTGTTCCTGTACCGGTACTGGTACCGGTACCCATACCCGTACCCGTGCTTCATAGGTTGTCAGGAAGTAGAATTTCGAAAAGTTGCATGAACATCTCATCATCCAAATAAGCTCTTTACTGCCTAATAAAGCTGGCCTGTCAACTTAATGGAGAGGAATGAATACTATTAGAAATCGACAGATGTTATACTAAAATATGGGAGGACACCTCATCTTGCCACCCCTCTCCTTTCTATTTAACCTGGCCGCACCCCTTTAGGAGAGCTTTACTACTTGAAATTAAGGGAGTCCTAATCCTAACCAGGAACAACAACAAGAAAAATCTGGAGTTGGGACAACATTGTACTACAAGTCGGGCCTTTGCCTTCCATAATTTAATCAATCAATTCATTTGAGTTCACTCATTTACTGCAATTAATTCGGTGAGATACCCTATCCATGCTTTGACTTCATGAAAGTGATTTGGTGAGATGCCTTGATACCCGTTAGAAGTAGACATGTCTAGTGCGTGTCTTTTATTTTTTGTGTGTTTTGTTCAGTCTTTTATTTCTTCGTGGTTGGTTTAATTTGCACTTTCATCTAGTTATTATTTCATCAATGCCTCTTTCGAAGGCATAGATTGTCAGTAAAGCCTTTGTGTGCCCCCCTAGATTCAGAATTTTGTGACATAATTTTCTGGTGGTCAAGCCTCTAATCATCCAATTTCCCTCACAAATATTAGTACGACTCAAGTTCCTTCTAGACCAACATCCCCACGACTACTGACCATCACATCGTCCTTTACTTCATTTTTGCTAACTACAGAATCAGAACATACTTAAGATCTGATCTTTTTTTTTCCAGAACTGAATTCAGTCTCTAATATTGACCGAAACCCTAAACCTTTCCAATTCATAGGCCTCCTGCATCAAAGTTGTATAGGACCTTCGTCTCGGCAGTTTTTGATTTTGGCATACTTTGTGTCAGTGCATAGAGAACAAGTTTGTGCTAGTAGTAAAATTACCATCCGAGTGGGCAATAGAGTAGAATGGTTACATTTTTGTGGTCTAATTTTTTTTTTCCTTCACTATTTTTATTTTTGTTCTTTTTTAATTTCCTTTACCACACACATATAACGACTCCAACTAGCTAAGTGCTGAATGGTGACACAGTCAATGAGTTGACATCATGATGCCCATAATAGCCGATCCTTTTGTCGATCCTTCATTAGAGTTCTTATCAAAGCCAACCTTATTGGTGGTATAATGACTAAGTTGTTGCCATTGCTGCTGCTACTAATATGCCAACTACAATCCAAGGGAGGTGACAAATAGAAAATGTAATTTTGAAATAATGTAATGCAGGAGCAGTGGGAGTTTAATTTGGGAACTGGATTCACCTAAATTTTTTACTCTGTCGATGGATGGTTATTTGCTCATAGCTAGCTTGGGTTCTTGATTCGGCCTTAGACAACTGTTTTGCGTGAACTATCGAACACCATGCTTATTTGATCAAATATGAGTAATAGGGCAGCCCTAGTGACAACGGAAAGCGGCAACCTTGTTTTTTTTTTCTTTTTGTGTAGTTGCAGGCTTGTAGCTCTATGAAATACAAAAGTTCTGCATATGGATGATATTGTTTCTGTTTGGGGAACTTCTACCGAAGTCGAATACACTAGGAACTGTTGATACCTGCTTTTACTGTACATAGTCTTCCTTCTCTTCTTGTCATTAATGATTCATTGTACAAACATACGTTGATGACTTACGTTGAAAAGATTTGCATCAGAGACAGTAGAGGGACTGGCCCCATTTATTATTGGGTTAATGTGTGAGAGGTCCCTGACAACAGATCTATCGCATGAACAGGGCACCGAATTGTTTCATTTAGTCTAAGGTCCCTGCTTTTCACGATAAAACTGAAACTACCTCTGCCTTCTCCCCACTCTCCCGAGCAGCTGCAGCGAGGGCAGTGGGCAACAACCCCGGTGGCGTCGGCGAGCAGATCCGGCGGTGTTCGGTGGCGGTTCGACGAGATCTAAGGCCTAGGGTTCATCCCATGGCCTGTAGATCTCGGGGTTAGGGTTCGGCAACGGCGGCGAGCGGCGGCGGTGTTCGGTGGTTCAGTGGCGGCAACATTCGGTGGTTCGGTGGCGGCGAGCGGTGAGCGGCGGCGTTCGGTGGCATCCCAAAAGAAAATTTGAAATGCTATGGAGGGCAATTCCGTCCATAGCATTTCAAAGTCTTTAGGCTTAAAAACATCTCCTTAAAAGGCGTTTTGACCAACTCCCCTTCATTATTTGCATGCAATTTAAGGATTATGTAACATCTCCCAAGAGGACAAGATAGAAAGCTTGGCACGTGGCCTTAGAATCTCTCCACGCATCGTAACGAGGCCTTGATAATTGCAAGAAAGCATCATATTTTTTATGAGGACATCAAGTAAATATACAGATTAGTGCAAATCCTTGGAAATATATGCATTTTTTAGTATAATCGTTTGTATTATTTTGCTAGTTTATGTTTAATTAGCAATCTTACAGATTTGTTTTTATTAGTTTACCAATCCTTTTGATGATATCAGTGCAGTATTTCCTCACAAATAAAATCTTTTAAATTGTCGAGATTTTTAAAATTACTTATCTAATGGATACTTGATCTTCTATATTTTTAGTCATTTATTCTACCATCAAACAGTGTATAGAAGAAGTATGTCTTGCAGAAACCTTAAATGGAAACTGTCAAAGCCAGTGCCTGTGTGATTCAATGACTGCAAATTTGGTCTTTGTGATACAATTGATAAAAAAATGAGCAATGCACTTATAGTAGCATATGCATGCATCATACATAAGGGCCCTATGTGGTCAACCATTATACATTATCCATAACCTTTTAACCTAAATAGGGAGTCATATATTCTAATTTCTGTACTTACTGTGTTAGACAACTTTTTTGGAATGGTTTTCATATCTGAGCAAAGTCTCCTGAACTTTAGCTTGTGACGTTTACTGCTGATTACCTAGCTTGCTTATTGCGTGCAGATTGTGAATTGGAGAAATCACTTAAAATTTCCTGAAGAAGCGAAGCTTTCACCTGAAGCTAAAGATCTCGTTTGCAAACTTCTGTGTAATGTAGAGCAGAGGCTTGGAACAAAAGGAGCACATGAAATAAAGGTCTGCTGTTCTCAAGATGCCATCACCTTTTAGATTCTTGTTCAGTCAGATCGAAAGTTGACACCTTCATCGTCTTAACTTCAGGCTAATCCATGGTTTAAAGGCATCCAATGGGATAAACTATATCAGATGGAAGCTGCTTTCAAACCAGAAGTTAATGACGAGTTAGATACTCAAAACTTCGAAAAGTTTGAGGAGGTAATGTTTTAGTTTCATATTGCCTGGGTCAACTTATTTGTAATGCATGAGATCTGCATCCTCATGCATTAGTGATCGCACAAATAAAAGGAACATCCCATCATACATTCATCATTAAATGTGTCCCCTATCTTCTCTTCTGGTTGCAGATGCTCTCCTTTCTATGAAGAACCTTTCTTTGTTTGCTGTATTTACTTCTGTCACCTCAACAAGTGATTGATTTCTTTTTAGTTATTTTTTCTTCCTTTCTTTGTTCTTGTTTCCTTTGCTATGCGTACAAACTTTTACATCTATTTGTTTATGTTACCGAAAAGGGATTAACTTATGCTGAATATCTTCATCTTCCATGCTTCTGGATCTTCAACACTAGATGCGGTAATATGACTTGTTAGCTGTATTAAAAAATTTGAAGGTGCTCTTTTGTCATTGTACTTTGTACACGAACAGTATTGAACTCTGTGCTAACATTTGGAGTATTTGGATTTTGGACATAGTGAGTTTTGTGTGGGATATATATATATATATATATATATATATATATATATATATATATATATATATATATATATATAGGGGCATGCTATAATGCGGCATACGGTAAGTGCGGCACCGCACCGTAGCCGTCTGATGCACACTCTGCGTGCATCACATGCACACAACAGTGCATCAGACGGCTACGGTGCGGTGCCGCACTTACCGCATGCCGCATTATAGCATGCCCCTATATATATATATATATATATATATATATAGAGGGTTGTTTCGTTGAGCTGTGAGCTACGGTATGAGAAAATGAGCTGCGGGTATTTTGACCCCCCTAGAAGTTTTGGAATTTGATGAAATTAGGTGAGGGTGTTGTCTAGGGTAAGATGATCATCCTCACCAATTTTCATCAAATTCCAAAACTTCTAGGGGGGTCAAATGGTCGAAGCAAAATCTGCAGATTTTAACGGTGACTGCGGACGACAGATTTTGCTTCGACCATTTGACCCCCCTAGAAGTTTTGGAATTTGATGAAAATTGGTGAGGATGATCATCTTACCCTAGACAACACCTTCACCAAATTTCATCAAATTCCAAAACTCCTATGGGGGGCAAAATACCTGCAGCTCACTTTCTAAATCGGCAGCTCACAACTCACTGTAACATTCCTTTCTCTCTCTCTCTCTCTCTCTATATATATATATATATATATATATATATATATATATATATATATATATATAAAGAGAGAGAGTGAGAGAGAGAGAGAGAGAGAGAGAGAGAGAGAGAGAGAGAGAGAGAGACTAGGGTGTGATCCACTAAAAATGCATCTTTTATTAACATGATGTAATACATAGTAGTGAATGGCCTTGTCGATTGGCACGAAGCGGGTGCCTTTGGCGCGAGTCGCGACCCCCCCCCCATCCCATGGGTCGGTTCCGTTGTACAGTCAAACACAGAGAAGAAAAAGAAACATAGAAGAGAGAGAGAGAGAGAGAGAGAGAGAGAGAGAGAGAGAGAGAGAGAGAGAGAGAGAGAGAGAGAGAGAGAGAGAGAGAGAGAGAGAGAGAGAGAGAGAGAGAGAGAATCAGGTGGGGGTGGGGACAGTGGGGTAATGCGGTGAGAGAGAGAGAGAGAGAGATTCGGGTGGGCCATGGGGGGATGATGCGGTTGGAGAGAGAGAGAGACACACCCTTGATCGTAGACAATAAAATGTGAACAGTTTCCTGTATCTTCACCATCTGTTATAACCATTATTTTTATATAGCCACCATCTCTTCCACTGTGACTCTGAAGGTGTAAGTTTTGATCGATTACTACGTGTCAAAAAGGTGCTTGAACATAAGACTGCGTCTATACGTGTGCTTTCTCTTTACGATACAAAGTATTTTTTGTGCACTAGTCGTAACAAATCAGTTAGGATGTTATTCAGACTTGAAAGGACCAATTAGAATTTCAGAATGAAATAACACTCCATGCCCTGATATGCTGAAATACAGTTATAAAACATCGACAGAGTGATTCAGGTGAAAGATATAACTGATTTGTGTGGAATCTGTTGACAAATTGAAATAGTTACACCATACTCCATTGTGAAATTCTTTTTTATTGTAAGTACCAGGGCACTATATAATGAAGGCAATCATAAAATCATCAAATCAGTAGAAAAGAAAACAATCAGTAATTCAGTCATCAAGTTAACAGTGAGTGATGAGCAATCATGCAAATTTAAATGAATCATATAACAAACTTCTCTTTGCACGTGAGTGACAATAGCGGAGATGTTGTCAATATTTTACATACCGCTGTAGTGGAGACAACCCAATTGTTGCTGCTCCTCACAAGCAAAGAAGAATCTGAAGTACATTTGCAATCTGAAATACATTTGTAATCAGCAGCCTGTAGTTCAAAGATCTTGAACTACACTTCTTTGATTGGAAATAAGAAAATGATAGTGAGCATGTTTCTACAATCCGGTCTTTGGTATCATGTCTTGGA
This sequence comes from Chamaelirium japonicum, assembly GCA_947650365.1. Taxonomy (NCBI): domain Eukaryota; kingdom Viridiplantae; phylum Streptophyta; class Magnoliopsida; order Liliales; family Melanthiaceae; genus Chamaelirium; species Chamaelirium japonicum. The sequence continues at coordinate 104,417,113 of OX393550.1, forward strand.
TCTGTACTCGAACGCACCAAAATAAAAGTTGTTTGGCTGCACATGCTCTCCCAACTTTCCGTGATGAAAGTTGGCGCAGGAGCAAATAGGTGTCAAATTCAAATTAGAAATCATTGGACTTATGTTTTTTTTGTGTACTCTAGCTTTCAATGTAATTTTCTATGATCTGTAGACACGGACACGGGTGTCGAGTGTCGACACGGACACAGGAGTCGGACACGTCAATATCATAAACGATGGATACGGAGACACGTGGGTGTGTATATATATATATATATATATATATATATATAGAGAGAGAGAGAGAGAGAGAGAGAGAGAGAGAGAAAACGGGGTATGAGCTGACAGCCCATTTGGGCATTTGGGCTGTCAGCTCACAGCCCTCCGATCGCGATCAGCTGCCGTCCGTTTAAATAAAAAAAAAAAACCAAAACCCACTCTCTTCCTCTCCCTCTCTCTCGCGAGCCCTCCGGCCTGCGCCCCCGACCCATGCGCGCCCGACCCATGCGCCCCCGGTCCCCGACGGCGCCCGCCTCCGGCCCGGCCGCCGTCCGCCGACCCCTGCGCCCGCCCGGAGGGGGCTGCCGCTTCCTGCACCGGAGGGGACGGGGCTGTCGCTGCTTGCGCCGGAGGGAACGGGGCTGCTGCTGCCGCTGCCTGCGCCGGACGGGGCTGCCACTGCTTGCGCCGGAGGGGACGGGGCTGTCGCTGCCTGCGCCGGAGGGGACGGGGCGCCGGAGGGGACGGGACGCCGGAGGGTACGGGGCTGCCGCTGCCGGGGGTGCGATCGGCGGGTGGTCGGGGGTCTGCCGGCGCCGGGGGTAGAGTGGAGGCTGGTCGGGAGGGGGGCGGAGGTGGTGCCGGCGGTCTGGTGCCTGCCGGAGGGGGTGCCGGCGGTCTGGGTCTGCCGGAGGTGCTTGCCGGTCGTCGGGGGTCTGCCGGCGCCCGAGTTGAAGGGTGGTCAGGAGGGGGGCGGAGGGTGGTCGGGAGGGAGGGTGCACACACAGAGAGAGAGATGAGATCTTTGGGTGAATTTTTTTTTTTTTTAAATAAACGGTCCGTGATCTTGATCGAAGGGCTGTTAGCTGACAACCCAAATGGACAAATGGGCTGTCAGCTCATACCCCGTATTCTTTCTCTCTCTCTCTCTCTCTCTCTCTCTATATATATATATATATATATATATATATATATATATATATATATATATGGGGAGGGATACTCTCACTAATGGCCTCTTACTAATGGCCCTTACAAATAATCATGACCGTTCAATCAAAATTGAGGGAGGGTTGAGATCAACCCTCCCTCTCTCTATCTCTTTCTCTCTCTCCATCAAACAACCCAGACCCCGATCCTCCCCGACCTCGACCTCGACCCCTCCGGCAGCCCCCCGACCCTCCCTCCGGCACCGGCGCGGCGCAGGGCGCGACGGGCGAACCCCCCTCCGGCACCGGCGCGGCGCAGTGCGCGACGAGCAACCCCCCTCCGGCCCCGGCAGCCCGATCCCCTCCGGCACCGGCGCGGGGAACAGAGCAGAGGGCGCGGAGCGGAGCGGCTGGCCGGCGTGGGGCGCGGAGCGACGACCGGGGCTGCGGGGGGCGCAGAGCGGCGGTTGGGGCTGTGGAGCGGCGGCCGGGGCTGCGGGGGGCTCCGGTCGGGGAGATCGGGGGGACTGCCAGACTTGGAGGGGAAGGGGGGTCGGGGGGCTGCTGGAGCCAGAGCCGGAGTGGTCGGGGTCTGGGGTCGAGGTCGGGGTCGGGAGGGTCGGGGTCTGGGTTGTTTGATGGAGAGAGAGAAAGAGATAGAGAGAGGGAGGGTTGATCTCTGTGGGCATCGAAATTAGCCCACGGATTGGACCCGACCCGCATGCGAACACGGCCCGCACACAACGGCCCGCATACGAATCTCGGCCCATACACAACAGCCCACATGCGAAACCTTGACCCATACACAACGGCCCGCATGCAACTCGGCCCACACACAACGGCCCACAAGCGCATCTCGGCCCAAGCACAACGGCCCACATACGCAACTCGGCCCACACACAACGGCCCACAAGCGCATCTCGGCCCACGCACAACGGCCCACATACGCAACACGGCCCGCATGCGAAACCCGGCCCGCACATAATGGCCCGTATGCGAAACCCGGCCCGCACACAACGGCCCGCATACGAAACTCGGCCCGCACACAACGGCCCGTGTGCGAAACTCGGCCCGCGCACAACGGCCCGCGTGCGAACTCGGCCCACGTGCGAACTCAATTCGCGCGCCATGGCCCGACCCAAAGCAAACGGGTCCCACCGGACCCGCAACTCGGACACAAAGAGGGGGGCCCACCGGCCCCCCCTCTTGAAAACCGTGCCCCCCTCCTCATGGAGAGGTGGGGCCGGCCATAAAGGAAAAGAAAAAGAAAAAGAAAAAAATAAAAGAAAAGGAAAAGAAAAGAAAAAATCAAAACCGCCTTGATGCGGGGGGAGGTGGCGTGGACGTCTACACAACCGTAGATCCGCGACGATCCCTCGATCCAACGGACAAGATGACGTTGTGTCGCCATCCGATCCAAAAGTGCAAACAAAAATAACAACTCGATCTTTAAAGATCGAGTCACATCTAGCCCATAACCACTCCAACTAAAAAGGAGGGAATCGGGTTTGTTTCCCCAAATAAGGGAACAATATCTCGATGGTTATGGGGGGAGATATTGGAAGAAACAAAAAGATTTCAGCAATATCTCCCCCAACCGCCCCCCTTTGCCTATAAATAGAAGGGGTCGGGGAAGGCATCAAGGGTCGAAAGCTGAAGAGGAAAAGGCTCTGCAAAGACGAGCTCCAACGCTTGAAGACCGAAGGCTTCACGAGGCATGGCAAGCATATCCTACGGGAGTCCTTGGCCCTTCAAGTCCTCATCAACGTGAAGACCTTGCACTCGGAGATCAAAGCTTCGACTCCTCGCACGAAGAAGAAAGCTTGGAGAAGAAGACCCGGAGTCGTCGCCACCCTGACTTCTCCAACGATCTTCATCAACTCCGAAGACGCCATAAGCAAAGGCCGGAGAAGAAGATCGAAGCCGACAACACCCCGTCGTCTTCAACAAAGGCGTCGACTCCTCGCACGAAGAAGAAAGCTTGGAGAAGAAGGCCTGAAGCCGGTGTTACCCCTGCCGTCTTCGTCAACAAAGCCGACGCTACAACCGTCGTGCGGAGATCGGTGCTACCCCCACCGTCTTCACCAACAAAGCCGACGCTACAACCGTCGTGCGGAGATCGGTGCTACCCCCGCCGTCTTCATCAACAAAAGCCGACGCTACAACCGTCGCATAGAGATCGGTGCTACACCCGCCATCTCCAAAAGAAGCCTTCAACTCCAATTAAGCCAAACACGCCCGGAGAAGAAGCCAACGTCACAACCGTCGCCAGGTCGAAAAAGCCAAAAACGAAAGAGCGCTACGAAGAAGCTCCAACGCTTGAAGACCGAAGGCTTCACGAGGCACGGCAAGCATATCCTACGGGAGTCCTTGGCCCTTCAAGTCCTCATCAACGTGAAGACCTTGCACTCGGAGATCAAAGCTTCGACTCCTCGCACGAAGAAGAAAGCGTGGAGAAGAAGACCCGGAGCCGTCATCACCCGATTGCTCCGACGATCTTCATCAGCTCCGAAGACGCCATAAGCAAAGGCCGGAGAAGAAGATCGAAGCCGACAACACTCGTCGTCTTCAATCAAGGCATCGACTCCTCGCACGAAGAAGAAAGCCGGGAGAAGAAGGCCTGAAGCCGGTGCTACCCTGCCGCCTTCGTCAACCAAAAGCCGACGCTACAACCGTCGTGCTAAAGCCGGTGCCACACCCGCCGTCTTCATCAACAAAAGTCGACGTTACAACCGTCGCACGAAGATCGGTGCTACACCCGCCGTCTTCATCAACGAAAGTCGACGCCACAACCGTCGCACAAGCATCGGTGCTACCCCCGCCGAAAAGCCAAAACCGACGCCACAACCGTCGAGGAAGCCGGAAGAGTAAAGAAGCCTTGAAGAGGTAACGCCAGTCGTTCGAGAAGAAGATCGAGTCGAAGCGAAAGTCAAAGCCGACGCAAGAAGCCAAAGCAAACGCACCGGTAAAGCCCGCGCTAAGGCAACGCACGTGCCAAAGCCAAGCAACTACGACGGTTACGAGCAAAGCACCGCACGTTCTAGCCGATACGACGCGAAGTCCGGAAGAACTAAAGCATCGCAAGTCTCTACCCGTCTACGTTCAAGCGCAAGCGCCAAAGCAAAGCAAAAGCCAGAGCCACGCCAAAGCTACGCCAAAGCCGAAAGCTAAAGCCAAAGCTGACGCCAAAAACACGATCGACGCCGCGAACCGACGATCAAGGACGCCGAGGTCGAGCAAGGATCGAGGAAGACACGAAGACCGAGGAACGAAGCCCAAAGCCTCCCTAGCCGAGAAAGCGCGAAGCACGGACGGGACAAAATCAACGGCGGAAACTCCTTAGCCTCTCAAAAACCCTTACCCTGTAAAGACCTCTGTCCTGGGCAACCCCTTCAGAGTTCTCGCACGAATACCACGTGGAGACGCGGATCAAAGGGACCCTCCAGAGGATCTCTCCCACAATCTCCTGATCAAAGAAAATTTGTAATCTCGTGTGATCCGCAATAAAGACGACCCGAATCTTTTTCTGCGACCACAGATTTCTGGCACGCCCGGTGGGACATCCTCTCCTTTCATCCGTACGTTTGAAGGAGTTGCTTCAAGTTCGCCATGGCCGGAACGAACGACAATACGTTTGCTCCAACAAGCCTCTCACCTATCGCTGAGTCTCCACTACTCCAACAAGGCGATCCAGAAAACCCGGTGGATGACATTCCCCCGGTAGTACGCGTCTACACTAGGCGTACTCAAACTCTTGCGGACTTCTTCACGCCAGAAACTGCTGCCGAAGATGCCCGCCAAGGCGCCAATGAGGCCTTGGTGCATGAAGAAACAAGCCTCAATCCTGGAACATCTGTCCAGAAATTTGGGGAGGACCAGCCCCAATCCCGAACCCGTTCGGGTTCTCCAGCGGACTTTGCACCTCCCTTGCCGGGGGCAAACATCCGTCATCAAGCAGAAGCAAGTCAGCGTAACTACGTCTCCGACGACGATGGCGAGGGTGCAGGCATGCAACATCGAGACGTCCTGCGACACCATCCTCCGTCCGCTCTCCAGCTCCAAGTCATGCAAATGGGTGAACACATGGCTCAACTCACCCGACTAATGGAAGAGAAGGATCGTCACATCAACACCTTGCTTCAGAGGTTGAGTGCCAGGGATGTCGCAACATTCGGTCAACCTCCTGCTTCTCCAGTAGCTGCTCCAGCCCCGTCTCCAACTCCTGCTCTGGCAGAAGTTGGCCCGGCAACACTAGCAATTACTCCTACACTTTCCTCGGCTCCCGTGCCGGTCTCGATAGCCGCGCAACCTTCAGTGGCAGCAACAATGAATGCCCAGCAAATACAAGCACTAGTGGCTGACATGATGCGTTCCCACGGCGGTAGTCTACCTCCGATCACGGCAGCATATTCGAAGCCTTACACTACAAGGATCCAGCAGCTGCGCTTCCCTACCGGGTTCCAGCCACCAAAGTTCCAACACTTCGACGGAAAGGGGAACCCAAGGCAACACATTGCCCACTTCGTCGAAACTTGCAATAACGCCGGCACATACGGCGACGAGATGGTGAAGCAGTTCGTTCGCACACTCAAAGGTAATGCTTTTGACTGGTATGTTGACCTTCCTCCAGGATCCATTGACAGCTGGGATCAGATGGAAAGAGAATTCCTCAATCGCTTCTACAGCACTCGGCGCATCGTTAGCATGACCGAGCTTACTGCCGTCAAGCAAAGGAAGGACGAATCAGTAATCGACTACATCGATCGATGGAGGAATCTCGCCCTGAATTCACGAGACCGTTTGTCGGAAGACTCGGCTATCGAGATGTGCACCCAAGGCATGCATTGGGGCTTACTCTACATCCTCAAAGGGATTAAGCCTCGGTCCTTCGAAGAACTCGCGACTCGAGCCCATGACATGGAGCTCAGCTTAGCAAATCGCGGGGACTCAAAGACCAAAGACTTCCTGAAGGTGGAAAAGAAAGACAAACCGCCGGCACCCAAATCAAAGCAAGTTAACGTCGCCGACATCGCCTCGACCTCCAAGCCACTCAAAATCAGCGGTAAGTCGGATCAAGAAAAGGGAGCTGCCATACCACCGCCTCCACCCCAAAGGCAGTCGAAGATGACTCTAGAAGAACTTGAGGCCAAAGATTATCCCTTTCCAGACTCGGAAGTCTCCTCCATGTTCGATCAACTACTGCAAGAAAAGATGATCGAGCTTCCTCCTTCAAAAAGGCCCGAACAGATGCATCGGGTCAACGATCCGCTCTTCTGCAAATACCATCGGCTGGTTAGCCATCCTATTGAGAAGTATTTCGTCTTCAAAGAAAAGATCATGGCACTCGCAAAGCAAGGAAAAATTGAGATCGACTCCAGTGATGTTGCAACGGCAAACATGACGTCCATCACCTTCGGTTCGTTTCAACCAGTACTCGTCGCTACCCACCAGAGAAGGCCCAAGTTGCGCATCAATCGCCAAAGGCCAATTGCAAAGTCAGCTCCACGACGGAAAGTCTCAAGACGACAGCAGTACGCTCCCAAGCTCACTGAGGAAGAAACGTCACCGCCCTGGGGGCAACCGTCGCCTACATCGACGTCTCTCTCAAACAAAGCTACGTCTCAACGGAATCTCCAGACAAGGTACGAGCAAAGCGACCCGGAGGTCGGTCTGTTAGGCCAGCCTTCAGGGAAATTCGACTACTACGTTCTCTATTCCAGACCTTCGCCTGTCTCAATAGAAGAAATCAAGCCCACCGGTTGGGAGTCAGAAGGCGAACCACCAAGGTCCCCAGAGGAGCAGGTCTCCCCGACCCATGAAGGACCTACAGCTGCCATTCCAGACCTTCACCTTGGTAACGAAGAATCCACTGATGAAGATGCCTGGGTCATATTGCCCCGCAGACGAAGGCCATGGATGCCAAGAAGTCGCAAGCTCGATCGGGTAACAAGGACGCTTCCGGAACGAAGAACTTACAAAAAGAAAAGCAAAGCTCCAGGAAGGAGGGGATTCAAAGTACCGCCAGCAGATCCTGATAAGCTCCTCCTGCAGAGCCCTCCAGAACCGACAACGTTGCAAGAGTTCTTCCCCGATTACTTCCTCCCGTCTGATCAGCAATGCGAAGCCTCCTGTTGCATGGTTGAAATTCACACGGCGCCGGAAGAAGAAGATAGGATCAAGCTTTCCAAAGAAAGCAACACTGATAACGAGGAGGATGATTCCGACGAAGGCGGTACTGCTGCTTACAACGAGGCAATCCTGCACTTGCCACTCATAGAAGCACTACACCTCCCAGAGAAATCTCGCCTAGCAATGGCCGAGGCTTTGACAAACCCAGACAGTTACAAAAGAAAGAAGAAAAATACCGAGAAGGACAAAACTATGGTCTCATGTAACGCAGCAATAACTTTCTCGGACGAAGATCTGCAGCTCGGAGCACGACTGCATAATCGACCTGTCTATGTCTCGGGATACATCAACAAGAAGCCGGTAAATCGAATCCTGTTGAACTGCGGCTCCGCCGTCAACATCATGCCTATCCAAACAATAAGCCAGCTCGGCATCACCACCGACCAGCTCTCGCAAAGCCAGCTGGTCATTCAAGGGTTCAACCAAGGAGGACAATCCACCATAGGGATCATTCGTCTAAAACTCTCTATCAGTCAGCTTGACACGGCGGTTCTTTTCCACGTCATTGACTGTCAAACATCATACCACCTTTTGCTGGGAAGACCGTGGCTGCACGAAAACGGTGTCGTAGTTTCTACTTGGCACCAATGCCTCAAGTACTACGAGGAAGGTCTGGAAAAGTGCATTGTTGCAGACGACAAGCCGTTCAATGAGGCTGAAGCGCATCTCGCCGATGCCAAATTTTACCAAGCAAGGGACCTTGTTGCAGAAGTCCTTCCAGCTAAAGCTCCTCGAACTCAGAAAGCTAAAAGGATGGAGCAGGACGAAGCTCTGCCAACTCCAAATCCAGTACCACCATCTAAGGCGATACACGAAGTCAAAGAAGTGCTAGCGCCAAGACGAAGAATGCGCATCAGCTCCAAGCCAAGATCCATGAAGCATACTTCATTACCTGTCAAAGCTACGACAGTCTTACGCCTCACGCCTCAGTGGCTTCGCAAAGATGAACCACCACCTTTTGCCTCGCCAAAAGGGATAGTCCAACCGCTATCGGAAGCTAATGTCATCACTCTGCAAGAGATGACACTGCCACTACCCAGCCTGGGGCAAGCTTCAAATTCGCCAAAACCCATCAATCCCTTCGAATCCAGCCAACTCGCATTCAAGCCAAAAGGAAGTTGGGGACAAAATACCGCCAAACTCCTGTTCAAAGCTGGCTACAACAGAAACAGTGCTGCACATATGAGTACGCTCCTGCCAGCTCCAATACCACACGGGATGACTAAGACTCAAGCCCATTTACTCCAGGGCGGCGAGCAGATCCCACCAAATCGGCGAGGCATCGGCTCCCGTCAAACCCCGATGGTCATCAAGATAACAGGAGAGAAGACCTTCACCTCTAACTACATTGAGGTGAAGTTGGTAGATGAAGCGGAAGAGGGATCGTCAGCCTCCAATGCACGCTCCACCAATATCATTCATCCCGCTACAAAGGGCGTCAAAAGAAGGCGATATCGAGCTCGGCATTGGACCATACCTCAAAAGCAAAAGAAGAGCGTCAAAAACCAGGCAAGTCAAAACCCCATATCAGTATTCAAAAGACTTGGGCCAATCAGACAAGCAAAGCGAAGGTCAGTATTCGACCGTCTGGGAAAGCCACCCACTGAGGTGAGAAAAATCATTCCCACCCACCCACCCAAATCATTCTTTCAAACTGCCAAAGTCCCCGACATCCTTCTGGTGTCTCTTAATCATATCGCAATTGCGGACACTTCGGTCGACGAAACTTCTACTTCGGACGACGAGTTGCCACAAGCCCCGTTCGTCCTCGAAGAAGGGGGGCAACCGCCTCTCGTGCAAACACTCCCTCTTCCAAATAAAGCTACATCCCAGCATATGCTCAAAGCAAGAGACGAGCAAAGAGACCCTGAAGTCAGCCTGCTTGGCCAGCCATCAGGTAAGTTCGACTTCTACGTCTTTTACTCTAAGCCTCCTTCGATCCCAATAAAAGAAGTCAAGCCAACCGCCTGGGGATCAGAAGATGAATCGGTAAAACCTCCAAAAGAGCAAGTCCTTCAGATCAAAGAAGAGCCTTTGATTACAGCACCAATTCTTCACCCTGGCAAGGAAGATCTTCTTGATAAAAACGCATGCGCTATGATGCCTCGAAGGAGAAGACCACGACGATCAAACTACCAAATAGCACGTCTGGCCAACCACGAGCAAGATCGGGTGACAACAAAACTCCCCGAAAGAAAGACCTTCAAGAAAAAGAGTGAAGCTCCAGAAAGAAAGACGTCCAAAGTACCTCCAGCAAGTCCGGAAAATCTTCTCCAGCAAACATGCCCAGAGCTGGTGACACTCCAAGAGTTCTTTCCCTGCCGCTTTCTTGAAGTTGATCAAAACCTCAAGGTCTCCGATTGCATGAGGGAAGTTCACAAAGTGCTCAATGAAGAAAGTGGCACCAACATCGAAAGCATGGGGAGAACCATCGTCGCCAACGGCAAGCACTGCAACGAGGCTGAATCACACCTTGCTGACATCGAGTTCCACCAGGTCAAAGACCCCATTGCAGAAGTTCCTCCAGCAAAAGCTCCACGAGCCCAGAAAGTCAAAGCAGCTGCGAGAGACAAAACCTCTCCACTTGCAAAACCAGCGACATTCTCCAGCCAAATGGTGCACGAAGATAAAGAAGCGCCAGCATCAAAACAAAAAATTCACATCAACTTCAGATCAAGCTCAATACCACACGTTCCGTTGCCTGCTCAAGCTGCGTCAGTCCTGTGGCTCGCACCTCAATGGCTTCGCAAACCAGGACGATCGCCTTCCACTCCAGCAGAGGAACTATCGTCACCATTCTCCGAGGCCAACTTCATCACGTTGCAAGAGATGGCACCACCGTTACATGGCCTGTTGCACGTCTCAAGCTCAATTGAGTCTTCCGAGTACACCAGCTACGAGCAACTCGCAATCAAGGTAGGAAACACTCGGGGGCAAAACTCCACCGAGTTGATGTTCAAATCCAGCTGCAACAAAGAAAGCACAGTGCATATGGGTTCACTACCCTCAGTTGCAATACCACATCGCCTGACAAAGACTCAAGCACGCCTCCACAAAATTGGCGAACAAATTCTTCCAAATCGCCGAGGCATCGACTCCAGTCAAACTCCAGCAATCACCAAAACTCCAGTCAAGAAGATCTTCACTTCCAACTACATTGAAGCGAAGAAGGCGGATGACAATTGCGAACCAGCGGTGACTCTGCCTACCAGCGGCAAGTCCCTCAAAAGGTACTTTGCCTAGCGCAAGGTTACCCCCCTTGCCCCAAAAAAAAAAAAAAAAGGAATAAATGAACTACGTGTGACTTGATCCCTCTCAGTAGGGTACGTAGGCAACCTGTAAAGGTTCAGTCCAACCAAAAAAAAAAAAACTACCATTCCAGAAAATGAACCCAGAAAAGATGCAAGTCCCACTTCGGGGGATCGAGAAGCCGTCAGCCTCCGTCAAGCCTCCAGCTCCCGGCGCTGCCACAGCTCATCTCTCGAGGCACCCACACGGTGCAACTCCGAAAGGCAAGAAACCACCAGCTCTCGGCGATTCGTAAGCTCCTCCCGCTGCTTTGCAAGCTCCGTTACAAAAGTCTTCTCGGTTGCCCGAGCTTTCTCGAAACGGAACTCCAGCTTCTGAAGCAACGCATGAGTAGCAAGTCGAAGTCCTAGAGGCACCGAAGCGGCCCGCCTCCCGCAGCTTACACGCGCTGCAACTCCAGTGGTAGAGAAGTCGTCAGCTTCCGACGCGTTGCCAGCTCTGCACGCTGCCTCGCAAGGTTCGCTCCGGAAACCTTCTCGATCGCCCTACCAGCTCAACGCGTCGCCAGCTTTGCACGCTGCTTTGCAAGGAGGAACTCCAGCTTCCGAAGCGACGCGCGAGTAATCTCCACCTTCTTCTGCACCCGAAGAAAGTCTACAGTAGCAAACGTGTGAAGCCCCTCCAGTCGACGTTCCTCTTCCTCAGCCTTTGCCGAGCCAAGGACTGCATCCTTCGCGACCTCCACGAAGCCAAAAAGACCGTTGGAGCAGTCACCGTGGTCAAGATCGGCAAGCAAAAGACGACCAAGACAGGCTGCTCCTTGTCAATGCTAGTAGCTTGCCTTCCTCCGTGTCGAACTCCAGAACGTCCATCTCGATGTCCTTCGAGCCGGCGTCGCCACCAGAAAAGCTCTCTCCACCTCCAGCACCCCATGGTCGTCCAAGGAACATCCAGTCCGCCTCGCTCAGCCTACCTAGGTGCAACCTCGCCAGTCGCTCTGCTCCCGCAGTAGGCCTCCTTGACGATCCAGCCGGCCTTCGGAAAGCACTCGAAGGGACGAATCCTGAAAAAGTCAAATCAAGATGCACAATCAATTCCAGAAGAAAAAAACAGATCAAGCCCAGAAGTCAGAAAAAGGCGGGGAGGGACTGCTGCAGCCCCTCTTTGCAGAAAGAAAAACCAAGAGGGGGGCCACAGCAAAAAGCGGCAGCCCGCCCCCCTCTCTCCGGTTAAAACCAGTCTCCCCGGGGGGGGGGGGGGGGGTTGCTGGCCTCCGACCCGCGTGTGCCCGCCCGCATCCCGAGCCAGCCACCGCAGCCCGGGCTTGGCCTCGACCACCTGACCTCCGGCCGGCCACCGCGTCGCCCAGCGCTCGGCCGCCACCTGTCGCGCCTCGCCGGAGCCACCAGCGCCGCAGCCACTTGCTGCGCCTCCCTGGAGTCATCTGCACCCACAACCGCGCCAAACGTCGTGCCTTTCCAGACCTGCCTGCTCCGTGTCCACGTCACCTGGCGCTCGGCCACCGCCCACACCCTACATGCCGCTCCGCGCGCCGCATGGCCTCCGCGCCTCGCGCTGCTTCACACCCCCGGCCGAGCACGCCTCCGGCCCGCGCCCCCGCCTCCAGCCCGCGCGCCGGCCGCCACCGCAGCCCCCGGCCGCGCCCGTGCCCGTCGCGCCCACGCCCGCCGCTTGGCCTCCACACCCTGGCCGCCGCCACCGCTCTCCACGCCGGCCACCGTCGACATGCCACCCCACGTCGGCCCGCTACTCCGTGCCCTGCGCCGCTGTCGCGCCCCGCACCGGCCCGTCGCTCCACGCCCCGTGCCTGCCGCTCCGCGGGCCGCCTGGCCTCCGCGCCTCGCGCTGCTTCACACCCCGCGCCGACCCATAGCAGCCCGAGCCCATGCAACCAGTGGAGAAGAAGAAAGAAAAAAAAAAAAAAAAGAAGAAAAAAAAAAAAAAAGGGAGGGGGGGCCACTGCATGCGACGCGACCCCATCGCACACAGCGGGTCGCGACCCCCCATTCTCTGCACATCAAACCAAAAAAAAAAAAGAGAGAGAAAGAAAGAGAAAAGCTGAAACAGAGAAACGGAAAGAGAAAGAGAAAAAAAAAAAAAAAAAAAAAAAACAGAAACGAGAGAAGGAAAGAAGGAAAGAAAAAAAAAAAAAAAAAAAAAAAAAAAAAAAAACGACGAGACCCCGCGCCTGGCCTCCGCGCCTCGCGCTGCTTCACACCCCCGGCCGAGCACGCCTCCGGCCCGCGCCCCCGCCTCCAGCCCGCGCGCCGGCCGCCACCGCAGCCCCCGGCCGCGCCCGTGCCTGTCGCGCCCACGCCCGCCGCTTGGCCTCCACACCCTGGCCGCCGCCACCGCTCTCCACGCCGGCCACCGTCGACATGCCACCCCACGTCGGCCCGCTACTCCGCGCCCTGCGCCGCTGTCGCGCCCCGCACCGGCCCGCCGCTCCACGCCCCGTGCCTGCCGCTCCGCGCGCCGCCTGGCCTCCGCGCCTCGCGCTGCTTCACACCCCGCGCCGACCCATAGCAGCCCGAGCCCATGCAACCAGTGGAGAAGAAGAAAGAAAAAAAAAAAAAAAAAAAGGAGGGGGGGGGCCCACTGCATGCGACGCGACCCCATCGCACACAGCGGGTCGCGACCCCCCCATTCTCTGCACATCAAACCAAAAAAAAAAAAAAAAAAAGAGAAAGAAAGAGAAAAGCTGAAACAGAGAAACGGAAAGAGAAAGAGAAAGAAAAAAAAAAACAGAAACGAGAGAAGGAAAAAAAAAAAAAAAAAAAAAAAAAAAAAAAAAAAAGAAAAGAGAGCGGAACAGATAAACGGAAAGAAAAAAAAAAAGAAAAGAAAAAGGGGGAAATAATGTTGGAAAAAAAAAAACCATAAACCCCCTATATATAGGCATAATCGGTTATTGGGATAAAGATGGGGTAAATCTCCTATCCCATAATCTAGGGGTCTATATCCAGAGCGCATCCCGATCCGATGCAACCATCGTTTCATAACAGACACAAAAAAAAAAAAGAGGAAAAAAAAAAAAAAAAGAGAAAGAAAAAGAAAAGAAGGAGTAGGAAGAAGAAGGAAGGAACCTACCGCGTCTTCGACCACTCTGCCTCCTCCACTCGATGCGCCATCCGTGTCGTCACTACCATCGGCCACGACAATCGGCTGCCACTATTGCACTCCCGCACCGAAGAGAGGCAACAACCCTCCGCCTCGCGCTCTCGTCGCCTTGCTGCCATGGGACTCCGCGCAGCAGCCGCCATCAAAATTCGCGCCATCCTCGAAGCAAAGGAAGTCCGCGACAACAAGGAAGATAAACAAAACCCTAAAAGAGGTCTTCGCCTCCAAGCCGCCAAAGCCCTTCGTCTCCCGCGCTAGCAACGATGAGGGAAAAGAAAAAGGCGGGGGTCCCTATAAAGACCTAAATTCCGCACAAATACGTGATCAAGGCCAAATGCTACGCGTTTCCCGCGGGCGCACTCGACCTTGAGGGGGCATTTGTGGGCATCGAAATTAGCCCACGGATTGGACCCGACCCGCATGCGAACACGGCCCGCACACAACGGCCCGCATACGAATCTCGGCCCATACACAACAGCCCACATGCGAAACCTTGACCCATACACAACGGCCCGCATGCAACTCGGCCCACACACAACGGCCCACAAGCGTATCTCGGCCCAAGCACAACGGCCCACATACGCAACTCGGCCCACACACAACGGCCCACAAGCGCATCTCGGCCCACGCACAACGGCCCACATACGCAACACGGCCCGCATGCGAAACCCGGCCCGCACATAATGGCCCGTATGCGAAACCCGGCCCGCACACAACGGCCCGCATACGAAACTCGGCCCGCACACAACGGCCCGTGTGCGAAACTCGGCCCGCGCACAACGGCCCGCGTGCGAACTCGGCCCACGTGCGAACTCAATTCGCGCGCCATGGCCCGACCCAAAGCAAACGGGTCCCACCGGACCCGCAACTCGGACACAAAGAGGGGGGCCCACCGGCCCCCCCTCTTGAAAACCGTGCCCCCCTCCTCATGGAGAGGTGGGGCCGGCCATAAAGGAAAAGAAAAAGAAAAAGAAAAAAATAAAAGAAAAGGAAAAGAAAAGAAAAAATCAAAACCGCCTTGATGCGGGGGGAGGTGGCGTGGACGTCTACACAACCGTAGATCCGCGACGATCCCTCGATCCAACGGACAAGATGACGTTGTGTCGCCATCCGATCCAAAAGTGCAAACAAAAATAACAACTCGATCTTTAAAGATCGAGTCACATCTAGCCCATAACCACTCCAACTAAAAAGGAGGGAATCGGGTTTGTTTCCCCAAATAAGGGAACAATATCTCGATGGTTATGGGGGGAGATATTGGAAGAAACAAAAAGATTTCAGCAATATCTCCCCCAACCGCCCCCCTTTGCCTATAAATAGAAGGGGTCGGGGAAGGCATCAAGGGTCGAAAGCTGAAGAGGAAAAGGCTCTGCAAAGACGAGCTCCAACGCTTGAAGACCGAAGGCTTCACGAGGCATGGCAAGCATATCCTACGGGAGTCCTTGGCCCTTCAAGTCCTCATCAACGTGAAGACCTTGCACTCGGAGATCAAAGCTTCGACTCCTCGCACGAAGAAGAAAGCTTGGAGAAGAAGACCCGGAGTCGTCGCCACCCTGACTTCTCCAACGATCTTCATCAACTCCGAAGACGCCATAAGCAAAGGCCGGAGAAGAAGATCGAAGCCGACAACACCCCGTCGTCTTCAACAAAGGCGTCGACTCCTCGCACGAAGAAGAAAGCTTGGAGAAGAAGGCCTGAAGCCGGTGTTACCCCTGCCGTCTTCGTCAACAAAGCCGACGCTACAACCGTCGTGCGGAGATCGGTGCTACCCCCACCGTCTTCACCAACAAAGCCGACGCTACAACCGTCGTGCGGAGATCGGTGCTACCCCCGCCGTCTTCATCAACAAAAGCCGACGCTACAACCGTCGCATAGAGATCGGTGCTACACCCGCCATCTCCAAAAGAAGCCTTCAACTCCAATTAAGCCAAACACGCCCGGAGAAGAAGCCAACGTCACAACCGTCGCCAGGTCGAAAAAGCCAAAAACGAAAGAGCGCTACGAAGAAGCTCCAACGCTTGAAGACCGAAGGCTTCACGAGGCACGGCAAGCATATCCTACGGGAGTCCTTGGCCCTTCAAGTCCTCATCAACGTGAAGACCTTGCACTCGGAGATCAAAGCTTCGACTCCTCGCACGAAGAAGAAAGCGTGGAGAAGAAGACCCGGAGCCGTCATCACCCGATTGCTCCGACGATCTTCATCAGCTCCGAAGACGCCATAAGCAAAGGCCGGAGAAGAAGATCGAAGCCGACAACACTCGTCGTCTTCAATCAAGGCATCGACTCCTCGCACGAAGAAGAAAGCCGGGAGAAGAAGGCCTGAAGCCGGTGCTACCCTGCCGCCTTCGTCAACCAAAAGCCGACGCTACAACCGTCGTGCTAAAGCCGGTGCCACACCCGCCGTCTTCATCAACAAAAGTCGACGTTACAACCGTCGCACGAAGATCGGTGCTACACCCGCCGTCTTCATCAACGAAAGTCGACGCCACAACCGTCGCACAAGCATCGGTGCTACCCCCGCCGAAAAGCCAAAACCGACGCCACAACCGTCGAGGAAGCCGGAAGAGTAAAGAAGCCTTGAAGAGGTAACGCCAGTCGTTCGAGAAGAAGATCGAGTCGAAGCGAAAGTCAAAGCCGACGCAAGAAGCCAAAGCAAACGCACCGGTAAAGCCCGCGCTAAGGCAACGCACGTGCCAAATCCAAGCAACTACGACGGTTACGAGCAAAGCACCGCACGTTCTAGCCGATACGACGCGAAGTCCGGAAGAACTAAAGCATCGCAAGTCTCTACCCGTCTACGTTCAAGCGCAAGCGCCAAAGCAAAGCAAAAGCCAGAGCCACGCCAAAGCTACGCCAAAGCCGAAAGCTAAAGCCAAAGCTGACGCCAAAAACACGATCGACGCCGCGAACCGACGATCAAGGACGCCGAGGTCGAGCAAGGATCGAGGAAGACACGAAGACCGAGGAACGAAGCCCAAAGCCTCCCTAGCCGAGAAAGCGCGAAGCACGGACGGGACAAAATCAACGGCGGAAACTCCTTAGCCTCTAAAAAACCCTCACCCTGTAAAGACCTCTGTCCTGGGCAACCCCTTCAGAGTTCTCGCACGAATACCACGTGGAGACGCGGATCAAAGGGACCCTCCAGAGGATCTCTCCCACAATCTCCTGATCAAAGAAAATTTGTAATCTCGTGTGATCCGCAATAAAGACGACCCGAATCTTTTTCTGCGACCACAATCTCAGCCCTCCCGCAATTTTGATTGAACGGTCCAGATTATTAGTAAGGGCCATTAGTAAGAGGCCATTTTGTTATATATATATATATATATATATATATATATATATATATATATATAAAACAAAATTATGAAATTGATATAAATTGAAAATTATTACCCCTTCGGAATTCGACTCCTACACGGTCTACCATTTTCCTCTGTTCACCCGATTGGAGAGGGAGAGACTCACAACATTCGGTTTAATAACATGGAGCGATGGTATCATGCCGTGTCAACACGGGTTGACACGGCTCCAAGGGCTCAATTAGAGGTGTCTCCCATATCATAGGTAATTTTAGCTAATTTGTACATAGAGTAACTTGAATTGAAGAGTAACGGTCCATCTATTTATATTTTTATTATTTCTTGTACATAGAGTAACTTGAATTGGAAAGTAACGGTCCATCTATTTCTATTTTTATTATTTCTAGATAGTGGAGTCCAATGCCTTTTAAACTCTATTTTGTGTGTTCTCTTTCCGTTTGCTAGACTTCTGCAGAATATATGCCTTGAGAATACAAAAATTTATAAGCAGAAAAGTGATACATAGTTGGTAGGAGATATATTCTAAATAATGTAATTTTTGGTTCTTTTGTGTTAGTTCTTGAGTCCTAGATAGGTTATGCATTATGAGTTGATCGTAATAAATAGAAGAGAGTTGTAACTGTAAATTTATTTTTTTATCAAATATTATGATTTTTAGTGAAGTGTTGTTTTTTCATTAATTCTAGGGCTTATGCTGAAATTATAGCTCTTCCCCCCCCACCCCCCTCTCTCTCTCTCTCTCTCTCTCTCTCTCTCTCTCTCTCTCTCTCTCTCTCTCTCTCTCTCTCTCTCTTCTGGGTGACTTGTTGGTTGATCCTTTATTGGATTTACGTCAGGCATCTATTGGTGTTATATCTGCATCCATTGGTATCAGTCGATTCAGTCCTGCATCAGAAAACCTTAAAGACCAAAACCCAAACACCAATTTGTAAGTAGAAGTGACCCTCGAAGGATAAAGACATATAACATATATAAAGAAGAAAAATGAAAAAAACAAAGGAGAAAATGGATTGGGAATAGAACCCATCAATTAATTCTGATGATTATTTTTATTAAATCTAGTACCTTATAGCAGTAGTACGACAATTGAAGAAAAAATAAAGTTATAGTTGTTCTGTGGAAAAAACTTATGTCTTGTATTCACTTCTCATTTAATACTCAGTAGATGGATATAATTTGAAGAATTTTTGAGGTGTTCTTTTCTGATCTATGTATATATGTAAAAAAACCCATAGGACAGTGGTATGGTCTCAGAGTCTTGGTTTCTTATTCGTTCTGTTGCCTTAACTCTACATTAATCAATTACTGTCTTGATGCAGTCTTCAACTCCAATGCAAACTTCATCGAAGTCCGGTCCCTGGAGAAAGGTAATTGTTTGGTCCTTTCTCTTGAGAATTAATTAACTGCTGATGAATCGTATCTACTTGCATTTGGTTCAATAGTCGTTCTGCAGTCATTTTCCCCTTTTATCAGTTATCCTTGGATAGTTTATATTGTGCCACAGGCCCTCAAGAGCAGCCTTATATAGCGATATCTTAGTTTTAGTTTTGTCTAGCTTATTATTTTTGTAGATGATGTTAATTGCTACAAATATCTGAGTTCCATTGCTAATTCTATCTGACCTAAACTAGTGCATTGTTCGGTAATTATTAAAGATGTGAAGAATCTCAAGACATTTGGTGTTTTTTTCCTGTCTAACTAATTTTCTTGGAATTGGTTTTACAAAGTTGTTCCGCGGTTTATTTGATTTAAAATTATAGCTGTGGTTTTAGTGATGTAGGTAAGGAAAGGCTTGCAATACAATCTTAAAGGAAACAAGATTTATACTCACAAAACATTCAATTTCAGCATATAATAAATAAAGGGCAGCAACAGCATTGATCAGAAAATGTGGCTAAACACATCAGATTTTATTAAAAAAACAAGGTATTCAAGTTATCAACAAGGGTCCAAATAACTCAAGATTATTTGGCCCTCCCGACATTTTATATTAGTCAAAATAACTATCCATGTGTCAGTGAAAGCCTTTAGATCCATTCACCCATCATAAGTTAGGGCTTTCATGTTAGCCCTTTTCATCATTTTCTCATCTAGTTCTCAGTATTGTCGTCTATCTAGTGCTTAATACTTAGCAGCATCTTCTCTGGGTCTAAGCATGATATGAGAGCCAAGGAGGGTTAGGCCTGTGAGGGTCTCGTTTATCCCCATGTGAAGGATTATCCACCATTAGGCTCTATCAAATTGCCTTCCCCAATGTGTAGATTAGGGTCAGCAGACACTTTGTATCTCCAGTCTTGTGAGTTAGGTGCAGTGGGATGCTCTAATAGGGCTGTAAGGGCCTTGGAATCATGTAGTTCAAATTCAAGTGTCTGAAATATAGGCTAAGTTTATTTAAAAATTCATCCCTTTTTCTATCAGTCATTTTTCATGAGGTCACCCCTTCGAGTAGCCATGGGTCTAAACTTAAGCTCTGATACCAAAATGATTTAGGCCCAGATTACTACAAGGAAAAGAAAAGCACTTTGATATCAAATATGACGCAGGAAAACTTAAGGGGACACTCTAGCATGAATGCAATGCAAAATAGATATATGCAATTTGAAATTAAGGGACAAGCGGAAATTTCTGAATTCGAACATATATGCGGTGATGCAAACACGAAATTAATCCTAAATCTAACCTAAGGCTAGTGCAATATGCCAATGTGAGGATGTATGATTTGCTGAAATTAAAGTTCAATTTTAAGCAATCAAATTATAAACTACCACACAAATCAAACCAAGAACATAAAGATTTGAGAAAGAAACCAAGATGGCAAGAAACTTTCCTTAGGATCTACCGGATGCTTGATTAGGTGACTGTTTAGGTTTCCGGGCATGACTCATTCTCCACTGGACGCCGTGCTCTACTTTGTGGGGAACCAGCAATGTGATCTTCAACCGTAGAAGACTTGTTCTCTTCTATGCCTCCATGGATGGCGATGGGAATTGAATTCAGCGGAAAAGATGTTCGATGAATGCGGATGTGGTGCTATCAGATATGGTTCTCGGGTAGGACTTGGGTTAAGGATGTTGATAGGATTGTTAGGAAGGGATGTCGGTAAAGTTTTAGGGCAAAAGAGCATAGTTACCAAATCGGGCGTTTTTTGAAAAAAACGCGTATCGATCCGAAGTTGTAGCAAACAGGAAAAAAACTCGTTTTTTTGAAAAAACACGTCCGTACGCGTTTTGTATGCGTTTAAAACGGGAAAAATGCATATAAAACACGTAGGGTTTGGTCCGGGTTTAAATTGGGTTCGGGTTTTATTTTGTTCGTGCTTAATAAACGTATATGCTATATGTTTTGAACTTTTGATTACTTAATGTTGAAAAATGACATATATACATACTTGGTATAAATTTTTATTTTTTTTTGTTTTTTTCGATGTTTTCACGTTTTTTTTTCCCGTTTTCATCGTATCTTTCTGATTTTTTCTCTTGCCCTTTTTTTTTTTTTCCCATTTTACGACTTGGTAACTATGCAAAGGAGGGGTTCAGGTAGGGGTTTCTCAGTTCTGGACAACTTGCTGTCCAGATTTGATTATGACTTGGTTTTGTGGAACTCAGCGATGAAACATTAGAGCTTTCTATTGGGTAGTATTGAAGTTTTTCCTGCTTAAATGGTGGTTTTGGTTCAGCTTTCAGGATTTACAGAAAACGAGGATAAGCGGATGCTTGGGGACCTGGGGTTAAGGATTTGTTGGTGTTTATGAGGATTTGGGAAGGGTTCATATTAAGTTTTGGGTATGTGTGCAGAGGGAGATTAGGAAGAAATAGAAGGGTATATATAGAAGACGGAGGCCACACAGTGCTCCGGGCCAGTGGAGTCACTCCAATGGGGCCTCAAATCACACGAGGAAGTCTAAGAAACTAGAAATTTTACATGTGGCCATTTTCATAATTGACAAATTTGAATTCCGTCCCGATCGCCAAATTTCATAATTGATTGTCGAGTATTTGGCGTGAGTTTTTGATGCGGCAAATTTTATTAGTGTTTTTTACTTTTTGTCTGCATGAGATTAAACTTCATAACCTCCAAGGTAGGCCTCCCTACCCACCAATCGGTCTTTAGGTTCGTTTGCATTGCCCCTCTCTTGCCAAGTTGCTTTGGTCAGGTTTTCGGCACCGATCTTGGAATGCAGGTGCCAACCAAAAACCCTTGTCAATTTTCCTATAGCCGACCCCATCTCAATGGGACAAGACTTGAATGCAGATATCGGCGATGCTGATCGGTCTCACTATTACTTTGTTAATCTGGTGATGTCATTGGAGTTAAATTTTCCTTTTTCTTCAACAGATGCTCTCATCCAAAGATGTTAATTTCGTGGGTTACACTTACAAGAACTTTGAGATCGTCAATGACCATCACATTCCAGGCGTTGGTTGTCACTCTTTCCCCCTCTCCTTTTAAGATTCGGTCGTTCATTGGCACGCATATTCCCATTTTCTTTGCAGTTATTAATTTACTGACATTAATTTTCTTTGCATACAGCGGAGTTGAAGAAGAAGAGTACCAAACCCAAGAGGCCATCGATCAAGACATTGTTCGGTGATTGATCCGTTAACCCTTTTCAATCCGTGAAGCTTCTGTATTATTGTATCAGATCCTTTCTTCTTACCGTACCGTTTTGTTCGCACAGAAACGGAAGCTACTCCGGACCAGTCGGCTCAGGGGAGCTTTATCAACCTGTTGCCCACCCACCTGGAGGTCTCCGAGAGCCCCGAGCCGTCGCCCCATTCCAGCAGATCGTCGTCAGCGTATCATCCCCTATCTCGCCGTCGATAAGGATACCAAGACTCGGCATCGCAGAGTAACTGTTCATAGCCGAAAGAAAAAAAGGAGAGAGGGAATTCATTATCAGTTAATGCAGCTTTTGTAACCCCCCAAGCCTAAGGCCTACTTCACATGTTTGTGTTTCCCTATCACCCAAGATATAAAGGGGTTGAGGTATATGGGTTTGATCCCTCCTTTTTGTAAATCTGTTCTTGCTGCTCCTATGACCTAATCCTGCCTTGAAAAGTGTTAATTCTTTTATTTTGACTTCAATAAATGAGATATGTGCTGATGGGGCGAGTGCCGGGTGATGACACGTGGGCATGATTTTATACCGTAACTCCAAAATTTATCGGCCGGCGATGCATTACACGGTAAACATCAGATGGCCCTTGATGGGCTCTTGCGTTTTGTCATTTCATGGAAAGGTCGGGTTTTTTGGACTTTGGCATAGAGGGAGTGGTTTAGGGAGTCGGTTGGAGTGCTCTTAAACTCACTTCTTACTTTGTCTATATGGTACCTAAAGAGCTCCTAGAATAGGGAAGGTGCTGGGAGTCTGTTGCGGTGAATTCTTATCTCTATGTGATGCTAGTGGGAGTCATTCCAGAAATGCCCTCACTGTTCTCTTATAATTTATGTTAGGAAGATGCTATGCTCTGAATGACCTTTCAGGCAAAATTGGATCCATGACCCAATCGAGGGATCCATGTCAGATCAGGTTATTGGCTTAAACTGACCTATAAATTGCCTGAACCTAAACTATGTAATCTTGAGTTTATCTCCCATGTTTATTTATTAATACCCCATTCTTTCATCACAGGTTACTGGGAACCCCACTAATTGCGAAGTCATCGAAAGTTTGCTTTATCCATTCCTTTGCCAAAAGTCGTCGGGATTTGTTTTCTCAATTGTTTTGTCGGAGGTTTTCGATAAGTCATTAGAAGTTTGCTTTCTCCATTCCTTTGTTGGAGGTTGGCAGAAATCTCACTACTTGCGTTTTTTTTTTTTTTTTTTTCTTTCCGTGAAATCCTTGGCGTAGGTCATTGGAGGGTCACCGGGAGTTGACTTTCCCCATTGTTTTGTTAGAGGACACCCGAGTTTGAAATGCAACTCAGTTTAAGGGAGTTGCATTTCGGACTTTTATGGGGAAAAAATGATTTATTATTTAAATGATATATTTTGTTTGAAAATTTATTGGTGGTCATAAAAATTGTTATAAAACGATGCTTCTGGATATATATGCCCACCAGATAATGCTCACCTTGGAAAGATCAAGGCTCGTGATATCATCTTTATCTTTTTATCTTATTGGTTATATATATGATGTGCCTATGCATGATTATGCACAGTTTTTTTTAAACAAAAATAATGATTTTGGGCTCTGTACGACAAAAAAGTTACCTATCATTTAGAAAAAAAACCTCTTTTATTTTTATATTATCATAAATATATTTACATATTTAAAGATTCTCGGTGACATCGGCTTGGTCCAGACCAAAAATCAACCCTTGGGGCCGGTCCAAATCCTTGTCAGATTCATGTCCTAGTCAAATCCTTGGTGATGCAGGGCCGTTTGTTTCGACGTAAGTGGCCACGGAAGTCGTCGAAGTGGTAGAACTTGAGCACTTCGGTCGTTTGTTTCGACGTAAGTGACTGCGGAAGTCGGAAGTGGGACTTCCGGTCAACCCTCAAAGGTTTCTTTTTCAACTGTTCGACTTCGGAGCTTTTTGGTCCAAAGTGAGACTTCCTCCATCCGAAAGTGAGATTTTATATGCCACATCATCACTACATAGTACTTTTTACACTTTTTTCACTTCCCTCATACCACTTTTACCCAAATTTTATGTCACATCATCCCTGCATAATATTTTCTATATTTCTGCCACTTCCCTGCATAGCACTTTCATCAAAACAAATACTGAAAGTGGTAGAACTACAACTCCTAGCATTACCACTTCCATCAAAACAAACAGCTGAACTGGGACTTCCGATCGTAAGTCCCAGTCAACACTTCCAGCACTTTTTTCACTTCCACCACTTCGTTCACTTTCTAACCGCCAAACGGCTTCTTATATGCTTGCTTGTTGCTCGGGAATTGAAAGCATTCTATTTGTGGGATTTCGTTTCTTGACTAGTACCTGAGACCTTATGTGCCTCAACAATCCAGACTCAACTTAGCTTCAATAACAAAGAGAAATGCTATTCAGCCCGAAGGTTTTTCCGATCCCACCGACCCGATTGACATGGAAGTGTGCAACTGGTGGCTGAAACCCACTAGCGACAGTTAAATCTTTTACACCACCAGTTGCACGCTGCCACGCCAATCGGGCTGGGCGGAATCGAAAAAACCGTCGGGCTAAATAGCGTTTCTCATGACAAAAATAGCCAGCTACAAGCCGGTAACGTCCATGCACGTGCGATGTAGAAGCAGTAGCCGTGAATTCGTGATACACAACGCTAATTCAACATTGCAGCACGTGGGTGATACGGGACTGTGATTGGATGCCTTCTTTACGTTCGCGAAGCCGATCCATCGATTGAACATTTGTAGGGGCTATAGTGACGCAACACATCCCATAGCCATCTGATGAACTCACCATTGAAGGGGGATTGTAGTTAGTCGTGGATGTTAACTACCGCTGGCCAAAAATTCGGAACCGAACGCGATTCATCTATCGGGGTGCCTACATCCAAGGTTAGGTGCGGTTCATCCATCAAAGGTGAGTTCATCCGAAGGCTGTGAGGTGCATGTTCCACCATGTCATCCCCTACAATAGTTTCATTGAATGTTTTGGTACTGGCAGCTTGGGTTTGCTGTGTTTGCTTTCGGCCCAATAACTATAAGTCACGTAGCCTATTTTTTGGACTACGTGACTGTTGCTTTTGGGCTGAAAGCAAACCGCAGCAAACCAAGCCGACAGCAAAAATGCACTCCAAGAGCACAGCCGTGAAACTTCGACTCTTCTCCAATAAATGAAACTGTCCATGATGTAGGCTTGTAGCCATTCGTGATGCACTCGCTGCCCACATGACGAAAATACCCCTGTGCATCGTGGCGGCTGTTTCTGCATCCCACGGCTGTGATGGCTAATTACTGGCCACTCTCGGAGCAGAGTCGAACTCCAAGAACACTGAACGAGTTATCATCTGAACTTTTTTCGGGGCGGAGGATTTGTGGTACGATGAGGCTTTTGGCATCGCCTCCACCCTTGATGAGATCGATGCGAAAGGCCTGTTTCTGCAGCTCTGCATCGCAATGGGAGGGTGGGATTTCGATGGTGCAGGGGGCCTCGAGGGGAATCGGCCTCGAGTTTGTGAGAATCCACTCCTACCCATTGACTCTTTTATTCTGTATTTTTCCCCTATGAAAACCCAGTAAGGATTATAGGTATCTGTGATGCACTTATGGGGGTTTCCTTTTTTCTTCTTCTTCTGATCTCTGTTTTGTTACTGGGTTTAATTGTTAGGATAGAATTTTATAATTATTTGATCTGTCTGCCATGTTTTTGTTTGTTTGTAAAAATGATGGTGAGTTTATTTCCATACGAATTTTGTTTTTGGGTCTTGATAGGAGGTTGTAAGTATAGTCACAAAGTTCTCCGAATATCTTGAAAATCTAGTAATATTTGCGCAT
This sequence comes from Chamaelirium japonicum, assembly GCA_947650365.1. NCBI lineage: Eukaryota > Viridiplantae > Streptophyta > Magnoliopsida > Liliales > Melanthiaceae > Chamaelirium > Chamaelirium japonicum. The sequence continues at coordinate 104,442,609 of OX393550.1, forward strand.
TACTGGTCTTGGGTAGGTGAAGAGCCCATTTTGGGAGGTTAAAAGTCTTTGACCTAGAGAGTTGGAAATTCACATGTAGAATAACTTTACCTTGGAAAGTTGTACCAATAGCCGCAAGTAGTTGTTGGATTTAATTTGTGCACAAGGATCCAAGGGATCTACAAGAAGCCATGTACCCATGCTATTTTGGCAAGCAAGAAGTGACTTTTCAATTTAGCCTTCTACACCATTTTCTCGCGACACGCTTCTCTTGTATCAAGTTGGTATCAGAGCCTGCTTTTTCCTTGGAGATTTTGTGATAGCAATGATTTCTCCATGGCGAGGCGGTAATGGCACGGTAGGGGTGTGCATCGGTTCGAAACCGACCTATTTAGGCAAAACCCAAACTGATCAAACCTTGGTCAGTTTTGAGGATTTTCAATCCGATCCAAACTGAACTAAGATTGGAATCCAATCCAATTAAAGTCGGTTTGGATTGGATTGGATGATCGGTTTAGGTTTTGGACCATGTTCTTATTGAGCCCCCCCCCCTCCTTCTATTAGGACCTAGTTCAAACTTAAAAAATAATAATTGTTATCAAATCATTAGGTCTAAATAAGATTTTTAACTGATTTTGAGTTATCCTACAGTATTGCAATGGTTGTTGGTAGCAAGGGTTAATGAGGACATATGATATATTTAAAAAAATATTATGTGTATATGCATATGTCAGTTCGGTTCGGTTTAGGTCGTTTTGAATTTACAAATCCATCAACCGATTCAATCATGCCGGTTTTTTAATATCCCAATCCGATCCGATCCTTTGAGTGTGTCGAAACCGATCAAAATTGGTCGGTTTGGTTTGGTTTGGATCCTGCACACCCCTATGGCACAGACCGAATCATGTTTAACCTTTGGTTCTGGCTAGGTGTAGTGCTAGTAAAGAATCTTAAGCAGGTGAAGAATCCATCTTTGGAGATGAAAAGTCTTTGGCCTAGGCACGCGAAAAACTACATCTTTAAATATTTTATCCCGGAAACTTGTAAATGCAAGTACTTGTAGGATTTTATTTGTGTAGGAGGATCCAAGATATCTATAAAAAGCCATGTACCCATGCAAATTTGACAAGCAAGAAGCAAATTGTCAATGCAGTATGCTATTCTATTTTCTCCCTCTCGTTTGTCTTGTATTAGCTCTAGTGCTTTCTGAATATCATCCTTATCAACTTTTAAAATCAAGGACACTAAGGGTCCATTCTTTTGACGAGTAAACTAGGTTGGACATTGATTTACCTAAGTACTCACTTTGTTCATGTTCTTTTGTCCAATTTTCTCAGTAAATGAATTTTCAAGATTACTTTTTCCCCTAGCTTGGTGGCACATTAGAGTCTCACCATAATTGGTCGGATTGATTTCCCACCACGAAAAAAATTAGAAACACTCACCCGAAGAAAATAGATTTCCAACCCATTTAAATCCAAGGTAGAAAAGAACAGAGGAAATGAATGCCACAAAAAATTTAGATGGATTTGCCCAGCAGAAAAGATCACGTGACATTTAATTTTCTGAGACATCATTGTCCTTGCCCATGAATGTCTCTAGCAAACAAATTTCTCGTCCCATTTATGTCTCGCCAAAGGAACATACCTTAATTGAACTCCATTAATGATCAAACAAGTGACTGGATGACTCTAAGTAGAAATACTCAATATCCATCAGAGATGTTCGAGTTTTCATAAATTAACAAGTGTGAAACCTGGGCGAGACATATGGGACACATGCCATACATCCGTCGCTGCCGATGTCCATTTCTACCTTGTTGCTTGTCGTTTGCCGCCACCACAGCTGCTGCTGTCCTTCATTGCCACCACCCCCGGTCACTGCCACCTCAATCGCCATTGTTGTCGCGACCATGATCATCGACTGACATCGCCGTCGCGGCCATCGTCAAGTTGCCACTAGAACAAGAGAGAGAGAGAGAGAGAGAGAGAGAGAGAGAGAGAGAGAGAGAGAGAGAATTGTAATATTTGTGTAACATGATTGTATTAATTTCATGACTTCCCCTATAGCTTTTAGTCTTTCGCATGTAATGACAAAGCTTTTAGGCCAATCATATAAAAATACTTTCGTAAATTACATAATAATTGATCTCCTTCTTTCGTAGAGTAGCTGTTTGCAATAGATTAGTCCGTAAATGGAAGGAAAATATGTTGTTTGTTTACATCTTGTGAGAACTTTTAAATTTATGTTATTGCTGAGACAGTTCATAATAATTACCTTGTTTGCTGCATGATAGGTTAGGCAATTGTTGGAGAAGAATGGGAAAGGGCATGTTATTGCTACATGCCGGAATCCTGAAGCTGCAACAGGCCTTGTTGAATTAAAAAGAAAGTTTATGGAACGTCTCAACATAATGCCCTTAGATGTAACAAATGAAAGAACCATAGAGGTAAATCCAGCTTCTTTCTTGGACGCATATTATACTCTTCTGGTTAATAGTTGCACTTAAAATTCAGAAACCATTTATGATCTCATATATTTTTTACGCTTCTATTGAGAGTTGCTTACTGATTACTGGATTGATTGTTATACTGAGATTTTTTACTTCATAAGCTTCTAAAGATCTGATTATACTGAGAATTTTATCCTTTACGTATATATGTATTTTTATCCATCAGCTATATATGTATTTTCCTAACATAGGCAATGACACAGTGCTTGATTTATATGTGAGAAAGCTGGTAAGCCTTGTATAACAACAAGAGAAATGCTATTCAGCCCGAAGGTTTTCCCGATTTCGCCGGCCTGATTGACATGGCAGCGTGCAACTGGTGGCTGAAACCCACTAGCGACATTTAAGTCTTTTACACCACCAGTTGCACACTGCCACGTCAATCGGGCTGAGCGGAATCGGAAAAACCTTCGGGCTGAATAGCATTGCTCTTACAACAAAGACCAAACCTTATATCATTGAATGGTGTCAGGTCTGGGGCACAACTCTAACGTCAAGGTTGTTCCACAAAGGATTGAGCAAATGTTTTTTTGACCGACTATCAACCTAATGTCAAACCCTCCTAGAGATTGTGATAAGGATCTTGCTTGGCTTGTAGGGTAGGGTGCTACCCAGAGGTAAATAAAGGGGGTGAGGGAGGGAGGGAGAGCAAGGTAGTAATGTAGATCTATCTTAAATAAGTTGTAAATACAATGACTCAAAGGTAAATATCAACTTTAAAACATACCCTTGTTTGTCAGATTTCGTGATCCTTCTATCTTCGTTCTACACAAGTCTAACTCTACTGCTAGCTCTAATCCTTTTAAATCCTCCATACTACCTCTAGCCATGTTATCTTAGGTTTACTTCTTCCCCTCACCCCTTCTACTCAAACTTGAAATCTCCTCCTTAGAGGTGCCTTCTTTGGTCTATGTTGGGCATTTAAGAACAATCACAATAATACCTTGTCCTCCACTGATGACACTTGTAGGTTTCCTATAGTTCATCATTAAAATCTTACCCTTCACAGCTTTACCTTACTTCCACATCAACATCCTCAATTTTGCTACATTCATCATGTAAGCAAGTAATTTCTTTATTGTGCAACCCTATGAACGATACAACATATATAGTTTAGAAAGTTTTCCTTTGATACATGTTAGGACTTAGGATTACTTTATCACAAACAATTTCAACCTTCCACTTTGACCACCCTACATTAATTCTATTTGAAATATCTTGGTCCATTTGTCCATCATTTTGATAACGGAACAAAGATAACACAAAGGAGTCTTGAAATTGTATTCCATATATTCCCCCTTTTCCGACTCTTAAGAGTAAGAACCTTTATCCTCTAAAGCTTTCCTCCACAATTGAAGCTTGGCATGATACTTTAGTATGATTCATTAAACTTCATTGCATGCAAACTGCATATACGATAATGTTTCCAATTGAATATCAGTTGTGTGCACGTGTAACAGCTGAATAAATAGATACATGATAAGGGTAGATCCTTAATGCAATGTCGCAACCCCACCATCACAGTTCATTGATTTCGCTTTTAGTTGTCAGTACATTTGTTTTTGTTCCCTCATGCATCTTTTAACCACCTAGTGTTTTAAAAGTATTTTTCTTTAAAGCACAACATATGACTTCTTGCGGCACTCTATGAGAAACCTGTTAAATTCTAAGATCAAGTATGCAACATATAGGACATGCTTTTGTTGGACTATAACGTGGAACCGTGACAAATGAAATGAATTGTTTTGAAATACATAAAACTAACAATATATGTAGCTATATATTGGATTTTATGTAAATCCAGGCATATCTATTTAAGTTTGCATAAACATAATTGCTTCCAGGATTATTTCTCTTATACAAAATTAGGTAAAAGTACTGTAAAACCATACCTTCACTGTTAACTATTATGTTTGAAATTTTTATTGATTGTTGGATAGTTCAGAAATCTTTAGTCAAAATAGATCATGCAAATATCATTTGCAACTAACAAGTCAGAAAAGTTCTAACTCTGTTTTGAAACATCAGAATTGTTGTGATTGATATCTTCTATGCTTTAAAAATGCATGCACGAAGATATAGTTCACCATTATTCAATGTTCTAAAAAGTGGCCTAGGCGCTAGAAGGCCCCCACTGACCAACCTTGCCCCTAGGCGGTGCAGAAAGTAGCCCAGGACGCTAGACGGGGCTAGGCAACCTCCCGCGCCTAGGCACTAGAACGTGTATAGATGCTATTCTATTGATAGTAATCTTGACTTTATGGTTTGTATTGTACTAAAATCATGAATATTATGATATTATCTCATAATATCATGCTTGCTTTTGGTTTTGTTAATCTTGAGTTTATAGTTATGTAAATGATACTTGCTCTTTAAAATAATGGTTGGGATAATCTTGAATTTATAGTAATTTAAAAAAATATATATAATATATAATATCAAAATAATAATTAAAATAATTTTAAAAAAATCAAACGTCTAGGCACCGCCTAGACGGCCTAGGCGATAGGAGACCCCCCACCGCTCGACTAGCGTCTAGCGCTTTTTTGAACATTGCCGTTTTTTTATTTGAAACAAATATGGAAGCTCGATGGTGAAAAGATTGTGACTGGAACCGGAAAGGTACATTTAGGAATTGGATCGAAGTCTATTCTTGATTGTGGTTTCATCAATTTACTTATGAAATAGCCTTGCTTTTAGTGGGATACAGTCCAAAGTGTTTATACTTTTCATTGGATTCTATATTTTCTCGCATCCAATATAAAACTTGGATGGTCAGACAAGTTAAAGAAGCAAAAACCCTGATATATTTTATTATAAATCGAGTCATCTGGTGGAATGTTATGTAGGTTATAACGTAAATGTTTATTGGGTAATACTTCGACCTAGTGATCCCTTGGTTATTAGTCTATCAAGGGCTCGATGAATTTTATGCACAAAGTTTTCTGGAAAAGGAAGAATTTGTCATGTTATTTTTACTGAAATTTTACTGAGCCATTGCATGTGCCATGAATCCTAAGCTGCAAGAGAGAGAGAGAAGAGAAGGGGAAACTGCAGGTGGTGGTAGTGGGGTGTGTGTGTGTGTGTGTGCAGTGCTTACTTCTACCCATCCTTTTTATTGTAATATTCACAGGACAGAATCTGTAAATCTGACACCAAAAATTGTAATGGTTATTGTTGAATGCTGATTAACATTTTTTAGCTTGATTTGAGACACATCTTACTTGTAAGTTGCAACAGAAAACAAACTATTGGATCAATGGGTTCGCTTATGCAGTTATGATTCACCACAGACTTCTTCTCTTGCTCTTTTTTGGCTTGCGGTGTTGATATCTTTTTTTTTTCTAAGATGTTTATAATTTTTCAACATTTTCATTGTTGAGATGCCACCTCTGTAAACTGCGTACGTAATGTGATTCATGATTTCTCATGGTAGGCAGCAGCAGCCAGTGTAAGGGAAACTTTTGGGTCGCTAAACCTACTTATTAATGCTTCTGGAATTCTTTCAATACCTGATGTATTACAACCAGGTTCAGATCTCTAACTGTGAATTACTTGAAACTGTGGTCAGAGCTAAGATACTGATTTTTTTTTGTTACAGATGTAATTTATGCTCAAATAACGGTAAGGTTTTAGTTATTAAGAAATATAATTCCTTAAGGCATATCTTTGACATGATAACTTGGGATTATGAAAGACCTAGGATGTATGCTGGGATAATTAGAGACACATGATGTGATCCTGAAAGATATGATATGAGATCTTGAGAAAGTTGATATGATTTGACTTTTCGTCTATAAATACATGTAAACTCTGAAGTAGAGCATAATTATTCCAAGAAATACAATCACTTATTCTCTCATCTTCTCTGCTAGTGACCATGGCTCCCTTCTCCGATAGCTTGATTATTATTGTTAAATCAACTATGACGAAAATGGTCTATAATTTTCTTCCAACAAGAAGTGTTCTTGTACCAATAAGAACATATCAAGCTGTTGATGTAGACCGCCTCTTCTCTTCCTTGTTTGTGTGGGACTCGAGGCGAGCCGCCCGATGTTGATCGAATAGTTGTGATTCATTAAGGTACTTCTCTCCCTTCCTTCATAAACCCCATGTCTTCTTACTCCTTTGATCTCCTTCTCATATTGACCGTTGCCATCGATTCCAATCTCGTTGTCATACTTGTGGGACAGCCAATTAGACTTTTGGCATTGATCTCCATATATGATGGAGTTCGTCATAGTTGTGCTCACGGTCACTACCCGTTTGTAGAGAACCGCTTCCACCGGCTTCTTTGCGTTGAGCATATTTACACAAACCGATCATTTCTTCTTAGACTATTCTTAAATTTCACACTGAAACAGCCTGGCTACTGCCATACAATAATCACATGCGGTCTTTGGTACTGCCTGCTAGCCTGATCTCTTGACCCGCCAATAGCAATTGAATGAGCCTTAGCTGCATCCTCCGCTACTTTCCTTATATTTGAAATACCTAATCAGACTTTGTATTTGCTCCTCTTCTCCACCTTCGTGTATCATCATATCTAAACTCCTAGAGCATGAAGTGATGGTCCACCACTGCGACCAAGTTGACCAACTTCCAACTTACCCGATCGAACGACATCAAGCTCAAAGATGGGCTCAATGAACCTGGGCCCTACACGAAGGGCTGTTGGTGATGCCCCTCAACTTGAATGAGATGCTCTGGATGTCCACATCAAAAATGGGAGTTGGGTCGTGGTTCTGGAATCTCTCGGCACCAACGATGGGTGATTCGAAAGGCAATGAGCCTTCTATGATTACACACAACAAAGCTCCCCGTGATTCAGATCTCCAAGGTTGTCGAGTTCTCATGATCTAGATATTGCCATGACTTCCTCAGCGACGGTAACTCCGACGGCATCCGCTCCTTCATACTCGTCATCCAGAGGTCTCTGTCCACATATTCCTTTTCTCGGCCATTATTTGGCAATTCATTCGAACACTGAAGATTTTTAATTAAATGCCTATTAGGGATGTCTATGTGTATGCAAGTTCTGAGATCTAAACTTGGCTCAAAGACTGCTCGATAGAATGCAGGAGAAGAATCATGTCACATGGACGACCCTCGTAGTAGGAAACGGTTGCAACAACCTCTCATTTGAGTCCTCTGATTTGTGTAGAGAGATGATAAATAACAGTATTAGGTCTGATCAATTCACTTTCAGCAATAGCCTTTGCAATTCGTGGTTATTGCTTCACTCAAGCATTGCATGCAGATCCATGCATACTCCAGATCTGATTCACTCAAACATAAGCTATTAGTGGTCCTTCTGTTGTTTATCTCTTTGCGTTGCATCGACTTCCTTCCCACATTGCCCAAATATCAACCTGATCTCCTCGAGCCTCCACTTAATGGGTATGCAGTTTGTCGAGAACGTTTTCATTGTGGACGTTAACATTGTCGGTGATACCTTGCCGCACAATTGATCCAGCTCCCATGGCCAATTCCCTATGGCGTTCTTGTAGGCTTTTCATCTTCAATGAATCTCCATCTCGTCGTCTGTTGCTTTTCGTTTCTTGAACAAGTTTGTCACTAGGTGGTTATCTAGCCCCCATATTCTTCCTCGGTCATCTTGTTATATGATGATCATGTGCATGACATGCTTGAAATATACAAACAGTGATATGATAAGGGAAAGACATGGGTGGTTTAAGCTCATTCTCAAACTCATATGTTAACTAGCAAACAACTTTTTAAACTCATATAGAAAGCTACTATTCTAAGCATGACTATAAACCAAATTTTAAACTATGTGTGAATCTTCAAGGAACTGAAGCGTGGTTTAAGTGATAAGTGATAAGCTAGAGTAGATACTTGATACTTCATCGCAAATCATAAGGCAGCTAAGCTAGGTTAGAAAACCATTGCAAATATAAAGTATTTAAGCAAGGTTAGAACCCATTGCAAATAATGAAGAGTATATGCTAAGAATAGAACCATTTTTAGATTGTTCAGAAGCTAAGCATAGATGGAACCTATTTTAATAGCTTAAGCTAAGGTAGAAATCATTTAAGAAGCTAAGTTAATATAAAAAACATTTAAAAAGATAACCTCATATATATAAACCATTTATGAAGCTGGATTACTATAGAAAGCACTTAAGAAGTTAAGCTAATATAGAAGCAACTTTAAGTCATGCGTAATCATTTTAAAAAGGTTGGCCTAAGTATTTACTTGCAAGTTGCAACCCTCAAGTAGGTTGTTCTAGTTGGCCGGTCGATCTGAAACCTTGCTAAGTAATAAAGAATTAGTAGGCTGGGGATGAAGGGAGGATAATTATGATTATGATGAGGTGGTGTTGGATGTAAGTAACAGTGGTGATGAAGAATTGATGTTGGAAATGGTGGATGTGGTGGTGGTGGCAAAGGGTGGTGGAGTGGTGGTGATGTTGGCTAGTGGTGAACTAGTGGTAGTGGTGAAGGTTTCTTGATGTGATGATTTGAGCTTGACGACCTTGGATGGTGGTGGTGAAAAGGAACATAATAGAGGAGAGGTGACAAGGGAGAAGAGGAAGGGAAATAAGAGAAGAAAGTATATGATCGAAAGAGAAAACGAGGGAGAGGGGAGGCCCGACTAAGTGACGAGAATGGAGCTCTTGGGGTAAGACTAGTTGGTGGGAGGGCTTAATGAAGAGGGAAGAAGGTAAAGTGGAGAATGTGGGATAAAGGTGGTATTGTTGCATTAATGAAAGTATGGAAGGAAAAAAGGGAGGTAAGGAGGCAATAAGGTGTGGTATGTTGGGGTGTTTGGTTGCATAATTTGCATTAAGTGGAGACCGGGAAGGAAGGGGCTGACCATTCATTAAGGGGGTAGAGTGAAAATTTTAGTTTATTTAGTTTAATATTTTTATACTATTATATTTATATTTATTAATTATTCTCTTTAAATTTATCTAATATTTTATTCTTACTTTTATTTTTATATTATTTAATATAATTTTTTTAATTGATTAAATTAATTGTTATTTGTTGTTGCCAGTACCACGATTCAAATCCCAGCGATTGCCCAATCACTCCAACCACCAAGTCTGAGTCATTGGAAGAAATGAAGAATATCTAACTCATGTAATTAGTGTCAACACTAATTAATCTAACTTAATTAACATTTGAACAATAATTAAAACCATAATTGATACATTATTATCCCTTGAGAAAAAGAATTTCATCCTCAAAATTCGCATACCAAATGTTTTAAAAAGATGGGTGGTACTGATATCGCATCTCAGTCTCCAATTACCAAATCATTTCGGCATTGTTGTGGTCTTGCTACAATATCATGACTATGTGAATGGTCTTGATGCGAAACACCTCCACATTGTCCAGGACCAAACCAATTGCTTCTCAATAGGCGTGTTCTCACAAAGGCTCAAGTCCTGCACTCCTGCCAATGCAATGTGTGATGGGTCCATCTTGTACCTCTTAAAAATCTCGACAGATGAAGATATCGTGGGTATTGGAGAGTCCTGAGGGCAAGGCTAAACGGTAGGCCACCACAACGACTCGCTCTAGGTTTGCGAATGACCCAATGAATCTCGGTGCCAACTTCCCTGATGCAAAGCAGATTCTCATACACGACTCCCGAGGCCTAGGCTCAGACCCAGATGCGATAGCCCATCTCAGATGGGACCTAGATATATTTATTTTTACAATTTATTGATTATTTTCAATCCTTTTTATTAGTAATTTAAGCATATGTAAAAGCCTATGATATAAGGGTTTCTTTTTTGTTTTAGGAGTCCTAAGTCCATACTTTATTTGAGTACTAGTCCTATGCTTTTGTGTAAGGCTTTGAGGTCTATAAATATGCCCCAACGCTCTCTCTTTTAGTTAATGAATTGAGTAATGAAAATTTTCGTTGTTTCTTGTTGAAAGGATTCATCTCCCCCTCGTTGGTGCCGACTCCAACGAAACCTTAGGTGTTGACTCCTAGGTTTCTTCCTTCCCCTCCCTCTCTATAATGTTATCCCTTTATATGTATCTCTTTATTTATTTCATTTATTCATCATCAAATCCGTTTAGATCCATCGAAACCTATGAAGCACAAACACTTCTTAGAGGGCCCCGTGTCGGACACGGACACGGCTCGGACATGGCCCGAACACGTGTCGGACACGGCTCTGATGTGTCCTGGTTTTTTTTTTGTCCAAGACACGGCACAGCCGTTATTTGCATGCGATGGGGGATGAGTTGGATGATTGTTTGGGGCTTGGTGTAATGGACAATTGTGATTAAGATTTGGATTTAACTTATATCCTCTAAGGTTATAACATCATAGGATATAATTAATAGGGTTTTCCTTACAAATATTAAGATAATCTTTTAGCAATAATTCTAGAACTTTGTGGATTTTGTGGACTTTATTGGACGGTTGTCATTACCCTTATGACCTCTAGTGAGGATCTCATAGTGCCAAACCCGACCCCATAGTAAATAAACTTCATTTTGCCCCCTTCAATTCAGTTTTGATTAGATTGAATCATTGAAATTACCAAAAGAGGAAATTTAGTAGTTGTCAAATTGGGGTATTATGCTACCATTGAAATCTCTTAAACATAACCATAAAGTAATTTCCCATCTAGTTGGAGCATGCTTTATGAATTATTCTTCGAAGTTAAGCATCTCTACGTAGTATTCATATATTATATATTATTTATATAAAATTATAAATATTAATTGCCGTGTCGTGTTCTTCATTTTTGAGGAAATGTCGTGTCGTCATGTCCGTATCGTGTCGTGTCGCCGTACCAGTGTCTGTGCTTCATAGATCGAAACTATTGCCGAAAAACATAAATACGTCATCCTAAAATAACCTGAACATAAACATGATAAAACTATCAAAGCCACATCGATTCATCATTAAAAACCTATCTATAACAAGCCTATATCATTCCCCCACCATTCCTACACAAGATTCACCACTTTTCATCTTCAAAACCCCCGCAATGAGCCCAAACTCAAATATGGAATACACATACCAGATTTGGTAATCATTTGATATCTTCTCATTTAAATGGTGGTTCACCTCTAAACTTTTACCATAACTTCTTCACTTCTATATCTACCTACCCTCTATGTTTCAACCCAATCCGAAAAACTGGACATAATGAAAACAGAAATTTTTCAAAAACGGAACAAATAATATTAATATTTTAATAAACGGAACAAAGGTTTTGAAATTGGAAAAAACGGAATAGTACGCCATCTCAAATGGCGTAAAACATTTACGCCATTTGAGATGGCGTAAAAATGAAGCGATGATTTTAAATGTCGAAAGTGCCCTTAGGTCTAAAGAATTTACACTATATCAAATGGCGTAAAGCCTTTGAGTAAATAAAGAAGGGTTATTTTGACTTTACCCCCTAAATTTTGCATTGAATTAGACTTTACCCCCCACATTTTCATTAATTAGACTTTACCCCCCAAAACTAACTTTCCGTCAACTCACCATCTAAGAGAAAGGGTGAGCTGACGGAAAAGAAATAAAGTTTTGGGGGGTGAGCTGACGGAGCAGGTAGTTTTGGGGGGTAAAATCTAATTAATGAAAATATGGGGGGTAAAGTCTAATTCAAGGCAAAATTTGGGGGGTAAAGTCAAAATAACCCTTTTATTTACTCAAAGGCTTTACGCCATCTCAAATGGCGTAAAGCCTTTGAGTAAATAAAGAACCCCAAATTTTGCCTTGAGTTAGTCTTTACCCCCCACATTTTCATTAATTAGACTTACCCCCCAAAACTAACTTTCCGTCTCACCATCTAAGAGAAAGGGTGAGCTGACGGAAAAGAAATAAAGTTTTTGGGGGTGAGCTGACGGAGTAGTTAGTTTTGGGGGGTAAAGTCTAATTAATGAAATATGGGGGGTAAAGTCTAATTCACGGCAAAATTTGGGGGACCTTAAATTCTTAAGGCTTTACGCCATTTGAGATGGCGTAAAATAAGGGTATTTTTGGTATTTAAAATCATCGCTTTATTTTTACGCCATCTCAAACTGCGTAAATGCTTTATGCCATTTGAGATGGCGTATTATTCCGTTTTTTCTTATTTTAAAACTTTTGTTCCGTTTATTAAAATATTAATATTTTTTGTTCCATTTCTGAAAAAATTCTGTAATGAAAATTCCAAAATATTCCATGATCTGAAAATTGGCACCTTCCCAAACCCAAATATTTTAACCTAGAGCGAGAACCCATATTTTTGGTAGGACCCCAGACTTGTGCTGCATCATTCTCCTTCTTCCCGAACTTCAAGATGCATTTGTAAATAGGAACACTCGATTGTTGATCTCGAACTCTAGCGGTCTGCGGCGGTTGCCATCTCTTCTATCTGCTTTGTGTTGCTCAAAGGTCCTCCCGGATTTGTTGGATCTTCTTTGTGGTCTCCTGTAATATCTTCGATCCCTATAAGCTCGGCCCATTGATGTCAATCAACAAATAGGTGATAGACATGCATGCCAAAGATAGCCTCATAGGGAGCAATGACGGTGTCCACTGGAAGCTGATGTTGTAGATGAGCTCAACCAAGGGTAGGTGCTCTTTCCAGTTGCCACCGAAAGTTTGATGCACACGATCACAACATGTTCTCCTAAATTTGAATGACCCACTCTTCTCTGTGGGTGAAATGTTGTACCATGGTCCCCAAGCCTCGTTGTAGGCTTCTCCCGAACTGCAATGAAGCATGGATCTTGATCTAACACGATGGTCAATGGAACTTTGCGTAGTCTGACATTCTCTCGTGCATAGATGTCGCTCAACTCCCACAAGGATGTCATCCTCCACATTGGAAGGAAATGCTTTGCATGATCCACTACCACTGTCTAAATGAAGTTCATGGTCACAAGATCCCAGTTCCACTCTGCGAGCGGCAGCGATTGTAAAGAATCATGATGTCTTCTGATGGCCTCCCTCCACCTGCTAATAGGTCTAGCACCTTAACATGAGTTCTGCAATGTCCTTCATGCCGCTCCAAAAAAACTGCATCTTCATATCATGGGACATATTGGTACTTTCGGGATGTATCATGAACATCAACAATGGGTCTCCGCCAACACTTCTGCCCTGATATCCTAACATCTTGAACGTATAGTCTCTCCTGGAATCTTAGGTTGCATCTGAACCAACAAACCACTCCTCAACAAGCTTTTCTCCTGTTAGTATGACACAAATCCCTCTAGTTGTTGGTCTTTCCTTTGCACAACAATTACCCTCTGGAGCAAAGACGGTAGGGCTCAAATGTTGCATAGAACCGTCCGAGTTAGCTCCTTCTGAGCGGTCAAGTTAGAACCCTTGGAATCACCTCCATTTCATCTTTTTCTGTACTTGATCGATTGTTTGCCATTAGAAACTGTTAAATATTCTACCTCTTTTCTAATCTATTCACTGAGTAGTTTGTTTATGGCATCATCTATTCTTGACTGAGAAATAACTTATTTTGAAACAACCATCTATTTTAATGACGAGATAGCTTGAAGATCTCACCAAAGTAACATCATTATCCCTTTTCTAATCTTGCAACTCATTTCAAACTTTTAGTGCAGAAACAACAGTAAGCAAAGTACAAAAGTCATCTTTGCTGCTTGCGTATGAGATTAATGCTGTAGGCCCCATTCTGGTGATCAAGGTAGATAATAATTTTTTTTTATACAAATTTATCATGATACTCGTAAATTCTGCATGTAATACCTACTTGCTATTTGCTCCAACTTCCTCTATGGTGACACCTGTGAAGCCGCATGGCTAACTTTTTCTTGACGATCTGTTGTTAGCATATGTGGCCACTTTTAAAGGTGGGAGGAGGCTCCGGAACCAAAAGGGAATTTGCAATGGTTGCAAATTTAAGTGCGAGAGTGGGATCAATTGGAGACAACGGCTTGGGGGGGTGGCATTCATATCGATCTTCAAAAGCAGCATTAAATCAGTGTACGTGATGACACTATTCCTCGTGAATTTCCTGTTGCATTTATACACTTGGCCATATGCAGTATATGTTGTTATTGATATAGGAGGCACTGCCATGTGCTAATATTTCCGTGACAATTCGTTATATTTGTTGATCTAGTATGAGCTTAACTATGGTAACCTGTTCATTATTATGTTGGATCCAATCATGAGGCTCCAGATGCTCAGTGATGATGCATCTGGACCGTTCACGGAAGAATAGAGAGCCGTCCGATCTATACTTTACACAGCCATGACCCATGCATCTCACCCATACAATCAGACGGCTCCCTTTCTCCGTGCACGTTAGGGAATGGCCCAAATGCGTCATTGAGCATATGGGGTCATCGCCATGGGAGCAATTTTTTTTTTCCATTTTGATGGAATGAGTGTTGGATGATGATGAGAAAAAGATTACTAGAAAACATACAAATTTTCTAAAGTAATCATAGTTGCACACTGGTGATGAAGGATTTCAGCCATTAACAAGTGTTAAGATTATAATATAAGATTATTTCATTTTGTTATAGCCTATATTTTGAATTCGAATATAGTGGATCCGAATCTCTTGGCGGTTAGATCCGGTTCTGCGTGTTGATGCAACAATGATGCTATCACATTTAAAAGAGTTAATATCTCACAAAATGTCTTTTGATGAATCTGCACATTCTTTTCTTCTTTTTCTGTTCTTGTGATTTTTTTTTTTAATCTTGATATGTGCAGTGACAAAAACTATTTCCGTCGAGTTTGCTCGAAGAAAGGACCCGATTGTGTGCATCCTACTGCATCCGGGAACTGTGGACACGGACCTCTCACGGCCATTTCAGAGGAACGTTCCAGAAGGTAAGCTCTTCACGACCGAGTTCTCGGTGCAGAAGCTGCTAAGCATCATAGACAATGCGAAAGGCAGCGACAACGGGAAGTTCTTCGCGTGGGATGGTCAACCAATCCAATGGTAGGTGGGTGCTGCCACCACCTGTGATTAATAACAGAGAGAGAGAGAGAGAGAGAGAGAGAGAGAGAGAGAGAGAGAGAGAGAGAGAGAGAGAGAGAGAGAGAGAGAGAGAGAGAGAGGAGAGAGAGAGAGAGAGAGAGAGAGAGAGAGAGAGAGAGAGAGAGAGAGAGAGAGAGAGAGAGAGAGAGAGAGAGAGAGAGAGAGAGAGAGAGAGAGAGAGAGAGAGAGAGAGAGAGAGAGATGAGAGAGAGAGAGAGAGAGAGAGAGAGAGAGAGAGAGAGAGAGAGAGAGAGAGAGAGAGAGAGAGCAGCATCTATGTCATTAATTGTTGTTTGTAATTAAAATGTATCCCTTTGCTTCCTTACCGAAAATTCTTTTTCAAGAAGTGATGTTTGTTGAGAGTTCCAAAGGTAATTTATTTTCACAAGTGATGTCTGTTGTGAAAAATATTTTGGGCAAACTACAAAAAACTGATCCTGAACTATATATCTCATTTTATATTGGCGCAACTTTTTTTTGTAAGACAATTTATGCTCTAATGCATTTAGCCACCTCTGTCAACTTTTTTTTTTCTAAGACAATTTATGCTAACATGGGGCTCCTTCTCCTGCGCACTTGTAATAACAAAATTTTTGAATAACAATTTTACCCCTACAAAACTCCTGTGGTCCTCCCTGCATGGTGTCGGACCTATCCGGTCGGTAATAAGGTGGTCAAAATCCAAACTGGAGCCATCCGGATCACCCCGCCCGGCCACAGAGCTACAGCCCCTCTATAGTATGCATGGTCTCCATGGTCGGAGCTCGTCCTGGACCACGAAGTCCGCCAACGCGGAATCGGCAAATCTCGGCACGAACGAACGGTCTCCGGTAGTTCTCTTTTGCGTCCTCTCTGCATTGATGGCACGGGGGGAGGTCGGCTGGTGATCGAGCGCCGCGCTGGAGTAGTGCAAATCCCCCAAGCTTTGTTCTTTGTGAAAGAATGGGTGGTATATCATTTGTAAATTCGAATGCCACTTTGAATATTTATGTGATAAATTCAAATGCCACTTGATCTGTAATTGGACTTTGGTTAACGTGAGGTCCTTCTCTCGCACACACGTAATACCAAAAATTTTAATGACAGTTTTACCCTTGCAGATAAAGTGAAACAATCGTAGCAAAAGAATAACAATTATTAAAGAGCAAAAATCTGTTAGTTTTGGCTAACATGAGTTTCTTTTGTTGTGCACATGTAATAACAAAAAATTTTAAATGACAATTTTTAGCTATATATATAAAGTGTATCAATCTTAGCAAAAAAGTAACAATTGGTAAAAAGTAATAATCTGTTACCAAAAAGTAACAATTTGATATGGTAAAATGCATTAATTGTCGATTGATTGTAGCGATAGTTTTGCTCATTTAGTCAAAATATGATTGTCTTTGTGATAAAAAATGCATTTAACTATGCGAAACCAAGTCAATTCTATCTTTCACATAAAAAGTAACAATTAAGCAAAAAATAGTAACTATTTGGTCAGTTGACAAAATTTTTTTTTAATAAAAATATACAAAATTAATAAATAAATTTATTTGTGGTTTTAAATCGACAAGCTGGAGTGATTTTAATTGATTTTCATGTAAAAAATGGTTTGTGTAAAGTTGATAGTAGAAAATATAAATTTAATGAACTTGGACTGGACACTATTGTCCTTTTTTTTCTATTTGGTTCGACGGAGTTTTGGAAAGGAGCTATTGCAATACGAAACTTGTAGGAGGGCTTATTGCAAGTTGATACCTTTGTCAAGAAGCTATCACTAAGTCCCCCTTTATTTTTTTTTTTCATTAGGCCTCAACTTTAACCATCTCGGCTACGTCCTTGTTTTCTCTCAGCATCGAGATCATGTCACCCAAGGGTGGTTCTTCTTCATAGGAGCAGTGCATGGTCTCTTACTCATACATGGCCGGAGTGCTCTCTTCTATCCCATCATAAACCAAATAAGAAAATGAGGCCTAAGGAAAAAAAAAATTCAATAGTATTTTCTCTTTCTCCCTCAAATAAATAAATAATATCCGGATGAGTGAATCGCAATCACTCCAGATTGCATATTTCTTCGGACGGCTATGATGCCGTCTATGCCAAGTGACGAGCATCAAGTTCATCAGGGCATTGTCTAAAATTCAAAACTTTAACGATATAATTTTTTTTAAAAAAATTAATTGAAAATTTTAGATGGTACAAAAGGTTCGCACAAGTCATATATGTTTCGATGGTACAAAATTCTCATTGAAAATTTCCTCGATCCATATGGAAAATTATTTTTCCAAATTAATATTATTGTAATAAAAAAATTCCAATCTAATATTATACCCGGGGAATAGGGGTGGCAACTAGTCGGGTTTGTGTCGGACCTCACCCATACCTTTACCCATATCCAAACACATCGGGGTACGGGAGATCAATACCCAGCGCACACCCATTCGGATATTGGAAGGTCCATACTCAACCCATACCCAGTTGGGTTTCGGATATGTATCGAGTGTACTGTTATGTTTTTAATCATATATGTTTTTAAAAAAAATTTACACAACTTAATGAATTTTGTATGTGTACTTTCTAATGGACACAATTCTCGCCATACAATGTTCGAAATCAATACAGAATTCTTATTATACATGGAATGTCAAAAAATACACAAAGCGAAGGCCGAAGACACGTCCGTCGGAAACTCATAGGCTAGGCAGCACTGATATAAATTTAATATGCTACTATTAAATCTATTTAAAATGTAGGTTCATGATCATTTTTAAAATTTAAACAGCTTTCATATTTACTCGATCACGTCAAGTGTGGAGCTAATGTCGAGAAAGAACTATCAATTCTCTGTATCTAGCAGAGGTGAACATTAATGGTTATCTATACACGATGGAGTATCCTTAATGAGGTATGAAAATAGTTGCCTATCAACTCCAGGTGAAGGATAGAACTTTCACATGTAGGTCATGCTTGTTAAAATGTCTCTCTTTGTATGATTGTTTTGCCGCTTTTATATTGTGTATACCATTAAAAGCACAATCAAGTAATTTATATTTAGGCCAGGGTGTATGTCATCTATATCTATATATCTATACTAAAATGGAAGCCTCTCTACCATGTTGTGACACGTGGACGTCTTTTAAAGAGCTAAAATTCTTCTTCCATGTGTGAACGCGACTCTCTTTTAAATCCATTTGAAAACCTATCATAAAGATGATAAATTTTCATTCAATGGCATGTAATGGTCATTTGATGCTAATCTCTCTTTCTCTCTCTAACAAGTGAATCACACTCGGTTCAGATTTCACACTTCGAACGTCTTTCCAAATGGCGTGCATCAAGCACATTCGGGCATTGCCCGGGTTTCTTACTAGTATTTATATATGTTCAAGCTGTGATCTAGGATTTTGATAGTATTATATGGTCATGATGTTATCACTCTTCAAATCATAATGACGATCCTCTTCTTTATGTGACAAATATGAGTCCTACGTGATCAAAATAAAATCAACTTTCAATAAGTGTTGTCTTTAGGTTGTGCTTTGTTCTTCTTCAATAACTGCCACTACTATGTATTGTTCGAAAATAATGTATTAGTTATTAGTATTCTAAATATTACAAACGTATTATCTCATTGTATTGTTTTCGGTGCTCATGATTTAATGTGATGGTACTGGATCGTAGCATATAAATAAAGATGCAAATTTTCTTTTTTTTTTGAGATCGGCTTGTGTCCTAAAACTTTTCGGGCAACCTTCGGCCTACTTCAGGTTCGAACTAATCCCTCCGAGAGAGGAGCCCTACCCACTCGGCAATTCCCACTTCACTCTTGGGTAAGAGGGGAGGACTCTTCGAACCCACAAACCCCTCACCAAAGCCTCAGTTACTTTACCAACTCTCATCTCCTGGAGGTTAGAATTTTGATATATTTGTATTCAAGACAACAGGCTGTCCCAATTCAAGGGAAATTTTATTCATACCCCAAAAATTTTATTCAAAGGCCCGACCCGAGCCCGACCCATTTAAAGCCCAGCATAGGGATAAGACAAAATAACCAGTAAGTTAACCAGACATCCTTCCATTAAAGACCATCACGGGGTTACATGATTACATATAGAACCCAAAAAGAAGGCTTATTAGTTATTAATCCCTTTATTCATCACTAGAGACGAAGTGGATCGATGCATGCACTACACCTCGCGGGTCTCTTCTACCTCACTTGATCCTGCGGAACATTAACAACCATGCATGCATGATTAGAGCGACGTACTTAACGTAAAAGAGCACGGGAACCAAGGGTGGCGACATGACAGGACTCACGTGTCACAGTTGGTGTTGAGGGAGATGGGGAAGCCGACGTTGATGCCGCAGGCGCCGGGGACCTGGCCGAGCAGCCGGTCCTGCACCCCGGGGAACGACCTCACCCCGTTCTTCATGCACTGGCAGATGCCGCGGCGGGCGGCGGTCGTGGTCGCCTGCCGCGCCAGCTGCTGCAGGCCCCCGCAGCACGGCTGCGGGGGTTTCACCGCCCTCCCCGTCACGAACCCGATGCACGGTGCGGACTTAGCCGCCACGTCGCCACAGCTCACAGCGGCGCCGGCGCCCGGGTGGACGAGGAGGGCGGAGAGGGTCAGGAGGAGGAGGCAGAAGGACGTGGCCGTCGCCATGGCTCGTAGCCGTTGATGGGCTCGATCGGGAGAGGGTTTCGGGGACGGTTTGAAGGCGGTGAGGGACTGGTGGGGTTTAAATAGGAGGTGGGGGGTGGTGTTGGGTTTTGGAAGTTTGGCATTCCAATGCAGTGCTGCTATGGGGTCAGTCGGCACGGGATCCGATCAAGATAGGTTAAAGCCTAAATTGAATCAGAACCTTTCGTTACATCCAGCCAGATCGGTGAATCACACTCAGTCCTAAATGACGGATAAAAAGAACGACTGTGGAATCGACCTATCTTGATCCTATGTGGTTATAACCTCATAGGATTGACTCAGAATGCTGTCTTATTCTTTGTATTGGGAACGATGAGTGCATTTTTGCTGCTGGCTCCGTTTGCTGTGTTTGCTTCCGATCCAATTGTAGCGTGCCACGTCGTCCATTTAAAGAGGCATTATGTCGATCATGAAGTGGCACATTACGATTGGGCCGGAAGCAAACGTAGCAAACGGAGCCGACAGCAAAAATACACTCGGGATCGATTTCTTTGCCTATGGGAAGGATTAAGGGAGAAGCCCGATCAGGGGTTCGACTCCTCTCCGCTGATGATCATCTCCCCTATCGATTGCTGGCATTTTGGGAAGCAATGTGGCGATCCGAAAACCAACGGTCACGATTTAGGTCATGGGATGAGCCCAAGGGGGTTGCCACTACTCCCAATCGCCGCCCACCATGCATTTGTCGCCGCCGCCTTTAGTCATCGTCCCCAGGGTTCACCATCTTCGTTGCTGACGACCGATCACCCGCCGCTGCTAGCCACCACCACCGTCGGCGCCGACCCCTGCCAACCACTAGCTAACCATCAGTGCCCTGCCGATAACTGGCAGGGGTTGTCGCCGAAGGCAGCAGACGAGGAAGGTGACCGATAGGTGGTGGTTGACAATCGGAGGTGATGGCATCCCCCCTTGGATCCATCCCATGATCTAGATCATGATCATTGATTTTCAGATCGTCACATGTCGCTCTCAAATGTTCAACGGCCGATGGTGAGACGATCATCAGTGGAGATGAGTCAAAACCCCCGTCAACTTAGTAGTAAAGTACGGTCAAAAATATTAAAAAAAAAGTTTAAATTGTTATGAAAGGGTGTGTCTGTCTGTCACGCCATAACCGTCATGTGTGAAGAGTTGTGACCCTCTAAGAAAGGTGTACCTCTTTGAAAGAGTTATAACTGATCGGAAGAGTTGTCTCTCTAGAAGAGTTGTGTCCCTCCAGAAGAGTTGTGTCTCTTAAGAAGAGTTGTGTCTTTTGCGAAGAGTCACATAGAACTTTATAAATATGTACCCCCTTGTGTATTGAATTTCAATTGGAATGAGAACATTTTGGTGGTGGTTTCTCTCATGCGTGATCGATCTCTATTTCTCTTTGGATTACAACACGTTATCAGCACGATTTTGCTCACGGAAAAAAAAATCGCATAAAGAGAAGAACGAATCTCATGGCAACAATCCTCCACAGTGACAACCTCCTTGCAAGATATGCCTTAAACCATCTAAGACTATACCCTAGCAACGTCCGCCCAAGCGGATGCGACGATCCACCTGAGCAAATTGGCCGCTCGAGCGGTTGCAATAACTTCCTGAGCGGTTTGGTAACAATTGGCCCACAAACCAATGTTTCGGTTGGGTATTAAGGGTATGTACATCCCTATAAATCTGGCCAGGCCTTAAATCATATTTTATTTATGGTAAATATCTTTTTGGTTCTATAAGAATATATCAACTTATTTGTGATATATGAATGGCTATATATGAATGGCAATTACATAGATCCAATATGTCGAACTTAACGAAACTTGAGTTCATCGCACTTGATATTTCTAGAAAAAATTACCTATCCTAGATTCTGGATGCCGAGATTCATCTACATGCGAAAAATCTTGGTGAAACAATCAAAGAAAGAAATGAAGCATCCTAGCAGGAATGCGCCAAAGCTTTGATTTTCCTCCGTTATCATCTACATGAGGGTTTGAAAACTGAATACCTCACTGAAAGATCCACTACTCCTCTGGAATGCCTTGAGCGAGAGGTATGACCACCTAAAGATAGTCATTTTGCCCAAGGCTCGTTATGAATGGATACACCTACGCCTATAGGACTTCAAGACTATTGCAGAATATAACTCTGTATTATTTAAGATAACTTTCCAACTAAAGTTATGTAGGGAGAAGATCACTGATGATGTTATGCTGGAGAAGACATTCTCCATATTTCATAACTCTAATGTGCTCTTGCAGTAGCAATATAAAAAGCGAGGATTCCAGAAGTATTCTGCATTGATTTTTTGTCTTCTTGTTGCAGAACAAAATAATGAACTCTTGTTAAAGAATCATGGATCATATCCCACTGACTCACTTCCCATACCGGAAATCAATAAAATTTACTTTCATGGTCATAGGAGAGGTCGAGGCCGTAAGAATATTCGTGAACATGGACGTGGTTGTCCACGTGGGTGTAGGTATTTGCATGAACGTGGTCGTAGTCATGGACAAGGTCATGATAATCAAGACCAGAAAATTGATGATACCATAGATGACACCTAGATGAAGAAGCGCCGAAATAATGACACTGTTTGTTACCGATGTGGAATGACTGGATATTGGTCTCGTACCTGTTGTAATCCGAAGCATTTGGTTAACTTATATCAGGCTTCGATAAAAGGAAAAGAAAAGAAAGTCAAGATTAATCACATCAATCAATCCGTTTCGGAGGCAGGATCGACTCATTTTGATGCCTCAGACTTCTATGAAAATTCAGATTTACTAGGGGAGGATTGTCTTGTTGATATGATGAATAACTTAGTTAGAAGCTTACTCTATGACATTTATGTATTTCGAACTATATAACTATTATGTTTGCAATCGATTGTAATAATTTATGTTGAGTCTATTTTGTTTTATCTATTAGACTATTGTTCTTGCAAAGCAATTATAATATTTATTTAGTTTATTTGCTATGAACAGATAATCGTCTCAAGGGCATAAACAATATGATGCAAAGTTTAGATATGTCATCCAAACCCCAGATAGATAAAAAGGATTTATGCTTAGCAGACTCTGCTACCACACATACAATCCTGAGAGACCCGAAGAATTTCTCTCACTTGACATTAACTACAGGTAATGTCCATACAATATCGGGTTCTGCTAATTTAATTGAAGGCTCTGGAAAAGTAACCATCGTCTTAGCAGAAGGAACGATTTTAAACTTTGATGATGCCTTGTATTCATCTAGATCCAGAAGAAATCTACTAAGTTTTAAAGATATACGCAAAAATGGGTATCATATTAAAACTATAAATACGAATGGTACTGAATATCTTTGCATCACCTCTAATACCTCTGGTTAGAAGCTAGTATTAGAGAAATTGTTTACTTTATCATCAGAGTTGTATTATACAACCACCAGAGTAGTTGAAGTGCATGCCATCAAAAATCTGAAGTTTACAAATAAAAATGCATTTATGCTTTGGCATGATCGTCTTGGTCATCCAGGTTCTACCATGATGAGATAAATAATTAAAAAATTTTATAGACACCCTTTAAAGAACCACAAGATTCTATTACCTTCTGATTATCTTTGTAATGCATGCTCCCTGGGTAAGTTGATCATTAGACTATCTCAATCCAAAATTGTACAAAATCTCTTGCATTCTTACAATTCAAGGAGATATTTATGGTCCAATATATTCTCCTTGTGGACCATTTAAATATTTTATGGTAATAATTGATGCATCTGCTAGATGGTAACATATGTGTTTTCTATCGACACGTAATGTTGCATTCACACGTTTACTAGCACAGATCATCAGATTAACTCTCAATTTTCAGAATATCCAATTACATCAATCCGATTAGATGGTGCTAGTGAATTCACTTTTCAAGCATTCAATGATTTTTATATGTCAATGAGAATAGATATTGAGCATTCTGTTGCTCAAGTTCATACCAAGAATGGTATGACTGAGTCACTCATTAAGCGCATCTAGTTGATCGCGTGACCTTTACTTATGAGGACTAATTTGCCAGTATATGTATGGTATCACTGTGTATTGCATGTTGTGGCATTAATTCGTATTAGACCGACTGCATATCATAAATTAATACTCACCTTATGAGTTTGTACTAGGCAACCATCCAAATATATCTCACTTACGAACCTTTGGTTGTACCATACAAGTTCCTATCTCACTTCCTCAATGCACAAAAATGGGTCCACAACGTAGACTCGGTATATATATTGGATTTGACTCATCTTCTATAATTAGATATCTTGAGCCTCTGACGGGCGATATCTTTACTGCACGATTTGCGGATTGTCATTTTGATAAGACAGTTTTCCCATCATTAGGAGGAGGAAAGCTACAACTAGAACGACGTAAAATTTCATGGAATACACTATCACAATCTCATCTAGATCCCCGCACCACTCAATGTGAGACAGAAGTGTAGATAATTATTCACCTCCAAAAGATAGTTAATCAGTTACCAGATAGTTTTAATGATGTAGCTAAGATAACAAAGTCTCATATACTTACTGCAAATATTCCGGCACGGATTGAGATCCCTGTAGGACAATCCGTAGGTACAACGGCTAATGAATCATCCAAAGTATGCTTGAAGTGTGGACGTCTAGTTGGTGCACACGATTTGACTCCCCAGAAGAGAAAATTAAAAATATGTAATTCAAAAGAAGTAAGTGCTGCTAAAGAAGCTACACCCATGACTAAGGTAATAATAATACCCATTAAACAGAAAGTCCTAGAAGTGGCACTAGTCCCAGAAGAGACATATGTGACGACCAAGATCCAATAGGCCAATAGCCAAGAGACAAGACTCCTGAGACTGTGATGCCAAGATGGGTGAGGTAAGGTGAGGTAAGGTGAGGTGTACAAGGCCACGTGTTAGCCCCACATCGCCTGGAGAGAAGGAGATCCTGAGCTACTTATATAATTTTCCTTCCCAAACATAGAAGACGCGTTTTAATACCGTGCGACGCTACGGAATTCGTAAGAACTCTATAGTTAAGTGTGCTTGGGCAAGAGTAGTACTAGGATGGGTGACCACCCTGGGAAGTTCTCGTGTGGGCACGGACAAAGCGGATAATATCTTGTGTGTTTGGGGCGGATGTTACAAGACATCAGTCCCAGAAGAGACACATAGATAAATGAAGAGATCTCGATAAATTATATATATACAAAAGAAAAGTGGGATAGAAATAAGCAAATTATCGATAATGTATTTGCCTTCGATGTCGCTCTTGCCATTGATAATGAGGATCCTGAACCACACTCCGTCGAAGAATGCAGACGTAGAGATGATTGAACAATATGGAAGGAAGCCATCTAGTCAGAGCTTGACTCACTAGCAGAATGCGAAGTATTTGGATCAGTAGTCCTCACACCAAAAGATTTGAAACCTGTGGGATATAATTGGGTGTTCGTAAGAAAAAAATTTGAAAAGAACGAAGTTGTTAGATATAAGGCACGACTCGTAGCTCAAGGATATGTCCTCGGCACATGAGTTCATCCTCTTGTCGCTTCTTTCTTTCAGTAGCACGTTCTTCGGGTTCTCCTTCTTCATATTCCGAAATAGCCGGAAGATCAGGATTGAGGATGTAAAAAACCATCAACGCCGTCAGAAGAAACTTCAACTTGTTTTGCCAATAAGTGAAGTTCGTCCTATCGAATCGGTCGAGACCAATGAGGTCTTGGTTCATGACTTTGATGGTGGCAACAGTAGTGTTGGTCTATATTAGAGATAACATTTTAAGATTGTTGGACAACTTGTGGACCAGGATCATGGAGATAGAGACAAAATCAATCAAAGACCGAAGCGCGTATAATTCGCTTACCTTAAAGCGTTATTTTCGCCCACTTGTTGCTATCGGGTCTCTCGCGAATCGCTCGCAGGATACGTCAGCCTTTGTGAGATTGCACCCATCAATGATGAAGAACTCACTATCAGGAATCTGTGACACGGGTTTCTCTGGCAGAGAATGAAAAAGAAAGAAGAAGTGGGTTCGGAGTTCGGGATTCTCAATAGGGCTGAAATGGGCCTGGTAATATAGGGCTCGAGGCACCCCCAGGTTGCCAACGGATGCATCGGTTCGCGAGCCAATGGATGCTAATCCGTCTGGGCGGATGGTTACAATCGCTCGAGCGGGTGTCCCGTCTGTTCGGATCTTCACATCCGTTCGGGTGGATTGTTCACAACCACCAACCCGAACAGGTGTTTCTGGCACCCTTTTGGACCTAACCATTATCCTTGGCACCCTTTGGGTCTAACCACCCAAACCGACACCCTTTGGAGCCAACCGCTCTAGGTTGTAACCATCATACCAATTCGGCTCGGATCCGAGTTAGCTCAAATGGACTAAGCATATTCTAAAAGAAAGGCTCCTCAAACGACTCACGCTGATTCGTCATGCAAAGTGCAAAGTGCACCTCTAAACGCCCACACACACATGCACCACATTGTCAATCGCACATCGCACAACACCTCGTGCTTGGTGCGTTACCCATGGTCTTCCTTCTTGTTAGTCACTCACTAACCAAGAAGTTTCAACAACTTTGTTGAAATAATCCCAACTAAAATAGTTAAATATCGAACAAATTTTGAAAATCTTCAACAACCCGGCTCCTTACGATAATTCGATTTGTGCTAAATGCAAAGTGCACCTAATAAGCGCCAAAACCCCTATGTGGCTCATGCACACAACAAAACCCTTGTTTATCACTCCATACAAGTGAGTTAGAGAAGCTTCCATATAAATATATACTCATCTCACTTCTTTACCCCAAGCAATGTGGGACTAAAGTTCACATCAACCAAAAAAACTTTTGAGAGAATATGATGAAAATACATTTTTGTTTGGCCAAAAGGTTTTTGATGGAAAGTTTTGAAAACAAAAAAAATTTAAAACACATATGAGACAAAATTGATAAATTTATAGCTTATCATTTGTCTCCTACCAAAATTAAAAACACTCATATTTTTGAAAACCCACAACATCACTTGTATTTAACTAAATCCAACATTCTCTCTAAGGGCATCACCAATCCTACACCAAATAACCTATCATATTTGAATTTAGTTGCTAGAGAGCAAATAAGCTGCTCCAATCCTACACCAAATTTTGATCAAATTTGATTTCCACCAAATTTATCCATCAGATTGGTAGGGGTCGGGAGCCACCTATCAAATCCCAACGGCTACTATCCAGCTAATCCATACCCCCAACGGTCATATTCGAACTCTTTAAAGCCTCCTCCCCCGCCCATTTCATCCTCCACCCCTTTTTCCTTCGATGACCGTGATCCTCTCCGGCAAGTACTTGCAGCTCCACTAAGGTGACCGTGATCCCCTCCGGCGAGCACATTTAGCTCTACTCCAGCTATTATCTAGCTCAGATTTGGTATAGGATTGGAGTACTCCACATCAAATTAGTTTTCATATGATTTGTTGTAGGGTTGGAATGCTCCATATAAAATTGAGCTTTTAACCAAATTCTAAATCAAATCTGATGAAAATTTTGATGGATTGGAGATGCCCTAATCAATTCAAGTTTTTTATTGGAAAATTTTATTTATACACCAAAATTACCGAAGCTCATCTCACTTCCTCCCGTTTCTCATTTTTGTGTGGGGCATGATCAACATGCCCTCCATCCCCTATGCACACCTCATCGTCTCTCCAACCCTCCATAGCCCATCTCCCCCAACACAAGAACCTACGTAGTTGGAACCTTCTTCACTTACGCCTCCATCGAGTTGGCTTTTCCCTTTCCTTCCTTCTTCCCCTTGTTCGGGACTCGGACGCCTTTGATGTTGGACCCTAACACAGACACCTCCATCAACCTCCGTATCCCCTTTACCTCCTTCCCTACCCTTCCACCTTCTCCCTTCCCCCCTCCTTCCACCTGATAGTTGCATACTAAACTTCATTCGGTAGAATCATGCCGAATATTCTACACTCCATTCAGCAGAATCTGACGAATATTCTGAACTCCATTTGGCAGGATCGTGTGGATCGATATTCTCCCACCAAATGAAGTTCAAAATATTCGTTAGCATCTTACTAAATGAAGTTTGGAATATTCTGTATGATACTGTCGAATGAAGTTATGTATTCTTCGATAATGAAAAAGGAGGGAAAGTAAAGGGGAGGAAGGAGGGAAGGCGTAGAGGAGACGCCGACGTCGAAGGCGATGGTAGCGTTGGTGTTAGAGGAGACGTTAAAGGAGACAGACCCCCCACAATGGGAAAGAAGAAGACGGGGGAGGAAACTCGAAGAGCCGGTGACGGGCATGCCGGTTAGGAGGTGATGAGGTATGACAGAAAAACCCGGTTATAGAGGAGGGTAAAAAAAATTTCCATGAGAAAAGGGGGGTATACTCATCATTTTTGGTGGGTGAATAGAGTTTTCCATTTTTATTCTTTTCGCAAACCAAGTACTCAGGCATCCGGTCCGGAGTGTGGAAGGATCCACCGCCAAGATGGACGCCGGCGGACTGGACTCCGACGGGCGGGGATTCTCGAGCGCGAGGGAGATGTGGAGAGAAGAGCTCGGCGTCGGAGAAGGAGCTGAAGACAACGGCGCTGCTCCGGCCGCCGCCCCCGCGACAAACAAACGCGGCGAATGGTATCAGAAAGGCATCGCCTACTGGCAAGTAAAGCCCCACCCACCCTTCTCTTCTCGTTCCCCGCATAACACCATGATTTCACAAAATCCTAGCTTTTCGTGCTCTTATTCCCCACCTTCGTTTTGGGGTTTATGCAGGGTGTCGAGGCTTCCGTTGATGGGGTTCTTGGAGGCTATGGGCATGTCAACGAGGCTGACGTCA
Source organism: Chamaelirium japonicum (assembly GCA_947650365.1). Lineage (NCBI taxonomy): Eukaryota > Viridiplantae > Streptophyta > Magnoliopsida > Liliales > Melanthiaceae > Chamaelirium > Chamaelirium japonicum. Next base: position 104,471,599 of record OX393550.1, read on the forward strand.
AGGGAAGCGAGGCCTTCCTCAAACCCCTTCTGCTCAATCGTTTCGGAGGGGCAAAGCGGCATCTTGTAGCCCTCGGTACTCTCTCTCTCTCTCTCTCTCTCTCTAGATTTGAGACATTATAATCTTGGTTTTAAATGGGGTTGAAACTTGAGCGCAGAAGCGGCAGAACAGTATGGGATTTGGTTTGATTGCCAATGAGAGTAAGGGTTCTTGGACTTCATTACCGGCTCTCTCTCTCTCTCTCTAGATTTGAGACATTAGAATCTTGGGTTTAAACGGGGTTGAGCACAGAATAGTATGGATTTTGGTTTGATTGTCAATGAGCGTAAGAGTTCTTGGACTTCATTACCGGGTCTCTCTCTCTCTCTCTCTCTCTCTCTCTCTCTCTCTCTCTCTCTAGATTTGAGACATTAGAATCTTGGGTTTAAACGGGGTTGAGCGCAGAATAGTATGGATTTTGGTTTGATTGCCAATGAGAGTAAGAGTTCTTGGACTTCATTACCGGGTCTCTCTCTCTCTCTTCTCTCTCTCTCTCTCTCTCTCTCTCTCTCTCTAGATTTGAGACATTAGAATCCTGGGTTTAAATGGTGTTGAGCGCAGAATAGTATGGATTTTGGTTTGATTGCCAATGAGAGTAAGAGTTCTAGGACTTCATTACCGGGTCTCTCTCTCTCTCTCTCTCTCTCTCTCTCTCTCTCTCTCTCGATTTGAGACATTATAATCTTGGGTTTAAATGGGGTTGAGCGCAGAATTGTATGGATTTTGGTTTGATTGACAATGAGAGCAAGAGTTCTTAGACTTCATTACCGGGTTTTATGTCCGTTTTTGGTATCCTTTTATATTTGCAGATTTATAATAACAGTGTGTAATTGGTGCTATGAAATTGTCACAGATTGTGGGTCTGGCATAGGGAGGGTAACAAAGAATTTTCTTCTAAGACACTTCAATGAGGTAAGAAGTGTTGCACTCTTGCGATTCAGTCGTAATTCAAGATTTTGCCTTCGATGTTTGCGCTCTACCGATTGAATTTACTAGAGGGCGGCCTAGATTTGCACAAGCTGAGAGAGGGAGAAGGGGGAAGGGGAGGGCTACACAGCTGGCCTCAAACCCTCCATTATCTAAGTTGTATGATAACCATACATAGAACATCCATGTTTTCTCTTTTATAAGTTGTGTGAAGTGCTGTAGCACGATCCAAAGTGGAATTGAAATGATTCTGCCATTGTATTGAAAATATTTGATTGTGTTAGCACTTGAAGTGTCGCCATGTTTGTGCAATTCGTAATTGGTCCAAGGCTCTAAGCTATTCATTGATGCATCGAACGATACGTTACTGCAAACTGCACATATATATACTACATAGTGAAAGGTACTGCTCAAATTTTGCATGAAGTTCTTACAAGCCGAGTGTTGCCATTTAGGAGTTAGCATAGTTGTATCGAATGAATTTAGGTGGTTGGATATTTATAGGGCACTAGATTATAAATACAAGAAGCATCCTATTACCAAGGAAATCAAAAGTAGATGGCATAATGTGAGCCAAACCTGAGACACACTGTTGGTATTTGTTAAGGAAATTAATATCAACCTAACTTCGTTGTTGGGAACAAGGTCCCTTGGTGAACCTATGAATCATGATCCCCGTTTCTTCAAGTGACGGTGTCTTTAGCCCCTTGTCTCAGTTGGCAACAGTTAGTCGCCTTCATCTAAGAGGGCCCTTTGTGTTTCAGAACGTTAACTCAACCTGAGCCGCTACAAGGCGTGATTAACGTAGTAAACCAAGTGCACCTGAGGGGGCCTTTGGGCTCAAAATAACTGCATGTGCGACACACACTTTGGACTCAACAATGGTGCACTTGTGGTGCACACATGCCGCGCACTCGAACCGTGTTTCAATTGAGCAAGGTGGCATGAACCTGCACAGGACCAAACCAGACAATTTTGAGAGAATTGAACCAGTCCCGAGCCTGCCAATCCTTGGTCACACCAAAGGTGCCCACTTGGGTGTCCTGAAAAGGTGATTAAGCGACGATGACATCGAGCAAAATGCAGAGTGCATCAACAAAGTACCCATTGCGCCTTTTGGTCTACTACTCATGTGAGTGTGCACGCATGGCCAAAGACTTTGGAGTTTATTTTTGGAAGACATGTGAAAACTCAAAAATTTAAACCCATCATGCATACTAAGAAGCACTGACACTGGTACAGGGACACGAGTACGACACGACACGGGTTCACCAACACAGCAAATCCTAAAAAAGGACACGGGTACGGTGGGGACACAACAAAATAAATTAATATTTTTAAATTAATATTTTATATATGTTTGCAATTCATATATATTTCGATAACCGAAAAAACCTTATAGAAAACAACTAAAATAAAAATTTAATGCATACTGCATTGCTATTGTTAGTTACATCCAGCCAGATCGGTGGATCGCAGACAGCTCTAAATGGTATGGAAAATAACGATTATGTTTCAGTTTTGACTTTAACCTATCTGAAACCTCAAAGGATAAGATAAGTTAAAGCTAAACCTGAATCGTAATTGTCCATCATAACCATCCTGACAAGTGAATCACACTCAGGCCAAATGGTATGCAAAAGAACGGCTGCGATTCAGTTTTGGTTTCAACTTATCTGATTCTCTGAGGTTATAATATCAGAGGATTAGATAGATTGAAGCCAAAACTGAATCACCACAGCTTGTAACCCGACCCTATATCGAACAGTCCGTCAACCCATAGTGTCCCGAGTGTCCGGCTCCCGGAAGCACATAGGACACGGCACATGCGTGTTCAGTGCGTGTCCGACGAGTGTCGGTGTCCGACACGGGTACGGGAGGCCTGGGGAAGTGTCCATGCTTCCTAGCATGCATAACAAGCCCACTAACCACGTCGACAACTGTTCTTTTGGTGAAACCACATGCAAATGCAATATTTAAACTATTAATTTGAAAATACCTATTTTGAGAATACACCAGAAAACTAACAAACTATAACGAATTTGTTGTCGAGTGTAACCTAACCAAAAATCAAATCATTTCGAAGATTATAAGATGTTGTTGTTAGGTGTATGTTAAGATTAAAGTTACTTGAAAAATTCATGCTAGGTCAAGCAAATAAAATCCACAGTTGGTATATTTTACTTTATGTCAACTTTAGGAGCACGGGTAGGGCTTTGGCCTTATAGGGGCTCATGCCATCACTCTTGGCTCTTAGTGGCGTAAGGGGCAATGGTCAATGTACTCTACCCTACTAGGCATATATGGAGGTTTCCATCACGTCAATAAACCTTACGAGCATGCAGCGCTGCCTGGATAGCAGCATGTGACAATATTTTACTTTTTACTTTAAAAAGTATCCGGATGCATTTAATTGTTTTCGAAGGGACGATGATCAAGGTTCTAAAAAGCGCTAGGCGCTAGTCGGACGGTGGGGGGCTACCTAGCGCCTAGGTGTTTTGGCTTTTTTTAAAAATTATTTTAATTATTATTTTGATATTATAATATATATATATATATGTTTAAAAATTAATATAAGTTCAATATTATCCCAAACCATTATTTTAAAGGACAAGTATATAACCATAATTCAAGATTAAGTGATTAACAAGAACAAAAGCAAACATGGTCCGCCTGGCCAGCCTCAGTCCGTTGGCCTGCCTATCCCACCTGGCCAGCCTTAGCCCGCCTGGTCTGCCTGGCCAGCCTGATTCCGCCTGGCTAGCTTGAGCCCGCCTAGACTGCCGCCTTGCCCCGCCTTGCTCCGCCTGGGAGCTTGGTCATTTTTCTAGAACGCCTAGGACCTAGGCTGGACGGTGGGGGGGGCGCCTAATGCCCAGCCAGCCGCCTTGGCCGCTTTTTAGAACATTGACGATGATTAACTTTTCATGGAAGTTTGTTTTTCCTTATATGTCACATGAGATATTTTGCATACTATATTTTTATTTGGTTTAAAGATGTGCTAGATTACTTTCTATATGAACACAAAGTCTTCTAGGCTACTATGGAAATTGCTACATGTGTAGTTATTAGTGTAAATGCCATAAAATCATAACCACAACCGCCAAGCTTTTCCATCTAGTTGCAAAGCATCATTTATGAGGATGCGTGAGCCAACATTTGCAGCTTTTGCACCTTGACCTGTTTTTAATTATCACATTTTGTTTACAGAAGACGACCTAGTCCGATCTTTCTTATCACACTTTAATATAGCTTATTCTCTCTTTAATATAGCTTAATATCTCTATGTACATGTGCGCGTGCACTCATACACGGTATACATCTAGATCAAAAGTGCTTGTACATATATACCGCTACATGATTATGCTTGATTCAGGTTGACCTTGTTGAACCGGTATCACATTTTCTAGAAGCTGCTCGTGAAAATTTGGCCCCTAATGGTGATATGGATCAAGATGCTCACAAGGCCGTTAATTTTTATTGTGTCCCTCTTCAGGTTATTGGTTCTCTTTGGCTGATCATTCTTGTTTTAATTCTTCATATTTTCGGGGTGTATGTGTCAAACCTTTCAACATCAATTGTTTTGTCATTACAGGAGTTCAATCCAGAGGTTGGGAGATATGATGTGATATGGGTCCAGTGGTGTATAGGACAGCTTCCAGATGATGACTTTATCTCGTTTTTCAAAAGAGCAAAGGTATTTATGTTTTAATGAAGGGTTGACTTATTTTGTTATCTTGTGCTTTAGCATGGGCTGTAAACTGCACGCCTATTTCCCCAGCTGTACTATCCGCATTTTGGCCTGCATAATTTTGCTATGTGGATATTTTAATTGATTTTACGATATGGTACATACTGTGCTGTCTGTTGTACTTTCTGATCGGGCTGTACAAATATATGGATATATTTCTTTATTGCCTTGTTTCCTTTTGATCTAATACTGTCCATTGTTGCGAACCATTCTTCCGAGTATGTTTGTCATTTAGCTGAAGAATGGTTCGCAACAACGGACAATATCAGATGAAAAGGAAATAGAGCAGTAAAGAAATAAGTCATTTATTTGTACAACGTACTCAGAAAGTACAACGGACCACACAATTCTATATAACATGGCACAGCGGTATTGTGCTGACTAGGACAAAAAAAAACCCTCTTAGCCGTCCGATTTTATGTAAATATCACAGCCGTCTATTGACCCAAATCGACTGGCTACCTAATAAATGGCCTCAAATTCCTAATCATAGCTATCCAAAATCAGGTAGGTAATAAATACTGGAATCCCCTTCTTCACCCAAATCGGTTCATCCGATTTTGAGCCAAGCCGCCCCTCTTCCGTTTGTGAATTCGGCTCTCTCATAAATCCTATTAAAAACCTACTATCAAGATGATAAATATCTATTCAATGACATTTAATGGTCATTTGATGTTAATTAGTACTTTTTTTGGAAGGTTAATTAGTGGTCTCTCTCTCTCACCTCCAAGGCAACCGCGGCCGCCGAAGGTGGCTGTCCGAGTGCCGACGGGCACAGGCATTTACTAGTATGTATGATATCGTAAAAATCAATTATAACTCATGGATTGAGAATGTGTTTAATAACCTTGAAACATACAATTTACAAACACTAGCCATCTAGATTATTTTTGTTTGAACAACCCTAGACGGAGTAAATCTTAGGGCAATTAGTAAATTGCAAGTTTTCACCAGCCAACTTCATTCTGCAAATATCGTCTCAGAAGTCAGTACATACTTCCCCATTGTATTTGCTCATACAGTGATTTTCTTATCAAGCATATGTTTCAAGTACACCTCACAATCTGAAAATGTCCAACATGTTAAGACCAAGGTGAACAGTTCTCTAGGATTTTGCAATTACCTGATTTTGAGATATTTTCAAACTGCAATACCTCCATGTAGTGTTAAAAGGTACCAAATTTATTTATTTTTTGGAATATGAGGTTTATTCTTCTTCAAACATGCATTTTAAGATCTAAGTGCTTCTGAAGAAGTCTCTCATGTAGCCTTTGATTGTATGGTGGTGGCAGATTTGTACAAAAGCATGAAAAGCGCAGTCAGTTTTCATTATGTTTCTATTTCTTTTTCCGTTGGTTCCTGTTCTTCATTTCCTTCTTTGAGATTTTGGTCCTCACTTATTTGTACAAGTTAGGAATTACGCCTTTTATTTGGCTTTTGCCAACTCTAGATATGTCAATTGAGAAATAGGAGTTAATAAAGGCTAGAAAATCATAACTTCTATATGACAAAATGTTCCAATAGTACCCGCATGATCCCTAACTACATTGATGAAAATCTATGATTGCAATGGGCAGTATTTTGGAATAAGTTGATAGTTATTGATGTGAACACCAAATTAAGTGATATGATCCTCACACAGCTTGATCGGAAGTTCAAAAGGTACATCACCATCAACTAATTTTACAAGAATATGAATAAGAAGATATTATTCACTGATACCTAAGCAAGTATGGAGCAACAAACAAAAACCCACATTCCTCAAATTGAAAGATGCAGATTATTCAGAATATCCTAGCTGAAACTAAAGTGATCAAGTTTTTTTTAGGGGGATTTAGTGAAAAACCCTTTTTAGGAGATGCTTTTAAGCTCCAATCTCGACAATTTCTTTGTTTGAGCTCAAACCCCTCCCGAAAAGGCACATTCACTTTAAACCCGACTTTTCCAACCCCTATCAAATGACAAAAATACCCTTCCATTGCCCCTCAAGCAGCAAGGAATCAAAAGTGTATGTACGGTGATTGCTATAGTGATTTCACTGTAGCTAAATATCAACAGTGAAAAATATCAATCGATTGCTACAGTAATTTCACTGCAACTACTACAGTTATTTCACTGTAGCTGCTACAATTATTTCACTGTAACACCCGAATTGATACTCTGCTAACCCGAATTGATACTCCATAATTGTTAATTTGTTAGAGTGAGTCTGGAGCATCAATTCGGGCAGTGGAGTATCAATTCGGTTATTTTATTGTAGCAACCGAATTGATACTCCAAGTCCAAGCTGAATCGTTACTATTACAGTGATTTCACTGTAGTAGCTACAATGATTCCACTGTAGCTGCTATAGTGATCATTGTAGTACAGTGTTCGGGATCTATTATTGGGGATTTCACTGTACAGTGTATGTAAAAATAAACTTGCATAGTAGATTCTCACTGTACAGCTGCTATAGGGACTAAATGGTCATTTAAAAATAAAGGAGTGAGAGAGGGATTTAATGTTAAATGCAACAGACACAAGGGATTATTGTAATTCAGGGTTAGTTAGAAGGGTGTTAGACTAAAGCCTTTTTTACCACTAATTGACTTCATCTATGTGAAGAAATGACTTTCAGAATTCTAATCTGCTACTAAGATCCAGCATGCATAAAAGCAATTCAGGATAATAAATATGCATGAAAAAAATAAAAGATAAATAAAAGTGGAAGGATAGGAAGTGATAATAGGGAGAATTGGCAGAATGAGAAATTATGAAAAGAACTCAATTTATTTAATACATCCCATACATAATTCACATTACATCCGACCTTTAAAAGAACCAACTTAAACCAGAAGACCAAAATACCCCTAAGGGGGTCTGATTTAGAGAAAAAGGGTCACAGGTGATCCACAACCTCTCCTATGTAGGAAAATCTATTTTGTGAGTTAGAATTCGTGGGATCCACCTGGGTCCTATCTTTTCATTCGGACTCCATGCCATACTCACTACTTATTAAATTGTTGACACGCTAGTACGCTACTAGTTATTCCCCATCCAAGCTCTACATGTTTAATTTTCACCATAAACCAAACTAAATAGAAAGCTCTTGAACTTTAAAAAAAAAAGGAAACTTAAATGAGAAAGCTCTTTATGTTTCTATTGAATATTTCAAATCCTTATCCGCAATTGAGTTGTAAGACGACTTAAATGAGAAGACAACCTTCCAATATGGTAAAAGTCTTAAAATACCCTTGGAACATGAGAAGGTTCACTACTCCATCACGTCTTCTATTGAGATACTACATGGAAGCTATGCAGTCAAAGTCGGTAGTCGGCCCTAGTCGGCCAAGGGCCGACTAGGACTTCGAGACTAGTCGGCCAAAACTTATTCTAACCCCTCCCCCCCTCCCTAAACATATATGATTTATGAACTAGCATAAATGTCAATAAGTATATGATATTAGTCGGTTAATAACAATACGTACCTTCACACTTCACAGGATGGGTATAAATACATAAGTAACAGTCTAACAAAACACAGTTGTATTGGCTTCATGCCCATGTCAAGACTCAGAACTAAGAATTCATCACAATATTTGTTTGATGATGTTTAATCTGTGAACAATCCCAATTTTGATTATAGGGTTATATGGATATCAACAAATAAACTAATTATTTGTCTATGTTTTTATCTAAGATTCTCAGGTGCTCAACAAATGATTACAGGGAAGAGCCATAGTTGTGAGTCTTGCGACTCAAGACTGAGCCAATGTAAAAAAATCAAAACAAAATTGCTTGCAAAGACTCATTTCAAAAAAAAAAATTGCTTGCAGAATGCTGCCTGGGGACTAGTCGGCAGTCGCTAGTCGGGCTAGTTGGGTCTAGTCGGGGACTAGTCGGGATTTCGCCTAGCAATGACAGAATCAGAATTAATCGGTCGGCAAAATGCCGCCTGGGGACTAGTCGCCGACTAGTTCCGACTTTGATAGCATAGCATGGAAGTTACTATTGAGATACTACATGGAAGTTAAACCTTCTCCATTTTCCGTTCATAAGGAAACCCAACTGTACATGAAAATTGCATGATATAGTGTTTCATATCATAGTGAACTGGACATTTGCTTCCTGTTTTTACTTTTGGAGAGTGCATCTTCTTTTCCTTTTCTGTCCATGTTTCCTTCAATTTAGTAGTTTTTCTCTTCATGAAGAATTGTAGGATTCTCCTTTTCTTATATTCTTTACAGTAATGTTTTTTCTATGGGTGCTAGTGTATGTATTCTTTTTCACGTTTTTCTTTTATTGCTTATAAACATGTTATTGGGCAGGCTGGCCTGAAGCATAATGGATTTTTCGTCGTCAAAGAGAATGTCTCAAGAACTGGTCTGACCCTCTCTTTTTCTCGATACTTCATCAGGGATGTTAGGCCCTGAACCCATCACTGAAAGTCTTTGATTACATAAAAGAGTTACATTCTCTCTTTTTTGTCTTCAGAAGTATTTTGCTATGCAGCTGCTAAAGTTGTTTTAGAGTGCCCGTTAAGTTGAAGGATAGCGGACATAGTATCACATAGAACCCAAGCTTAGGCTATGGCTGACCTTAATTAATTTCCTTGTAGAAATTAAGCTACATTTAAATTCATTAGGACATTATGGGCGATGAGACTGATACTATGTAACCAAAGAAGGCAATAGAAGTTATGATTCTTTAACTTGTCTTGTAGATTCCCCAAGTAGTGAATTTAAACTCATTCCACATGGTTGATGTTTCTTCATGATTCTCTTTCACTTAGAACAACTCGACTCCAAGTTGGAGGTCAATCTTTAAAAAAAAATCCTGCTATACTACCATGTATAAATTTTATCCATCCATCATCCAAGTCCTATCCAATTAATACAAGGTCGACTATTGGGGAGATTGGCAAGAATTTTCCGATCGACTATCAACCTGATGTTAACCCTCTAATATTTGCACTGAAAACCTGACCAAGGGAACTTAGCAAGATAGGGGCATGCCGCAAAACTTCAAAGGCCTGTTGGCGGGTAGGTAGACCTACTTTGTTGGTTGCATATTTTAAACTCGTGCAACCAAGGAACAACCCTCCAAGGTTCCCTAGACTGGAAAAGAGTCTAGATGAAAAGGGTAAAAGGCAAGATTTGATATAGGGGGGTCTATTCATCTCTGTGCAAGAGATAATAGTCCAAAGAGCTGCAATGTAACATCATTCCCATTAATGTAGATTATACATTTTGATCTCCTCTATGGTGCAAGATTCTTGCAGCACACTTCCTGAACTCATTCTTTTTGCTACTCATGTCTAATAAACACAGCAACACATACTCAACTCAACACTTTGTTGTTTCCTTTTTACATGACAAATATTAGTATCCATCTTGTCATTAAGTTCTGAAGTTATTTTATTTTGGCACCAACAACTTTTAGCCGTGCCTTGGAACCATGAATTCGATGTTTTAAGTCGATACCCTTTGTATATGTCTAAGATCCTATGAAGCACGGATACTCCAAAATACATGAAGTATCCGTACTGGATACGTATCGGACACGGATACGGCCCGATACGGCTCGGATACGTGTCCGATACGTTTCGGGAGTATCCTGAATTTTAAAACCCTGAAATCGGTAGGGATACGTCCTGGATACGGCTGGGATACGGTCGGGATACGGCCGGATACAGACGGAAGGGATACGCGGGTTGCGGGTTTAATTTTTAGTCGGATTAAATTCGATTTTTTTTAAACCCGAACCGAACTCAAACCCGAACCGAACCCGAACCCGAACCGAACTTAAAAATTTAAATCTGAACCCGAACTTAAACATAAACCCCCCCGCCCCCCCCCCACCCAATCAATATTAACGGAATTGGGTTGAGTTCGGTTAAAATTTAAACCCGAACCCGAACAGAACCCGAAATTAAAAATAAAACCCCTCCCCCCCACCCCACCCAGTTCTATACACGAGCGAGGGGAGAGGGAGAGGCGAGGGCCGCGACTCCGCGAGTCCTAGTCCGCCGTCCGTCGCCCTCGTCAGCCTGCCGTCGGTCGCCCGCTGACGCGCCGTCCGTCGCCCTCCGTCCGCTGTCAGCCATCGCCCGCCGGACCGCCGGTCGTCCGCTGTCAGCCATCGCCCGCGCCGGTCAGCCATCGCCAGCCGGATCGCTGTCGCCATCGCCCGCTGTCAGCCATCGTAGCCGGACCGCCGTCGCCCGCTGTCCGCCGTCCTTCCGTGCTTGCGCCGGGGACCTCCCCAAGCCGATCACCACCTCCGGTGAGCCCCCTTAGCCTGACTGTTACAGAAAAAAAAACCCAGCATGAGAGAGAGAGAGAGAGAGAGAGAGAGGTTACTCCTGGTAGCAAAGATGACAGTTATCACACAATTCACACAGTAGAGGCAATGTTGTTTATATCCCAATTGAACACAAATCTTGGTCTTCTTAGCTCTCAACTGGCCTTTTGGCTTCTTGGTAACTAGATTTGGACGATGATTCTAACAATTGTGGATTTTTTTTCTGTTTTTTATTTTTTATTTTTGACATCAGCAGGTGTCCAGAAACCTTTTGGGTAATGGACACACTTCGGGTTGGACTAATTAATCCAGGTTGGACTAATATTTGCTGATTGTGCTTCTGAGTGCTAACAAGATTGTGTCCAACAAAATGAAGATAGTGGCATAGTGCAAAATTCTTAAATTGTTTTTGACTTCTTTGATGGCAGGAAAATGAATACAGGATCTACAGGTAGTTCAGCTGATTCTTCTAGCACTAGGGGAGGGAACAATCCCATTGAACAAGATGATCATGCCCCCCTTTGGAAATATGTTACAAAGTTAGAAAATGCTGGAGAAAAAGGGGGAGGAAATTGTACTTTTCAGTGCAATTATTGCCAACAAGTTTTTAAAGGATCTCATTATAGAGTGAAGGCACATTTGTTGAAACAAACGGGTCAAGGAATTAAAACATGTCCTAAAGTATTTGCGCAACATTTGATGGAGATGTAGAGGGTTGTAGAAGAAGCCTCCTTAAGATTGGAGAATGCAAGGCCGAAACAAGGTCCTTTGCCATCGTCTTCAAGCAAAGTTGGATCTTCTTCGGAAGTAATGGGAAGTAGAAGCATTGTGTCATTTGGTGAGCCAAAGAGGAGGAAGGGAATGTGCAATACTGACATCGAGAAAGCTTTTAACCTTGGGGCTAGAGAAGAGTTGCATGGTGAAATTGCAAGGATGTATTACTCGGGTGGGCTGCCATTTCACCTTGCAAGGAATCCCCACTACATTCGATCCTACACTTTTGCGGCTAACAATGCGATTAGTGGTTATATCCCGCCGGGTTACAACATGCTAAGGACAACACTTCTTCAAAAAGAGAGGGCTAATGTTGAGAGGTTACTAGATCCAATTAAGAAGACATGGAAAGAAAAGGGTGTAAGCATTGTTTGTGATGGATGGAGTGATCCTCAAAGAAGGCCAATCATCAATTTCATGGCGGTGACCGAAGATGGACCTATGTTCTTGAAAGCGGTTAATTGTCAAGGTGAATACAAGGATAAATACTTCATATCTTCTTTGATCAAGGACACTATTATGGAGGTTGGACCTCAAAATGTGGTGCAAGTAATTACCAATAACGCTCCCGTGTGCAAGAGTGCCGCGTTGATTGTTGAGGCTCAATTTCCACATGTTTTTTGGACACCATGTGTGGTGCATACACTCAACCTCGCCTTGAAGAATATATGCTCTGCAAAGAACACTCAAAGGAATGAAGTTACATATGAAGAGTGTAGTTGGATTACAACTATTTCCGAAGATGCTATGGTGATAAAAAATTTCATCATGAACCATTCTATGAGATTGGCTATGTTCAATGATCACGTGAATTTGAAGATGCTCTCCATTGCGGATACACGCTTTGCTTCAACAATTGTGATGCTTAGAAGATTTAAACAAATAAAGCGTGGCCTCCAAAATATGGTCATTGGTGATCGATGGGCTTCATATAGAGAAGATGATATTGGTAAGGCGGCATTTGTCAAAGTGAAGATTTTAGATGACTTGTGGTAGGATAAAGTAGACTACATTCTTTCATTCACGGGGCCTATATATGAAATGCTACGGATGGCCGATACGGATAAGCCTTGTCTTCACTTGATTTATGATATGTGGGATTCTATGATATAGAAAGTGAAACATGCTATATACCGCCACGAAGGAAAGCACACAAATGAAGAATCAAGCTTTTATATGGTGGTGCACAACATTCTAGTGGAAAGATGGGAAAAGAGCAACACATCACTACACTGCTTGGCACATTTCATGAATCCAAGGTAACTATTTATGCTCTTAATATTTTAGTCTTCAACATACTAGTGGATTCATAACTCATGACAATAAAGTGAATAAACTATTTATTCTCTTATAGATATTATAGCACAAATTGGCTTGAAGAGGCTCCCGATCGTGTATGTCCACACAAGGATGCGGAGATTTCAATTGAAAGAGATAAGTGTTTTAAAAGATACTTCTCTACTTTGCTGGAGCGAAGAGCGGTTAATGTGGAGTTTGCTCTCTTTTCGGCGGGCATGAAGGAGTTTGCGGATAGTGAGTCCCTTCAAAATAGAGGACACATGGAGCCAAAGATTTGGTGGGTTATCCATGGATCTTCCACACCTATACTCCAAACCATGGCTTTGAAGATACTTGGACAACCTTCTTCTTCCTCATGTTGTGAAAGGAATTGGAGCACCTATTCATTTATACACTCCTTGAAGAGAAACAAAATAACGCCTCAAAGAGCCGAAGATTTGGTATTCGTGCACAACAATCTTCGCTTATTGTCAAGGAGAGGTCAAAAATATAATGAAGGTGAAACAAAGATGTGGGATGTTGGAGGGGATGCATTTGATTCATTAGAAGGTGTGGGGATACTTGAGATTGCAAATCTTTCCCTTGATGAACCGGATTTGGAAGCCATACTATTTACCGACGATGGCATTGCCGATGATGACGACGAGGTCCTTGAAGTTGGCTTGAATTAAAGGATTGAAGACTTGAAGTTGAATCTCTCATGTTGTATCATTTTGGTTTTATGTTTTTGTTCAAGAGTTCAAGACGAAGTATGAATATGGTGTATGTAAAGCGTATGCTTATTTTGTTTTTTGTCGTTTTGGACTTCTATTTCAGACTATTTGTAATGAATCTAATGATGAAGTCACTTAGTCATATGATTAGTTAATGCTTATCTTATTGGATAATAAATTAAAATTTTAATATTTTAATTTAAATTTATATTTAAAAAATAATAATTTATTGCCGTATCCTTAGCCGTACCCGTGTCCTACTTTTTTAAGATTTGCCGTATCGCCGTACCCGTATCATATTGTACCCGTATCCCGTATCCGTATCCGTGCTTCTTAGCTAAGATCACATTATTGTCGATGCAGTTTATTGTGGATATTGGCAGATTGGGATTAGGCCCATAACGGTGAATTTATTTTGAGGCATCTCATCAACTCAAAAATGTAGTATTGGATCTTTCCTTTGGACATGAGATCATTTGTCATTTAAGATAGGATCCTTGTGTGCATATGTGTAGGAGGGAGTCGAGGGGAGGAATGGAAGGACAACCATGCTATCGCAATACCATCTGACAAATTTTAGTTTTTTTCCAGGATTCGAGTCATATAGACTAAAATATTAAAAAAAATTGGTGTCCCTTTACAAGTAATTTTTATAATATATCAATCAAGTCACCAGAGCAAAAAATTCCAGCTTAACAACATAATATAGAAATAATAATTGTAATTTTTTCACAAAAATTACTAAGCAGGTTTAATTAAAGTTATTGATCTCTGAGAAAGCTTCACCTTATGACGCCGGACAGCACGTCGCCGCCGTTGTTGAATGGAAAGAGGAGAGGGGAATGTTCGGTTTCACCACCGAAAAGAGAGAAGAGATGAGGGAGAGGTGCTTCACGCACAGACGAAGGGAGGGAGAAGTCGAGCGTCTCTCACGCAGATGAACAAAGGGGGAGAAGGGCAAGGGATTCCCATCACAGGAAACAACAAATTTTCATTCATCCATTCATTACATTACAATTATACACATGGCTCTTTATAAGCCTTTGAAACAACCCACTTCACATAACTAAATAACCACATAACTACCCACTAACACATAACTACATAACAAAATAACCATCCACTAACACATAACTATATAACCACCCATAACTAAATAACCACATAACCACCCACTAACACATAACTACGTGACTACATAACGACCCACTAATACATAACAACATAACCACCCACTAAGATAAACTACCCACTAACAACACATGTGCAGAATTTAAATACATAATTAATCCGAAAATACAAATTAATTATAGATAATTCGGATGGGCCTCCAAATTTTAAATGGGCCACGTAGGCCTGATCCAAAGGGACACCGGATGCGTCATCCTCCTCCGTCGAAGTCCGTGCATGCATATGATGCCCCCATCAATTCTTCCCGGGTAAGGAGAAGTGGAGAACTCGACCCTGTCGAGTGTAGATCACGCGAGCTTCGGCAAGGGGGGATGATGGGCGGGCAGTGGGCCAGTGGCAAGGGAACAAGGAGCGGGCGACGGTGATGCAAGGACTGCTCGACGAGATAGAATTCGCCGAAATCTTGCTCTGATACCAAGTTGACGCCGGATAGCACGTCGTCGCCGTTCGTTGAAAGGAAAGAGGAGAGGGGGAAGTTTGGTTTCACCACCGAAAAGAGAGGAGATGAGGGAGAGGTGCTTCATGCACAGACGAAGGGAGGGAGAAGTCGAGCGCCTCTCACGCAGATGAACAAAGGGGGAGAAGGGGAAGGGATTCCCATTACAGGAAACAACAATTTTTTATTCATCCATTACATTACAATTGTACACATGGCTTTTTATAAGCCTTCGAAACAACCCACCTCACATAACTAAATAACTACATAACTACCCACTAACACATAACTACATAACAATATAACCACCAACTAACACATAACTATATAACCACCCATAACTAAATAACCACATAACCAACCACTAACACATAACTACGTAACTACATAACCACCCACTAATACATAACAACATAACCACCCACTAACATAAACTACCCACTAACAACACATGTGCAAAATTTAAATAAATAATTAATCCGAAAATACAAATTAATTATAGATAATTCGGATGGGTCTCCAAATTTTAAATGGGCCAAGTGGGCCTGATCCAAAGGGACACCGGATGCGTCATCCTCCTCCGTCGAAGTCCGTGCATGCATGTGATGTCCCCATCACCTTATCATTTAAATGCATCATTGTTATAGGTCATACTAAGTTATATTTAGTTTCAGATTTTTATTGTAGCACAAACCACCAGCTGCTTATGATAACTGTTCTTTTGTAAACTATAAAAGAAGATCCAACTTTTTTATATACCGATACTAAGGCAATAAGGCTAAGTTGAGATTAAACGCTCTTGATCTTTGAGATATCTCCAAATGAATGGTCAATTGCATGTTCCTAAGGACACATGAGTGCAAAACTCTGCATGTTGGAACATATTGTGCATGTGGAACTGATCATATGTAAATAGTGTGCAAAAGCACTGCATGAGACTTCGCTTTATTTGTAAATAGCTCACTTGTGCATTGATTCTTTTGAGAACAAGAAATATTTCATTTTTCTGCTATAACTGCCAAATTCAGGTGTCCAACATTTTATAGAGAATAGTGAGTCATTCAATAAAATTAGAACTAAGAGAGGAGTCCTATACTTAGAAATAGACGTCCCTCATAGATCTACACTTTTCTCACCCTCAGATTATTTGGTGTGATGGCTTTTGCACAGTGCGAGATCCGGGGAACGACATTCTGAATACAAAGGACCATCTTATTTTTTATAGGTGACCATTTATAGTTGTGACCAAATTGCATTAATTTTAAAGGATAAATCTGAAGAAGTCGTAGGACTTTTCACTTTTTTTTGGCCCATATCAGTGTTAAGTTGGATTTTGCAGGAGAGACCGAACATGTCCGAAGCTGCAAGTCTTGAGGGCCATCATTAGGTCAGGTCACTTTATAGCCTAGTTGCAGATGGTTAAACCCATTATGCTATGAGTAGGTGGGTGTGGAAACCCACAAGTCCCTATTATAATTCAAGGTGGTGTGTGAAAAGTAATCTTGGGGTGGATTTTAACAAGGGATCATTTATCAAAAGAGATTTACAGGTAGACCACAATTGTAAATTCCATAACCAGGTTGAGATAATATCCCATTTACTAAGAGCTAAATGTTTGGGGGTCATAAGTCAAAACCACCCTAAGAGCATCTCCAACAGGCTCCGAGCGGACCTCCGAAGGGTGACGTGGCACGCGGAAGAATTTTGGCCGCTCCAACCGGCTCCGAGCGGGCCTCTGAAGGCCTACGTGGCATGCCACGTAGGCCACGTGCAGCCCGGACCTCCGAAGCTCTCCACATACAACAGAGCTCCTTCGGAGCCTCCGAACGAATAAAAAATTGTCTTTTTTTAAAAAAACCCCCGGACCTTCATAAATTATTTTATATATATATATATATCAAAACATGTACTTTTTAACAGATTTGGTGTAAATTTGGAGACTTTGGATAACTTGTAAATATATAGGGTGTTTGATGCAAATGGCTCGGATATCCCGTTCGGAGGCCGTTGGAGCTGAACCTCTCAACGAGGATACCTCTCAATGAGGTGGCAACAAAAAATGGGCCCCACGTTCTTAGGAGGTGCTCCTTGTTCGGAGCCGGTTGGAGATGCTCTAATTTTCATTGCCCCTCATAGAGGAAATAAGGTGTTTCGGTCGAATACTATGGCTCTTTTGGTTCGAAGTATCCTGTGAGGCATTATGGTTATGAGGTATTCGCTTTACTGCTCATTTTACGGTATTGAGTTGCCTCAGTTATGAGGTATCCCAAACGCACCAAATGGACTTGCTACACCGGATACTGCAAAACAAATGCGGCAAGTCATACACGATATTCTGAATTCTTACCTCAAAGTGACTTACTGTACCGGATACTTTGAACCAAACGGAGCCTATATGTATATGCGTATTAGAACTCCAAGCGACTTAGGCGTTTTGTTACCTCAAACTGATCGGCTTGTTTTGGTGAAAGCAAACATTTTCTTGCAGTGTGCCACAGTGGATGTGTAGAAGGGAGGATTGTGCTGTTAATTAAATCTAGTGGACTTTACATTATAGACTTTCACAAATGTCGAAATTTCCTTATTAGTTATAATCTTGTCCTGCGATGTATTTTGTCGATGTGGTGGATCTTTAGGATGGCTGTATTGTCCCGATCAAGAATCTGATTCAAGGTTTATCCTGATTCAAGCAATTTTTTTGTTGTTGCAGGATTTGTATTGGATAAGGAGGACCATAGCATAACCAGGTCTGATTTGTACTTTAAGGAGCTTTTCAGCAAGTGTGGACTCCATATGTACAGCACAATGGTTTGTCCAACAGAATTGCTTGCGTCTTATCACTTGAGCAAATATATAATGTGATATTTATATGACAGGACCAAAAAGGACTCCCAGAGGAAATATTCCCTGTAAAGATGTATGCATTACTAACCGAAAAGCCTAGAGGTGGTAGAGCCAAGGCGCGCCAATATAAGCCTGCCCTGATCAAGTGATTCTCTCCCAAGGAGAAAAGGAGCCCGCTCTCTCTCTCTCTCTCTCTCTCTCTCTCTCTCTCTCTCTCTCTCTCTCTCTCTCTACATTTGAAACATGTCATTGATCAGCTTGTTTCGGGGTGGTGGATGATCAAGAGTGTAGGGTGTTTGGAAGCTCAGTACTAAAACATGGTATATCATCAGTTGGGGAGAAGGTCCTAATATTTCAGGGTGCAGGGTATCTAATTATCTGTGGTGTGGTACGGTTATGTGCAAAAAACTGCCGTGGTGTAAGACTTTCATACTGTGTAGATTGTCGTTCTATTTGATCTGCTTGGCTTATGGTATGGCCAATGGAGATGATGTTATTCTCTATATCAAAAGAAAAAAAAAGTGTTTATTAAAGATTCTGAATTTGATCCAATATCCGATGATATTGATTTTTGCGGTTTGAGTCCGAATCTGACGGATAATCCAAGATTTGAGTCCAAGTATCTGTTTGGCAAAAGAAATTTTTTTTTTTAATGAGTCATCCTAAAATTAAAGATTCAAAATAATTTTTTTAATTTATTTTTTCTTGTTAAATGTTGAATAAATATGGGTTTATTTAAGTGAAATGTTCATATTTGTAGAAGAGCACAAATAATAAAATGAAAGAGAAAATAGGTATCAATAATAGGTATATAGTGAACTCTAATGATCATTTTAATATAAACCCATAATTATCATAATCTTGCACCTAAGGGCTCTTGTTCAATACCTATGTTAAAGGATATTTGGATCTTAATTGAATCAGGGTAAACCCAGATTTGATTCGATTATGTTTCACATCGAATTGGATCAATTTTTATCGGATCTCGAGTCGAAAGCCTACTACCCAGACCTGGGGTATTTGGATAAAGATCTGCTTCATTGATTGACATGCCTAATTAATAGTCACATCGTAGTGCATATAAACCCACCATAAAAGTGAGAGATAAACCTGCCACAAAGAGAGAAGGCTGGCTCGTGAGATTCGTTTACACAACCTGTAAGATCAGGGATAGATCCAGGGGAGACGTGTGGGGGCGACCGCTTCCCCTAAATTCGAAAGAGAACCCTTTATTGTAGTAGTGTTAGTTAGAATTGTTTTAAAATTATTTAAGTTCGCCCTCCCTTGAATTTTTAACAAAATTTAAGACCCCGTACCTCCAGAGATTTTTGTAACATTCGCCCCCCTAAGGTTCGATTCCTGGATTCGTCGCTGTGCAGGATGGGAGTTGCTAGCTTTGCCACTATGATGCATCCTGAATCTCAAATCTTGTATTTACCCTCTTTGTCTAGACTCTTTATTAGTCTAGGGGAACTTTGGAGGGTTGCTTATTGGTTGCATGAGCTTAAACTGTGAAACCGACAAGGTAGGTCTCTCAACCCGCCAACAAGCCTATTTGGGGGGTATGCCCCTCCTCTTGCCACAAGAGTTCTTGTATATTTGAGGGTTGGCGCTAGGTCGATAGTCGATAAATCTTTTTTTTAATCAGTCCTCGGTATAGTCGACCTTATCAAATTTTATTTTTTGATCTTGTGATTTAATTTGGATTTCTACCTGAGCACAGAATTTGACGATGACATGGATATTAATACAATTGTTCAGTTATGTATCAGAACGATCGCGTGGCCTAATGGATAAGGCGCTCGCCTCCGGAGCGGGAGATTGTGGGTTCGAGTCCCATCGCGATCGTTGCAGGGGTTGGTTTCCCCCCCCCCCCCCCCCCTTGATCCTTTTGTCATCGTACAATCACCACGGTTAGGCAACATCGGACCGGGTTTGTTCCGGCCTAGAGTCTAGAGATGCCTAGACCGGGCCTCGTCCCCTCGGGCTAAGGGTCTCAGACCGGACATGTCCCCTCAGCTTTATGAATCCTTGGCCATTCATGTCTATTTTTGGCCATATCTCATATAACTAAAAATGAAAAATATAGATTTAATATGAGAATTTAAAAGATTTCGTTCATGCCATGATGCATATATCATTGTAAAACTCTATACATATAAATCAAGAAAAAAATCATCATCTTATTCTATTTCTTTCTCTGTGTATCGACATGGCTCCCATCTCGAATGGTTCATGAAACTCATCGTGGTATGAGATCTATCGAAATCTCCTGAGGGAATCATTGGTCCTTTATCATCAGCAACTCCCGCCACTATCTCCATCAGCCATGCGTGGTGTGCAGTCAGATTAGAGTTATTGCTTGATCGACTGATAGGATCAACAATTAATTAAAATTTACCGACACGTAGCATCTCATTATGAATTGAATTTTCAAAGCACAAAGTACAATACCTACATTTATCACAAAGAAATAAGAACACAATCTTATCGACAATTAACGCGGAAGAAATATGCATAAGCGCATAGATTGAAGCCATTATTTAATTTAATGTATTTAGGGCAAATAGATTCAGTTAAAAACACACCTAATATGATATTAAATTTCAAAGTGAAAAAATAAATTAAACTTAAAACCCAAAATGATCATTCCATTCATTTCTAACAAAGAGAAATAGAGAGTGCAAACAATGAACAGATTTAAATCATGTCCCCCACAAGCTAAGAGATGCTAAACATTAAGCCCCCCCTTATTGGGCCCAGACAATGGACAATAAGGGGCCCAACGAGAAGGCCCAAGATCAGCGTCATGTTAGCACCACCACATCATCACTGTCATATCGAGCACATGCTTCAGCTATAAAAAAACCCCTATGACCTACAGAAAAGGGGTTGGTTGATGGGTTGGTCAGTTGATCAGAGAAGAAGGAGATTCTAGAGATAGAGCTCTCTTCTTCCTTCAAGTCATCTTCTAGTTGCTCCGTGCAACCCCACTGTACGAAGCTTCTCTTGGTCTATTGATAGAACGCTCACCCCATATTTACTCATATTATAATGGAGATCAGGTGACACCTCTCGGCTAGAGACCTAGGTAGCAAGATCGAACTTCGACAGCAACTCTTTGTGTCATCTCTCTCTATATTCTAATCTCAATCTCTCTAAACCATCCACATTCAATCAAGGCTATGGGGCGGGGTTTTCGATCAAAGCGGCTCGAAAATAGTCTCCCATAATATTTGGCACCATCTGTGGGATATCGTTAGCTACCGACTCCTACTCAACTTGTGGTGACGAGCCATAAGTCCTTCAAGTCTACTTCAACTTCTTTATCATATCGACATCAACGTGCTCGATGGTGAAGGTAAGCACCAACACTCCGAAGACGGGTACTAATCTGACAAACGACGTACTCATCAAAGATGAGCATGAAGTCTTTGTGACGACCAATCGAAGATATGTTCATGAGCGGGTGCGGCTGCAAACACTACAAAAAAAACAGTTATTACCAATTTACGCTCCGATTCACCGATTTAGAGTAGTGTTGGAAAATCATAAGTTAGCATGTTTCGGATTTGAAATAGGTTTGGATTCGATCGGATCGTCATCGGATCGGCATCCGATAATTCAAACTTAGAATTATTCCATATATCGGACTTGCGAGCGAGTTCTAATTGGATATTTGACCAATTTACGCTCCGATTCACCGATTTAGAATCTAAGTGTTGGAAAATCATAAGTTAGCGTGTTTTGGATTTGAAATAGGTTTGGATTCGATCGGATCGTCATCGGATCGACATCCAATAATTCAAACTTGGAATTATTCCGTATTTCGAACTTGCGAGCGAGTTCTAATTGGATATTTGACCAATTTACGCTCCGATTCACCGATTTAGAATCTAAGTGTTGGAAAATCATAAGTTAGCGTGTTTCGGATTTGAAATAGGTTTGGATTCGATCGGATCGTTATCCGATCGGTATCCGATAATTCAAACTTGGAATTATTCCGTATTTCGGACTTGCGAGCGAGTTCTAATTGGATATTTGACCAATTTACGCTATGATTCACCGATTTAGAGTCTAAGTGTTGGAAAATCATAAGTTAGCATGTTTCGGATTGGAAATAGGTTTGGATTCGATCGGATCGTCATCGGATTGGCATCTGATAATTCGAACTTGGAATTATTCCGTATTTCGGACTTGCGAGCGAGTTCTAATTGGATATTTGAACAATTTACGCTCCGATTCACCGATTTAGAGTCTAAGTGTTGGAAAATCATAAGTTAGCGTGTTTTGGATTTGAAATAGGTTTGGATTCGATCGGATCGTCATCGGATCGGTATCCGATTATTCGAACTTGGAATTATCCCGTATTTTGAACTTGCGAGCGAGTTCTAATTGGATATTTGATCAATTCACGCTCCGATTCACCGATTTAGAGTCTAAGTGTTGGAAAATCATAAGTTAGCGTGTTTCGGATTTGAAATAGGTTTGGATTCGATCGGATCGTCATCGGATCGGCATCCGATAATTCGAACTTGGAATTATTTCGTATTTCAGACTTGCGAGCGAGTTCTAATTGGATATTTGACCAATTTACGCTCTGATTCACCGATTTAGAGTCTAAGTGTTGGAAAATCATAAGTTAGCGTGTTTCGGATATGAAATAGGTTTGGATTCGATCGGATCGTCATCGGATCGGCATCCGATAATTCGAACTTGGAATTATTCCGTATTTCGGACTTGCGAGCGAGTTCTAATTGGATATTTGACCAATTTACGGTCCGATTCACCGATTTAGAGTCTAAGTGTTGGAAAATCATAAGTTAGCGTGTTTTGGATATGAAATAGGTTTGGATTCGATCGGATCATCATCGGATCGGCATCCGATAATTTGAACTTGGAATTATTCCGTATTTCGGACTTACGAGCGAGTTCTAATTGGATATTTGACCAATTTACGCTCCGATTCACCGATTTAGAGTCTAAGTGTCGGAGTGTATTTTCTTTATGGCTGCAACGGGCCTTATATAGGCCTCAAGCAGTTAATAGAGGGCAGAATGAGGCGAGCGGTTCATGGGCTGCGATTAAGTCCATTAACCCCGTACGATACAACTCACAAAGAGTAGCCTTGTAACGGCTAGCATGCAGCAATGGGTCGCATGCATAGTGGCTAGTAGCCAAAAAGAAAAATAATAAGTGACAGATTTAAAAGGAAAAATAAAAATAAGGTAGGTGTGGACCAGCTCATTTTGGAGGTGCTTTCGTGTTCGGTCCGCGGGCGCAC
Source organism: Chamaelirium japonicum (assembly GCA_947650365.1). Taxonomy (NCBI): domain Eukaryota; kingdom Viridiplantae; phylum Streptophyta; class Magnoliopsida; order Liliales; family Melanthiaceae; genus Chamaelirium; species Chamaelirium japonicum. The sequence continues at coordinate 104,495,142 of OX393550.1, forward strand.
ACATACACGCCGTCCAGCCCAAGATTGGCTCGGTTTGGCACGCACGAGCGCGTGTGTGTGACCTTGTGCAGTTCCTCCTCTAGTGTGATGACTAGTGGGGGGAAGAGTGGAATCCCTTTTATGTTGGTTGGGGATTTCTCCCCTTACGGATATGGGACTAAACCCCAAATGGGTTTGTGTGGTTTTGAAACACACGCCCAACAATCAGGTGGCACCTCTCGCTCGGAGACATAGGTCGCAAGACCGAACTTCGACAACAACTCTCTGTGTCATATCTCTCTATATATTTTAATCTCTATCTCTCCAAAATAATCCACATTCAATCAAGGCTGTGGGGTGAGGATCCCGATCAAGGCGGCTCGAAAATTTTCCCCCACAGCTGTGACTTCGTGTGGGTGCAAGGGCTCATGGTTTGGCGCTATCCAATAGTTGTGATTCAGACAATGGGAAGCATGTGCTGCATGAGTCCAAGCAGTGATTACACACTGCCGGATCGTGACTTGGCGTTGGTGGGCCTAGGCACGATGCAACGACAGTTATGTGTTGCTGGTGCAAACGTTGCTCGATCAAAGTTAAAGCCAAATACTTTGTGCTCCTGCAGTTGTTGAGAGTAGGGCTGGCAATTTCGGACCCGACAGACCCGACACGAAGTTAGCGGGTCTGGGTCAAGGTTAAACAGGTTCGGGTTGTAAACGGGTCGACACGATAGACCCGTTTAATAAACGGGTCGGGTCCGGGTTTAGGGTCTGGACACGGTAGACCCGGGAAGACCCGTTTAGTATTCAACGGGTCGTGTCGAGTCGGGTCGGGTCGGGTCTACCCGCAATCCGATACTATAATATATAATACCAGCGGGTCTTTCGAGTCAGGTCGGGTCGAGTTGGATTGGGTCGGATCGGGTCAACTGAATAGTCCGGGTGATAAACGGGTCTTACCGGTCTTATCGGGTTTACCCGTTTATTGACGGGTCGGGTACGGGTTTAGGATCTAGACACGATTAGTTAAACGGGTCAGGTCCGAGTCTGGGGTTTTTGGACACGAACACGACTAGACACGACACGACCCGACCCGATTGCACCCCTAGTTGAGAGGCTCGAACATTGATCTCGATCTCTTGTGCAATCGCATTTGCTGGCGTTTTTCTAACCAGGACAAATATGTCCTTTTCAAAAATAAAGTATAATTTTCGTTTTTATTGTACTCGAGACTGATTTCGAGTAAGGAGAGTAAAGTACGTTCTAACGACAAAGCCAGTTGGTGCAGTTGTGTTTTATGCAAACTCAACATGAGTTGTATTTATTTGGGATAGGTTTTTTTCTCTTTCTTTTTAAATGGACCACCATTGTGCATGGTTAATTAGTACATCACATGTTAGTGTACCAACACAAGATAAACCAAGAACCAACACCCGTGATAGGAGCAAGAGAAATACCTAATTTTTAATAACCCCACAGGTAGAAAAGCTCACCACCATGGGCGGATCTAATAGTTGGCTCGGCCGGGCTATAGCCTGCATCAACCCAGCGAGGCGCCTTTGGCCCCTCGCGACACGTACGTGAATCGCTATCGCCTCTGAGTCCTCACGAAACATGAATCGCCGCAAAAAACACTTAACCCCCCTATAGTTTATTTTGTTCCAAAATGCTCCCTAAAGTTTGAAATGTTAGCACAATACTCCTTTTGTCAACTACTTAATTTCTCACATTTTGTAATTTTTATTTGACTTCAATGGGGCAAAATGAAGTTTTTTAACTATAGGGGGGTTAAATGTTTTTGAGCTAAAATTCAGGGGGACAAAGTGTAATGAATTTTTTTTGTATATTAATATAATTTCTAGTACCGTCGATGTTTGCTTAAAAATTTTTGCTTAGTATTTCTTTATAAAGTAAACTTTTTATTGTAAAAAAAAAACTAGTTTGGTTTCAGCCCAGTCCAAAAAAATTTCTGGCTATGCCCCTGCTCACCACTAAGACGAGAGTAAGGTCCACCACAACATACCGGGAGGAAATATGACATAGCACTTTACTCGAACCACCCTTGACCAAGGTCATGTGTTGCATATGTCTTACAAAATGAGCTATCAGTCGGAGACATGGCGAGTGTTACGAAAGACAATTATGAAGACTTTATGTGACACAAATGCCAAAAAAATTACAGTGATTTGTGAGAAAATTATTTTATTGGATAGATATATATAAAACAAGAGATATTGAATGATCATATTCATTTTCTATTTTTACCTATCTATCTATCTATACTACTCTGATAAAGTTAAGGCATTTGGTGTCACGTGCCAACTTCGATCTCCATTCCCACTCTCTCTTCTATCTATTTTTAATAATTAAACATATTCCTCTCTCTCACACACACACACACACTCGGCATGCGGTGTGCGATCTGATCAATGAAGCAGCATCATAATCGTTCATGGATTGCACATTAGTACTAATATCATTATAAGTCTCAGTACAAATCGATTAATGAAAAATAATCTTCTCTCACGTTAGTTTTATTTTGGAAAAGTTTGACATAAGCCCTTTTTGAGAGATGGCTTTTAGTTGCAGGACACATTATTTTTGAAATATAGCTCATCCTTCCCGACGAATATATATTCATTTTGGAACAAATGTATACTCTTTCCGAAGGCTTACGTATACTTATAGAGACCTTAGCTAATATAGCCAATTACGATGTCCTTCCGTTAATATTGCAAAATAGTTAAGGTCCTATACCTAATGTACCGTTTTATTTTTCATTGATATGATCGGCATGGGTGGGCCGGGCCTTCATGAATCAAGTAGGGTCCATTTGGGCTTCTGTTGGACGCCCATGGCATTAGAAGATTTACCAAGATCCTAACATTCGTAGTGATCACGATATTCTTCAAAGATTCTAATAAACAGACGGTGACGTGTCAGACGTCAGTTGCCACGCGGGTTACATATTTTTCGTAAAAAAATTTTCAGCACATCCTACGTACCATACAACCGCTGGCCCACTGCGATTCAAGACATGGGGTATGGCCCAGGAGAATGCTGAGAGACTCCGGGGGCAGTGGGCCCCGCGGTTGTATGATACGCAGGATGTGCTGAAAACTTTCCCGTCGAAAAGAAGCACCACGTATGATAGAACCGGCACTGCTGTCCCGAAACATTACACCTGCATGTATAACCGATACCGGCATTGAAGCGATACGGGGGAACGATCCCTATATATCCCCCCAGTACAGAAGAGAGAGAAAACAGAGAGAGAGAGAGAGAGAGAGAGAGAGATCATGGCAAGAGCAGCCATCGCCACCCTCACCATTCTCTCTCTACTCATCCTCTCGGCCTCTTCGTACGTGTCAGCAACCTCCCATGAAGACTTCGTCCGCTGCTTCCTCGGCTACACCAAGCAGTACTCCAAGTACCCCACCCCCCATCTCTACACCCCCAACACCACCTCCTACAACGCGGTCTTCCGCTCCTCCATCCGCAACCTCCGGCAGCTCTCCGACGCCTCGTACCCCGCCCTCATCGCCGCCCCGGCCGACGAATACCACGTCCGCGGCGCCGTCGTCTGTGCCAGGCGGCACGACCTCGCGATACGGGTCCGGAGCGGGGGCCACGACTACGAGGGCCTGTCCTACGTCTCCAGCTGCCGCGACCCCTTCATCATCCTCGACCTCGCCAACCTCCGGTCCGTCACCGTGAACCCGGCGGACGGCACGGCGTGGGTCCAGGCCGGCGCGACTGTCGGCGAGGTCTACTACAACGTCGCCGCCAGCAACCGCACCGCCGGGTTCCCGGCGGGGATCTGCACCACGGTCGGCGTCGGCGGGCAGTTCAGCGGAGGCGGGATCGGGACGCTGCTGAGGAAGTACGGCACCGCCGCTGACAACGTCGTCGACGCCCTCCTCGTCGACGGCCGCGGCCGTCTCCTCAATCGGGTGTCCATGGGCGAGGACCTCTTCTGGGCCATCAGGGGCGGCGGAGCCGCCAGCTTCGGCGTCGTCGTCGCATACAAGATCAGATTGGTCCACGTCCCGCCGACGGTCACCGTCTTCAACATCGACAAAACCCTAAGGCAGAACGCGACACATCTGGTGGAGCGGTGGCAGCACATCGCGCCCCACCTCCCGGTCGATCTCTTCGTCCGGATCATGGCGAGGGGTGTAGATGACGTAGCGGTCAAGGGGAACCGTACGGTAAGGGCGACGTTCCAGGGCCTGTTCCTCGGCCGGAGCGACGAGCTCCGCCGCCTGATGGGGCGGGGATTCCCGGAGCTGGGCCTGGAGGCGTCGGACTGCCTCGAGATGAGCTGGGTCGAGTCGACGCTCTACTTCGACGGCCACTACAAGGAGAACGCCACCGCCCTGCTGGACCGGCGGCAGGAGCCGAAGGCGTCGTTCAAGTCCAAATCGGACTTCGTGACGGAACCCATCAACGAAAACGACTGGGAGCGGATCTGGGAGTTTCTAACCGAAGCAGAGGATGAGCCCGTGGTGATGATCATGGACCCTTGGGGGGGCCGGATGGACGAGATCCCGGAGGCGGCGATCGCCTTCCCGCATCGAAAGGGGAACCTGTACAACATCCAGTACTTCATGCGGTGGCCGGAGGCGGGGGAGGGGGTGGCGGAGAGGCACCTGGGGTGGATGAGGAGGCTGTACAGCTACATGGCGCCGCACGTGTCGAAGAGCCCTAGGGCGGCGTATCTGAACTACAGGGACGTGGACTTGGGGAAGCACCGGAGGGCCGGGATTTGGGGGAGGAAGTACTGGAAGGGGAACTTTGAGAGGTTGGGGCACGTGAAGTTCGATCACGACCCGGGGAACTACTTCGGTAACGAGCAGAGCGTCCCGCCATTTTCACAGAATCAGAGTTCGTACTATTTCCCGTACTAGAAGTTCTTGCATGTGTCGAGTTAACATTTTAGCCCCTGGTATTATTGGAATTTAACTTTCACTTGGTTTAAATTACTATTAGCCTCTCTTAATCACATCTTACTAATCACTTAAGGGTGTAGAGTGAAAGTTATACCTTCTAAGATTTTGTGAATCAAGAAGTGAATGATCTTCCAACTTCTTAACTCCTTTCTTAATTAGGCTATCGATCTTCGACGAGGGAAAACGTACGGGTGCCATTGACATCCCATAAAGGCTACTTATTGGTTATAAGTAGCATCTGGTTAGTTCGGATTTATTGTAAGTAATGGTTTTGTTGGGGCGAGAGGAACGAGAAACAAATAGAGGCGTTAAAATAGAAAATAATTCTTTCATAACATGTTATCAGCACGAAACTCTCGCTAGCTTATTGGCAAAAATCTCATGTATATATGCCTTCTATCATTTTAAGTATTGAGTAGATTCGGTGATATGTCCCTTATATTTTACAAATTTTTTTTCGGGTTAATGTGCTAAGAACCCCTCTCCAACACTACGTTTAAACTAAAGTCCCGACATTATTTTCACAACTTTCACTTGGTTTAAACTACTATTAGCCTCTCTTAATCACATGTTACTAATCACTTAAGGGTGTAGAGTGAAAGTTACCTTCTAAGCTTTTGTGAATCAAGAAGTGAATGATCTTCCAACTTCTTAACTCCTTTTTTAATTAGGTTATCGATCTTCGACAAAGGAAAACGTACGGGTGCCATTGACATCCCATAAAGGCTACTTATTGGTTATAAGTAGTATCAGGTTAGTTTGGATTTATTGTAAGTAATGGTTTTGTTGGGGCGAGAGGAACCAGAGATAGATAGAGACGTACGTTAAGATAGGAAATAATTCTTTCATAACATGTTATCAGCACGAAACTCTCGCTTATTGGCAAAAATCTCAGGTATGGCTCCTATCATTTTGAGTATTGAGTAGATTCGATGATATGTCCCTTATATTTTACACTTTTTTTTTCAGGGTACGTAATGTGCTAAGAACCCCTCTTCAACACTACGTTTAAGCTAAAGTCCCGACATTAGTTTCGTTCGAGCTGAAGCACTCCTAACTAATCCCGTTATTAGTGTTTGTGAGCCGTTATTTCAAATGAGATCCATGATGTTATTTGTTTCAACGGAAGACTACATCTAGCCAAATTATCCAAAACTTATCAAATTTATAGATCGTTCCACTACAATGAAAAAACATATTTATTTACCATGTTAAAAAATCATAACTTCTTTGTTTCACAACAAAATCCGATGATTTCAGTTACATTGGAATCATCGTCAAATCCTCTATGCTTCTTCAAAGCCGATCGAAATTAAGTTACTAAACAACCCTTTCTTCCATGTCAAAAAAGCTATATTCAGACATAATTTTATACAAAATTTTTATAAAGACTCAAGTCAGAGCCATCCATTGCACCAACTCCTACTGGTGAATCACACTAGGCCCCAAATGGATAGTTTTAATACGAGTGTGGACAACAATGTGTGTAGAAAATTCTGACTGAATAGTATTTTGAGGTGTAAACCGGGACGAGCCGGGTTTTACTTAATTTTTTATGACTGGTCATTAATTTGTTCCATATATGTTTTCCTCCTCTTTTACTACATTTATGGGTGCACTTTTTTTATTTCGAGTTCTGCAATTTATTTTTTGGATTGATCATTTGTTACGAGAATAAATCATCTTTGGTACTACCTATCTTTTATTTTTATTTTTAATTTGTCCATCCTGATTTTGTTTTGCCTAATATGATAATATGGATGTTATTATAATTAATTTTACTATGAATAATTTTTTGTTTACTAAAATTCAAGGTATAAATTCAAAAAAGTAGGGTATCATTTGAAAAAATTAGGTTTTTTTTGCAGATTCTTTTTGAATTGTCACCAAAAAATAAAAAATGTAAGAAATAAAAAATCATACAATAGTAAGTAAAAACCACTCAAAATTCAAAGAAAAATCTTGCAATATGGACTATTTTATACTGAACAAAATTCTAAAGTATCAATTCAAAAACCTAGAGTATCAAGTATAATTTATTGAAGATTATCTTTTTCATGGCATATTTATATTTTTGTGAATTTTTATGTTGACAATTATTACTCTCCATGTGATCCAAAAAACAAATTGCACAACAAAGCATTAATTACTTATCTTTATTTAGTAGTATCAATTAAACACTATCGGAGTATATATCAATTGGATTGCAATAATATTAATTATGTTTTTTTAATGCAGATTGTTTATGAATTGTCACCAAAAATTAAAAAAAATGTATGAAATAAAAAACTAGACATGATTGAGTGACAATCACTGCTAATAACAAGTATTACTTGGCTTCATATAGTTTAGAACCAATTGAGCATGGTTGAGTTATCAATTGGGTTGCAATAGTAAGAATTTGGTTTTCTAATACAGTTTGTTTCTAAATTTTGTCATCATATCATTTAGACATGACTGAATGAAAAATCACCAAAAAATTATGGTTTTTGGCTAAAACCCGGCCTGAGAAGCCAGTCCGGATTGTGCTTAGACCGCCATGCTTGACACATGGCCCGGTCCGGCATGATTGGGCCCTTTCATTGTCGGTCCGTGTCAGCCTGGTTTACACCTCTAATGCTATTCATAGAGGATTCAACGAGTATTCCAATGCAACCGGAATAATTGGATTCCATCTTAATTAATCAAAGAAGTTATAATGTTTTGAAGATAATAAAGATGTGCATTTTAACTTTTTTCAATGGAGTGCCATGATATGTAAATTGATAATTTTAATAAGGATATTGTGGGTGTAAATTTTGGCAAAAGCCCACAGACTGCAAGACCCACCAGCCCTGCCTAGTGGGCCCACGGGGACTACCGTGGGGCCCACCAGCCCTGCCTGGTGGGCCCAGAGAGATCACCGCGGGACCCACCAGCCCTGCCTGGTGGGCTCACGGGGACTACCGTGGGGCCCACCAGCCCTGCCTGGTGGGCCCAGAGAGACCACCGCGGGACCCACCAGTCCTGCCTGGTGGGCCCAGAGAGACCACCGCGGGACCCACCAGCCCTGCCTGGTGGGCCCACAGAGACCACCGCGGGACCCACTAGCTCTGCCTGGTGGGCCCGCAGAGACTACCGTGGGACCCACCAGCCTCGCTTGTGGAGTCCTCTAGAAACGACGACGGGACCCACCAGCCCTACCTGTGGAATCCCCAGGGACGACGGTGGGACCCACCAGCCATGCCTGGAGAATCCCCAGATACGACAGCAGAAACCGCCATTTGCCCCAGTTTTCCTCCCAGGAAATCCTATAAATAGCAGAGCCTTAAAAGTGAAAAAGGATCCGAGATCCCAGATCCAGAACCAAAATCTGAAATCTGATTTCTGAAACCAGAGCTCTGGAACTCCAGCTTTTGATCTCCTAACTCTTCTCGATCTTCTTCTTGTCTCTGAAGAGAAGGGAGATACTTCAGTGACACTCGGCCTGTCGAGGTCACAGTGAACAAACAGTTTTAGTAAATTCGGGTTGCACCCTATAGCACGGAGACGTAGGCTTCGACTGAACTCCGAAATCACATCTTGTGTCGATCTTCTCTGTTTGCATATCAAAAGTGTTAACTCAAAGTGACCAAGGCATAAACCTTCGAAGCCATCTTTCAATCAATGGATTTACCATTCAACCTCAATTGACTGGTGGAGTGAAGTCTTCGGATCGGCACAAAGATTTTTCCCCCATAGTTTGGCACCGTCTGTGGGATCGAACGAGAAGCCAAATTCGCTCTGCAACAAACATCAGATCGTTTGAGCAGACAACTAGTCTGGATAGTCAAACTTTCCAGCCCCCTTCGGTTGAGCAGACAACCATTAGGATACCGGCAATCTTGTTGGATCCTTCGCTCTCTCTAAATGGCGAAGATGAAGCATCAAGATCATCCAGAGGGAAGTAATACATGTCAACCTCGACCAGAGACTCGTTCGATGAGTCAACGGCTCAACTTCGGACAGCCCCTCGCTGTCCCCGAAATGGGGGTTCGTTCAGGAAGCGGGAGATCAGTCGATCGACCGATCGCCCTACCCCCTCGACAGTCAATAGGGCAGACTGCCCCTGCTCCTGCTGATGACCCACCATCTATCTACCAAATTTCGGTGGTCGACTTTCAGCTGCTATAATTGGCCAAGCAAAACACCACCCTCACAGCTGAAAGGGACGCCTTCAAGAAGGCAGCCTCCGAGACCGGAATTGCTCTCCCCATCCCTTCCTTCGGTGAAATAGTTGATCCACCTCGGCAATCGATTCACTCTGAACCACGAAGGTCAATGGGCACCGCTGCCCTTGAGAGGATTTATCGCGACCCAACCCCCTCTGCTGCTCCATGGAAGTACAGTGTTAGGGATCGTATCGATGATGAGTCCTCTCAATCCTCTTCGAGTCGCAACTGTGTCAGATAGACACCGTCGAAGCCCAACTTGCAAGAGAGGCACCAGATGAAAGGGGCAGCCTCAAAGGGCAGATCTTCTCCATCTCTCCCACTCCAACATGAAGCTGGAATGGATCTTCGTCACCAACTCCATCCGGCCACTACTAACCGGCCCAGACAAGACCTCGTGATCTTGCCTCTAGATCTGCATCCTGGTCGAGGGCATGGTCGTAGAGAGGGATATTCTTCTGCTGGACCTCTTCACTGGAGTTTATTTCAATCGACATTTCCAAAGGGGTGGAGAACTCCAACTCTCCCCAAATTCAATTACCTTAAGGGAGATACGACTCTCCATATACTGGCCTTCAAGCAAGCTTTGACGCCGCACGAAGAAGAGAACAACGTGCTCTGTCGCACCTTCGCTAGGAGCCTAGACGAACCATCCCTCGATTGGTACCATAACCTTCGAGCTGGATCCATCACCCAGTTCGGAGTCTTAGCTAACTATTTCGTGCAATATTATCAGCTCAACTTGAAGCTGGAAAAGAAGCTAAACTCCCTCTACAGGCTGAGGATGGGTGCTGACGAGAGCCTTCGCAGCTTCACGTGGAGATTTCGTAACGAGCACACCGCTCTCTCAGGACGACATCTGGATGACGAGACTATCATGTTAGCCTTCCAGAATGCCCTCCGTTTCGATCTGCACATCTATAATGATTTTATCTGCAATCCTCCCCCTTCCCTGGGTTCAATGTTCGATCGAATCTAGAGGAAAATCAAAGTTGAAGATGATCAAGTCGCCCGAAAGGGACGAGAAACAAAGTGACGACCTGCCAAAAGAGAAGCCCCGAAGTACGCTGCCAAAGCTCATAATGCAGTGGCAGTGATTCCCCCTGTATCCAAGCGGTCAAGGAACGACGGGAGTAGATCCCCGCCGAAGAAGACTACATTCACGGATTGGACTCTACCGATCGAGCAGATCCTCAATCGAATTCAACATAAAGAGTTCCTCCGAAGGCCTAATCCTCTGCAGCCTGATACCAAAGTCACAGCTGATAAAATAGTCTACTGCGATTTCCACCGCAGCCATGGCCATCCTACTGACCGATGCTATCGACTGAGATACCATCTCGAGGATTTGCTATGCGAAGACCATCTCCAAGAGTTCGTCAAATGCAGACAAGATTAACGCTGACATTTCGCAAAGGGGAAAGAAGCTTACTGGATCCATCAAATCTCTACCAATCAATCACCTATCACTGTGTGTGCCAATGTCTTTGGCATTCACGGATCATTGCACAATCAGACATTGACGGAAAAAGAAGTTGATCGGCAAGTACGACGCATCTTCAACATTGACTCTGCAGCGAACAAGGAAGATACCTGGATCGAGAAACCTGTCAAGGGTTTAACTTGGCCCTCCATCATCTTCAATGACTCTGACCTTCAAGGCGTCCATACTCCACATCGGGACCCCCTGGTCCTGAAGCTCATCATCGATGGGAGCACTATCAACCGCATCCTCATCGACACAGGAAGCTCTATCGATATCATGTTCTCAGACTGCTTCAAACGCCTGGGACATAAATACTCTAGTCTTGAGGTCGTCCCAACGGTGATCACGGGCTTCAACGGGGAGCAGAGCATAACTATGGGGGAATCGAGATTCGCCCTCGACCTCAGCCGAGAGACTCGAGTCTCGGTAAGGTTCGCCATCGTCGAAGGGACATCCAACTACAACATCATCCTTGGTCGACCATTCCTCCATCAGATCAATGCCATGTCCTCCTCCTACCATCAACTCCTTAAATTTGCAACGGAAGAGGGTATTGTCTGTATTCGAGAAGATTAACAAACTGGGTGATCCTGCGAAGCGGCCGCTGCCAAAACAGATCGCAGAATAAATCTCGCTCCCCCAAAGAGCCAAGAGATAAAGCTGGTCCTTCTTCAAGATAGCAACCAAAGAAGATCCCACTGTCCGAACCCCCGCTGATCGAGTGGGAGGCCTCACCTTCAATTGAAAAAATCACTCCAGTCAACATCGGCAGTGAAGATCTCCCTCGAGAAACCTTCATTGATATCGGTCTCAGCGACGTAGAAGCGCGAGACATGATCATGATATCCTTCCATCAATCCAACATTGATGTCTTCGCCTGGTGTTTCGAAGATATGCCTGGGATCAACCCAGATGACGCATGCCACCGACTTGCAATCAAAGAAGAACTGAAGCTCGTTAAGCAAAAGCCACGTACAATCCGACCAGGACGACAAGTTGCAGTTCAAAAGGAGATCAGTAAGCTACTCGCAGCAGGCTTCATTCGTGAAGTAGAGTACCCTATTTGGATCTCCAATATAGTCGTTGTCCCAAAGAAGAATGGGAAAGTCAGAGTACGCATCGACATCTCAACAAGGCTTGTCCCAAAGACCCATTCCCCATGCCAAGGATAGATAGGCTCGTCGATGCCACTGCTGGCCACGAGCTCCTATCTTTCATGGACGGATACTCTGGGTATAATCAAATTTCGCTACATCCGGACGATCGAGAGAAGACGTGCTTTGTGACTGCCCGAGGTCTTTACTGCTACAACGTAATGCCCTTCGACCTCAAGAATGCTGGATCAACCTATCAAAGGCTAGTCACAAAAATATTCGAAAATCAAACCGGATGCAACGTCGAAGTTTATGTTGATGATCTCCTCACCAAAAGCTCCAATCGTGAAAGCCACCTTTCTGATCTAGCAAAAACATTTCAAATCCTCCGAAAATATCGCATGAAACTCAATCCAGCTAAATGTGCTTTCGGAGTTCAATCGGGTAAGTTTCTGGATCACCTTGTGACCAAGAGAGGCATCGAGGCCAATCTCAATTAACCAAATTCGAGCCATCCTCGATATGCCATCGCCTACCAATCGGAAGGAAGTGCAATGCCTCATTGGAAGATTAGCTGCCCTCAATCGATTTATCTCAAAATCTTCTGACAAGTGCAAACCGCTCTTTGACAAATTGCGAAAGGCGGATACCTCTGGGTGGAGTCCAACTTGCGAACAAGCTTTCCAAGTCGTCAAAAGTTATCTCGCCAGTGCTCCCATTTTAACAGCTCCGCTCCTAAAAGAAGATCTCTGGCTCTATCTCGCTGTCACCGATCAAGCAATCAGCGCGGTTCTGGTCAGCAGAAGAGAAAGCATTGAACATCCGGTCTACTACATCAGTTATACACTTATCCTGGCAGAAACTCGCTACTCAAAGATTGAGAAGGTCATACTAGCCTTGCTCACCGTGTCACGTCATCTTCAGCCCTATTTTATCACCCACCCGATCACAGTGATCTCAGAACACCCACTCAAGGACATCCTCGACAAGGCAGGACGAGCAGGTCGAATGACCAAATGGGTGATCGAGATGAGTGCTCTCGGGATTCAATTTGAACCTCGCACCTCACTCAAAGGGCAGACAGTTGCTGACTTCTTAGCTGACTTTCCCGTGGAAGACCCCATAACTTGGGAGGAAGACATCGATATGCGCCTCAAAGACGGAGATGAGCCCTCATTCAATCTGATTCCAAAGACCAATCCAAGCCTTGAGGCTCCTGCTACCTCACCAGCTCGATGGAAGCTCTATACTGATGGAGGTTCGAGCGCGATCGGTTCGGGAATTGGGATAGTCTTAGTATCCCCCGAACTTGATCATCTCCAAAAAGCCATTCTCTTCGGGTTCAATACTACCAACAATGAAGCCGAGTACGAAGTGCTCATCTCCGGGCTGGAGATGGCTGAATCCCTAGGGGCAGATCGACTCACCATCTACAGCGACTCCTAACTAATCATAAGGCAGATCAACGGGGAGTATACGGTGCGAGAAGAGAGGATGAAGCATTATTTAGTTCTGGTATGACATCATTAACAATGTTTTGCTAGCATTGAATTCATCCAAGTCCCAAGAGCAGAAAATCGAGAGGCAGATGCCCTGGCTAATGCTGCCTCGGTTCTTGGAGATTCACTCGAGGAAAGGCGAATATAAATCGACTATCAAGAATCGCCCAAGATTGCCGTCGAACAGCAGATCATCGTCACTACAGAAAGATCTGGGGGTGGAGAACAGCCGGCCTCCGATCACGCCACAACACATGAACCCGAAGATTGGAGACGGCCAATCTTCGACTTCTTCAAACAAAGCAGAATGCCAGAAGATCCAATTCAAACCAGAAGACTTCAAAGGAAGCTTCCATGCTATAGCTTCTAAGGAGAAGATCTATATTTCAAATCGCACAACGGGATGTTGCTCAAATGCATTGGCCCTTTACAAGCAAATACAATCTTAATCGATATCTATTCCGGAGCCTGCGAAAATCATTCGGGAGGAAGATCTCTTGAAGCCAAGACAAAGCTTCAAGGTTATTACTGGCCGACAATGGCAAGAGATGCTCACCAAGTGATTCAAAGATGCGAGCCTTGTCAGCGACACGCTCGGGCTATCCATCTCCCAGCAGACGAGCTCCATCAACTAACAAGTCCGTGGCCCTTCCATCAATAGGGGTTGGACTTCTTGGGTCCTTTCCCACCAACACCAAGCAAGAAGAAGTATCTGCTGCTGGCCACAAATTACTTCACCAAGTGGGTTGAAGTGGTGCCACTCTTCCGAGAGACTGACGATGAAGTCATCAAGTTCATCAGGCATAACATCTTCTCAAGGTTTGGTACGCTACACGTCTTAATTGCTGATAATGAAGCTCAATTCGACTCCGACAAGTTCAGGGGGTTCTGCCTAAACAATGGAATTAAGCTTTTCTACTCAACACCAAGGTACCCTCAGTGCAATGGTCAAGCCGAAGCCTCTAACAGAGCTATCATTGGTCTACTCAAAAAGAAGCTCGATAACAAGAAATGATAGTGGGAGCAAGTCCTACCTGAAATCTTGTGGGGCTATCGAACTACTCCGAGAAGATCAACTAGGTTCTTACCCTTTCGCCTAACCTATGGTTCAGAAGCAATTCTCCCAACAAAAATCATATCAAACACTTTGAAGACCAGAGCAATCGAAGAGGGGGTTAACGAAGAGCTTCGAGTCAATGACCTTGATCTCTCTGAAGAGTTACGAGATCGAGCAACCATTCGTGTTGCCAAGTATTAACAGAGGATCAAACGAGCTTACGATCAGAAGGTCAGCAAAAGACAGTTCCCAATTGGCAGCCTGGTCCTCAGAGCAGTCTTCTACAATACAAAAGAACACAGCAGCAAAAAACTAGCTCCCAACTGGGAAGGACCCTACATCGTCGAATCGATAGGAAGCAAAGGATCTTATCGCCTGATTTCGCCAGAAGGAGATAGACTATCACGAGCTTGGAATACTAGACATCTCAAAATGTTATATCCTTGATGTAAATTCCATGCTGAATAAAGATTGGTTTTCAAATATCCATCTCGTCTACTCAAGTTCTCAAGCAGTCTCGAGCTATCTACCTTCAAATTTCCAGTTCGTTTAACAAGTTTGGGAGCTTGAGTTACGATTCAAACCCTTACAGGCAGATGTTAAACGATTTCGGGTTGTGAAACAAAACAACCTTCAAGTTACTAGATCAATTTAACAAGTTTGGGAGCTCGTGTTGCGACACAACCCCTTACAGGCAGATGTTAAATAACATTCAATTAAATAACCGTTTAACAAGTTTGGGTACTCGAGTTGCGACTCGACCCCTCACAGGTAGATGTTAAGCGATTTCAAATTATGATACAACTTGTTCTTCAATTACTAAGTTACTTGACATGTTTGGGTGATTGAGTTGCGACTCAACCCCTTGCAGGCAAATGTTAAGTACATTCTAACATCCCATTCAAAACACAAACAAATCAAAGAATTCAGCATAAGAGACATTCGATTTCGATATCAAAAAAATAAGTCTTTATTTCTCAAAATTTCCAAGTACAAGTGAGCTGTTACATGTGCAAGGTTTACAGATACAAAAGCAAAAGAAGGAGATAGATTACATCAGGGCTTGGCCACACTTGGAGCACGCGACTTGTCCCCTTCAGATCCGCCCCGAGCCTTGCTCGCCGCAGACGCTTTGGAAGACATGACGCGGCTAGTATGAACCCTGAGGGCTTCCACCGCCTTCTCCGCCGTCGTTCTGAAGCTCTCGCACTCGAGGCGTGTCTCCTCGAGCTCCTTCGTAAGGGCCTCCTCCTTGGCAGCAGAAGCAGCTTATTTCGCAGCAAGCTAGGCCTTCAGTTCATTTATTTCAATCGCACGATCGTGGTCCAAGGTCTCCACTTTGAAGAATCTATTCTTCAACTCGTGAAGCTCATGACCCCGAGCCGTATAGCTGTCAAGCCACCTCTTGCTCTCAATTTTCTCCTTGCGGAGAGCTTCCTTTCGAGCAGAAAGAGCTTCCTTCCTTGCGGACAAGGCCTTATGCAGCTTCTCCTTCTCCTTGTTCGCAGCCTCCAGTTCGGCCGTCAAGCGAGAGACTTCAGCTAAAGCCCCCCACTCACCGGCCCTCCTGAAGAGCCTGCTAGCAAGTTTTAGGACCGCTGAGTTCTGCCAACAACCAAGAAAAGACCGAATTATCTCGAAAGATACAACTCAAAAACCAAGTCATGCTGATGCACTTACCACAACTTCGAGCCTATTGTAGGCCTCATCCAGGGTAGCGTCGGGAAGATTGCAGAGCTTTCGGATCACACCCGTTGGGTGGTTGATGTCAACCTCACCCAAATCTCTAAGCAGCTGAGCGGAGCTGACAGGAGCATCTGCCAGCAATACAAAGGTTCGACAGTTAGAATCTCGAATGTCAAAAGCAATAAAGAGAAAAGAAGTTGGTAGGAACATACCTGTGGCGTCGACTCGGGACGCTTCGGCCTTGCCCTTCCCCTGATCGGAGCTCTTACTCCCGGGGTCGACCTGTCCTTCACGGGAGATGCATCAGGTGGAGGTTGGGGTGTCCCAGCCTCCACGTGACTCCCTCCCTCTCTTTGCAAGGGGGAAGGAGTGTCGCGTGGAGGAGTGATCTCCCCTTCCTCAGGACGTTCGTCGGCCTGCTGGAGCCTGGCCATGAGGGCGGCCGTCTCTTCCGCCATCTGGGCAGCCAAAGGACGAAGAGCAGGCGGAGGTTGCTCAACCTCCAACCCACCGCTCGCCGAGGCACCCTCCAAGCGAAGGACGCCCGAAAGTACTTGAGCGAGGGGCGTGGGGTTGCTCGCTACCCCATCGCTCCCCGAATATCTTATTCTGATGCGCATCGGGCGCTTCAATTCTTTTTAGTGATAGGTGAGCGCACTCTCTTGCCGTCGCCTACCGTATCCATGACATCCTCCATCCGACGGGCCTTAGCCTCGTCGATGGGAGTGGGCGGAACTTCTTCCCCACCACCGACTCCTCCATCTTCGCCACCGTCCCCAGCACCTGCTCCTTGCTGGCGACCCCTGTGAAGACGGTCCGCTTGTCGATTCTGAAGGCCGATTGAACTCCTGTGAGAGCTGGTCGGTGAGCCCCCTCAGTGAAGCGCGCAACTTCTGCCACTTAGCCCACTTCACATCAGTAAGCTTGCCGCCATTGTTATACTCAAAGACGGGCTCCTCCGACAACGGCATAAGAGGCCCCAAGACGAAGCTGGCCTTCGGGATGTGCTCAAGCCTGGAAGGCGCGGAGGCAAATCCTACTCCCATGTGCCTCTTACCAAGCACACCGAGGGCGCCTTTACCCTTGCCTTTGCCGATAGGCTTGGGCGACACTGGAGCCTTCCCCTTCCCCTTCTTGGACGGAACAACGTTCTTGAACTTTATGCTGCCAGAAGAGGCCATTTCAACCTATCAGGAGAGCGCGAAGGGCAGAAAACTCGGGAGCAAAAGTTCTGGACTTTGAAAAAAATTTGAAAGCGTGAGGCAAAAATGAAATCCAGAAAGAGCTTATAAACCCTGGAGAAACTGGCGCGAAAACCGAAGTGACTCGTGGCATCACCAGGACAAAAGCCGTGTTTTCAAAGGGGACACGTGCCATCAATCCGGAGGAAGCGCTCTTCAGACGAAGCGTCAGAACTAGACGAAGCGTCAGACCAGATGAACCACCGGTCTAAGCGAACCACTGGTTCAAGAGAATCACCGGTCCATGTGAACCACAGGCTCAAGCAAAACTACGAACCTGGAGAAACTACAACTCCAAAACTCCTCAACTTCCATCGGTTAAAACTGACCGATCGGTCAAGTATAACCGATCGAACAAAATTGATCAATCGCCATTTGAAGACTTTACCCGTTTGACGGCAGACGATCGGGTAAGTTACCAAAGGATCGGGCAGAAAACAGGCTCTTTTGGCCGATCGCCTCAACCTCCACCGGTTGAATTTAACCGATCGGTCATCTTTGACCGATCGGATAGAATCAATCGATCGGGTGGTTTTCTACTGGATCGGACAAAACACTTGTGTTTTTGCCCGATCGCCTCAACCTTCACCGGTTGAATTTAACCGATCGGTCATCTTTGACTGATCGGATAGAATCAACCGATCGGGTAGTTTTCTACTGGATCGGGCAAAACACTTGTGTTTTGCTCGATCGCCTCAACCTCCACCGGTTGAATTTAACCGATCGGTCATCTTTGGCCGATCTGATAGAATCAACCGATCGGGTGGTTTTCTACTGGATCGGGCAAAACACTTGCGTTTTTGCCCGATCACCTCAACCTCCACCGGTTGAATTTAACCGATCGGTCATCTTTGACCGATCGGATAGATTCAACCAATCGGGTCGATTTCTACTGGATCGGGCAAAACACTTGTGTTTTTACCCGATCGCCTCAACCTCTACCGGTTGAATTTAACCGATCGGTCATTTTTGATCGATCGGATAGAATCAACCGATCGGATGGTTTTCTATTGGATCAAGCAAAACACTTGTGTTTTTGCCCGATCGACACAACCTCCACCGGTTGAATTTAACCGATCGGTCATCTTTGACCGATCGGATAGATTCAATCGATCAGATCGATTTCTACTGGATCGAGTAAAACACTTGTGTTTTTGCCCGATCGCCTCCACCTCCACCGGTTGAAATTAACCGATCGGTCATCTTTGACCGATCGGATAGATTCAACCGATCAGGTCGATTTCTACTGGATCGGGCAAAACACTTGTGTTTTTGCCTGATCGCCTCAACCTCCACCGGTTGAATTTAACCGATCGGTCATATTTGACCGATCGGATAGAATCAACCGATCGGGTGGTTTTCTACTGGATCGGGGAAAACACTTGTGTTTTTGCCCGATCGCCTCCACCTCCACCGGTTGAATTTAATTGATCGGTCATCTTTGACCGATCGGATAGATTTAACCGATCGGGTCGATTTCTATTGGATCGGGCAAAACACTTGTGTTTTTGCCCGATCGTCTCAAACTCCACCGGTTGAATTTAACCAATCGGTCATCTTTGACCGATCCGATAGAATCAACCGATCGGGTGGTTTTCTACTGGATCGGGCAAAACACTTGTATTTTTGCCCGATCGCCTCAACCTCCACCGGTTGAATTTAACCGATCGGTCATCTTTGACCGGTCGGATAGAATCAACCGATCGGGTGGTTTTCTACTGGATCGGGCAAAACACTTGTGTTTTTTCCCGATCGCCTCAATCTCCACCGGTTGAATTTAACCGATCAGTCATCTTTGACCGATCGGATAGATTCAACCGATCGGGTCGATTTCTACTGGATCGGGCAAAACACTTATGTTTTTGCCCGATTGCCTTAACCTCCACTGGTTGAATTTAACCGATCGGTCATCTTTGACCGATCGGATAGAATCAACCGATCGGGTGGTTTTCTACTGGATCGGGCAAAACACTTATGTTTTTGCCCGATCGCCTCAACCTCCACCGGTTGAATTTAACCGATCGGTCATCTTTGACCGATCGGATAGAATCAACCGATCGGGTGGTTTTCTACTGGATCGGGCAAAACACTTGTGTTTTTTCCCGATCGCCTCAACCTCCACCGGTTGAATTTAACCGATCGGTCATCTTTGACCGATCGGATAGAATCAACCGATCGGGTGGATTTCTACTGGATCGGGCAAAATACTAAGGTTTTTGCCCGATCGCCTCGAGCTCTACCGATTGATTTTAACCGATCAATCAAACTTGACCGATCGGGTCGATTTCTACTGGATCGGGCAAAAAAACTTAGGTTTTTGCCCGATCGCCTCAACCTCTACCGATTGAAATTAACCGATCGGTCATCTTTGACCGATCGGATAAATTCAACCGATCGGGTCGATTTCTACTGAATCAGGCGAAGAGCTTTGCTTGTTTAACCGATCGCCTCAAGCTCCACCGGTTGATTTTAACCGATCGGTCAAAATCAACCGATCGGTCGAACCTGGCCGATCGGTCAATTTTGACCAATCGACTATGCTCTTGACAGGGGGTTGACATTTTGCACCGAGAAATCCAAGCCAGTCAAGATGACATCTAGCTAACTTGGAGGGGGTAACTGTGGGTGTAAATTTTGGCAAGAAGCCTACAGACTGCAAGACCCACCAACCCTGTCTAGTGGGCCCACGGGGACTACCGTGGGGCCCACCAGCCTTGCCTGGTGAGCCTAGAGAAACCACTGCGGGACCCACCAGCCCTGCCTGGTGGGCCCACGGGGACTACCGTGGGGCCCACCGGCCCTGCCTGGTGGGCCCAAAGAGACCACCGCGGGACCCACCAGCCCTGCCTGGTGGGCCCAGAGAGACCACCGCGGGACCCACCAGCCCTGCCTGGTGGGCCCACAGAGACTACCGCGGGACCCACCAGCCCTGCCTGGTGGGCCCGCAGAGACTACCGTGGGACCCACCAGCCTCGCCTGTGGAGTCCTCCAGAAACGACGGTGGGACACACCAGCCCTGCCTGTGGAATCCCCAGGGACGATGGTGGGACCCACCAGCCCTGCCTGGAGAATCCCTAGATACGACAGCAGAAACCGCCATTTGCCTCAGTTTTCCTCCTAGGAAATCCTATAAATAGCAGAGCCTTCAAAGTGAAAAAGGATCCGAGATCCCAGATCCAGAACCAAAATCTGAAATCTGATTTCTGAAACCAAAGCTCTGGAACTCCAGCTTCCGATCTCCTAACTCTCGTCGATCTTCTTCTTGTCTCTGAAGAGAAGGGAGATACTTCAGTGACACTCGGTCTGTCGAGGTCACAGTGAACAAGCAGTTTTAGTGAATTCGGGTTGCGCCCTATAGCACGGAGACATAAGCTTCGGCTGAACTCCGAAATCACATCTTGTGTCGATCTTCTCTGTTTGCATATCGAAAGTGTTAACTCAAAGTGACCAAGGCATAAACCTTCGAAGCCATCTTTCAATCAATAGATTTACCATTCAACCTCAATTGACTGGTGGAGTGAAGTCTTCGGATCGGCACGAAGATTTTTCCCCCACAGATATCTTGGCCAGCTATAGCCTATCGTAAATTTTATATTTTGGCCAATTGTATCCAGGTGTAGCCTTCCGTTTGACTAAATAACAATATGTGACTAAATTCAAATGGGTTGAGTGTGGAGGGGCTGGTGCTCAAACGAAACTATGACGAGACTTGAGCTCAAAAGCCTCTCCTAAAAAGGAGTTTTTGCTAACTCCCCATTGTTTTTCCTCTATTAGATATAGAACTGGATTTGCACCCTTATGAATGCTTAAACCTCATCAAAGTTTTTACCATATCATTACTGCTTTATTCACATATTTTTTAATTATGGATTATTTTATGACTTTTTTTTATTACTAGCTTAATTTTGATAAGTTTTAATTACTATAATTTATCATGCAAAAGTAGTTCCTAAAATTTTGAGCCCCATAAACCTACAGTTTGTCACCCCAGATAATTCATGCAAGAACAACCTATGTTGGGTCCTTAAGATACATGCCCTCATGAATCTTGGACAATGATTGAGGAAAAAAATCAAATTTCAATCCGTGGTCTATCTTGTGCCGGTGCACTAATCACAAGTTTGCCTTGTACTCTATTTCTTTATATTTTTATTCCTATTGTCTATTTTTACCAGCTCCATGTCAAGGAATCTCTGGATCTAGAAATTCATTCCGTACAATTGAACAGTTTCAAACTGTTTTTTTTTTACGAACCAAAAAAAAATTGTGCCAAAATAACATATACTAAGGGCATCTCTAGCCCTTACTCAAATCGTTACTCAGATTTGAATCTGAGTGAAATTGTCTAAAAAACAGCTCCAGTCCTTTAGTTAGACTTGTATCGAACTGAGTTTTACTCAAATTTTTCACTAAATCAAGGGAAACTCAAATCCCATACCGAATTCAAACAGTCATTTTTCAATGCCTTCCTATTTACAAACGTGCTATACAATTTTGAGTTTTACTCAAATTTGATTAAAAAATACGAGTAAAATGGCTGGAGTTAATGTACCTGATTGGGTTTACTCAAATTTAAGTAAGGATTAGAGTACTCAGGATCAAATTGAGTTTTCACTCAAATTTTTATTTAGATTTTAGTAAAAATTTAAGTAAGGGCTGGAGATGCTCCAAAAAGAGCAAAAGACCTTGGATGCGTAATGGATCTTGATGCCTCTATGGTGGTTCCTTCCAAAAAAAAAGAAAGAAAAGTGATACGTTGAGTATTTAGAAATTAAGAAAATTATATAGTAACCGGGGTATTTGGATGTGCAATGCTATTCAGCCCGAAGGTTTGTCCCGAATTCGCCAGCCCAAAAGACG
The DNA here is from genome assembly GCA_947650365.1 of Chamaelirium japonicum. Lineage (NCBI taxonomy): Eukaryota > Viridiplantae > Streptophyta > Magnoliopsida > Liliales > Melanthiaceae > Chamaelirium > Chamaelirium japonicum. The sequence continues at coordinate 104,517,182 of OX393550.1, forward strand.
TGGCAGCATGCAACTGGTACTGTTAAAGATTTTAAAATCGCTAGTGGGTTTCAGCCACCAGTTGCACATTGCGACATCTTTCGGGCCGGCGAATTCGGGACAAACCTTCGAGCTGAATCGCATTTCTCTATTTGGATATGGAAAAGGATATAACCACTAGGACATATGCTGAGTAAGACTTCCGGTCAGAACTCGTTCCTGGAATGAGTACAAAGGATCTGTTATACGATCGGATTGAAAGAGGAAACCTTCGACAATCACGTGTGATTTTCAACCAGTTATCAACCTTAGAACAACCCTACGATTAGTCACCAAATAAAAAAATATCTGGGATTTAATCGGCTAGGGTGAAACTTGAAGAAATTCGATAAATTCGTGTTTATTTTTTAATATATATTTAACTAATAAATTTATAAATAAAAATATAGTAGTGTTAGGTAATAAGCCATCAACAAAAACAACCTCCAGTAAGTGCTAGTTAGGTGAGTTAGTAAAGTCTCAGGAGGGGTTGGTACCGGAGAGTCAGGGGTGCAAGCATAAAACAAAGAACCGACTCAATCCGACCTAAATAGGTTAGGTTGGCTTGGACCAAATGGGTTGATTAGGTTCAGAGTTTTGTGGACCTCGACAAAATACGAGTCAGTTGCGAGTTGGGGCAGGTAGACCCGACCCAACCCGAGAACCGAACTCATATATATTAGTACACATGTCACGTGTTTAGACTTTTGGGCTACATCACACTAGCACATGAGTACACTTAATTGTTTGTTAACGCTGAACCAACTACCAAGAGAACTCAAGATAGATGGCGAGAGGGCGATCCCGAGGGCGATCCCGAGGGCGATCTAGGAGGCGTTCGCCAAGTTCCTTAGGGATCCATCGGCGTCCGATCAACGCACGCTCCCGAGGAGCCTCGAGAACCAGGGCTAGGACTCTCAAGGGGGGCGGTTCAGCGAGAGAGGAGGATAGATATCGTTCCCGGGATAGACGTCTCGGGGGCGCCTCTCAACCCTCTTCGTCGGCCAACCACCAGAGAGTCTCTTTCGCTGACGTGGTGCGCCGTCCAGCCCCACCCCCATTGGCGACGGGTGCCAGGGGATCTCCAGGCCGGTCCTCTCGTCTCAATCGCAGGGGGGTTCTCGGGCGTCGTTGCCACCAGTGCGGAGAGCGGGATCACGCGGTCGCAGCCTGCAGGAACCCTCTGGTTTGCTTTGCCTGTGGGAAGGTGGGGCATACTTCCCACAGGTGCGGGATGGTCCGATCCTCGGGTTCTACCGGATCGTCGACTGCTGGTGCGGGAGCATCAGTAGATCTGCCGGATGATCCCCGGAGGGAGGAGATGTTGGAGGTGCTAAGCAGATCCGGGGTGTGCCGAGTCTTTCGGAGGTCGGTGTCAGCGGCGGAGCTCTCCGGACACCTCCGGCACACGTGGCAGGGATCCTGGGCTTGGCCAGCGCAAGAGATCGGCAACGGGGAATTTCTTGTTGAATTCCCTTTCCGCCAGTTCCTAGAGATTGAAGTCGGTCGTGGTGTGCGAGATCTGGGCGCTGTTTCGGTCTCCTTTCGTCCGTGGGAGGAGCTGGGAGGGGCGGGTGCGAGGAGGAAGAGGACAGCCCTGCGGGTCACCATCTTCGGCCTCCCTTTCGATGCCTGGGGGAGGGCTCGATCCGCGCGTTACTGGAACCCTATGGAGTGGTTCGGGAGTGTTTCAATGTCTTCCCCTTGATTTCCCACAGGCGGTTCTGCCAGGCCACGGTCCTCTGCTACGAACCCATCTTGATCCCCCCCTCGGTGCAATTCTCCCATGGATGTGGAGTGTTTAGGGTTCGCCTCACCACTCAGGTCTTGGGGGACTGCACCTCGCTCCCACCTCCTCCCCTTGGCCACTTACCCCCTCTGGAGCATGGCATTGGAGACAGGATGCCTTTCGGAGAGCCTGTGATCCCACCAGGTTTTGGGCCGCCGGTGGCATCTGGGCCGCAGCCTACTCAGTTCCGGCAACCGTGCGTTAGGCCTCCATGGTCCCCTGCTCCCGGTCACGTCAACGGGGCAAATCTGCCAGGAGGAGAGGCGGGTAGCAGCCAGGACCCAGGTACGCCATCCCTCCAACAGATCACCCGGGATGCAGGTATGATTGTTTCAAACCTTGGTGTGGACGCGAATGGAGACGTCCCCTCCTTTTCGTTTGAGGGTGCCCACGTTGCTTGTGTGGCTCCCCACGTCAACCACTTTGCTGACGAGCACGAGGGAGTCACTGTTGGTTTGGAGGAGCGGGGGCCCCCTTTGGGTCCCCAGGAGGATCATGTGCTAATCAATGTGGATAGCTCCCTTTTGGGGGGAGCCCATGTTCCTAACTTTGATGTCAGCAGGAGTCCTGTGACCGAACAGGGGAATGGGAGTCGGGGGACCACGGCTGATCAATGCATAGACCAGGGGAGACAGGAGGCCTCGGCGGATAACGGTTGTGCTGTCCAGCTTCAGTCGGCAAGGAGGAGTTTCAGACAGATTTTGCAGCGCTCCTCGGATGATCCTTTGCTTGCTCAAGCTCTGGTCCGGTCGAAGATGCGCCTTTTGGAGTTGGATCAGGCAGACCCTTCGGTTTCCCTTCCCCTTTCTTTTTTGGAAGATGATGTAATCCTTGACATTGCTAGGAAATGTGGATTTATTACTGCTCCAGAACTGGATGGTGTTCGTTTTTTCCTTGACTCTATCAGGGCTATGGAGGAGAAGAAAGCGAAGTTGGCCTCGTCCTGAGGAAGCTGTCGTGGCGGTGTTTGGTGGAGTGGTGTGGGAGTTCTTTCTTAGTATTTCTATGAAGATTTTATCTTGGAATGTTAGGGGCCTAGGCAAGTCGGAGAAGAGGAGGGCTGCCAGTTCTTTTGCATCCATTCACGACGTTGATATCATCTGCATCCAGGAGTCGAAGCGGGAGAATCCGACGAGCCATTTTTTCCGTTCTCTCAGTACAAAGAAGATTGCTAAGTGGGAAGCGAAAGATGCTACTGGAGCGTCAGGGGGTATTCTGGTAGGGTACAACGACGACCTTTTCTTACTAAGGAGCACGAATGTTGGAGTTTTCTCCATTTCTCTTATCTTTCAGACTAGGAGAGACGGTGAGGAGTGGATGTTATCCTCTGTTTTCGACCCGACAAACCACAATAGAAGGGATGATTTCTGGACGGAGTTGTCCTTGCTCAGGGTGAATTTTCATGGCCCTTGGGTGATCACTGGGGACTTCAATGTCACGCGAGGGTCGGGAGAGCGGCTTTGCAGTAGTGGTGATATTTCGGCGATGAGAGCTTTCTCCCTCTTCATCTGGCAACAGGAGCTAATCGATCTCCCTTTAACTGGCCACACCTTCACGTGGTGCAACAAGAGAGAAGACCCCATTTTGGCCAGACTTGATCGGTTCCTGATTTCGGCGGACTGGGACTCGCGATTTCCAGGTTCGATTCAGTCAAGGCTGGCGTCCTGTGTTTCTGACCATGCCCCGATTCTTCTCTCAACCGATTCAATTTCTTCAGTCCGAGCCCCTTTTAGGTTCGAGCTGATGTGGTCGATGGAGGAAAGCTTCAAGGATCTACTGGCCGGATGGTGGGAGGAAGCAGTCAGTCTCGATAACTCGGTGTTGAACATGACGAGCAAGCTCAGATTTATCAAGAGGAAGCTTTTGTGCTGGAGTATAGACCACTTTGGTAATGTTCTACAGCAGAAGGCCTCTACTTTGGCGGTGATTCAGGCTCTTGAAGTTAAAGGAGAATCCATCGACCTTACGCATCGGGAGACTGCGAAGTTGAAGGAGCTGAATGAGAATCTAGTCCTTCTATTACGGAAGGAGGAAGAGATGTGGAGGCAATGTTCGAAGGAGCAGTGGGTAAAGCTGGGAGATACGAATACCACCTATTTCCACAAAGTGGCTAACGCTCGGAGGAGGAAGAACTTTCTGACTTCTCTGTGGCACGAGGAGCGATCGTTGACGTCCACTTCCGATATCCTGGAGGCAGCAACCTCCTTTTTCAAGAGCTCTTTCCGGGAGACAAACGCAGTCACTGGGGTCTCGTTTGATTGGATCGGTGTCGATTTTCAGAGACTTCCGGGCGGCACGGGCATTGACGCGGAGTTTAGCGACGAGGAATTCCGCAGAGCGGTCTTTCAGTCCAAAGGCGATGGGGCTCCAGGACCGGATGGATTCCCTATGGCGTTCTACCAAAAGTACTGGGACGTGTTGAAGGGTGACCTCTGTCGGTTTTTGCGCGACTTCTTCTCGGGCAAGGTGCGTCTCCACTACCTGAACCACTCTTGGATAATCCTTCTCCCTAAGAAATCTGCTGCATAGGCCATTCGGGACTTCAGGTCGATCTCTCTGTCGAACTGCCTCTACAAGATCGTCATGAAGGTACTGGCCAATAGGCTAGCGGACAACATCTCCTTGCTGGTCTCTCCCTCCCAGACCGCATTCATCAGGGGGAGATTGATCCTTGACAGTGTGGTGGCGGCTCACGAGACAATCTTTCACCTGCGCGAATCTGGAAAAGAAGGAGTTTTGCTAACGATTGACTTCGAAAGAGCCTTCGATCAGATCAGATGGGATTTTTTGCTAGACCTACTAGAGGCCAAGGGCTTTTCTAGTAATTGGTTGGGATGGATAAGAGAGATTTTGGTTTCCTCGAAGCTATCTTGTCTTATCAACGGGGAGCAGGGCAAGGACTTAAAAATTTACAAGGGCCTAAAACAAGGCTGCCCCCTATCCCCGTATCTATTTATTCTGGTGGTTGATGCTTTCGATGCCACGATTCGTAAGGCGAATACTGAAGGTCTGGTGAAGGGAGTGGGCGGGCACGGTTGGACCACCTCGAATTGCATTATGCGGACGACTCCCTCTTATTCACCATGGCTTGTCCTTTCCAGATGGTCTCGCTCAAGATACTCCTTTACGGGCTGGAATTGACTTCAGGTCTGAGGATTAACTTTCAGAAGAGCAACCTTTATTACATTGGCACGGGGGATGCAGGCAGCGGATTAGCCAGGCTTTTGAACTGTAAAGAAGCTACCCTACCAATGAAATACTTGGGGCTGCCTATCAGTGATAAGGCCCTGAGATGGGAGGATTGGGAGCAGCTGATTCTGAAGATCGAGAGGAGATTGGAGGGTTGGAAGGGTAGATTTTTGTCCTCAGGTGGCAGACTAGTGCTGGTGAACTCGGTTCTCTCTTCGATCCCATCATACTACATTTCCTTCTATCTTTTGCCGTCTTGAGTGATAGACAGGATCGACAGAATTCGGCGCTCTTTCCTTTGGCATAGAGTGGGAGCCAATGCGGGAGGCTACAATTTGATGAGATGGGACCAGGTTTGTCTTCCGAAGAAGCTGGGAGGGTTGGGAGTTTTAGACCTGCGCAGGTTTAATATTTCGATGTTGGGGAAATGGTGGTGGAGGCTGCAGCAGGGATCGGGTGGCTCCTGGCGCGATGTTATTCTGGCTAGATATTTCAAGAGGTTCTCTCCCTTGCACGCGAGGGGTAGAGTTTCTGGCCGGATTTCCCATTTTTGGAGGGGCATACTGAGGGTCAAGGACTTCTACAGGGAGGCGACTACACTTGCTTTAGGTGATGGGAGGGACATTAGATTTTGGAGAGACACTTGGCTTGGGACCAGGCCATTGGAGCAACTCTTCTCATCGCATTTCTCCTTGGCCCGGAATACGGGAGCTTCAGTCCGATCCCAGGCTTGTCGAAGGAATGGCTCTATTGGTTGGAGCATAAAGTTTGGGGCTCCGCTTGATCAAGAAAGTAGACGGGAGTTGCAGGATCTTTACTTGATTCTGCAGGCGGCCTCTTTCAGGACTACGCGGGATGAAGTCCGATGGAACTGCACCTCTTCCGGGGTCTTCTCCGTTAGATCGTTCTACGAGCATCTGCTTCCTCGGCTTCAGTGACACAGGCAGTCGAAGGCTATTTGGAGGACGAAGGCGCCCTCGAAGGTTCAGATCTTCTCCCTGCTGGCCTCGAGGAATAAGATTCTGACGAAGGCGAATTTATTGCGGCGGAAGCACCCCCAAGCGTCGGACGCTTTCTGTACCTTCTGCGCCGCGGAGGAGGAGACGGCGTCACACCTGCTGCTCGGGTGTCCTTTTGCTAGACAACTGTGGGACCACTTCGAAGGAAAGGCAGGGATATCCTCGCACCATAGGACTCTGCGGGGCCTTTGGAGCTCTTGGAGAAGGAGAAGAATCCCCGTGGGGATCCGGAAGCCGTGGGATATGTTGGTCATGGCGATCGTGTGGGTCATCTGGCTTGAGCGGAATAATCAGATTTTCAATGCTAAATCTGCAGGGCAGGAGAAGCTGCGGCAGTCAGTGTATTCCCTCTTCAAAACCTGGCTTAGCCCTTGACAAGATAGACTAGGGGAGGAGGCACTTCGTTTTTGTAACGGTATTCTGACTTAGTTTTAATGGTTTCTGGTTGGGGTCCGCCAAACCCTCCCTCCATAAGGAGGGGTTCTCAAAAAAAGAGAACTCAATGGGTAGTTAAAGCCTAAAGCGAAATGTAAGCCTCCGATTTGCTAGTAAATAACCGATGGCTATTATTTTTTTAGATCAACTACCAACCCAACCTTGGTGTGGGTTGGGTTCATTCCGGGCTAGCCCAAGTCGTATTGATTCAGGTTTCAATATGGTAGAACCGAACTAGTTCTGTTCGGTTACGGGTTGACTCAAACCCGAACCAACCCGACCCAAGTTGCACCCCTCGCCGAGACATGGGATCGATTCCTGCTTGCATTGAATTAATAACCGGTAGGGGGGGTGGGGGCAATCCCCCCCCCCCCCCCCCCCCAAAAAAAAAAAAAAAAAAAAAAGATTTTCTAGCATTCTCCCCTCCCAAGGTTCGATTCCTGCATCCGTCCCTAGTTGGACCCAAGCAGCACCACACCGGTGCTCGAAGAGAGGCCCAATTGGCCCATAGAAGATGCAGCATCACGACCGAAAGCAACACACGAGCATGGGACGTGAGCTCTATACTGAGCACGAGAACCTGCACACACGAGCGGTGCGGAGAACGGAAGTCGAACCCAGGAAAGTGCTCAACAGAAGCGATACCACTACCAACTGCCCAACGCAGCGGTGGCTACAGGTTCATAAGCTTATGCTTATGCAACCAATGAACAACCCTCCAATGTTCGACTAGAAAAGAAAAAAGCCTGAAGTCCCGACGAAGAGGGAAGAAGGCAACATTCGGTATACGTAATGGATCCATCTCGGCGCCGCAAACTATGAGACGTATAAAACCTCATGTCGTACACCACCAAGGCCCAGAGGGAATCAAGAGCTGCCCAGCCATATTCTAGTCGAGCCAAGGTGTGACCAGGTTGTACCATGGGTGTGCTTATTCCCCTATGCCCGTGCACGAGAAGGGGACTAGCGGGTGTTCAGTCCTAACCTCATGTGAAAGGGGAGGGGAGGGGGTTGGGATTAGTCCCACGTCGCCTGGGGCATGGACATTCCCTTACTACCGGGATTGTGGAAATGCGGGATGTTCATGACCTCAGAGAAAATTTCATTCCCTATAAACTTGGTGTTCAATAAAGAAGCATCAGTCGAGCATTTCTAACCAAAAAATAATTAATTAATTAAAAAAAAACAGAGCACCATGACGCCTATTTATACATTTGATCCATAAAAATTTGGGACCAGCAAGATCCATCATGTAACAACCATGAAACCCTTAGGGGGAAATCTGCAAGAAATAACAAAAGAATCGGCAACACCAGAGAGGGGCAACCACGATAGGACTAACGAAGGTTGCACCATCTTTAACAATACCGACAACAATCCAGGCCGATCGAAGATCGAAGGGCAAAGAGCCTAACCTCGATGAATTCTACCCTCCTTATGTCAGGTGAAAAAAGGTATCAACCGCTCTTCTCGGTGGCTTTTGCCGGCGGCAATGTCCCGAACACATTGTCCCACAGCGAAGAAGTTATCCCGAAGCCCTTGGTTTGAATCCTGAAGTGATGGTTCAAGTGATACCGCTGGGAAGTACAAGCAAGGGATTGTTAGCACCACTTCGCAAAGGTTTCGACCATGTTAAAGGGGGTCTAACTGAAAAGCTGGCGCTTCTTCTCACCTTCAGATTTCTAGCCAGATCTCTGGATGGTTGTCCATGGTGCAGGTAGTAGTGAGTGCAGTCGTACATCACATAACCCAACAAGCCGCCTCCAAATAAGGCGGGGGCGGTGGAACTAGTCGACATCAGTCTGACAAAATTATAGAACTGCAAGACAGCACAAGAAGAATCACAAGTTACGTAATTCAACCAACCTTTCGGGGGAGGTTTTCATAATTTTCCCTACTTTTTTAATAATAGAAATATCATGTTACACATTGATGACGTATGCTTCAATGGGTCAAACTTATGACCCCGTTGGTCCTAATAATCTAGTCAGTCGATGGAAAGCATCAGAGTTCATACCAACTGGGATTATGCATACTGCATAGCACCTAGTCGGCTCAAGATCTCGACTCAAATGAAATGCTCAACAAATCATGAATGAGTTAGTTATGACTGCTAATAAATCGGTCAGGTAGAGATTACCGGCACACATAGAATAGCTGTTGCAGCAGGGGGGAATACAAGACGCAGTCCATCCATCGGGTGCTTATGATGACATCCATGAAGAAGATAATGTGCTGTGTTACCCCTGCAGCATGACTTCAAAATTGGTTATGTGCGCCTGTTCATTCTAGGGTTGTCACTAATCTTGTGCCCCCTCAAAACCCGAGTCTGAGGGGGAGTGGGCAATGGATATATGAAGACAGGAAACCCCCCACCCCTAGGCGATGTGGGACTTTTCGCTCAACACCCGCCCTCACACAGAGCGCGTTTCAACGGGTACCAATCCACACACAGAGAAAGATGCGTTAGCTGGTGGAGGTCCACTCGAGAGGACACGGGGTGGGGCCAGCTCTGATACCAAGTCACTAATACCCTACCCCCTCACAACCGGTTTTGAGGGGGCACGAGATAAGTGACATGGTATCGAACTAGGCCCCACCCCGTCTCCCCTCAAATGCTAACGCCTCTTTCTCCGTGGGCGGGTAGGTACCCATGGAAACATGCTCTGCGGGCAGGCAGGTGTTGAGCGAATAGTCCCACATCGCCTAGGGGTGGGGGGATTATATTCTTCATATGCCTGTTGCCCCCTCCCCCAGACCAGGGTTTTGGGGTGTGCGTGTATCTAACATGGGTCATTGAAATCAGCAAGAAAGATTATAAAAAAAAGTAACCCACCAGTATGATTTTGTTTCGATGTGGAAAAGGAAGCGGTGCAAAGTATACTCCATCAGCGTCCAAATAAGTATTCCGGTCATCATCAGTAGCGCTACCTCAGGCAGTTCATGGCCCATGCGGACAGAGATGGCCACGGACCAGCACACAACTGGCAACCATATGATTGGAACCGCCCACCATACGGTGCGTGTTAAGAACTGGTTATCCAAGCGAGTCAGAAAGGTAGGTTCGAATGTCTCTTGAAAACTTTATAATTTGCCACACAAGACATGTCAATTTACCTCCCAGAAGTCGCTTTCAAAAAAACGTGGGCCTTCCTTGCTAACGATAGGCTGGTGAACCCATTCTTGGTAGGATTCCCCAAGATGCCCAACCTAAAAAAGGTTTTGATTTTCGAAGGTCATCTCGTGAATGAGAGAACAAAATCTAAAACAACAAGTACTTGTACTCGACGTGCTAGTAACAACATCAAACATCAAAACGTAGAAATTATAATTTGAAAATTAAGAACAATACGTATCATATAAATTGTGAACAATAAACTTAGTAAAATAGGAAGTTCAATTTATAGAATATACAGGTGTCAGATCCGAACAAGATTTATATGTTACGTCAAGTTTAGATCATAGAATTGTTTCCAAGTATTTATGAATTTCCACACAGATGGGGTCACAAAGTTTCCAGTAGTGTCCCATACGAAATTCATGACACGATATAGAAATGTATACTTTTTTCTTGGGTAATGTCACTTAAACATTATATTATTCCCAAACTAAGTGGCTCAAACGATAATCATAGAAGTGCCATTTAACAACAAAAACAAAAGTACCATGTTACCTGAAAAACAAGAGCCTTATTCAAGTCAACAATAAACTTCTGCTCAACCATCGTGGAGCCTTATATAATACTTGATCTACATAAAAAAGAAACAATGATCAGAATCATGAAAATAAATGAAAAAAAAAAGATGATAAGTTACAAAGAAAATAACATTAAATGTGGTCAAACAAGAAATGGCCAGCAGTCTCGCCAAGAAAAGAAAAACTTACGCAACAAGTCATGCAAATCATCAAACACATTGTTTAATTCTCATATCTTCCTTTTTTTCTCTCTCTAGGTCCTTATCAATGACCATCATGCAAATCATCAAACACATTGTTTAATTCTCATATCTTCCTTTTTGTTTCTCTCTCTAGGTCCTTATCAATGGGTATCATGCAAATCATCAAACACATTGTTTAATTCTCATATCTTTCTTTTTTTCGCTCTCTAGGTCCTTATCAATGGGCAGGAAATATCAAAACTATGATAGAATAACCAGAAGATGGCACACGGCTATTCTTTGGTCATTATCAAAGGGAATTAAAGATTTAAATTCTTGGAAGAATGGCAACAAGATGGTAGATGCTTGTCCCCTACCTCGACAAAAGCCCAAGATTATGAATTAAGGGAAACCAAAAAACTTGTTAATAATGATCTCAGGGTAAAGTATAAACTGTGCCCGCTCCAAAAATGTATCGATGTTTCTTATTTCTACGTGAGAAAATATAACAGCCATCTATCAGTAGAAGCAGAACAACCCAAAGTTCATTTCGTAGCTAAGCGCAGACAAAAACCCTAATCCTATCGGTAATGGTGCTCAGAACAATGGAATCAAATGTCGGAAATTTTCCTACGAAATTACCGAAAAATGTTCCCTTTTTTAGGTTGAGACATGGGAATCGCCCGAAATTTCCATAGTAGCAAATTTCGATTCGACATCACGAAATGTCGACCGAATTCGACAATCTGATTTTTTTCAAACAATTTCAGTGAAAACTCCCATCCTTTTTAGCAAATGGTTGTCATTTTTAGTCAAAACTTCCTTCTTTCTCCTCCATTATCGATTTTTTTTTTGGCATAACATGTGGATATTTGACCACCCCCCTTTGACCAAAATTGACCGAAATCCGACCAATATCCACCGAAATCTTTCCTTAAAAAATACAAAAAATCGACATTTAAAACCTTGCTCAGAACACAGATCAAAACAAAGAGAAACCTCCGATCCAGCATAACCTAGCATCTCCAATCGTCCACTTCCAGATCCGTGGTTATTCATGGAGAGTGCAGAAAGATCATCCGAACACATCAGAAACCCGAGAAAAACAAGCAATGCAGCCTCCAAGGCCCCTCTCCAAAACCAAATCGACATCGGAAACCGAAGAGAACGAGAAATGCCCGCCATACAGACCAAAGATCTACTACTACTCCAGATCTTACCCAAAAGAGAAAAAAAAAAACGAAATCTGGAATCCAGCGCCGAAGAACGCGTACCTGGAGCCCGCCGCCGTGATCAGTGCCGCCCTCCGATCGCCCTCCCCTCGCCGCCGCTCCTCTTCTCCTGAGGCGTAGCGCTCTCGGAGAAGGAGAGAGAGAGAGAGAGAGAGAGAGAGGTTTTTGTGTTTTTTTTGGGAACTCGCTTTAAATTTCTCTCCGCACTAAATATAGTAGCCCTCCGGAATGGAATCAGGGCCGTGAACTCTGACCGGATGCTCGGATGCCAGCTCCGCTGCTCGTCGGCATCTACCCCATCGCCAGCGAAGGAGTGCATTCTTTTTTGCTGCCGGCTTGATTTGCTGCGTTCGATTCCAGCCCAATGGCAGCAAGCCACGTCGCCCATCTAAGGCTTGGCCACGTCGTCCATCTAAGGTTTTGAAGACGTGGCGTGCTGCCATTGGGCTGGAATCAAACGCAACAAACCAAGCCGGCAGCAAAAATGCATCGAAGCATTAGTCCTTTTAAATTGACAGAATGAACCCTTTGCCGTCGGGCGGGCACTAGAGCTCAGTGGCACACAGGAATAACATTAGGATATCAAACAAGTACACTTACACTTCTTATAGTTTAATTGTCTGTATCAGATAGCCCCACCCGTTAGTTAACAACTAGAGAATTGATGAAAAATATTGACATATGCTTATGTCAATCCATTTTTAATTTAAAAATGTCTATTTTACACTCACCTCTTTAAAAAAAAGGAAGTTCTGATTTTTTCACATGAGAGAAAAAATTAATGGCAGGGGAGAGAAAGGAGTTTCTAGTGAATGCATATCTGGTCAACTCTGCCACCATCCTTCGGTGATCTCTGCCCAGATCCGACCATCCTCCGATGAGCTATATCAAGATCCGACGATTCTCCATCAATCTCTACCCATGAATTTGGAAAGATCAACCCGAAATCAACTCCTCTTTCTTTCTTATCTTCTTCTTTTCCTTTCCCCCATGCATGGCCGAAATGACCATCCCCCTTGTCCCTTCATCTTTGGCCAAAATGATGAAGGAGGAGGGTCGAATATGGTAGTGGGAGGAGGAGAAGGAGGTGGTGGCTGAAACCCCATCCCTCCCCCCCCCCCCCCCCCCCCACACACACACACACCTCCTCTTCTTCTTCCTCTTTCCCTTAGCCAAAACCACCCATTCCCCCTCTCCCTCTAGGCCCTGGCCGAAATTAAAGTAGGAGGGGTAAAGGTTTGTGTAAGAGATGGTGGTGTGGTGATATGTTGGCCGACATCAAGATGGAGAGGTGGAATAGTGGTGGAGAGAAGTTGGAAGGGTGGTGGAGATGGTGGCTGAATCTGATGGAGAGGAGTAGGAGAAGAAGGAAGGGGAGGATGAGGGGGTAAATTCGAAAGTTTTTATCATCTGTTAACTTCTCTTAGGAGACAAGCATAACAAGGGGTGTCAGTGTAATTTACCCATAACATTATTGGACCACCGAAATCTATATAACAAGGGATGGCGGTCTACATACTGACTAGACAAAACGAAACAAGCTGACTAGGACAAAATGAACGCCGACTAGACAAACTTGCTCTCTCTCTTTCTCTCAGTCTCTCTCTTCCCCCGACTCTCTTAGTCTCTCTCTTTCTCTGATAAGGAAGGGGAGAGAGAGAGAGAGATATCCGGACGAGAGATTTGAAGAGTGATAGAAAGAGACGGCTGGAATGGGTGGTGGCTGTGATCAGCTCTGGAGAGAGAAAGATCAGGAAAGAGGGTGAGAGAAAAGGGGGGCATCACCACCATTTTAGTGGTCTCGAATGGGTAGAAGAGGGGGTCTAATCTGGGAGGCTCTGGGAATGCAGGGACAGTTGCGATTGGTTTCAGGTAGAAGAGAGTGTTGGTGGTGATCAGGTTTGAGAGAAGAGAGAGATATGGAAAGAGAGAGCATTAAGGGAAAAGAGAGAGAAAAACGGAGAGGTAGAGAAAGAGACAATTGGTGGGGTGATCTCGGATGGATGGCTGCGATGGGCGGTTAGGTCTGGGCTACGACGGACAGACGATTGCAATGGGCAGGGGGTCTCGGACAGACAACTGCAATGGGCGGTTCTCTCTCTCTCTCTCTCTCTCTCTCTCTCTCTCTCTCTCTCTCTCTCTCTCTCTCTCTCTCTCTCTCTCTCTCTCTCTCTCTCTCTCTCTCTCTCTCTCTCTCGTCAACTATTTGATTTCCTCATTTCAAAACTGAATTGAAAGGGGACAAAATGCAGTTTTTTAACTATAGGGGTGTCAAGTGTTTTTGAGCTAAACTTCAGGGGGGCAAAAGTGTAATATACCCTTTTGTTAATTGCATATCCGTTGTTTTTTTAAAAAAAATAAAAGATATTGCCATATCAATTGGAGCTCGTTAGCACCTGATGGAGCCAATTATTGTTCTAATTCCCCCCCCCCCCCCCCCCCCCCCCCTCTCTTCACAGTCTCATCATGTCATTTACAACTTTTTTTAATTATTATTTTTTTCAATAATAATGCAGGTTAGTAGGAAATCACCTATGAATTATTCACTTACAATCATCCCAAGCATTATTGTTACACTGACGTTTACCCCCTATACAACTTTGCATGTAACACTCGCTCTTTTTCTCTAGCAGTTTTTCTAAAATTTAATATATACACTTCTTTTGATTATTTCTAATTAATTTTATTATTTATAATGCATGTTCACCTTGAAACATCTACATCGTCGTTAAATGTGGATACTCATGCCGATTTTGGGTGACAATTACTAATAATTTGATTGTATAATTTTAAAAAAAATTTGATGTCTTAGACTAAGTCTCTTCTTTTAATTGATATCGGCCATAACAATTGAAAAAGTTCTCACTGAAGCGACCGTCCAAGTGCCATGGCCGAGGTAGTGTTGCGTCAAAGGTGGCCATGGGGGGTGTTGGTGCTGAAGGTGGGCGTGCGAGTTTACTGAACGTACGATCGATCTATGAGTGTGATGCATCGGAGAAAAAAAAAATACCAAACTCTATTGATCGGATGCATCGCTCGGGCTCGCTCCCAACGGCAGCATCGCTTCACATCCCCTTGAAACCTCTCTCTCTCTCTCTCTCTCTCTCTCTCTCTCTCTCTCTCTCTCTCTCTCTCTCTCTCTCTCTCTCTCTCCAAAATGTTTTATTGCCGAATGCGGCCAAGTGTGTTGCCGCCGAAGGTGGCCTGCTGCAGTGCCGACAGGCATGGGCATTCACTACTGATTGAACATTTCGTTCTTTATTTGTTAAAATTTAGAGCAAATTACAAAGAAAACCTCTACTCAACTATACACCTCATTTCAAATTGATCTCTAAACTTTTTTTGAAGGGGGACTTAGTGAGAGGTCCCTGATAAGAGATCGGTTGAACGGGAAGGACAGCCAACAATATGATGTTGCACCAGGTCCCTCCCAAAAAGGATGCGGCTAGAGTAAGTCCCACATGTTACTATTATCCCTTTTTAATGACCAAACTGCCCCTTAGTGCATGCCCCTCCATCCTTATCGCTATATGCCTCAACCCACAGATTTGTTATATTGATTTTATGGTAGCAATTTCTTTCTTTTTTTTGAGACACGATTTCACAAAAAAATTAATTGCTATAGTAATATCACTCTAGCAAAAGACAAACAATCTGTGCAGATTGTTTCTCTACAAAGATTGTTACTGAATCTACAAAGATTGTTACTCTTTTGCTATAATGACTTCAAATCACTGTAGCACAATTATTTTTTCCCCTGACAAGATTTTTCAAAAAAAAAAAAATTGTTACAGTGATTTCATTGTTACAGTGAAACCTTGCCAAAAATTTTTTGCTACAGTGAAATTATTGTAGCAAGAGTAACAATTTGCATATATTGTTACTCAACCTGTGTAAATTGTTACTTTTGCTACAGCAATTTCACTGTAGCAAAAAAAATTTGGCAAGGTTTCACAAAATTCATTTTGGCTATAGCGATTTCACTATAGCAGAAGTGTAACAATTTCTGAAAATTGTTACTTTTTTTGCTATAGTGCATGGCTCAGACCGGGGCTTACATGTGTAGTTGCATGTAGGGGTCTTGCTCATGTGTATAGCTAACTGCAGGAGTAAAAAAGATATTTTTCTATCTGGAGGACCCAATGCTAATTACCCATGTTGGTTGTCTTTATCACTAAAATCGAACTGTTAGAGGGACCTATCACACATTACTCCTTTTTTTTTAACAACTTGATCTTGAACATGCTTCCTCTGTATTTAACCCCCCTAAAACTTTTACTCTGAAAGTATCCTTGACGTAGTTAGCAAAAGTTAAATATTTTTAAAACAATTTTGAGTCTTATAAGATATTGACAAGGGTATTTTCGAAATAAAAAGTTGCTAAAAAGGGCTAAATGCAAATGGATCAAAGTTTAGGGATCAAATTGTTCAAAATAAAATTAAGGGACCGATATGAAATGCGTTGTATAGTTCAGGAGAGATTTTATATTTTGCCCTAATATTTTTGAAAAATTTGCTTTATTTTTTGAAGAGTATATGAAGGAAATCCAAAAATATTTGATAGCTCTAGAGCCCACAAAATCTAACCACGCCAACTCGATCCTAACTCGAGCTATTTGTTAAATGGGTCGGGTTAGGGTACGTTGACTTATCAAAATTCAGATCATGCTCTAACCCAACCTGCCAACCTGTCACACATTGAACCAAAAGAAGAGGGCCTCTAAATGTCATGGCGATACAATTTGATCACTTGTACGAGTTGATTATTTGGAGGCTAGGGCTGACAAAATTATCGAAGATATTTTCGATTTGAACGTCATCTTACTCATGTACAATATCGTAACCTTACTTTCATTTCATTTTTGTTTAATACAATATAATTTAAACATCGATTGGTATATATTAATTTGCATTGCTTCTCATGTTTGATTGATAGATAGGATTTTGGAGTGGATGATAAGTAATACTCGACATAATATTAAACTATTTTAGGTTATGTAATTTTAGTTAAGAGGATTAGGTGAGTTACATTTAGGGTTGACCCACTTACGGTTTGGGTTTAGATTATTGACTCGTTTAATAAATAGGTTAGGGTTAAGCAATCTTAACCCTCCAACCCTAACTGAATTGCTAGTGTTACAAAGTACTATAAGTATTTAATGATAAATGATTTATTACTATGTGTCTGCTTTGCCGATTGAATTGGTCATTGGATAGGTTTGGATTGAACGAAGATCCTTTTCGGTATTAGCTTCGGGTCCGGATTTTAGATTATTTACCTCAAACACTTCAAATGTTACATTGTAGTTTTCTTTATTTTGGTGCTAAAGAGCGGTCTGAGATTTATTCGGCTAAGAGGTAAAGAGAGGTCCAAATTTAAAATCCAATCGCAATTCCTCATAACATTTTTACATTATTCCATAGGGGAAAAGTTATGGTCTAATACACCTACCCCTATTATAGATATGCACTCCCTTTCGAATCCATTCCAATATCTTAGTTGCTACAGCATCGACTGCTGCTACGAGCAGCGATGGCCATCACTGACATGGGACACAATGACGGCATTGGAGTCTGGACGGAGGGGGGTGAAAAGGTACACTCACGGGTGATATCTAGCGAGGGTGTACAGAGGAGTGGAGAGACATACCTAGTGAAAAAGATGATCATAGAGGGCAGACGGAGGAGGGATGCCCAGTCGGGTCTCCAGCCGAAAAAGAGGGACAGAGGGGAGGAGGTGTGCACCGGCCGATGAAGCAACAAAGGGGGAGGAGAACCCGGGTGATCTGCTCTTCTCCTATCTTTCCCTATCTTTCTGCCTCCCAATTTCTTCTTCTTCTTATTCTCTCTCTCTCTCTCTCTCTCTCTCTCTCTCTCTCTCTCTCTCTCTCTCTCTCTCTCTCTCTCTCTCTCTCTCACACACACACACACACACACACACACACACATACACAAATAAAGAAGTAAAAACTTATTAAATAATTCAAGGACAATAAACATATTATCATTAGAATAGTTATTCAAACCTTAATTGGGCTTTTTCTAAGACGGTAAGACCAAAAGGTCAAGGTACAATATGAACACTGATTTTATAAAAAAACCATCAAAAATACACATTAGTTACATAATAGACACGTAGTGAAAACATATTGATTTTTATAAATAAATATGAAACCATGTTATCAAACTGCAAAAATCCAAACTACTTAAAAAAAAAAAAAACAAAACAAAACGGTAAACAAAAAACATTAACTGGAGAATGAATATTCTTTTGCCAAAAGCCAACTAGGAAGATCCAAACAATATTTTGGGTCGATCCCATATTAAACTAACTCGGTCCACCCATGATCGGAGACCGCAACAAGATATAATGTCACGACTCGATTTTTGGTAAAAGAGAAAACAACCAAAAACTCAAGGATGAGGGTGTTAAGGGTTTGGGTTTAACAAAAGTGATCAATTGAAAACTCTATCAGGGAAAACATATTTATAATTTTTTTTTTAAAGATAACAAAAACTATGTTTTGTATTTTAAAAAAAATTGTGTGTTCAGTAAAAATATCATATAGTAAAAACAAGCCTATTTTGTGTCTCAAACCAAAGAGAATCGAGAAAGCACTTTGTTTTAAATGAATTTTATTAGTTTGAAATACGTGTGAACTAAGCTACTGTAATTTTTCGAGGGAAGTGACTCAACCAAAAGAACTACTCTACAAGTGTAGGTGATACTCAAGTGCTACCCTATGCTTGAAGGATCTCCTCCTATGGGAGCACGAGCGCCCTCGTCTTAAGGGAGAGCAAAGGTTCCTCACACCACTCCCTAGATCTCAAGCTGGAATTGGGTCACTACCTACTCTACTCAATTTATTTTATTGTTAACTATTTATCATTAGACACATACACACACACACACACAATGGTCGACACAAGAGCAATAAGATGAGCTATCAAAACATAAAAAGTTTAAGACCAATCTTTTCACTTCAAGAAAAATAGTACAATGGTATTACTCAGAGCCAATCTAACTATATAATTATAGGAAAATACAACCATTCAATACTTTCAGATCTACTTGAAGGACAACACTCAAATCCTAATGAATATAAAAATCTATCATGTAAGTACAAGACTAGAAAGACGTCCATCCACTGCTACTGACTTTACAATACAAGTCTCATCTGTCTCTCTGTAGAAGGGTAGCTACTCTAACTATTGAAGAACCATGCTACTCCAACTCTTTGAACTCCACTATTATATGCAAGGACTACCCATGAAATGGGCAACCCAGGAACACCCTGGGTCAATCGTTGGATTGGACTAGTGAGCACTACCTAACCTATAAAGGACAAGACATTCTCCAATAGTTGGTAAATTATAATCGAGTGTTTAATTACAATTATGATATAGTAACTTAAGAATATTGAGAAGATAATACTATAGATAATTGTACTATTTTAGGGATGGCAAGGTTGACTAAGAATGGTACTATAAAGGTGACAATGTTTGCATACTCAAGTTCTAAACCTTATGTCAAGTTCTAGGTTTTTGCATTAAGCTTTTAAGTTTGTATGTTAAAGTTCTCATGTTTACATGGTTAATATTTTAATATTAGCATTGTAAGGATGTTAACCTAAATATATGTGAGCATGACAATATTCTCAAACCCAAGTCTATGTGAGTATAATAAGATATTCATTTTCTAACATTTATATTTACATGAAAAAAAGATGATCAAATTGGGCAATTATAAATATAACAACAATTATAGTTTGATTTGTTTTAATGTGAGCATCGGTTTTAATAAATCAAAAATATTTTGGAGAGCCCTTTATCAAAGGGTCAACTCCGAATCCTGGTCATAGCTTTGTTATGACCATATTGCTCAGATGTCCATTAGGGGGCTTAGTCTCACACCATGTGAACCATGGGGTACTCACACCTATCTTGCTTCTTTGGAATCACTACCCAGGACTAGGGGTCACTAGGTTAGGATTTCACAACGGACTATATGGATTTATCGTCCACCCCCCCCCAGATCCTACCTACTTTATTTGGATTATGCACAAAAGGGATTCAGTACCTATTTGTGCGCACTGATCTGTATTCTACAATTCGTTAACGAATTTTCACATTTTACTCTTTTTTTTTTTTCATTCCATCTCCTCTACCAGAGATAACAATTAACAACAATATACAAAATATTCTCATACTTTCAGATTTACTAAAGCATATCATGCAAAATTAAAACTTCTATACTTACATGTCATACGAAGCATGATACGTTTTCAATAACCCACATATGCAATGTTCACTTTTCTATAACTAATGAAGCATCTACCAAACCGTCTATTCATAAGCCTATCCATGTGAGGGATTCTTTTTTTTAAAGATGTGAGGGGTTCTTTATGATGTCAATTGTTAAAGTCAATGAGAATATCAAATACGTACAATCTACTAAGTTCAGTTCCTATAATGTGAAGCGTCAACTACTTATATACTTCCTTAGTAATCTAATTCCACTATAAATTGTCAAGTCTTAAGATTCTTCTACTCAAACACTTATAGTCATTAATCAACCCAAGAATCCTATTCTTCGATGTCCCTACGTCAAGTCCCTACAATTATTCACAATCAAGTTCTATTATTACTTACTTGAAAGTATACACGTACTTCTAACTAACCCAGGATCACACTGGGTCAACCGTTAGACTGGACTAGTGAGCACTACCTAACCCATAAAGGGCTAAGCAGCCGGCGTCCAATAGTTGGTAAATGATAATCGAGTGTTTAATTACAATTATGATTTAGTAACTTAAGAATATTGAGAAGATAATGCTATAGATAATTGTACTATTTTGGGGATGGCAAGGTTGACTAATAATGGTACTATGACGGTGGCAATGTTTGCATACTCAAGTTCTAAGTCTTATGTCAAGTTTTAGGTTTTCGCATTAAGCCTTTAAGTTTGTATGTCAAAGTCCTCATATTTACATGGTTAATATTTTAATATTAGCATTGTAAGGTTGTTGACCTAAATATATGTGAGCATGACAATATTCTCAAACCCAAGTCTATGTGAGTATAATAAGATATTCATTTTCTAACATTTATATTTGCATGAAAAAAAGATGAGCAAATTGGGCAATTATAAATATAACAACAATTATAGTTTGATTTGTTTTAATATGAACATCGGTTTTAATGGATCAAAAATATTTTGGAGAGCCCTTTATCAGAGGGTCAACTCCGATTCCTGGTCATAGCTTTGTTATGACCATATTACTCAGATGGCCATTAGAGGGCTTAGTCTCACACCATGGGAACCATGGGGTACTCACACCCATCTTGCTTCTTTGTGATCACTACCTATGACTAGGGGTTACTAGGTCAGGATTCCACAACAGAGTACATGGATTTGCCATCCACCCCTAAGCTCGTGATCCTACCTACTTTATTTGGATTATATATGCACAGAAAGAGTTCAATACCTATTTGTGCGTACTGATCTGTATTCTACAATTCCTTAACGAATTTTCACATTTTATTCATTTTCTTTTCATTCCATCTCCCCTACTAGAGATAACAATTAACAACAATATACAAAATATTCACATACTTTCAGATTTACTAAAGCATATCATACATAATTAAAACTTCTACATTTACATGTCATACGAAGCATGATACGTTCTCAATAACCCACATATGCAAGGTACACTTTTCTATAACTAATGAAGCATCTGTCAAACCGTCTATTCATAGGTCTATCCATGTGAGGGATTCTTTTTTTTTTTTTTTTAGATATGAGGGGTTCTTTGTGATGTCAATTGTTAAAGTCAATGAGAATATCAAATATGTACAATCTACTAAGTTCAGTTCCTATAATGTGAAGCGTCAACTACTGATATCCTTCCTTAGTAATCTAATTCCACTATAAATTATCAAGTCTTAAGATCCTTCTACTCAAACACTTATAGTCATTAATCAACCCAAGAATCATATTCTTCGGTGTCCCTAAGTCAAGGCCTTACAATTATTCACAATCAAGTTCTGTTATTACTTACTTGAAAGTATACACGTACTTCTAAATAATTGGTCAACTAATGAACCTCATTAGCATTCTTCTAATTGCGTTGGCTACTTGGCTATTGGAATTTACAAACTAAGTGAGTTAAACTCACCTGGGCCGGGGTAGTGACCTCCCGAAGGTATCCACGTGACTAGTCCCTCCTCAATCTCCAAGTACGGTGTATACCTTGCTCCACACGCCTCGAGAAAAGACTGCCTTGATCCAAGCGCTTCAAACACAATCCAACTGAAGTAAAACTAATATCAGTGTGTGCCCACTAGAAGAAAAACACTCGATATCAGATCGCACCTTGATAAGTGTAATTATTGCCAGATATCCCTCAATAGGGAGTTGCCACTTAAGGGGTGCGCTAAGGAATAGTCGGGCACCCTCGGTAAGGGACTACCGTTGAGCCGACAACATGGGAATCCGTATGATTAAAAACCGCAAATCTAAATGACACTAGGCCAGATAGAGAAGTGATGACTGAAATCTACTTCACTGAACCGGGTTTGGAAAACCTTTTTCGATGGTTCCAAGTTCAGTAGAACCCGACTTCGGATGGAGTAGGTAGGATCGAACCATGAAAATCGGTTAAACCGGGGTACATGGTGAGGTCACCAAGGCAACCTAGCTTTTAGGAGTCAAGCCTAAAGTTAACAGGTAGGTCTCGGGACGAAGTGCCCGATACCGTTAGTTTCGTCCAAATCCAAGTTCGAATGGGGAAACGACAACCAAACCACGGAACACCAACTAGGCTCCATGGCTAAGACATGGTACTGGATTAAAGGCTAGACGCCGCTGGTTTCGTGACAATCGGAGGTCGGACGGGGAGGATATTGGTGGGGTTCGGTCTGGTTCAACCGAACCAGATCTGGTTCACTGCCCAATAGCCAGTCGGGTCGGGTTCGGATGGGTTGATGGGTCAGGTCTGCCACTTAAGTTGACGGGGAGAGAGAAGAGGGTCTCGTCGGCGTCCGCGTCGCCGGAGGGCGGGACACAGTCGGCGGGGTGTGCGGGCGGCCTGAGGTGGCCGGGGAGGCTTCGGGTGTTCAACGTAAAGGTCGATCCCGGCCCGGGGTAGTCGCAAAGAGGAAGGGAGGGTGGTGTAGGAGGCCTTGTGCCTTGGGCTGTCGCCGTCGCCGCCTCGCTGCTGTGTGCGCGCCGGGAATCCGCCGGTGCTGCAGCCGCGCCTCCCACCTCTCTCTCTCTGGGTTCTCTCTCCCTCTCTTTCTCCCTTTCTCTCTCCCGAACTCTCTCAGGTTCTCTCTCCCTACCCTATTTCTCTCCCTGTCTCTTCTATCCCCTGAATTCTGATCCTCTTCTCTCTAAGATCTCTCTTTCTTTGTCTTTTGTCTTGATCCCTTTCCCTCAATCTCTCTCTGATGGTGCGTGAACGAAGGGGAGAGACCAGCATGCTAGCTAGGTAGGTAGCGGGGGAGAAATTGTGGGTGTCCATGGCAGGTGCGAGATGTGACGTGAGTCATCGCAACCCATAAAGGAGGGACCCTTTTTCAACATTTTGAACTTTCTCTCTCTACTTCTCTCTCTCTCTTGGAGAGGGTGGTGGTGACGGATAGTCCCACAACGGAAAGAGAGAAATTTATCACCCGCTTAATATGTCTTCGATGGACCTCTCCCTCCACTCGGGTTTTGACATAAATATTTTTTTACATGGTATAGAGTTAGGGTTTATCATTTTCGGCTTACTATGATCCCCACCGATTGTGCCTTACAATATATGCTCTGCGTGATGGAAAGTGTTGATGGGATAGTCCCACAATGATAATAGAGACTCCCATTAGAGCATCTCCAACCATCCTCTTTATTTTGCCATTGTTAAATGAGAATATTTCCTAAATATTTTCAAATTGAGGCCTTCATTTTCAATCATGGTCTCTATATTTTAACATCTTCAAAGAATATATCTTATTTTACTTTATTTTTAAAGGATATATTTGTTATTATATTTATTAGATGTAGTGTGTTAGTATTCTATTAGTCCCACCTCGGTTGTGGTAACGTAATAGTGTGAGTTCTCTCTCTATATAAAGAGAGGTAGTCTTATGTAATGTAATGTGAGATCAATGAGATAATACAAGGAGATTCTCTCCCCAATCCTATTCTCTCTCCCCCTTTCTTCGTAACTGTTAGGATTGATGTGTTCTAAGCTTGTAAAACTTTAAGTTTTGGTCTAATAAAGATTGATAGTTATTAATATATATGAGATGCATATAGGTACGTAACATAGTTACGTGTTCTTTAGAGAACAGAGAGCCATGGTTATATGGTAGTCCACTGAGTTGAAGACTAAGTGGATTGGTCCCGTATAACCTAAATATGTTCGCAGCTATGATCAGGTTGGTCGCCTCATCATGATAAGCTGTTGGCGATGACAGTTCATGGGATGTCTTCACCATGGTCATCACCAGGCACAGTGTCTGTGGCTGAACGGAACTAACACGGTGTACAGATCAGTGAGCAGACACTGGTACACTAAGCCGTGTTTCTGCTTAGGGTAAAACGGTCCTAAACCCTAAGGAACCACGACTGATGGACTAACCAGTTGCGTGGTGCTTTGGCGCACCAATGTGTGAGGGTCCATATGCAGTGATCCAAAACCACGGTGTACTGGGTTACCCGGCTGGCGTTGCATTAGCGTGTCACTCCTGCATGCCATCCACACCCCTGATGGGAGGTGCGTTCCTTGGTGTGACTTACACTGTACCAAACCCAGGCCTGGTGGTCATCAGTTTGATTGTTGACCGGGTTCGATTACTCGACGGGGTAATCAGAGGTACGATGTATAGGTCAACCTGGAAGGAACCAAGTCATATGATCATTCGAGTCTGACGGTAGTCTTCACCGCTCGAAGTGAATCATGGCATCAAGTGGAGGGACAGCGGGTTTACCACTACTAAGCGGAGAGCAGGGGTATGATGGAGAACATAGTAAGTCTGGGTGAATTGGAGTGCAGCCTGCGTCGCACTCTGGGTGGCTACGCAGGTTAACTCGAGCTCAGAGGATCGATGGTACACTCGGGTAGTGTGTCGATCGAGCTTGAGTTGGAAGCCATGAACCCCGGTCCCTGATGGTTCCACCTTATCAACATTATGTACGGTTCTTGAACCGTCTCCTCGGAACACCATAAGCATTAGGAGGAAGAAAGAAGTATACGCTCCGTGTGTGCTTGGCACTAGAGCACGGTAGATGCGTAACTACATACGAGTACTAAGGGTTGAACCCGAGACTAGTGCAGAGTCGCATGTAGTAATCCCTAGCCATAAGTGAACTTCGCTGCATAGGTGCGATGCACCGGGGTATGTTGCGAGTTGACTAGTTGACTTTGCTAGAGGCACCCTCCGGTGGCCTCAGTTAATAGTAGGTAACTAGTAAAGATCACTTAGGAAGTGGCCGCTAGGTATCGCACGCTAGAAATGGTCAAAATGAGGCGTCGGGGCGTTTTGGTAAAAACCTCACTCTGCCGGACCTCACTGTTGGCCGACCCTAGTAGTGAGGCACCTTACTAGGGCCGGCCCTATGATGTAGGGATAAGAATCCCTCATCTATAGGGCCAGCCATATAGATAGGGATGGTGCGATAAAAACGGATAAAGTCGAGCCCTAAAAAGTGGGAAAACGGATAAATACGCAGAGAGATAAAAAGGAGATAATGGAGAGATAATGAGAGGGGGTCATTATCCCCTTGGATTCTTATCCAAGGGGGTTGGCCGGCCCTATAAAAGGACCTATGGGGCGCCGGCCCCATGTGCTAGAAAATCCGAACCCCCCTCCTCTCATCTCTCTAGTTCTCTTCCGTTTCATCTCCCGTTTCTCGCTTGCTACTTCGTCTTCCTCGCGTGGAGTTCTGAAGAAGGAGAAGGGTCGTTCTTCGGAGGCACTCAGAGATCCGAGAGTGACGTTCCGTGCATCGTGTGAGATCGGGTGAACAAGAAGGCAACATCTCCATTCGTACCATCGGCATCTTCGCGAACGATCTTCCGTCTCCATCGACAAAGAAGACAATTCTCCGCGGTTAAAAGATCCGTACGAAAGGTATGTGTAATCTAACATGTAGATCTAGCGAGCATTATGATTTGCATGTATGCTAGTTAATCATTACGCTAGATTGCCGTTAGGGGTTTTCGATTCTCGTGCATACACATGCACACATATGTAGATTAGTTTCTATGAAAATTAAATAGTGTAACGTGCACCATGAACGATCTTTCGACCGCCAAATCGCTTCCGCTGCGAGCCTCTGACCCGGATTAACTTCCAACAGTAACATGGTATCAGAGCCAACCCTCTTGGCCTAGGGTTTGACGCTCTCCTCTCCGGCCTTGGCCTCTTCGGTCGTCGTCAACGACATCAAGGAGGCCGGGAAAAAAAAAATTTCCGTCTCTCTCTCTCTCTCTCTCCTGACTATCGGATCGATGTAGTCGATCTGGTACGAACACCGGTGCCCTGCCGTCATCGCCGCCCGAGGCCTGTACTCTAGGTCCAGCCCAGCCACCTTGCACCATCGGATCAGGCCGCCGTCGCCTGACCCGCCGTTCGCGACGAACTCTACCGCCGGATCTGCCTTCCAGTCTCGTGTTCTCAGCCCCGCACCTGCATGGCACGTCGCCGGGCGGTAGCAGTAGTACTGCTCGGCCCCGAACGCCTGGCCCGCGCTTTTGCACCCGACGACGGCCCCGTCCGGCCCCTTGGCCTGCAGGTCCGGCGAGCACCAGCCGTTGATGTCCACGGGGCAGGAGGTGGCTCTGCAGTCCCTGCTCCCACCCTGGGGGACGATCGCGAGCGGCGCGTTGAACCCGTCCACGTTGCTGACGTCGTAGAAGTCCTTCCCCCCATCGCCGACCAGGGTGAACTCCGCGAGGGTGGCCAGCGGGACGCCGCCCGTGCCTTTGCAGGCGACCTGCCCGGAGCCGCAGTCGCCGGAGAGGCAGGAGAACCTCCCGAAGGCGTCAGTGGAGCAGGAGGTGCGGGCTCAGATCCGGCCGGACCATCTGCCGGCGGGGGAGTCGAGGGACACCGTGGCCCCGTTGTTGAGGACGAACCCGGTCTGCGGGAGCTGGTCGCCGCTCTCTGCTCTCGAGCTCCCGCCGCGCCCGCTGATCTCCCCGCCGACCTCAAGCTCATGCCGGCCCTGCGCCCGCCGGATTTTCCAGCCGGATCTGCTGCACCGGCCCGCCTGAAGACCTCGCGCCGGCGCTCCGTTTTCCTCTCCCGTCTCCGACTCTCTCGCTCTCTCCCGGACTTCTCTCTCTCCGATCCGATTTTCTCTCCTTTCTCTCCTCCTTTCTCTCTCTTTCCTTATCTGCTCTCTCTCTCTCATCCGTCCCCTTTGAGCCCCTCTTTCCTTGTCGGATCTCCACGTACATGGAGATTTCTGTCGTACATAGAGATCTCTGTCGGGTCAATCGGGTTTCCATTACTTTTCAATTGTAATGGAGATCTTTGTCGGATCTCCGGATCCCTTTTGAAACCGAATCACAGCCGTCTATGCCGAGCCTACCCCCCTCTCTCCTTGGCTCCCTCTCTCTCTCTTTGGCTCCTCCCACTGCTCACTCTCTCTATAGCTGATCAGAGCCATCCGATTTGCATCGGACGGCTCTACACCGCATCCGACCCGGCACGGCCCTCGCACCCGATCCGACCCTTTCATCTGGCCCTTTGCGCCGCTCGGATCCTGTGCTCATAACATCTCTACACCCGATCCGACCCGGTGATCCCCTTTTGAGTTTGAGCCTGACTCTACGCTATGCCCTACACCCGATCCGACCCGGCATAGCCCTTGCACTCGATCCGGCCCTCGTGCACTTTGCCCCGTTACGCTCTCTCTGCGACCCTGCGCTTGAGCTGCCGCTCCACCTCCTGCACAGTAGCACGAGGGGGTCAGATCTGGCGCTCCGGGCCATTCCCTTGCCGCTTGCACTCTCCTTGCGCCTTGCACTCTATCAGTCAGCCCGATGCGCTTTGCACTTTGTCAGCCCGCCTTTCACCTTATGCCCTTGCGCTCTGTCGATTCGACTGCCACATCGCCTCGCTCTGTCCCCTTGCGCCTTGGTATTTTTACGCTATGCGCCCTAATGATCCGCCTTGCACCTTTTGATCCTCTCTAGTTTTGGTCACACTTGTTTTGTGCCGGCTTTTGGATCATTTCTCGTTCCGGTCACACTTGTCTTGTGCCGACTTTTAGATCCTCTCTAGTTCTGGTCATACTTGTTTTGTGCCGGCTTTTGGATCATTTCTCATTCCGGTCACACTTGTCTGTGCCGGCTTTTAGATCCTCTCTAGTTCCGGTCACACTTGTCTTGTGCCGGCTTTTAGACCCTCTCTAGTTTCGGTCACACTTGTTTTGTGCCGGCATTTGGATCTTTTCTCTAGTTCCGGTCACACTTGTCTTGTGTCGGCTTTTAGATCCTCTCTAGTTCCGGTCACACTTGTTTTGTGCCGGCTTTTGGATCTTTTCTCTAGTTCCGGTCACACTTGTCTTGTGCTGGCTTTTAGATCCTCTCTAGTTCCGGTCACACTTGTTTTGTGCCGGCTTTTGGATCCTCTCTTTTTCCGGTCACACTTGTCTTGTGCCAGCTTTTGGATCCACTCTCGTTCCGGTCACTCTTGCGCCGGCTTTCGGATCCTCTTCCTTTCCTTGGTCATGTGACCCTATCAGAGCTACGACTCTTCATCTTCTCCTTCTTCTTTTTCTGTGATGATTGAGATCTTCTAAGAGGTGTCAAGTACTTGCTTCGGCCAGGTGCTTACCTCTTATGAGGTCTCACGCATTCACATCTTTTCTTAGCCGCTCTCTCTCCTTTCGACCTCCGTTATTGTCGGCTTCCATCACCGTCAGCTTCCTTCGCTCCGATCCTTAGTGATCATTGTCAATTCCCCCGGTTGACCTGCTTACAGGTTGGCCGGGTTCCCCCGGTTGTCCTGCTTGCAGGTCAATCTGGTTTCCAGGATGACTTGCTTGCAGGTCGCCCTGGCACTATCTTTGCTTTTCAGCATAAAAAAGGGTTATTTGATATAATTTTTTTTTTCTTTTTTCTCCTTCCTTTTATTAAGCAAACTGATGTCGGTTTATACCTTACATCAGTTTGACGGGGGGTATTAGATGTAGTGTGTTAGTATTCTATTAGTCTCACCTCGGTTGTGGTAACGTAATGGTGTGAGTTCTCTCTCTATATAAAAAGAGGTAGTCTTATGTAATGTAATGTGAGATCAATGAGATAATACAAGGAGATTCTCTCCCTAATCCTATTCTCTCTCCCCCTCTCTTCGTAACAATATTGAATGTATACATGCTTTAGAGGGCGATTTCGGTATTGATGGAAATCCCACCCAAATAGCAGCCACTGTTATTTCGTCCCCATTCCTACTATATTTGCCGGCCAAAACACCCCCTTGCATAAATGTAGGGGAGAATAGCGGAGGATTGGAGGCCTTTGTCCGCTATATTTGTCAATATAGCGGACGGTTGGAGATGCTCTTACCTGTTTAATATACCCCATGTGGATCTAGAGGGTGCGCGTGGAGGAGGAATGGGCTGGCATCAACGACATGGAGACAAGGATGATGATGTGTGAGATCACACCCATTAATTGTGATCCCTCAATTTCAAGATCCGACCAACAATTTCAAAAGGGATGGGTCCAAGTGGGCCCCGCACTTAGGCCCAATAAAGATATAGACTGATATGGATTCTAGTTTACAAGACATAATGGTGGCTTAATCCGGCTCGAATCGCACAAAGCCCAAAAATGGAACATGGTACAACTTTCAATCCGCAAATCTGATTCTCGCACTGAAGAGCTTGTTGGAAGGCTTTCGTAGATGCGATTCTAATGTCATAACATTCATTGTCGTATGATCGGCCGATCGCTTGCTATCTCTTCAACCGGTTTCAGTTTCATTGTGGGGCAACCGTCCGATAGTTTGCATGCACACATTCTAGCTAAAAGACCAACTATCATATATTTTTCATACAGATGTTGAATCGCTTACGTATGAAGTGTCGTTGCGAAGTTCTCACAAATCTGGATAAGATGGACGTGTAATATGCTATGTGATTATGTGGAATCTTTCAACAATTTGACACGAAAGAAAACGTTAGGAATGACACTGCTTATATAATTAAGTATATCCATTTCTAGAATTTATTCTAATAAAATTCATTGTAATATTTTTGCTTGTAAAATTGTTATGTTTTTCATTTGTTCTGGTTTTATTTCCATACATGTTGCAGTTTTTTATTATATTTATGAAATTCATTGTAATTCATTGTAATCTTTCTCCTTCTTTAATAGAAGGAGGAATACGAGGAGGAGTTCGAGGCCGTCAGCCGGATAGAAGGAGAAAGATTGGGGGAGGAGGGGTGGCCACCTGTCACCCTCCATACATCTAGGGTTTGGGGTGGTGGCCAATCACTCTCGATCGGCTAACCGGTAGCCGATAATAGCCCCGACTACTGCTACTGCGGCCAACAACCATTGGCCCAGCTGCGGTTACCGACGTTGCTACTATGCAGTGGCCAGTCGCTGCCATTGCTTGGTCACTTCCATATATATATATATATATAGAGAGAGAGAGAGAGAGAGAGAGAGGCCGCGCTGTGCCACCGTGCTGCTCTGCCGGCATCAGACCCAACTCTATCCAGAGAAAGAGAAAACATGGGAGGGGGCCAAAGTCTCTCTCTCTCTCTCTCTCTCTCTCTCTCTCTCTCTCTCTCTCTCTCTCTCTCTCTCTCTCTCTCTCTCTCATCCTAGCCATCCTTTATCATTCTAGTAGTTAATCTGAGCCATTCTTTATAAGTCAATTAAGTAAACTAGATTATCAAGAATTTTGATCATTCTAGTAGTTAATCTGAGCCATAGATCCACTCTAAATAAGAAGGGTCCGAAAAATTATCAAGAATTTTGATCAATTGTTAACCTTACACATCAATCTGTAAAGATTGATCCCAAAAAATTAGAGAAGGTCATGTTTGAAACTTAAAAGTCCATTAGGCGAGAGGGTTATCATATTGGTTAGATAATTTGAACTCACAACAGCGGAACAAGCCTAGCAACAAGATCTCCCTCTAAAAATAGAAAAATATAATGATAAAAATAGGAAGCAATGTCCGGTGATGAGCTCTCATACATAAACTAGAGTTCCATAAATATATCTATTAATACCAAGGTTCAAAATTTTGATTTCGACCAATAATTTCACCCTGCATGATATTTTGCGGCAATATTTTGACGGTGTGAAAATATTACAATTTTACAAAAATGATAAAGATATATCTAATCTAGACCTATATATTAAAACATTAGCCCTCAAACAACTGGATGCCACATGGCAATCTTCTCATTCTTCTCTAAGTTCATGTGACAACCTCATGAGACAATTCCTCGCCAGAAACGCTCGAACTCGGACAACTGTCTCCCCTCCCCTCTCAATTCGATATTTGTTCTGTGGCATGATTGATCATCTGCAACTAACCCTTGATTAGAGATCCGCTTCCACTTGAGAAAGAATTACGAGAATCCTCAACAATAGTTGGGTCCCTGACCACAGTACTGGCATTGAGTGTTACTTTTTTTGATACAAAGGGAAATTCATAACATTAATTCATTGTCATCCGACGGAACTCTGTAGTCCTTTCAGCATATCGCTAAGGGTGCAACACATGTTGGCCCATTTGCAATCCATTGGACAATATCTATCTATGCTTATAAGCCCGGGTCCATAAAGTGGCAACCCCCCCCCCCCCCTCTCTCTCTCTCTCTCTCTCTCTCTCTCTCTCTCTCTCTCTCTCTCTCTCTCTCTCTCTCTCCGCCACATGGCAACCACGAGAGATGGAATCACATCAACCTCTCTCTCTCTCTCTCTCTCTCTCTCTCTCTCTCTCTCTCTCTCTCATATTCAAATATGATGGTTACAGGAGTTTCTAGAGACTCCCAAACCAAACCCTAATGAGTAATAGGGGTGTTCATTGGTTCGGGTTGATCTGCCAAACCGAACCGAACCGATCTATTTGGTTCGGTTTGGATCGGGTATTTTTGACCGTTTGGTTTGGTTCGGTTCCAAAAAAAAAACCCGTTATGGTTGGTTCGGTTCTGGGTTGTGAGTTTTTTAACCCGAACCAATGGTACTATACCCTCAGTAGTTACTATTGTACAGTGTACAATCTCGTTAATATTGTACATTACATGGTGGTGATCCCAATTACCACCATTCGGTGCATTCAATACTTTCAAGTGTTCAACGGTGTGATGAAACTGAAAAATGAAGGGTGTTGCTATTTGCACCCACATAATTACTAGCACCACCAAATCCCAACTTATGAAATATCTCAAAGTGAAAAATTAAGGTTGTTACTAGTAATCTATAGGGTCAAATAGCATAACCAAAGTTAAAGGCTTAAAATGAAATCTGAACCAACTGAGCGGCTCAATCATTCACGCCTCACGGTGTGGTTACGAGCGATTTAAAAGACCCACAAAACCGAACCGAACTTTTTCAGTTTGGTTTTTACCAAGGAATGGTTTGCTTTGGTTTGATTTCATTTTCTAGAGAACCGATCAACTTCGGTTCGATTCCAAATTTATCAAAAAAACCGAACCAACCCGAACCATGAACACCCCTAATGAGTAATGACCCTAGGGACTCAAAACGACAAAAAACCAAAAAATACTAACTTAAATACTTATTAATAAAACCAATGCAATGGGGGAACCCAATGAGGCTAGCCCACCACCCATCAAGTGTTTCCAAGCCAGTAGCCAAGTGGTGCGGCCGTCCTCTGTTTACGCGTGCCCATAGTCTGTCACCTCCGATTGAACCAGATCGATGTCCCCACTAACTTTGGAATACATGAATCATATTTTTACACTATCTAGAGGTGTGGGGCTCCACATTGCATCTACTTCTGTGTGCACACATGCATAACAATGTGTGCTCTATAAACAAATCCAAAATCAATTTTCTTATTCAATCAAAATCTTTTTTTTTTTTTATTCAATCAAAATCATGATATATAGCAATGCAGGAGCTATAAGAACCAACAGACAAGCTGAATCAACTAATCCCATGTTTCCTACCAAAAAACATTCTTGATTTCATCCCTAAGGTTTGAGATTTCGAATTCGTGTCTATTTTCGGTTGGTACCGAAACCAAAATTTTGAAATACAATCAAAATCCTAAAAAAAAAATTCAAAACGGCAAAATAAAAAATTCCAATGTTTTTTTTTTAATTTTAAACTTGTCTTTTATAAATGTATATACATATTTACATGAATTGTTTGTAGAAAAAACATATCAAACACATATAGGAGGAAATCCAGCAAAAATCCAACAAGATCCGGCAAGAAACTATGAATTCCAACGGTTTTGATCTAGGGCTGGCAATTTCACCCGACATGAAGTTAGCGGGTCTGGGTCAGGACTAAATGGGTTTGAGTCGTAAACGGGTCGACACGATATACCCGTCTAATAAACGGGTCGGGTCCAGGTTTAGGGTCTGGACACGGAGACCCGGGAAGACCAGTTTAAAATTCACCGGGTCGTGTCGTGTCTACCTGCAATCGGATACTATAATATATAGTATCAGCAGGTCTATCGGGCAATGTCGGGTTGAATCGGATTGGGTCAACTGAATAAACCGATGTGGTAAACGGATCTTATCGGGTCTACCCGTTTATATACAAGTTGGGTAAAAATAAGTGGCTTTCAGTCAAAACCAATGACCTCCATTTATAGCCTCAGTCATCCGTCTACAGATTCTGCAAAATCTATAGACTGTTTTCAATCGAAATGATCAAAATGCACCAAAACTCAACCGAAACCGAACAAAATCCAAACTTTCAGGTTTCGCACATGCCTTTCGCTTCGGTAATAGACTGAAACCGAAATTTTTTGACAGAAATTTCGTAATTTCAACCAAAATTTAAATCCCCTCGACGCAACAAATACAGACAACGAAAAAACGAAACCACCAGATAGATCACATTACATCGCAGCACCTCACAAAGCAGAAACATGATAACGGGCGATATCAAGATGTGGGGGGGCCTTACAAACCCTAGGCTCAGAAATCACAACCAGCACAACCATAGAGTCATACAAGATACAACACCAATACAGGTCCTGAAATCAGTAGAACTTCACCACCGAAAGGAATATAGATGCAGCTCAACCTTCGACCTCCTCTTCCTCGTACTCCTCCTCCTCCTCCTCGGCCGTCGCATCCTGGTACTGCTGGTACTCGGCCACCAAATCGTTCATGTTGCTCTCCGCCTCGGTGAACTCCATCTCGTCCATCCCCTCGCCCGTGTACCAGTGCAGGAAAGCCTTCCTCCTGAACATCGCAGTGAACTGCTCGCTCACCCGCCGGAACATCTCCTGGATGGAGGTCGAGTTCCCGATGAACGTCGACGCCATCTTCAGCCCCTTTGGCGGGATGTCACACACGCTGGACTTGACGTTGTTCGGGATCCACTCGACGAAGTAGGAGGAGTTCTTGTTCTGGACGTTGATCATCTGCTCGTCGACTTCCTTGGTGCTCATCTTCCCGCGGAACATGGCCGACGCGGTCAGGTACCGGCCGTGCCGGGGGTCGGCAGCGCACATCATGTTCTTAGAGTCCCACATCTGCTGGGTCAGCTCGGGGACAGTGAGGGCACGGTACTGCTGCGACCCTCTAGAGGTCAAGGGTGCAAACCCTACCATGAAGAAGTGGAGGCGGGGGAACGGGATGAGGTTGACTGCGAGTTTCCGGAGGTCGGAGTTGAGTTGACCGGGGAACCGGAGGCAGCATGTCACACCGCTCATCGTGGCCGAGATGAGGTGATTAAGGTCACCAACTGAAGCAAGAAAAAAAAAAAGGAAGGAAGGGATATAAACAAACAACAAAAAAAAAATACAGGTGATATGTAGGAAACTTTAGTTGTCCTTAATTTGAAAGGGGGGTTAAGTGCAGAAATTAGACAATTGTGGTAGAAATTAAAAAAGATTCAGTGTGATAACATATGTAAAATGAAAATAGCCGCTCGACAAAGCAAACACTAGACGAAGGCAGAGTTGATATTAGGTTAACTGCTTGTCATTTAGGAATTTATCCCCCAGTTTTCTAATCCATAAAGGAAGGACATTCGATCATCATAATTTTCAACAAGAAGAAAAAAAAATGTAGGATTTTTCCCCATATAAATATTATAAAAACAAATAATTCCCCTATTAATACTCATTCGAAACTAATTCAGAAAGTAGCCTATTTAGGAAGGCACTGAAGAAAACCGCTTCTCGATATGGCGGCTTAACGTTAAATAGAGGTAGACCAACGAAGTGGCTTCCAACCTGGAGAAATAGGCTACTTCAGGAATTAGTTTTCAATGGGTATTTATCTGGGAATTCTTTTATTTTTTAATATTTATGTCGGGGAAAAAATTCAAAGAATGTAATACTAGCCCATTCATACTGAAAGAGGAAGCTTGACTTACAGGTAGGGGTGGAAAGCTTGAGAGTGCGGAAGCAGATGTCGTAGAGGGCTTCGTTGTCGAGGACCATACATTCATCAGCATTCTCAACGAGCTGATGAACAGAGAGCGTCGCATTGTACGGCTCCACAACGGTGTCGGATACCTTGGGCGACGGGAAAACAGAGAACGTCATCATCATGCGATCCGGGTACTCCTCTCTGATCTTGGAGATCAGAAGGGTGCCCATGCCAGATCCAGTGCCCCCTCCCAGAGAATGGCATACTTGGAATCCTGTGGAGGTAGGGAAGAAGATATAAATTTAGTAACTCTCACATGGGATGTAATAGATATATTGTTGTATCTTAAAAGAAAAAGACTGGAATGGACTGACAGTAAATAGAATTCCTCCATGGTCTCGAAAGTTCAGAACTTTCGATCATAAGCAAGAGTCTCAGCAGTCTTGACCGTTTTGCATTAGACAGGAGGATGAACAAATGCATGCAACACTGGCTACAATAAACTGACCCACCTAAATTTTCCATCAATTATCTTAGAAACAGGAGCAGCTGAAGAAAGAAAGAAGAAACATTCATGTGGCTTGATCATAAAGAAATCTGATATGCTTAAGAACTATATTTGGATTTTCTTGAACATAGTTTAGAAGGGGATTTATACCCTAAACCATCTTGAGATGGCAACATTCAACTGCTTATTATCCATAACCTTTGATTTCTTACAAAATTAAATTAAAAGCTCTTCACAGTACAAAACCCAGGATAAAATATAGGGTTATTTAGACCTTGCCCCCAACTTATACCCATAATTAAACTTTGACCCGCAAAATTTTTATAATTAGACTGTGCCCCCCAATTTCAGGGATTCCGTGCGCGCACCGTGGTTGACCAACGTTTCTCACGTTGACCCTCTATGCATTCTCACATTGACAATACTACGCCTCCACATTTAGACTTTGCCCCTTCTAAGTGATAACAGCTTGTAGCTATACAACGGCTATAAATGGGAGCCAAAGTCATAAGGGGTAGTATTGTCAATATGGGAATGCACAGAGGGTCAAAGAGGGCTAGCGTGAGCAAAACGTTGGTCAACCATGGTGCACGCACGGAATCCGTTGAAATTGGCGGCCACAGACTAATGATGAAAAGTTTGGGGGTCTATAAGTTGGGGGGCAATGTCTAACATTTAAATAACCCTAAAATATATAATCCTTACCTATAGACGGAGTTATCTATACGATTTTATTTGCGCAGCATTATAAATACGGTTACATGACCCTAGCATAGAGAAGAATGATATAAAATATGGCAGACTACTATAATTAGCACTGTCGATGATCGCAAGATAAAAAAGAAACCATAATATTGTATATGGTGTGCCCTTGCAAATAAAGTATACATGTGAATTCCCAGTACTAGCACAAGCAACCTAAATATATTGCACCCAAGCAAGTACAAAGTTCAAAGCTAGGAAGCATGGACACTTCTCCAGGCCTCCCGTACCCGTGTCGGACACCGACACTCGTCGGACACTCGCCGGACACGCACCGGACACGCATGTGCCGTGTCCTACGTGCTTCCGGGAGCCGGACACGGTCGGACACTCGCCAGACACTCCTCGGACACTCGGGATACTGCGGGTTGACGTACTGTTCGATATAGGGTCGGGTTATAAGCTATGGTGATTCAGTTTTGGCTTCAACCTATCTGATCCTTTGAGATTATAACCTCAGAGAATCAGATATGTTGAAGCCAAAACTGAATCACAGCCGTTCTTTTGCATGCTATTTGGGCCTGAGTGTGATTCACTTGTCAGGATGGTTATGATGGACGGTTATGATTCATGTTTGGCTTTAACTTATCTTATCATCTGAGGTTTTAGATAGGTTGAAGTCAAAATTGAAGCACAACCATTATTTTCCATACCATTTAGAGCTATCTGTGATTCACCGATCGGACTGGATGTAACTAACGATAGCGATTCAGTATGCATTAAATTTTCATTTTAATTGTTTTCTATGAGGTTTTTTCGGTTATTGAAATAATATATATGAATTACAAACACACATAAAATATAAATTTAAAAATATAAATTTATTTTGCCGTGTCCTCGCCGTACCCGTGTCCTCTTTTTTTAGGATTTGTCGTGTCTGCGAACCCGTGTCGTGTCGTACCCGTGTCCCCGTACCAGTGTCAGTGCTTCTTAGGTTCAAAGCCAAATCTTGTGATTGTACTCTTATGATTTACCCTAAAGATCCATCAAGGTCTCGCAAAAACGTAGTAGTAGAAATACTACAATAGGGACAAATAGAAAAGGCATGAAATGAGCAACTTGGCCATCCCCTCACCCGTATACGAGTGAAGGAAGTTACACGCTGCTGGTCTTACACAATCTAATTGACCACATAAACACATTCAATCATGGGAAGTCTTCATCCTAATTATTGTTATAGCATCTCAAACTTAATCCTCAATCACTATTGTCAACTTGAACAGAACCTACACACTGTGAACTCCTTTTTAACCATATTCATTCGACATCCCTCTCATCATCGTCATATCCGATGCTCAATTTATTGGATTGGAGCAATTACGCTGTCCAACAAAATGATCGATACTCATTGTTAAGCCTTCTTGTCCATTTGAGCTTTGGTTGTATTCTCTAACAACCGAAGATTTATGCTTGAAACACCCATAAATTGTGATCCACTATAAGAAACCTTGGGAGTCCAAAAAACTAAATGGTCCCCAACTAGTCAAGGAGCGTGTTATGCCACTTGCTCCATCTGTAAGGTGAACATATGTCCGATAGGGTCTCTTTTTTAGCTACGTCATTGGGTGCCTAAAGCATCACTCTGATCAACAATTATGATTTACCTGTTTGGGTGCCTAAAGCATCATCTCTCTGATCTACAATTCTGTTTATGATTGCATATCCGGTGAATGTTATACTTTGAGCTACTTGTTTGGGTGCCTAAAGCATCACCCTGATTTACAATTATGTTTAAGATTGTGTGTTGAATTAGTGTACAGGAATGAAAAATAAGGGCATAGTTTCTATGATAAAGTACGTGATTAAGATAAAAGGATTCACTTTGGAACTCTTCACACTTGTTCAACCCACAATTTAATATTTTAGAACATGAGTGTAAATTCAATAAGCACATCACCAACAAATAAGCAGCCACAACCATCAGCATTGGAAGGCAGTGCTCAGATTTTACGAACACAAGCTAAGCTGTGAAGTATTTAGAAAGAAAAAATACAAGGCTGACATAATGTAATAAAAATCGGAAAATCAGACCAGTATCACGCTTAAAATTTAAAAACAAAATGAAGCAAAAATTAGAGAGGATGATGACAAAGAAAACCCTGATCTCGCTCCACAACAGAAGGAAGACATGGATCTAACACGGTTTTCTCCAACAAAAGTGGAGATCCACACACCAGCAAAAAAAATCTGAGCACCAAATAAAATGAAAGCACAATCTTTTAAGGCCGCTAACGTTAATCCATACCTTGCAAGCAGTCGCAATTCTCCGCCTCCTTCCGGACCACATCGAGGACAGAGTCGATGAGCTCCGCTCCCTCCGTGTAATGCCCCTTCGCCCAGTTATTCCCCGCCCCGGACTGACCGAACACGAAGTTGTCCGGGCGGAAGATCTGGCCGAAGTGTCCCGACCGGACCGAATCCATGGTCCCCGGCTCCAGATCCATGAGGACCGCCCTCGGCACGTACCGCCCCCCGCTCGCCTCGTTGTAGTAGACGTTGATCCGCTCGAGCTGGAGCTCGGAGTCGCCGGAGTACTTGCCGGTGTGGTCGATCCCGTGCTCGTCGCAGATCACCTCCCAGAACTTGGCCCCGATCTGGTTCCCGCATTGCCCGCCCTGGATGTGCAGGATCTCCCTCATCTTCGCCCCGGAGATCCGGCGTCCCGTTTAGGGTTTCGACGAGGCGGCGAGCGACGGGGGCCGGACGAGCGGAGCAGGGGACCGGAACGGAGCAGAGGAAATGGGGGCGGAGAGATCGGCGGGGCTTCAGCTCGAGAGGTATTTAAATAGGGGGTGCGGAGTGCCATCACCTGGGGTTCTGTTCACCCCCGTAAATGACCCATGGACTGGGTCACTGCGTCCAGCCCGCTCGATAGGTCGAGCATCGTTGGCTCACCTCCGGTGACCATAAATAGGGATTGCTTCGTTGGGCAGCCACTGGTCGGGACTCAGGAGGGAAAACTGTTACCCGTGTCGTCCTTTTTGGGAAACTGGAGTGGTGTGAGTCGTTTGTATCGTTGAGATCTGTGTTGACTCCTGTGTGGAGATCAATGGGAGGATCCTAGCCGTCCATTCGATGGGACCCGTTGTGGCTGCAATGGATAAAGGCGCACCACACCCATGGGGCAATCATGATCGGGTGGGACAAACAGCAGGGGAAATGTTTGTGTGAAGTGAACGCATCCGGCTGACATTAGTGGCTTCAACAATGGAAATGTTGGTGAAGCCACTAAGTCCAAAATGGCCCAGCAATCTTTTGATTCACAATTGGTTGGTCTAATATTATAAGGTTGGGTTGGGATTTTACTTGTATGGATTGGGTTTGGGTTGAAAAATCCCAATCCAGTCTCAATTCGGGTTGGGCTTGGGCAGAGATTTCAGGCAATCCGACCCAACCCAAAATCTGACAATTTAGTTAATAATATTTAATATAATATAATATTGAATTGGTTCGATCAGAATCCATCTGTTGGATCATCCGTTGAAGACAAGTTGAGGTCGCATTATGGTGGAACTTTGATAGGTATTTATCCTGTTTCTGTGGCCATTATTGGATGGGCATTTATCCATCTAACGATGGACCACCACCTATATAAGAATACAAATAGTTGCTTTTATGTATTGTATTATCGCAAAGGAACTGTTATATGTTGATTATTTCTCATCTACCATGTTGAAACAGGCCAAACCGCTCCACACAACCCAATCAACTCGGACAACCTGACGAGTTGGGCTTGGGCTAAGGAAGTTCAACCCGACCTTGGTTTGGGTTAGGCTTGAGCAACATATTCAACCTCTTGGGTTGGGCATGGATTGACCCCTCAACCCACCCAATCCACCCGAGTTGCAGCCCTAACTATTTACACTCACAAAAGTGCATCCCACAAATAGATCTGCCTCCCCCTTCCTCTCCTCCCTGCTCGGTCTGTCATCGTCACCGCTCCTCCTTTTCTTCTTCTTCCTCCTCCTCCCCACCCTGATTACCCCCCCCCCCTTCGAAAATGCCTCCTCCTCCTCCTTCTCCCAACTCTTATTACCCCGACGGAGCCTACCAGTCCCCCCCCCCCCCCCCCCCCGTGATCCTCTTCCTCCTATGGGAATAAAACAGGTCAATCCGGGTCTAGCCTAGAGCTGCTAAGCCAAGAATGGCCCAACAAACTCATCGGGCCGAGCCTCGAGCCAAGGGTCCGAGCCTGCACTTGGCCCGTATATACATATATTCAGAATTTTGACCCGGGCTCAGTTTAGGCTATTAAAATACAAAAAAAAAAATCATCATATATGGGCCTCCTCCTCCTCTTCCTCCCCACTCTGATTGCCCCGCCAAAGT
Source organism: Chamaelirium japonicum (assembly GCA_947650365.1). NCBI lineage: Eukaryota > Viridiplantae > Streptophyta > Magnoliopsida > Liliales > Melanthiaceae > Chamaelirium > Chamaelirium japonicum. Next base: position 104,557,899 of record OX393550.1, read on the forward strand.
TGTCGTTTCAATGCACTTCATGACGCCTCCTCCTCCTCCCTACTCTTACTGCCCCACAGGAGTTGTCGGTCCCCCCCTAATCCTTTTCCTCCTAGGGTTGTAAAACAGGTTGGGCTGGATCGGGCCTAGAACTTCTAAGCTCTAAATGGCCTGACAGGCTAATCTGGATGGGCCAGGCCTCAAACCAAGGGTCTGGGTTATGACTGACCCGGGCCGAGTTTAAGGGGAGTTTTGCGATTGGCAATTGACTCTCCCAGTTGGCTTATGCCGAAGGATGGGCCGGGTAGGTCACGAGACAAACCTTGAATTGAGATGGTTGACCGGAATCGGGTAGATCAGAAATTCAGGTCATGTGGCTACTTTCTCCTCGATTCGAGAATCGAATCAGAGCGAAGGGTTGTACGCCATAGGGCATGCTAATTTCGATCATAAGGGTCGGTGTGCGGGTTTTGTTCTATTTTTCGGCTGAATCCAGTCGCATCGATCATGCTATAAGAACAACTGTATATTTTTTAAGAATGGTCACGATCTAAAGCTCTCCCGTGGGGAGTGATTCAGGAGTAGCCAAAGCATCCTAGATCATTCTCCACGAGTGATTCATACAGTACGTCCCATGGGGTATGTTGAATCATATAAATTTGATTGACTGTGACATACCCCCTTCTAGTTGCATCAGTATTCGGGTTTGCCTTTGCCCAAAGGGAGACGATCCCCAATACCATGCAATTAGGATAAGAAGATAAATTATATATGGAGATAAGGGCGATTCTTATTCTTGAAATTAAATCCTATTATCAGAGTCACAGCAGAAGCAAAAGATAGATCCGAAGATCTTACGGTGTATGTTTCATTACAATTAATTCTACAAAATAATCTACATGCAAATCTATGATCTTAACATATGTGCAGACACCCTAGAGACATACTACGATCTACGGAAGCATGCATGCATCTAGTTAGGTGTATAGAACCATCATACCTTGTGGATCTATGATCCGAAGAGAATGGAACGATGATGAACCGCACGTGAATCGCAAGGAAAGCTGTCGGATGGCACCTTGTCCTTTGCGAATGGAGGAATCCTCGAAGTCCTATCTCTGAATGCAGGGACTACGAGCCGACGGAGGAATTCGTTGCGAAGAAGACGGCGAGCAACGAGATCTCTTCCTTCTCTTTCTCTTTTCTTCCTTTTCCTTTCTTCCTCCTTCTTCCTCTTTTTTCCTTGGTCGAAACCACAAAGAGGGAGAGAAGGAGAGGGGGTCGGGTTTTCTAGAGAGGGGAGAGCTAGGGCCGGCCCCCTCTCCCTCAAATCCCTTTATAGGGTCGGCCCCAACTCACATACGCAAGCTAGGGCCGGCCCCCTAGTGATTGGGATGAGGAGGGGCGGTTTTTAGGGTTTCCACATGTCTATCGTGGAGCCTGGACGAAAACGCCCTTCATGAAAAGTGAAACACTGTAAGAGAGATTAAGTGAGGTGCGCTACTCATAATCGAGTTCCGTCAGCACCTATGAGCTCATGGAATTATTCCACTCACTTTAAGATTCATATTCAATATGTTCTGAGCTATATTTTAGTATTTACCAAAATACCTGCGGCCCCTAACATATGTGAATTAGGTTCTTAGGCTCCGGGCTTGCGCTCCATCGCGCTACTTCGCATCCAACGTGTCCAACCAGGTCGGGGAACAATTCCTATACGCAACGACAGGGTGGAACCTTCAGGGTTCAGGATCTCTAGCTCCAATCGGATCCCTGATTAACTATTCTGGTGACACACCGAAAGTTCTATTAATCAGCCCTAATCCGATTAACCCGCGTAGCCACCCAGAGTGCAACACGAGTTGAACTCTAGTGATCCTAAACTTATGTTACTCTCTCGTAACCCTGTTCTCTACTATACTCTGCTAATCCTTAGTCCCTCCTATTACTGGTGCCATGATACGACTCGGGCGGTGGGGAGCACCATCAGATCTCGATTGATCATCTGACTAGAATTTAATGACTTGTCATCTATAACACCACACACCTTCTGGTGCTATGCATAGCATCCGGAAAGTCGTCAGTCATAATGACAACCACCAGGCCTGGGTTAACTGTGTAGACAGATTGACTCATCAAAACGCACTCATCCAACACTGGACATTGGATAACCTGTAGGGATTGTATGCCACTCAAGCGTCAGCTGGGTAACCCAACGTACTATGGTATTGGACTATGGAAGGTTTGCACACGTTGGCACATCAAAGCACCACTCAACTGGTTGGCCCAATATACATGGTCCCTCAGGGTTAAGGACAGATTATCTATAGTAGTAAAATGGTTTATGCACCAGTGTCTGAATCACTGAACTATGCACTGTCTTGGTTCCTGTTCAACACGATCATCGTGCTTGGTCAGGTGAACGGAAATCTCACGTTCCTATGGTGAAGACTTCACCACATCCTTTACCTGCCAACAACTTATTCTCGGTGAATCGACCGGCACCACCAAAGCTGTGAACTAGTTCTAGGTCTACACAGAACTGGTCCACTGGGTCTCCCAAGTATGGATCCACCATGTGCCTCAGTGGTATACAGTGTTTCCTATGGTCCTTTATTATATGTGTATTAACATATATCAAAGTAGTATTCTAATTAAAGCAATAACCAAAGTCATTTTTATTAATGTTAATACAGAAAATCCACGCTCAGGACACACGAGCTACAACACTTTTGCCCACAGGAAAAGAATCATTGCTTAAGCTCCTTATATAATTCATCGACCTTATCAAGAAACGTAAAGTTTCTTTTGGACCCCTTTAGTAAAACTCCTGCGGGGAGCGACCTTTGCCCACAGGGAGATCTGAGTTTTACTAACTGATAATTAGCATGGGCCAATTATCAGATAAGTACTTCTGCCTCATAATGTATTAAGCGGTTCCTTCTCCAGTCATCCCAACCTATGTCTATGACTTTACCCTTAACCTTATCTCCCTGTCCGGGGAGATTTTCTCGGACAAACTGTCATCTAAACGTCTGACCGGTAATAAAGTAGTGCAAGAGCGTATCATATAGTTCTATGATACCGCTTAGGTGCGTTATGAACCTAATAATGTTCATTCTTATATAATATGACAATGACGGGTGGATTGATTCTGAATCACAATCCACATCTCTACCGTCATATAGGGGTTTCTCGGTTTATGAGATCATAATGTTTAATATTGTGACTTGGTTGCTAGTTGAAAGCATAGTATCTAAACATATTCATGTTCATCCGTTCATATGCATGATGGTGTTCAACTTTCTCAAACGTAATCATCTGAAAAGGGCTTTCTGTAATCCTTTACAATTGTACATTCTAATGTTGGTGTTGGCGACTTCCCCCGCCTGGAGGCGGTCTTATTCCCATAAGTGATGGCGATGGTATCCGCCGAATGGTGGGTTTGCAATGTTTGCGCCGGCATGTGGCGCCTCTTGGAGATCAGGTTGTGATCTCCCCTTTGATGAATACCAAAAAAAAAAACATTATGATGCTGGTGCTTTAAACTCAAATTTTCTTGACCAGCTCCCTTTGGAGCTGTGTTAGCTTTTTTTGGTAGTTCTTAGGAATGGATGATCTTTGGAGGGTTTTCTATGAATTATATCACAGCAAATTGTTGGTGAAAGGTATTAAGTATTAACACCAATGCATGTTAACTGCACTTAATCAAAGGCCTTGGACATGGAAGACAGTAGACATTAGTTTGTTGATTGGGCTCCATAAAATTATGAGCAGGGATCTGTAGGAAAATTAAAAAAGAGATTTGGTGAAAGTGAAACTATGTTGTGGGACTAAATACATGCATCTTAGTGTATCATCAACAACTGTCTATCATTGTGCGAGTGCATTGATAATCACCATGTTGAGAATAATCCCACATCAGTAAAGGGGAGGGAGTTTCACGTCTTTATATACTGTTGCCCCCTTCCTCTCATCACCTGTTTTGAGAGGCATGGGAATCGTAACATGATATCAGAGCCAGACCCGCTCCGAGAGCTCCTCCCAATAGTGCCCTTGCCGCACATGTCCCGCGTGAGGGGGGGTATTGAGATGGTCATGCCTCACACGGGTTAGTCCCACATCGATAATGTGAGCGGGTGATGAGCTGTTTATATACCCGTCTTGGACTCCCCTTACAAGCCGGTTTTTTACAGAGGTGGGTAGCGGTTTTCGCTCCATCAGATGTGTTTTCATTTAATTGTGTTTTTTTTTTGCTCATTTTCCCTAGCTCTTAGACCCTTACTCAAGCTTCAATGAAGTGATCATAATTCCGGATAATTGGCAGCAGAATAAATCATATTTGAAAATCTTTGATTTGAAAGTAAAATAGTAATTTCGGAAATAAGCACGCAATGCTTTGATAAATTGTATAAACTTTGAGGGTGTTTGGCATAAGGAATTGTTGTTCCGCTTAAACCTCATCTAGAAGAGGGTAATCCCCTCAATTCCCATTTCCAATGTAATCCGGTGGTTCAATGTTCCGGTTAGTATAGAAAGGGACGGAGTCATAAATTATCATTTATGAACAATCACATCTTCAATGGCAAAGCTTCATAAATTATCATACGGGTTACAGACAAATTCTGTCTGGCATAGAAATCAAACCAAAAAATGGTATCGATTCTACTTCAAAGGGTTCACCAATCTGATTTAATAAATATTGGTAGTAGTTGGCATTAACTCATTCTCATTTTATTAGTTCCAATAAATACCATTTTATGAACGATACATATTCAAAGTTTATATCAGTATGGCTACAATGGGGGTATTTTTGGTAATTCAAAAGTTACTCAAGGTTCAAATGATATGCATGCGTGCAAGGGGGCCGGGGTACTGTTAGTAATTTTCTAGACATGTTTGGTTCAACAAAGAAAGAGACAAAAATGCTTAATTTCACACTCACTACCTTTTAATGTAATAATTGTCCGTTTAATTCCTGTCAACTAGTCAATAACAGGGGGGGAGGGCATCCAACTAATACGAGCACCCCAACACATGTCACAAGATCAGTCATTGATTAGAGCACCCCACTTACGAAAAACAACATGAAGTCTTCGACATCTTGCTTTTACGGCTCTTTACTCTCGTACTACCATTACTATGATTCGAGAATGGAACCTATGTCAAAGCAAGATGTAACTGAAGATCAAAGAAACACATCCCTAAAATAATAGGATAAATTGAAGTATGCAAGGCCAGAAATATGCATGATTCATCCAAAACTAGACTACGCCCACGATAGTGGATTTACTCTGGTCTAAAAGGCCATGGGCCGATTGTTGAGGCCCGCAGCTAGTTGGTTGGCGAAATTAGAGAGAGAGAGAGAGAGAGAGAGAGAGAGAGAGAGAGAGAGAGAGAGAGAGAGAGAGAGAGAGAGAGAGAGACGCCGTCTCTCATGGTTGCCATGTGGCGTATAGAGAGGGGTGAGAGGAGAAAAACTTTGGTGTAACCGTGATACACGTCAGCTTCTTAACAAGTCAATCACAAGCACCCAAAACACCCTATGCACTGCATCCTAGCCACACGTGACAGGTGCATCGCACTCGGCCGCAACTGCACCTCCTAGGTTGCCCTGATTTAAACAGTCATAAAAATCAAAGAGGTGTAGTTGGGGATGAGTGTGATGCACCTATCCTAGTGCCTGCCATCGTGTGGCTATGATGCAGTCCATAGTGGTGTATGGGCGTTTGTGATTGACTTGTTAGATGAGCTGATGTGTATCACAATTACACTAAAGTTTTTCTCGTAAAACGGGTTGAGCCATCTCTGGCCGGGTCGGGTCCAGGCTACAGATGTCATGCCCGGATGGGCGTGTTGGACTCAGCCTGAGTCTACATACACATCAAAATTTCAGGACATGCCGGGTTGGATTTGGGCTAAAAACAATAGTTTTTAATAAAAAAATATGCACAACATAATCCTGGACTCGGGGGCATGACTCGACGAGCCCAACAGGCCCATTCGGGCATGACATCTGTGGGACTCGGCCTGAGTATACATATACATCGGAATTTCAGGACAGGCCGGGTTGGATTTGGGCTAAAAACAATATTTTTTAATAAAAAAATATGCATAACAACATATGTAGGAATTTGAGAGCTCAACCTCTATATAAGAAATATATAGTCTATGGATTGGGTTTTTTAGGTCGAATTTTTGGGCTTTCTTTTCCGACTGGGTTTTAGGCTAGGCTAACGGGCTCCAGGTGGAGGCCCGAGCCGGCCCATGGCGTGTTCGGGCAGGGCCGAGTCGAGCCATTCAACGGGTCGGGCTGTTAACGTATGGGCCAGGCTCGAGCAGGATTCGGACCGATGAGTTTTTTTTTTATACCCCTAGCTGGATAGCTCGGCCATACAGTTGTGTTGTATTTTCTTTTTGAATAAAATATTATTTCTTATGTTTGTTTTGACTTGGTCTTTGAGGAGTGGGGTTTATGGTCCCCACGTGCACTTGGCTGGGGTTGTTGGGAGAAAAACTAGCACTTGGTTTTGAGGGGGTAGTGGGTCTTTCGGATTGTTGGTGTGTGAAAAGCAAAAAGCTGAAAAGCAAAAGAAAAAACCTTCTTCTTCTTCTTCTTCAATTTTTGTTAATCTTTATTGGATACTCTCCATCGATTGAAGGGTGAAAAGGGTGGTTCGAGAACTCGTCTTCCTGCACAAGACCGCGAGTTGTGTGGTCGTCGTATCTTGGAAGAAAATCGTCGGATTTTCCTGCGCAGAGGGGGCGAATTTTCTTTATGGAAAGCGTTTCTAATGTGCTTCGACCGTTGAGTAAAGTCTCTCTAACTCTTCTAATTTGATCTCTTTCTTCAGTAATTCCTTTAGGAGTGGAAGAGATTGGATTGAGAAGTTTGCAAGCCGGGTATGCTTATTTTGAAAATGAATAAAATTAGAATATTTAATTAGATCTCTTTTCATTGTTCATATTGATATTTGCAATACTAATCGTATTCTCTATAATTTTTGGGCAACAATCGTAAAGAAAATTCCTTTGTGAATATGATTAGTTTAGTTTTAATCTTGAACATCATCATAATGTGATTATTTTTTCGATATAAGTATATGTATCGGTTAACAATTGACATGTTTCAATTTATATTGAATACTCTCATGTCTATCGTCTACTTCGATTTTACTTTAAGCAATGAAAATCAAGTTTGGATGATTCAAGCCGTGGCTTATTTATTCATTATCTGTTTTCAGCATTTTTACTTGAAAATAGCTATTGAGGAATCTGTTGTTCATTCCTCGAACCCAGCCCCTGAACGTTTCGGTGGGCAGAATTTCAAACGTTGGCAAGCGCTGATGAAATTATGACTTACCACGTTGGGCCTTTTCTCGATAATCGATGATTTCCCCATTCCTAATTCTGAGGAAGAACCTGGTCGCACTGCTGCTCTTGAACTTAGGAAGGAGAGAGATTTCCTCTGTCATGGTCGCATTTGTAGCCGTTTGGAAGACCAACTTTTTGACATCTATCATCCAATTTCTTCTGCTCATGGCCTATGGTATGCCTTGGAGAAGAAGTACAGCACCGAAAATGCTGGACTTGAGAAGTATCATGTGGGCAAATATCTTGATTTCAAAATGGTAGAAGACAAATCCGTAGTTGACCAAACCCATGAACTCTAACTTTTAGTCCATGTGCTTAACCAGACAGGTATCCCAATTCATGAAAAATTTGTTGTAGCCGCTATTATAGAAAAGCTATCTAAGTCTTGGAAAAACTTTAGCCTTTCCCTGAAACACAAAAAATAGCCTATTTCCCTATATGACCTTCTTGTATCCCTCCAGATAGAGGAGAAAGCCCGAGAAAGAGACCATGTCTCTGAGGGCAGACTTCTGAGTTTCATGCCAAAGCCAATGTAGTGGTAAGTCAAAAGCCTAAATTCAATAAGAAAAGCTTCTAGAAGAAATCGGTCAACCTTAAACCCTATCCTAACGTCAAGAAGGATAAGAGCAAAATTGAGTGCTATGTGTGCCATAAAATTGGCCACTATGCTAGAGAGTGCTTCCAGAAGAAGATTAGGAAGGAAAAATTAGTTGTCGATGGCCAGGTGAATGTGATGACTGGAGGTGACTCCACTTCAGGAGGAGGGTATATTTCTTGTCATCCTCAAGTTCATATTATCTACCAACCAGAGGAGTGGTGGGTGGATACTGGTGCAAATGTACATGTTTATGCTGATCGGTCTGCATTCGTGTCGTATCAAGAATCTGATGGCAGCGTGACTATGGGGAATGCAACTGCTGCATGAGTGCTTGGATAAGGATGAGTAGACCTGAAGTTAACTTCAGAAAAGGTTCTCCAGCTACATCATGTGCAGCATGTGCCAGAGCTTTGCAAGAACCTGATTAGTGGATCTCGTCTAGTACAAGACGGTTACAAGTTGATGTTTGAATCTAATAAAGTAGTAGTGTCTAAATTCAGTTCTTTTATTGGCCTGGGATATATCTGTGATGGTCTTTTCAAGCTATCTGTTTTATCGAATTTGAATTTAAATAAAAATGCATTATCCGTTTCATTAAATATTGATAATTCTATTATCTGGCATGCTAGATTAGGACATGTTAATATTGGCACTCTAAAACATATGATGAATGCTAGTCTAATTCCTTTTTCTAGCATAAATTATAAAGATAAATGTCAGATTTGTGTACGGGCTAAGAAGCTCGTAAATCTTTTTCTTCTGTTGAGCGTGATTCTAGCTTGCTAGAGTTAATCCATAGTGATCTATGTGAGTTCAATAATGTTCTTACCCGTGGAGGGAAAAAGTATTTTATTTCCTTCATCGATGATTTTTCAAAATTCTGCTATGTGTATCTTATTAAGACCAAGGATGAGGCTTTGGATAGGTTTACTGCATATAAAGCCGAGGTTGAAAATCAACAAGAGAAAAAGATTAAAATCCTTAGATCGGATCGTGGGGGAGAATATACCACTGCTTGTATGTCACAATTTTGTGAACAACATGAGATTATCTTTGAAGTCATAACTCCTTTTCACCCTAGTCCAATGGGGTAGCTGAAAGGAAGAATAGAACTTTTAAGGACATGGTAAATTTCATGTTGAGCAATTCGAGTGTACCCGATAACTTGTGGGGAGAGACGCTGTTATCAGCATGTCATATCCTTAATCGGATTCCATTTAAAGGTAATGATAAGACTCCCTATGAGTTATGGAAAGGTAGAAAGCCTAGCCTCAAATACTTTAAAGTGTGGGGGTGCTTGGCTATAGTGGCTATACCGTTGAACAAGAAGCGTAAATTAGGTCCCCAGTCCGTTGACTGTGTCTTTTTAGGATATGCACATACTAGTGCAGCTTTTAGGTTTCTGGTCGTCAGGTCCAAGGTGAGTGACATTGCTGAAAACTCTATTATGGAGTCTAGGGATGCTACATTCTTTCAGAATGTGTTTCCATTCAGCAATAGGCCTAATAGATCTATAGCTGATTCTTCTGACATTCCTTCTTCTAGTGGGTTTGCACCAGTGGAAGTAGAATCGGTTGAACCTAGGAAAAGTATCAGAACTAGAGTTGAGAAGAACTTTGGTAATGACTTCTTTACCTTTTTGGCAGAGAAAGATCCATTGACTTTTCAGGCTGCTATGACCTCTGTTGATGCTCCTTTTTGGGAAGAGGCAATTAACAGGGAGATAGAGTCAATCCAATCCAATGATACCTGGGTATTAACTGATCTACCTCATGGCATTAAGACCATAGGATCCAAGTGGATCTTTAAGAAGAAGATTAGGTTAGATGGCACTATAGAGAAGTTTAAGGCTCGCCTTGTTGCCAAGGGGTACAGACAGCGAGAGGGGATAGATTTCTTTGATACCTACTCCCTTATGACTAGGATCACTACTATCTGAGTGCTGATAGCTATGACTGCTATCCATAATCTCAAGATCCATCAAATGGATGTCAAGACCGCCTTCTTGAACGGTGATCTTGAAGAGGAGATTTATATGGATCAGCCAGAGGGATTTGTGATTACAGATCAAGAGCATAAGGTCTGTAGATTAGTTAAGTCTCTTTATGGGCTTAAGCAAGCCCCTAAGCAGTGGCATGCAAAATTCGACCAGATCCTATTATTTACTGACTATTCTATTAATGATTCAGATAAATATGTTTATAGTAGAGTAGAGGATAATAATATTATCATTCTTTGTCTTTATGTAGATGACATATTATTATTTGGATCTTGTTTAGATATTATCTTGAGCACTAAGGCATTTTTTTCAAATCATTTTAAAATGTCTGACCTTGGTGTTGCTAGTGTTGTGTTGGGTCTCAAACTAGATAAGACTCCAGATGGATATTCTCTTTCTCAGGCTCATTATGTTGAGAAGATTCTCAAAAAATTTGAGAAGTTATGTTGTAAACATGTTCATACTCCATTTGATTCTATTATCAAACTTAGAAAGAATAGAGGAGAGGCTGTCTCTTAGTTGAGATACTCTCAAATAATTGGGAGTTTGATGTATCTCACGAACTGTTCTAGGCCAGACATAGGTTATGCTGTGAACAAGTTGAGCAGGTTTACTAGCTGTCCAGATGTGCATCACTGGGATGCTTTAGATAGAGTTCTTAGGTATCTGAGAGGTACCATGAACTTGGGGCTTAATTACTCCAAGTTTCCAGCAGTACTAGAGGGATTCAGTAATGCAAACTGGATCTCTGATTCTGATGAGACTAAGGCCACTAGTGGCTAGGGGTGTGCATCGGTTCGAAACCGACCTATTTAGGCAAAACCAAAACCAATCCAACCTAGGTCGGTTTTGAGAATTTGCAATCCGATCCAAACCGATTGAGGTTGGAATCCAATCCAATCCAATCCAATTAAAGTCGGTTTGGATTGGATTGGATGGTCGGTTTGGGTTTTGGCCCATTTGCTTTCCAGTTTCCAACCGGAGAGAGAGAGAGAGAGAGAGAGAGAGAGAGAGAGAGAGAGAGAGATCAGAGGAGTCACAAAACTCACAATCGGAATCGGCGACCGCTAGGGTTTTCCCGAAGGCCCACACGAAGAGCAGCACTTGCGAGAGATCATAGATCAGAGAAATCACGCCGCGTCGCCGTCGACTCGTCGAGGAGATACCGATTGGCGATTGCCGAGGGCCCGAGATGCTCAGATGCCGATTGCCAAGGGCCCGAGATGCTCAGATGCCGTCACCGTCGACTTGTCGAGGAGATGCCGATTGCCGAGGGCCCAAGACGCGTCGACGCGACGCCGCCGACTCGTCTAGCAACAGCCGCCACGACGCCACAGCCTCTAGGAGACCGGAGAGTAGGAGTCTAGGGTTTTTCTTTTTTTAAGCCTCTAAGTCCTGACTCTCTAAGACTCTAAGTGCAGGCCCATCACGTGAATCACTCAACCACGTGATATATATTATATACTATATAGTGGACCAGTGGTCCTGAGTAGTGGATACCACAGTTACTACAGTACCACTAAATTTGTAAAATATAACCGGAGTCCGGTTCGGTTCGGTTCGGTTCGGTTTAGGTCGGTTTTAAATTGATAAATCCGATAACCGATCCAATCATATCGGTTTTGAGAAATCCCGATCCAATCCGATCCGTTGAGTGTGTCGAAACCGATCAAATTCGGTCGGTTTGGTTTGGTTCGGTCGGTTTGGTCGGTTTGGTTTGGATCCTGCACACCCCTACTAGTGGCTATGTTTTTCTCTTAGGAGGTGCTGCTGTGTCTTGGAAGTCTGCTAAGCATACTTTGTTGTCTCGGTCCACGATGGAGGCCGAGTTGATAGCTCTAGATTTGACTGGAGCTGAGGGTGAGTGGGTTAGGAATCTGTTAGCAGATTTTCCATTGGAAGATAAACCTATTCCACCGGTGTCTCTGCACTGTGACAACCAAGCAACCATTGCTTTAGTTAAGAGTGCATTGTATAATAGAGAGACGATATATTCGTCTGAGACATAATTCCATTATATATCTTTTGACTCATGAAGTGGTTTCACTCGATTATGTGAGATCGGCAAAAAATCTTGCTGATCCGTTCACAAAGGGGCTTGCTAGAAAGCAAGTTGAAGAGGCATCGAGGGGGATGGGACTGAAGCATATTTCTTGATAGTTATCATTAATAGCTACCCAACATATTTGACTGGAGATCCTAGAAAGAAAGTTCAATGGGAAACGAGCTGATCGAGTAACTAGTAGGAGCACTAATTTGGAGTTTAACTCCAAGTCCCTCCCTATGATGTAAGTGCTCATTAACTGTAAAACTTTAGGAAGAGTTTAATACTCTGAATGAGTTCAAAGCCTATGTGGCAGGGTATTAGTTACAGTTTACCCTTGAAGAATTCACCTATATGAGTGTGGTAGTGGGGCCACTATCTATGGAATTTGGGCTAATTCCTAGAGCACTCATGAAACAAGATATTGCGCATGGCCGGAAAGCACAACCCCATGAGAACTTACCCTAATAGCCCGTTCAGTGCGTGTTTCTAGTCAATATATTTACATAAAGATTCAGGTTCAAGACTCAGTTCACCTCGGACTTGTACTTATAAAAATTAGTCTCACTAGGTAAAGGTTCAAGTCAGCTAGACACCTCTTACCGAAAACACTTGCATATAATTGATATGAGATATCCAAAATAATTTCTTTGATTTATGATTTTAAATATTTTATTCATGTGGGGGATTGTTGTATTTTCTTTTTGAATAAAATATTATTTCTTTTGTTTGTTTTGACTTGGTCTTTGAGGAGTGGGGTTTATAGTCCCCACGTGCACTTGGCTGGGGTTGTTGGGAGAAAAACTAGCAAGTGGTTTTGAGGGGGTAGTGGGTCTTTCGGGTTGTTGGTGTGTGAAAAGCAAAAGAAAAAACCCTCTTCTTCTTCTTCAATTTTTGTTAATCTTTATTGGATACTCTCCATCGATTGAAGGGTGAAAATGGTGGTTCGAGAACTCGTCTTCTTGCACAAGACGGCGAGTTGTGTGGTCGTCGTATCTTGGAAGGAAATCGTCGGATTTTTCTGTGCAGAGGGGGCGAATTTTCTTTACGGAAAGCGTTTCTAACATGCTTCGACCGTTGAGTAAAGTCTCTCTAACTCTTCTAATTTGATCTCTTTCTTCAGTAATTCCTTTAGTAGTGGAAGAGATTGGATTGAGAAGTTTGCAAGCCGGATATGCTCATTTTGAGAATGAATAAAATTAGAATATTTTATTAGATCTCTTTTCATTGTTCATATTGATATTTGCAACACTAATCGTATTCTCTATAATTTTTGGGCAACAAGTTGTCCATCCGGATCGGGCCATCCTGACGTGGTATCTGATCACAACCATCATTTGCGATGTGAGACAATTGTTTTTTTTTTCAACAAGCTGCAGCTCCTTGTCTATCAAGTTTTGGGAGAATCAACGTCCGAGTGGCTCACACTCTCCTTGCCCTTCCAATGTTGCCCAATAGGAGATGAACATGAAAGCCAAACCCCATTCCTTAACCTATTCCGGGGGAACATTATACCGGCGTTTTTCTTCGATTCCACCTCCCAAAAAAAAAATTAAAAAAAATTCTCATCTCCTCTTGTCAGTCCTACTATACATCATAGCCGCACGATGGCAGACGACCAGAAAGTGAATCGTACTCCAACTTACTACATGTAGCTGTGATGCGTTCGAACCCATCGACAGAAGCCGACCTACTAGAGATCTGAACTCACGAAAGAATATTACTTGGCTCCAACAGCGGTTGAAGCAGAAAAAAAAGGGATACTCAAGAGATCAGTGATGGCACGCCCGTGCCGTGGCCAGATATAAAATTTAGATCGGACGGATCCCTATCCTTCAATGAACGGTCGAGACGTATCGCTAGCATCTGGAGCAACAGTTTGCTGGAGCAAATTTTTCAGTCGAAGTAGGGGCTTGAACGGCTACCGCCGCCGCCGCGTTCAGAGACAGTACATTTTATATGTGGACCCCACACATCCTTTTAATACGTCTGGTGACGTGGCATGCAGAGATGGTAAGTCAAACCCCATCCCTTAACCTAGTCCGGCGGGACATCATACCGGCGCTTTTCTTTGTTTTCAAATCATGACCAGCCGCGGTTGAATTACGTACCCAACGTGCAGCCACTGGTTCAACGATGCTTACACTGTCCGCACCAGGACCACAACAGTACTCTTCATGACCTAAACAATGGAACAGCCCATGAGACTTAAGAGAGAGATCTGAGGGGGCAACCGATATATCATCCACTCCAATGACGGGCAGGAGAGGGAAGGAGGGAGAAACCGCGGCCGCCTGCGGCTACGAGCGGCTGGTCGAGGAAGCGGAGGAGCGAGCGCCGAAGGGGTACGTGCCGGTGCTCGTGGGGAAGGAGGGGATGGTGACGGTGAGGTTTCTCGTGCATGTCGGGCTCTTCGGCGACCCGTGCATCGCGGCGCTGCTCAACATGGCCGCCGATCAGTTAGGGCACAAGCGGGAGGGGGTGTTGCGGATCCTGTGCGACGCCGACCATTTCCGGCGGGTGGTCAGTGAGATCTCCAGCCCCAATTAGCTTGAGGTTCCTCTACTGTACATGTTCCATGGGATCAGATATATAACTATCTCATCTATGCTGAATTGCAGTGCATTCAAATTTATAACCTATTGAAGAGAGTGGTTCTTGGAATAATTCTTGATTATCTTTTTTTTATCCCCTCTCTTTTTTCCTCTATAATCTCTCTTTTTCATATTTTCTCGGAAAATCATGTAAGGACTTTTGTCGAGTTCTGCGAGATTTCTTGTGATCGGCTAGCTCTCGAGATTCTCCTCTAATACCATTTGTTGCAGAAGTGTTGATGAGTACCGGTACCAATTGCTGTAGAAACATGGGAGCTTTGATGAGCCACAAGCGCCAAACAAATCATCTAGGGGACATACCGATTTTTTAAAAAAAAAACTACTGGATAGGACTGCAAAAGCAAAGCGTATACCAAAATAGAAGACATACCAATTGTTACAGAAACATGGAAGCTTCGATAAGCCACAAGCGCCAAACTACCAATTTTTTTTAAAAAAAACTACCGGATAGGACCGCAAAAGCTAAGCGTATGCCAAAATAAAAGACAGACCAATTGTTGCAGAAACATGGGAGCTTCGATGAGCCACAAGCGCTAAACCAATCATCTAGATGACATACCAATTTTTTAAAGAAAAAACTATCTGATAGGACCGTAAAAGCAAAGCGTATGCCAAAATAAAAGACAGACAAATTGTTACAGAAACATGGGAACTTCGATGAGCCACAAGCGCCAAACTACCAATTTTTTTTAAAAAAAAACTACCAGATAGGACCGCAAAAGCTAAGCGTATGCCAAAATAAAAGACAGACCAATTGTTGCAGAAATATGGGAGCTTCGATGAGCCACAAGCACTAAACCAAGCATCTACAGGACATACCAATTTTTTAAAGAAAAACTATCGGATAGGACCGCAAAAGCAAAGCGTATGCCAAAATAAAAGACAGACCAATTGTTGCAGAAACATGGGAGCTTCGATGAGCCACAAGCGTCAAACCAATCATCTAGAAGACATACCAATTTTTTAAAGAAAAAACAACGGGATTTGACCGCAAAAGCAAAGCGTATGCCAAAATAAACACTTTTCAAACAAAATATTAAATTGGACAAAACAACCAGAGGGTAGTTGCAATGTCCATCTTAGCCCAACCAGGTTATAGTCATACTATCAACCTATAGTGGGGAATTAATAATATACAAAGTCATATTTTAAAACTTATTGACTCGAAAGTATCTAGATATGATTCTGTAAATTGAAAAAATGAGTCGATAGTCTCCTGATCTTTTAAAAAGGAGTATATGATCATCTTTTGCTTGTCATTTTGAAATATTTATATGAATGCTATAAAAAATTAACTTTCGACACTTTTGTCCAATTTGATAGTTAGTTTCGAAAGAGGTCGATTCGTTGTCGTATTTATTTATGTTTTTTTGTTCGATCTGGTATAACATATTTATTATTATTATTATTATTATTACCTGGTTTGGTATCAAACCAGTCGTGCAAGTAATTACCTCGAAATACTACAGTCTAGTTAGGGCTGGCAATTTCGGACCCGACACGAAGTTAGCGGTTTGGTCAGGGCTAAACGGGTTCGGGTCGTAAACGGGTCGACATGATAGACCCGTTTAATAAACGGGTCAGGTCCGGGTTTATGGTCTGGACACGGTAGACCCGGGAAGACCCATTTAGTATTAAACGGGTCATGTCGGGTCTACCTGCAATCCGATACTATAATATATAATAGCAGCAGGTCTTTCGGTTCAGGTCGGGTCGAGTCGGATTGGGTCGGATCGGGTCAACTGAATAGACCCGAGTGGTAACCGGGTCTTATCGGGTCTACCCGTTTATTAGCGGGTCGGGTACGGGTTTAGGATCTAGACATGATTAGTTAATCGGGTCGGGTCTGGGTCTAGGGGTTTTGGACACGATATGAAACTAGACATGACAAACCCGACACGACACGACCCATTGCCACCCCTAAGTCTGGTACCAGCATACTTTCATATGTTGTCCATGCCTCGCAAACCCTTGGTTCAACACCGTGACTTAATACTTTTAGGCGTTCGTTGCCTGCATAATTGCTCCTCATTGCATGTTGCCTCGTGGTAGGGATGGCAATGGGTTGGGGTTGGGGTTGGGGTTGGGGTTGGGGTTGGGATCGGGTCGGGTTTTAAATTTCTATTGAGCTTCAGGACCATGACTCCTTTCCTAGCAACTCGAACGACCGAGGAGTTACCCATGTACAACGATTCACCTTCTATCACGGGTATATAGGTGGAGATGAAACTATTTGGCCTATATATATACCGTGTAGCTCTTGTGTCTACCCACCACTCCGCAAGAATGCTGACTAGGTTGATCTCCGTCACCACTGCGAAGAAGTAGCCGCTCTGAGTCACGTTCGCCCCAGACTTGGTCTTCGGCTTCCAGTTGACTACGTTGAATTGGAACTCCTTAGCCAGGTGAACTAGCTTGTCGCAGACAAAGCAGTCTTCCTTTCCCTTCTTCTTGAACTAGATCTTGGAGAAACTTGTTTTTCTCGAAGGGCTTTGAATTCTAAGCCTTCTTCTTGGTAGATTTCCCTCCACGAGGTTCATCTTGCCTTTCAACTCATAGGCCCCCTACTCTGACATCAGATTATCCTAATCTACCTCAATTCAGACTACCAGGTCCTCTAGGGTTATCTCTTTCCTTTTTACTTCAAACTGTTATTATACTCATTCCATAAATGAGGCAACTTCTCAATGATGGTTGTAACTTTAAATCCTTCATAGATGGAATAACCCTCCACGAGGACCTTATAGATTATAATATTTATCTACTCCAGCTAAGAGAGCATATACTTTCCCATCCTCCATCTTGAACTCCAACAACTTACCTACGACAAACTTCTTCGACCTCACGTCTTCTGTGTCGGACTTATTCTCCAAGGAGTTTCACATATCTCGACTTGGTTCGTAGAACCATCAGAGGCATTGGACAATGTAGGTTTCTCCTAGCTTGTTAGGTCTTCTACTTTAAGAATTGTCTGGTAGAACTTAAGTTTCATTTGACAATGTTTGAAATTTTTGTCATCAAAGGGTTTGGGTTTCTTACTGTTCTTGCTAAAGGTTTTATCCATATCACTAGACATGGTGGAAACTATCAAGATATATACGATTAAAGTTTTCAGAATGCTGGATTTTCTACTGTTTGAAAGCAATTAAGGCTAGTGTATGGATAATAGAACTTTAAAGAACTAAAGAATATAGGAGAGCTTATCAGTTTGAAAAAGATGACGTCAAGATTCACTAGGGTTCTATGATGATCGGCCCCATTCTCCAGCACCGAGAATGTGACCGAGAGGACTCGTAGTGTACTCCAAACAAAAAAGTAGAACAAAAAGAGAGGAAGAAAATTTTCTTCTATGTTGCTGTGTATATATTTCAGGTTTTCATGGAATCCTTATGTAGGCGTCTTCCACCTATTTGTTACTATATATTTGCAATGTTCAAATTTAACCCTAGTGGCCTCCCCATTAAATGAGATCAGATCGGTTACAATGTCTCCCCAAGATATGCATGTAACTCTCCCCATTAGCCGTGATCGGATTAGTTACAACATCTCCTAACGAGTTGCACGTAACATCTCCCCACGAGTAGCACTCGGTAATGGTTAATGATAAAACACCGGTTAAAATTTAAAACCAATTGGGCCCAAAAAGAACCCCGAAGCCCATTCACGATGACACACTCTTGCATGGGCTCAGATTGGCGCGTGCGCACAAGTGCTCGTGGGTGCAAGCCTTAGCAATCTTGTGTTGCTGAAAGACCATAAGAGATGTGTTCTCTTAAATACACACCTTTTGCACTTCCCTCAACCAATATGGGACTAAAGTTAAAACACAAGTTTTTATTCTCCCATAAAAAAACTAATTTTTTTTTTACAACAGAATAAAGGATATATATATATATATATATATATATATATATATATATATATATATAGAGGGATGATTGGTTGCGCTGTGCGCTGCCGCCGGGTGAAATGCGCTGCGGATTCCCCACCGTCCGATCGGTTTGAATCGGACGGTAGCCCCCCTTTCCGTCCGGTTAAAGTTTTAACCGTTTCTGGCCGTCCGATTGGTGTGAATCGGACGGCACATATCCTTTCCGCCCCGGTTAAAACCTTTAGCCGTTCGATCGAATGATCGAACGGATGAGATCCGTGACATCTCATCCGAATAAGACAAAAAAAAATGATTGCGTTGACCCGGTATTTTGTTCTATTCGGATGAGATGTCACAGCTCTCATCCGTTCGATCATTCGATCGAACGGTTAAAGGTTTTAACCGGACGGGAAGGCTTTGTGCCGTCCGATTCATACCGATCGGACGGTCAGAATTTCGCAGGACCAATTCAACGGGTCAACGCAATCAATTGTTTTTGTCTTATTTGGATGAGATGTCACGGATCTCATCCGTTCGATCATTCGATCGAACGGTTAAAGGTTTTAACCGGGGCGGAAAGGATATGTGCCGTCCGATTCACACCAATCGGACGGCCGGGAACGGTTAAAACTTTAACCGGACGGAAAGGGGGGCTGCCGTCCGATTCAAACCGATCGGACGGTGGGGAATCCGCAGCGCATTTCACCCGGCGGCAGCGCACAGCGCAACCAATCATCCCTCTATATATATATATATATATATATATATATATATATATATATATATATATATATATATATATATATATATATATATATATATATATATATATATATATATATATATATATATATATATATATATATATATATATATGAATTAAGTAGAATAAATAATTTAGCACTCATGAGAGTCTCAATTGTAGCACCCCGATTATCAATTGGAGCACTCCCAACTAAAAAATGAGGCTACCTCAATTTGGATCCATCTTCTCTTTTTTCATGAGACTTTATTGACCCACGCTGTCGATATCGCTCATGCAGGTCCTCACCTACTCCACTCTCCCCCCATCCTGCTCTGATCTGTCACCGCTGCTAGATGCACTCTCCTCTTCTTATTTTGGCCACCCTGTCTTCCTTTCCCCCTATTCCTCCTCGCACAGCTCTGCCAACTCTGCCGCCTTGTCCACTTCTCCTTTCGTCCTCCTCCTTCGAGTACGATTTCGTTCCAACCTCCTTAAAGAGGTTGGAGCATCCCGCTCTCTCTCATTGGTCCTTAAAATGTATGAAATGACAAACATACCTTTGGAATGGACCAATGAGAGACAGCGGGATGCTCCAACCTCTTTAAGGAAGTTGGAACAAAATCGTTCACTCCTCCTTCCCTCGCCTACCTCATCTCTAGCTCTGACAAAGGAAAGGGCGACAACTTCCAAGGATGACGGTTGGGGCGCGGGTGCCTACTTCGGCGAGGTACTACAAGGACAGTGACATCAATGAGACAGGATAATGCACGAACGGCAATGATGGCCCTTCACGGGTGTTGGAGCCCCGTGCGGACGATATGGTGTCCCAATTGAGACATCCATATTATTTTTAAATCTGGATGCACTGATTAAAAATTGGTAATATTTCACTTGATGAATAAGAAAGTCTTGGTATGCTCGAGTTTGGGGAGTCGACATCCATTATGTGGAAGTTGGGTCATATCTTGGATGTACATAATTGGAGATTGATCTCCTACTCCTTCATCTTGAAAACCTTCTTGCTTCTTCTAATCTATAAATCTAATAGTATAATACTAAAATAGAAGGCTCACAAGGAGGTTGTGACACGTGGCAACCACATGAAAAACTCAGAAAGGTACAAAGTGTGAACGCGTAGAAATTGTGATCCCTCTAAAGCTGTATTCATTAGTAGGATTCATTTGTTTTATATTTGGTTTTCTATTGATAGAGAGTTGAATGTGGTTGATAGGGGCCATGTGTTTCTCATTGGAGGGTTGAGCGAGACCCGGGTCTTAAACATTGCGTTTATTGGTAGCATTCATTGAGCGAGACTCACATGCGACTGTTGGGGGCCATGTGTTTCTTATTGGAGGGCTGGGCAAAGCACAGGCCATGCTCGAGGGGTCACACTAGTAGTATAATGCTAAAATGAAGCCCTCTCTCCCGTGTTGTGACAACGTGGACCTCTTTTGAAGAGCCAGAATCCTTCTCCCATGTGTGAACACGACTCTCTCTCCTAAATCCTATTAAACCTGCACTATAAATATGATAAATACATATTTAATGATATTTAATGGTCATTTGATGTTAATTAGGAAAATCATTAGTACTATATATCTCACATTGACGAGTGAATGACAGTCACTCCAGATTGTTCGCTTCTTCGAACGACAGTGATTTCATCTGAGCCAAGTGGCATGCATCAAGTTCATAAGGTCATTGTCCGGATTTCTTACTAATATAATAGTATAATACTAATATGGAAGCCTCACAAGGAGGTTGTGACACATGGTAACCATGTAAAAAACTCGTAAAGGTAGAATCTCTATCCTTCATTGTGAATGTGAAAAAAAAAAAGAAAAAAAAAATTACGATCCCATTAAATGTTGCATTCATTCTGTAGGCATTCATTTGTTTTTTATTCGGTTTTCTCTAGGGAGTGACTCATATGCGACCGCTAGGAGCCATGTGTTTCTCATCAGAGGGCTAGCGAAGCCTATCCCTTAAACACAACATTCATTAGTAGCATTTACTTATTTTTTATTCGGTTTTCTCTAGGGAGCTAGCGACTCACATGTGACTGTTGGGGGACATGTGTTTCTCATAAGAGGACTGAGCGAAGCACGAGCCTTGCCTGGGGAGTCACACTAGTGTAATCTAATAATACAATACCAAAATGGAAGCCTCACAAGAAAGTTGTGATACGTGGCAACCTATACCCTTCAATGTGAAGGCGTAGAAATTACATTTCCATTAAAATTTACCATCATTAGTAGCATTATTTTTTTTTTAAATTTGGTTTTCTCTAGGAAGCGACTCACATGTGGCTGTTGGGGATCATGTGTTTCTCATCGGAGGAATGAGTGAAGCCCAGGACTTAAACACTGCATTCATTGGTAGCATTCATTGGTTTGTTATTAAGTTTTCTCTAGTAAGCTACTCACATGCGGATTTTGGGTTTCTCATCGAAGGGCTAAGTGAAGCCCGGGCTTGCTTGGGGGATCACACTAGTAGTATAAGATTAAATAGAGCCCTCTTTCTCTCGTGTTGTGACATGTTGATCACTTTTGAAGAGCCAAACTCCTTCTCCCATGTGTGAACGTGGCTCTCTCTCATAAATCCTATTGAAAAGCTACTGTAAAGATGATAAATACCCATTCAATGGTACTTAATGGTCATTTGATGTTAATTAGAAAAATCATTAGCTATCACTCTCTCTCTAACAAGTGAATCGCACCCCGGTGAGTGAATCACGCTCACTCCAGATTGAACACTTCTTCGGACGCCTGTGATGTTGTTTATACCAAGTGGCATGCATCAAGCTCATTAGGACATTGCCCGAGTTTCTTACTAGTATTATATATACTAAAATGGAGCCCTCTCTTCCGTGTTGTGATATGTGGACCTCTTTCGAATAACCAAAATCCTTCTTCAGTGTGTGAACGTTGTTATCAGTCATAAACCCTATTAAAACTTACTATAAAGAGGATAAGTACACATTCAATGACATTAAGTGATAATTGGTGTTAATTAGGAAAATCATTAGTACTATCTCTCTCTATCAAATGAATCACATTTGACAAGAAGGCCTATTAATAGGGTTGGGCAGGGTTAGTCAAGGTCTGTCTGAACTTAGCCCAAAATTTAGGTGGCTCTTCCAAACCCAAGGTAGGTCCGAAATTTTGCCACTATGTTTATCCCAAACTCGGCCCATTTTCCTAATCGGGCTTCGGGTCGAGTTCGGGCCGACTCGAATAAGACATAATTTAAAAACTAGTCAAATTCATTACAATTTACTCAATAATGAAGAAAAATATTTCTGTTACAATTTTAGATATATTGTCGGACTAATTATGCAATCAATGGTCTAGCTTGAAAGGATCAAGTGTTTTAAGTTGGATTTACCGTGATATACATGATTAAGCAAGACAAAACAATCACAATGTGAATATCAGCTAAGATCGCGATGGACCAATGTAGAAATGGTCAACTAGATGATCAAACTACAATGTAATAGAATCAGTAAAAACTAGAAGAAAACACAACATAACAAATATATTTTATGTGGAAACCCTCCCCTAAGGAAAGAGGAAAAAACCACAGGCGACGGTCAAGAGGAATCCACTAACAAATAAGGAATACAAGGCCAGAGATTAACATGTCTGACACTACGACAACTGCTTTCGCTCTCTTTCTCTTTGCACATGAAACACTTTACCACCAAATTCTCCCTTCTAAGTGAAGTCCTAGCCACCTATTTATAGGCTTCGGTGGTCAAAGTGTTTACAGATCTGGTCAAATGTACAACTATTTATGGGCTGCCAATCCGTTATATTTCTCATGTCGTCGTCATATCCGATTAGTTGCTTCAATGGAATTTGTCAA
This sequence comes from Chamaelirium japonicum, assembly GCA_947650365.1. Classification (NCBI taxonomy): domain Eukaryota; kingdom Viridiplantae; phylum Streptophyta; class Magnoliopsida; order Liliales; family Melanthiaceae; genus Chamaelirium; species Chamaelirium japonicum. Next base: position 104,580,991 of record OX393550.1, read on the forward strand.
AGAAGTCGTTACAGTTGTCATTCAGTTATATTTCTGTTATCCATGTCATTATTATCTTGTAATTGTTTCTTTGCACTTGCTTGCCATGCTGTCAAATTTAACTACGAAGAAGATATGCTGAATCTTACTGTAGAAGCTTTATCGAACTATGGTGAATCTTCTCAAAGAAGCTTCACCTCGCTTGACTATACAAGCCCTCATGATCATACTTTTTCATTCGTACTGACATTGATGTGAAAACATTTATGTAAATTACTACCAACATTCCTCTTATGCCGCTTACTTCACTATATTCCTCATACCACATGAATGTTAAACTTGTAATATATGTACCAGGCTATTTTGTCGAATATAATATTCCCCTTTCTGCTTGCTCATTCCTCTTTCTGCTCTCATATTTGTTTATCTACTCGCATATTTTTCTTTTTGCTCACACATTCATCTTTCTACTCGTTCATTCCTCTTTTGTAGATATTTCTCTCAGTAATGATTAGTTTTCATCTCTCATTGTAGTATTCCTACTATGGAATTACTTAAACTTAGAAAAATCTTATACAAAAATCATTAAAATGATCTTTTTTAGGATTGGAAATCAAGTGTAACTGTTAATCACGATGTAGATCTAGTCGAGAGCTTTCCGAATTGGGGTTGCGGTCATAAATGGAAGCACCTAGCGTAAAATTATTGATGTTTGAAGTTTACAATGACAATTTGCACTTCCTAACACTTTCGGGTGTCCAAAATTTCTTCTTCATATGCATGATGCACCATACAGTCCACTTCTATCGGCCTCTGGAGCTACCTCTTTATATATCCAGTTATCATGCCTTTAGTAATCAGTAATGTGTGCACTAGTAATTTTGTAAATGTGTCACTACTTTATCTCTTCATCTTAATTTATGCTATCAAATGATGGTACCACGTCTTCGTTTATTTTTATACACCTACATATATATTAATCAAAAATTTTAGTTTCATTTCATATGCCACCTTATGAGTCTTATATCTCTACAACTTACAATGTTTTTTGCAATAAAGTAAATAAAATAAAAAAAGTATACAACATAAAAAAAAAAAAGACAAAAAGAAACTTGGAGAACTAGATACTCAACTACCAATAACTGATAGTGTGTGATAAGTGATGGCTTGTTTCTCTTATATCATGCCTCACAAAATCAATAACATACATGTTTAAATAATTTAAATATAAATCAGTGAGCTAGTATATGTTGTACATAAGTTATGATATTTAACTTAGAGTATAAATCTAGAAAAACTTTGGTAGTGTAGTGCAAAGGCTGAACAAGCGGGTATCGGGTTTTTAACTTAAAGTCCACCACCCATATATAGTCCATGAATATAATTACTTAAGTTCCCTTGTTATATTTGGGCCGGGCCTAAGTCGGGCTGGGCATAGCGCAGCCCGAGCTCAGTCAGAATTTAGGTTCGTACTTGAAAATATGTCGTAACATAGTCCAACCCATACTCAAATAAAGCTCACCCCAAACTTTTTTGAGCCGGACGGGCGGGTATCAAGCTAGCCCATCCCAATTGACAGTCATACCGATGAGTGAATTACACTCATTTTAGATTGCACACTTCTTCGGACGGCTGTGATGTCCTTTGTGTTAAGTGGCATGCATCAAGATCAACTGAGCTGAGACCATTATAAAACTAAGACCTTTAACGCAACGGAAGTCTCCCCAATCCCCCTTCTTCTTTTAAGTCTTTTAATAATTAAACCTTTTTCTCTTCTTTTCTCTCTGTTGAAGATGTGGCTCCAAAGAAGACACATACAACTCTAAGGTTCGTGCTTGAAAGAACAGCGAAAGACAGAGCATAAGGGGCGAAGGAACAAGCCTGCCAGAAGGGTCGTGCCCACGACTGGCAGAAAACGAGATAGGTCATGCGCACGACCTCCCCAACTCATGTGCATGACTTAGTCTGGCAGCACGTTGCGCATCGGCAAAAAACGAGATAGGTCGTGTGCATGACCGCCCCAGCTCGTGTGCATGACATAGTATGGCAACACATTGGTGAGGCGGTTAGGCTTGCGTTTTCTCGTGGGATTTCTTCTCTAAGTCGGATACGAATGTATGTCTATAAGTAGGCGGTCCTAAGACGAATCTAGGGTATCATGGAGGCACAAGAGCAATCCAAGGGAGAGTTTAGAAGGTAACCGTCATCAAGGGAGAGGGAGAGGAATCCATTGGAGACCGGGAGGGTTTCGGGAATGGTTTCTTCTTATTGTCAGGGTGAGAGGGCTGCGGGATCTATTATCTCTGGGGGTATCTCTTTGTGGGTGTATGAGGGATTGGTGAGAGACAAGAATACTTGTACTTGGGTTTCCATATACTAGTAAATCCATTGATTGGTCATTGTCGGAACTTCTTGGGTGTTTTGCTTGTGTTTGTCTATTCATTGTTCTTGTCGATGGTCGTTCCTACCGTGGTAGTTCTACGCACGTCGTGTTCCGCTGCACGAAGGCCTCGGATCGCAACACTCTCTCTCTCTAAACCTGATGGGAAGCATGATTGGCAATCAAGCGACATCACAACCATTAGTGCATTGCACATGATTAGTAATAGTCTATCTATCTATAAACACTTCCTAGTATCAGCCTTCCCATCTCTCTCTCTCTCTCTCTCTCTCTCTCTCTCTCTCTCAGCTTTCTCTTAACACAATGATAAGTATCCTTCACTGCATGGAACGAGATTAGTACTGGTTATAATATGAGTAACGCTATTTGAACAAACTGAGGGACAACCCATGTGAAGATACTAGCCTGCATCTCTTGATTGGTGAGACTTTGGGCCATGGGATGAACCCTAGGGGATGTCACCACCACCGGCCATCGGGGGGGGGGGGGGCGATGGGGCAGCAACAGGTGGTCGGTGGTGGCAGCCGACGGTGTCGGTGGATTGCCGGCGGGGTAGTGTGGTGGGCAGCAGGGCGGCGGCTGCCGGTGATAGTGGCATCCCCTAGGGTTCATACCATTGCCCATTGTTCTGCCAATCATGAGATGCCAGCTGGCATCTTGACGTCGGTTGTCGGCTGATTGTCCCTCAGTTTGCTCAATTAGAATTACTCTTATAATTAGAGCTGGCAATAGGCCTGGATCCGGCCCAAGCCCGATTGTGCCAGGTCCATTTCAAACGGATTTGGGCCTATTTACTCTTATACTAACAACATCCATTAATGCCATATAAGTCCACCAAAGAAAGTTGATCATTGAAGGTTTTCAGATCACGACCTAGCCCAAGCCCGAATTTTAGATACAGGCTTGGGCTTAGGCCCCGACCCAGTTCCGGCCATTACCAGCCCTACTTATAATTAGGGCTAGGACTTGGGCGGGTTGAAGGATCTGCCCATGCCCAACCCGACTTGCACAAATCTTAACCCGTTTTGTCTGGGGAACCCGAGGAACCCGTGGCAGCCCATTCTAGTTGCTCGGGTTGCCCAAATTGCAAAATAATGGGCTAGTTGGGCGGGTTGCCCAATTAGAAATACTTGTGCACGTAAATAGATAGAAAAAAAAAACCAACAGATTTTTGAATTGGATAAAAAAAAATTTGAATTGCACAACCAAAATATAAAGTCCAACCCATATTCTCACATATTTTTAACAAATTCTTTGCATTCAACATCAAACAGACAGTCTTTGGTTTCCATAAAAAAAAAAACTATGAAAGCATTCAACGTTAGTGTATCACTCTCTGAGCGCCAGCTCTCTCTACACTCCCTAGCGTTAGGGATTCCTAATTTCGGGAGTTTTGCTCGTCCTCCTCGACCGCCGCCGACAGATCTGGGGAGGCCGGGACTTAGGTTTTGAGATTCCTTGGGAGCACGAGCTGGCCTTCCTTGCCCCTGTGTATAGGGCCTTATCAGTTCTTTTGTTTTCGTCGCTTAGGAGGCGTGGCTTCTTCCTCCTTGCTTGGCTGCTCTTCTTCTCTTGGCGTCAGGGTCCGATCTCCCACTGGGGGCTGCGGGATGGTCGGATCTGACCCCGACGTTGAGTTTTCGTCGGTCGGTTTTCAAAACGCCTCCTCGGCACGGCGGGCGGACTCCGGGCGGTCTTTGGCGAAGGCAGCGGTCGACATCGGAGCACGGAGGTGACTTCTCTAATCTATTCTTTCGGGCTGCTGGGGCTCGGATCTCAGATCTCCGTTCTCATATTTGTTTTTTGGTTGTGTTATGTGATGATTTAGGTGTTTTCTGTCTTCCCATTTTGGGGTTTTTTTTATTTTTTTTATTTGTGTGGTTGATGCCGCCTTTTCCCCCTCCTGGTTGGCGGTTGGTTCTGATAGCGCCGACATGCTGCGGCTCCCTCCCCCATCTAGTGGTGGTCCTTGTTGCAGCGGATGGCTGCTTCTCCTGCTGCGCCGGCATGTAGCGCCTCCCGGGGTCTTGTTGTGACCTCCCCTTTGGAATACCAAAAAAAAAAAAGTGTGCACTTCCTCGGGTTCCTCGGGTTGGGAAGATCGATGCCCAAACCCGTCCAAATTGAAATCGGGTTGATATTTTTTTGTCCAAAAACGTCCAAGTTTTTAACTAGCTTTGTCCATATTTGTCCATTGTTCGGGTTGGGCTGGTCAGGTTCGGGTCAGACCCGCCCAATCCCAAGTCCCACCCCTACTTATAATATAGAGTTTGGGTTGGCTTATAAACATGTTAGAACATATTTATAAGTTTATCTCAGGCTGATTGTTGCTTTGGAGTTTAGGATTTGTTTTTTTTCAATATCCGTTTGTTTTACACAAAACTCTCCTATTGATGCACACAAAACTCTCCTATTCAAAGTTTATCTCAAGCGTTCTGTGTGTGTGTAAATCCAAACCAAGTTGGGCTCGAAACCCTGTTCCATCTATTTGGAATGATATGTGGGTTTATTGGCTCCATTTTGGATGCATCCAAGAACATTAGAAACTTACTAGTTGTCGCCCGTGGACATAGGCCGAATCAAGTTAGACGAAACGGAGCACACTGGAAGACATCGAATCTTGGCCAAATCGATCGGGGATTAGTCATGATGGTGATTGCCCAGGGTCGGGCCAAGCCGATCGATCATCATGTCTAAACCAACCGATCAATTTGACTGTATCAGGAACTTTAACTGTTTTAGGTTTTGGGGCTTTAACCTTCGTAACCATAAGGTATATAATGAAGTTTTTTGCTTGAAGGTTTGGATGAGAGCCAATAAAGAGCTGTAGGTTGAGGTTTGTTTGAGTCATTGAAGAACCCTAATTGTACTTTCTTTGATTTTGATAGTGGATTTTTTCATACTGTAGATAGTGGAGAGCCTGTGAGTGCAAAAAATGGCTAAGGTTCTAGGCCGGTTCACAGCCCATCGAAAAACAAGCCAGCAGAGGCCCACGTCTTCAAGGCCCACGAGGACAACTCGTGGCCGCCAGGAGGTCAGCAAAGACCCACATCTTCAGAGGCACACGAGGACAACTTGTGGTCCATTCAGAAGCCTACACGTGGACCAACCACAGGATACCACATGGATAGCTTGCCATATCAGCACAGCAGGTTATGGAAGGCCAACAACTATAAATACACCATATGATAATAGCAAAATGACTTTTTGCCAGTTCAAACACCTACAGCCTTACGTGGAGTAGCAGAGCCCTGCGTCTAGACTAGTTGGATCATTCAAACTAGGCCCAAATTGGGCCCGTCCCAATGAGCCTCGGGCTGGCCCGAGCCCATTAACATCCAGTTGTTGGATGTGAAACCATGTCTTATTCCCTAACCTTCTACTTCTCTTCCACTTCTCTGTACAAGGTCCCCTCGGCCTGTCAAGGGATAGTTCTACTCATTCGAAAAATAGTTGATTCAAGATTGCGACATCCCGCACGGAGACGTAGGCTATGGCCGAATTTCAATAACAAATCGTTGTGTCATTTCTCTTCACCTACAACACTCTAACTCACCCAAATCTAATCAATCGATTGTTGGGGATTCAAGCAACGATAAAAACGCCCCCACAAAGTGGCACCGTCTGTGGGATCAAATGAGAAGCCTCCTCCGTTCTCCCTACAAAGTTGATCGGTTGAGTAGAAGCAGTGGGTCATTTCTCATCTCTCAGATCAGTTAAGCAGAAGTAGCTGATCGATTTCCACTTTGACGTTCAAGGATTGCAACAGCTATTTCAATAATCCCGCCTCGACAAAAGACTAAGAATACCAACACAACTCAGCCTGCGCAGGAGACAAGCCACCAGCAGAACGGCCAACCATAACCCTTGGCTCACTCCGAGAGTCATAGGTTGACAAATCAACCGGTCGGGACTAACCAGCAAGTGGCACAACCTCAAGCAGAAGTCCATCCACAAGTGGCTCACTCTCAGCAATCAAGCACAATTTCACGACTTGGAAAGGCACATGTCGCCCAAGCAGCAGATCTACCTGCAACCTATCAAGTCTCAACAGAAGACTTTTAACTTCTTACACTTATGAAACAGAACGCCGCACTTATGGTTGAAAGGGACATACTCAAGAAGGCTATTGCGAAGTCGGGGTTGTCTTACCACTTCCCGTAGCTGAAGTCAGTCAACCTGCAACAATTAATCCTCCATCCGAGCACTCAAGGCGAACATCAAATCGCTCTAGATGCACGACTATATTTCACCATGGGATCCTCTAGTTGATTCCCCAAGGCAAATAGTTTGGAACTGCATCATATGCCACCTCGATGGGTGTGATCATCAGAGGATAAAGTATCTTCGGGCCGATATGTTCTAAGAAGCCATCAGCAAGGAAGGGACGCAATGCATAGGCTCCTCACCATGAATAGAAAGATTGAACTCGGTCATATCAGCCAAATCAACGCAAAGATCGGTGTGACTTGATCAACACTTAAGGCCCGCTTCATCGGACTATCCTCCAAATTCCCTTCCCTCACAACTAGCGAGCTCCAACCTTGCTAAAGTTCAACTGCTCGAAGGGTGATCCGACACTTCACATCTTTGCATTCAAGAAAGCCCTAGCTCCTTATGAGTATGACAACCATGTGTTGTGCCGCACCTTCGCAGGAAGTCTCGACGAGCCTTCTCTCGATTGGTACCATAACCTTCCAACGGGTTCTATAACCCGATTTGAAGACCTGACATACATGTTCATCCAGCACTATATCGGTTGAACTTGAAGCTGGAAAAAAAGCTCGACACTATATAGGCTTCGGATGGATCAGATGAATCCCTTCAGAGCTATACATGAAGATTCATGAACGAGCATACAACACTCTCTGATCGGTATCTTGACGATGAAGTGATCATACTCGCCTTTCAGAACGATCTACGCTACGAGTTGTACATCTACAATGTCTTCATTAGGAACTTGCCACTCACGCTGAGAGCACTATTCGACCGCGTGCAAAGGGACATCGAAGTCAAAAACAACCAAGTCGCTTGAAAGAGACGGAATGCAAAAAGGCTACCGCCAGACAAAGAATCACCCAACCAGTCAACTCAGATACACTCTACTCGTGCGAAGGAGAGCACCCGAAGCGACCTCATGAAGGGAGATACATATTCCCCAAACCAAAGAACCAAGCTCATGGAGTGGAACCTCCCCATTGAGCTGATCTTTGAGCAAACCCAACATGAACCCTATCTGAAGAGACCAAATTTTCAAGTTATGAATACAAAATTTGTGGCCGGGTCTTTAATTATAAGTTCAACTTCCATTTAATTAGGTACTATTCCAATTACGGTTCCAGCACTATGGTGTAGAAAGCAAGTGCAAAAATCTGACTGGCCAATGCCTTGCCACGGTTAGATCAATTATCGTTACAACACTCTGGTGTAGAAACCAAGTGCAAAAATCTGACTGGTCAATGCCCTGCCACGGTTAGATGGCACCAGGTGCCCATTAATGCACCAGGTGCAGAAACCCGAGTACAAGGATCCTAATCGATCAATGTCATGCCACGACCAGGGGGTACTATTCCATGTACCATTCTAGCACTCTGGTGCAGAAACCAAGTGCGAAAATGTGACTAGTCAGTTGTGGGGGGAAATTTCCGAGCCGCCTTGATCGAGAATCCCACCCCACAACCTTGATTGAATTTGATGGTTTGTTAAGTTAGAGAGATGGGAGAGTAGATAAAGAGAGTAGGGAGTGATGACACAATGATTGGTGACGGAGTTCAGTCTTACGACCCACGTCTCCGGGCGAGAGGTGCCATCTGATCTTCACTATAATTTAAGTAAAATGAGAGGTGAGCGTTCTCTTGACAGGCCAAGAGAAGCTTCGTACAGTGGGGTTGCACGGAGCAACTAGAAGAGTACAAGAAGGAGAGAATTGAGCTCTAGCACTTGCTCTGGAATCCTCCTCCTCTGATTGAATAACCCACTCTCTTCCTAGATGCCTTGGGGGTTCTTTTATAGCGTAGGCACGTGCCCGATATGGCAGTGATGATGTGGCGATAATGACGTGGCACTGGTTCTGAGCCTCTTTGCTGGGCCGTTGTTCGGGCCCAATAAGGGGGATGGCTTGATCTGCGAGCCCTGTAGAGTGGGCCCATGAACCCGGGCGGGCTTACCCACTTGGGCCATTGTGCGGGCCCATGCCGCTCTGATCCGGTCCAGTACAATTTTTGCACCCACAATTACCCCCTCCCAGTCGGGTCAGGACCCCCGGGGTCGGCTGGGATTCCAAGGTGCAAACGCCTTAGGATTCTGGCATGGTTGGCACGGGCCGTCGGTGTCGCGGTTCGTATTAGCAGAGTCTCCTTCTGCCGATGCCGAGACCCTTTTGGCGCGAGCCCAAAAGTCTCAGTTTTGCAAGTGGGCGTTTCCGAAAAAGCAGTGTGTTTTCCAACCGAGAGGATACCGAGAGGATACCGAGAGGCTACCGAGACCCTTTTGCCTTTTCCCGACCGAGAGGATGCCGAGACTCCTTTGCCTTCTGCCGACGCCGAGACCCTTTTGGTGCGAGCCAAAAAGTCTCGGTTTTGCGAGGAGGCGTTCTCGAAAAATTAGTATATTTTCCGACCGAGAGTATACCGAGAGGGTACCGAGACCCTTTTCCCTTTTCCCGACCGAGAGTATACCGAGAGGGTACCGAGACCCTTTTGCCTTTTCCCGACTGAGAGGATGCCGAGAGGATACCGAGAGGGTACCGAGACCCTTTTGCCTTTTCCTAACTGAGAGGATGCCGAGACTCCTTTGCCTTCTGCCGACGCCGAGACCCTTTTGGTGCGAGCCAAAAAGTCTTGGTTTTGCGAGGAGGCGTTCTCGAAAAATTAGTGTATTTTCTGACCGAGAGTATACCGAGAGGGTACCGAGACCCTTTTCCCTTTTCCCGACCGAGAGTATACCGAGAGGGTACCGAGACCCTTTTGTCTTTTCCCGACCGAGAGTATACCGAGAGGGTACCAAGACCCTTTTCCCTTTTTCCCGACCGAGAGGATGCCGAGACTCCTTTGTCTTTTGCCGACGCCGAGACCCTTTTGGTGTGAGCCAAAAAGTCTCGGTTTTGCTAGGAGGCATTCTCGAAAAATTAGTGTATTTTCCGACCGAGAGTATACCGAGAGGGTACCGAAACCCTTTTCCCTTTTCCCGACCGAGAGTATACCGAGAGGGTACCGAGACCCTTTTGCCTTTTCCCGACCGAGAGTATACCGAGAGGGTACCGAGACCCTTTTCCCTTTTCCCGACCGAGAGGATGCCGAGAGGGTACCGAGACCCATTTTCTTTCTTTTCGCTTCATGTCGTCCCCTATCGTACCGGTCTGCAGAGCAATCTGAAGCTCTGGCTTCATACAGCAAGTAGTCTCATCAAGCAAGATCACTTTCTTAATCAAAATCGCTTCGGGCTGGATGTGCTTCAGTTGCGCTAGATGCCCGTAAGTGAACCTCGGTTCGGTCAGATGCTGAATACTGGTGCAAATATTAGGGAATGTAGACATCGATCTCTTCAACCGAAGCAATCGAATCGAGCTCTCCATGGAATTAAAAAAACTCTACCAGTGTCTCATACTTTTCCGGGAGCTTGGCAGGGGTTTTAGCCTTCAAGGCCTTGGAGATCGAATCAGATCCGGAGTCGGTACGGAGTTTCTCCTCCGTGGATAAAAGGGGATCATCAGGTCTAGCAAGACCCGGCTGATCTGTGGACCCTTTGCCGGGTCTCTGAAGTGTGAGAGCAATCTTCTTCACCTCCCTCACCGAGAAGGCCACGCTCTGTTTCCTGGCCCGCCGTGGCGGCTGGATCCGCTTCTCTGGTGTCGCGATCCGATCCGAGGGTGTGGCCTTCACCAGTGACGGATCGGCCACCATGGGCAAGGATTTGATCGGTGGAGAGAGCTTCTCTATCGATCTGTGAGACGAGGTCAGGAATCCCATTTCGGATTCCATTGTTCCGACTTGGGCGATAGAGATGGAAGATGGAAGATGGAGCGAGACGAGGGCGGGGCTGCGAGGGCTGGTGGTGCGGCGCAAGCGACGAGCTACGAAGGCCGATGGAGCAACGTAGTCGACGAGCTGTGGAGGCTAGCGGAGTAGTGGTGGGCGCGGAATCTAGGCCAGGCTCATACGGGGTATGGGTCAGACCCACTCCCTCTCTCCTTTGTTTGTGTCATCTGCACAACAAGGGTGCATGCGAGGGGTGGACCCAACGATGTGCTAACGTGGTCGGCCCGCTCTTTAACCTCGGTGCGGACGATGGCGGCAAGCTTCTCCTGCTCGGCCTTGGCGATGAGGAACCGGGAGCGCTCGGCTACTCGCTTAATTTCTTGATGGCGACGGAGAAATTTGGTGTCGTAGGATAGGTGGTGATGGCGAAGTAGTCAAAGACAATTTGGAAGTCTCGGGCGCGGCGGACTAGTGAGTCTCGGACAAGCGCAAATACTTCCGACAGTCATAACTTTTCATATGCACGTCGGATCAGTGCGTATAAGGTGTCGTTGTGTAGGTGCCGAAAAACCGGTCAAAGTGGATGTGAAACATCATACACCTTGACGAGTAACTTTTTCGATAATCACCTTCATAAAGAGATGACTCTAAAGAATGCATTGGCCGAGTGTCCTACGCACGTCTTGAAGAGGCATCGATACGCGGTAACTCATCCGTCTCTGTTCAACACCCAACTGCACCTAGTTACTGTATTCACTAGGGACTGCAGTCGGGCCCTAGCGATGACGCGGCGGTTACCACGAGTTCACCCCCAGATAAGAAGGAGGAATTTTGCTTGTGAAGTTTGTACAACCAACTCAATAGGTTTGGTTGAGATGTTATTCAACGAACCCAATGGAAGATAATTCTTCGTCTTTGGCTGATCCTTGTGTGCGAATGCCACTTGAATTGGATTGACTAATAAGTTTGGATGACGCCGAGCACCCCCCCTCTCGATTTTCTGACGAAACCACGGGGTGGGTTGATATTGATGCCGAACACCCCCCCTCTCAGTTTTCTATCAAAACCGAGGGGTGGGCTGCTGATGGTGTGCCGTCGCACCCCCTCCCCACTTGGTTTTTCTGCGAAACCGAGGGGGGGCTGCTTGTTGATGCCGACACACACCCCCTCTCGATTTTCTGACGAAACCGAGGGGTGGTTGTAGCTGATGGTGTGCCATCACCCCCTCCCCACTCGGTTTTTGTGTGAAACCGAGGGGGGGCTGCTAGAAGAGGCCAAAAAGTGTCGGTATTGAAAATATTGTGTTTTTCGAATTTCAGCCCCATTTGAAACCGACACTTTTTTGGTAAAACGCTGGTCCGCGAGGATGTCGGCGAGGGACAATGCTATATTCGAGGGGGCTTCTTAGAGATAATCTAGGATGACGTCGCATGATGGCCAGCCAGTCTTCACCCAATGTGCTACCGCACCTGGTTACTGTATTCGCCAGATACTACGGTCACGTGAGGGTGTTGACTTGGCCAGGATCAAGGAACCACCATTTTATCCCGTGTTACCCACCGTCGACTGCACCAGAGTGGAGACACGCACTGACAGAGTTAGACCAACCACCCCCTGACCGGTTTGGAACCGTTAGTCGTTGAGAAAAGGTGATGGCCATTGATAATCTAATGCTTGGACCTGAGTGACAAGACTAAGCTTGGACTTTTGATCAAATGCCAATATGTCGGCGACGACGTCTCGGACTTTATCTTTATGTGTCAAGGGTAGGGCCTTGGGATTATAGAGTGCCGAGGTATTGGTCGCCTCGGACTTTGTCTTCGAGTGCCAAGGGCTGGGCCTTAGGCTTGTAGAGTGCCGAGGCGTTGGTCGCCTCGGACTTTGTCTCCGAATGCCAAGGGATGAGCCTTGGGCTTGTAGAGTGTCGAGGCATTGGTCACCTCAAACTTTATCTTCGAGTGCCAAGGGCTGGGCCTTGAGCTTGTAGAGTGCCGAGACGTTGGTCGCCTCGGACTTTGTCTTCGAGTGCCAAGGGTTGGGCCTTGGGCTTATAGAGTGCCGAGGCATTGGTCGCCTCGGACTTTGTCTTCGAGTGCCAAGGGTTGGGCCTTGGGCTTGTAGAGTGCCGAGGCATTGGTCGCCTCGGCCTATGTCTTCGAGTACCAAGGGCAGGGCCTTGGGCTTATAGAGTGCCGTGGCATTGGTCGCCTCGGCCTATGTCTTCGAGTACCAAGGGCAGGGCCTTGGGCTTATAGATTGCCGAGGCATTGGTCACCTCGAACTTTATCTTCGAGTGCCAAGGGCTGGGTGTGACGACCAAGATCAAATAGGCCAATAGCCAAGAGCCAAGACTCCTGAGGCGGGAATGCCAAGATGGATGAGGTGTGGTGAGGTGAGGTGAGGTGTACAAGGCCATGAGTTAGCCCCACATCGCCTGGAGAGAAGGAGATCCTGAGCTACTTATATAATTTCCCCTCCCAAACATAGAAAACGCGTTTTAAAGCCGTGCGCCGCTACGGATTTCGTAAGAACTCCGTAGTTAAGCGTGCTCGGGCGAGAGCAGTCCTAGGATGGGTGACCACCCTGGGAAGTTCTCGTGCGGGCACGGGCAAAGCGGACAATATCTTGTGTGTTTGGGGCGGATGTTACAAAATGGTATCAGAGCCGGTTCTCCTCGCTATAGGGGGGTCTAACCCTACACGAGGACGTGTAGCCCTAAGGGGGGTGGATTGTGACGACCAAGATCCAATAGGCCAATAGCCAAGAGCCAAGACTCCTGAGGCGGGAATGCCAAGATGGATGAGGTGAGGTGTACAAGGCCATGAGTTAGCCCCACATCGCCTGGAGAGGAGATCATGAGCTACTTATATAATTTTCCCTCCCAAACATAGAAGACGCGTTTTAAAGGCGTGCGCTGCTATGGATTTCGTAAGAACTCCGTAGTTAAGCGTGCTCGGGCGAGAGCAGTCCTAGGATAGGTGACCACCCTGGGAAGTTCTCGTGCGGGCACGGGCAAAGCGGACAATATCTTGTGTGTTTGGGGCGGATGTTACACTGGGCCTTGTGCTTGTCGAGTGCCAAGGCGTTGGCCACCTCGGACTTTGTTTTCGAGTGCCAAGGGTTGTGCCTTGGGCTTGTAAAGTGCCAAGGCGTTGGTTGCCTCAGACTTTGTCTTCGAGTGCCAAGGGCTGGGTCTTGGGCTTGTAAAGTGCCGAGGCGTTGGTCGCCTCGAACTTTGCCTTCAAGTGCCAAGGGTAGGGCCTTGGGCTTGTAGAGTGCCGAGGCGTTGGTTGCCTCAGACTTTGTCCTCGAGTGCCAAGGGCTGGGACTTGGGCTTGTAGAGTGCCGAGGCATTGGTCGCATCGAACTTTGTCTTTGAGTGCCAAGGATGTCTCCTTGAACTTGGTACATGTCAAAGCGGCAATGTCTGCCTTGGACTTATTCTCATCGCCTCGAATAAGTATAGTTGATAGTTTAGCTTGACCTGGATTGTCAGGAGCATTTTTATCTGACTTTCACCTTGAAAGGGCGTAGCCGAATTACCTTCGAGCTTCCGACTTGAATGGGCGGAATCGAAGGTCTTTGGTTGACCTGGGTTACCAGGAGCTTTTTATCAGACTTTAGCCTCGAGAGGGCGTAGCCGAATTACCTTCGAGCTTCTGACTTGAATAGGCGGAATTAAAGGTCTATGGTTGACCTGGGTTGCCAGGAGCCTTTTTATCGGACTTTCGCCTCGAAAGGGCGTAGCCGAATTGCCTTCGAGCTTCCGATTTGAACGGGCGGAATCGAAGGTCTTTGGTTGACCTGGGTTGCCAGGAGCCTTTTATCGAACTTTAGCCTCGAGAGGGCGTAACCGAATTGCCTTTGAGCTTCCGACTTGAATGGGCGGAATCGAAGGTCTTTGATTGACCTGGGTTGCAAGGAGCCTTTTTATCAGACTTTTGCCTTGAAAGGGCGTAGCCGAATTGCCTTCAAGCTTCCGACTTGAATGGGCGGAATCGAAGGTCTTTGGTTGACCTGGGTTGCTAGGAGCCTTTTTATCGGACTTTAGTCTCGAGAGGGCGTAGTCGAATTGCCTTCGAGCTTCCGATTTGAATGGGCGGAATCGAAGGTCTTTGGTTGACCTGGGTTGCCAGGAGCCTTTTTATCGGACTTTAGCCTCGAGAGAGCGTAGCCGACGTACCTTCGAGCTTCCGACTTGAATGGGCGGAATCGAAGGTCTTTGGTTGACCTGGGTTGTCAGGAGCCCTTTTTTTTATGCCTTAATATGGTGGAATCGAACTTCGAGAGATTTGATTTTGAGAAAAAAAAACACTTTATTGATATAACAAAGTTGCAATTACACTTTTTCAGAGGTTGCCCAACGGACGTTATGATTATGCATCTACGTGTTATGCTGACTTTCTTTCTCCCCTGCTGCTGCCTTTACTTTTCTCGACCTGGTTCCTTGTTAGCGAGGTAGCCATCGAGCCGTCCTTCTTGGATCAGGTCTTCAATATGATGCTTTAGCTTCCGACATGTAGAGATTGGGTGGCCATGGCTGTGATGGAACTCACAGTAGGCTGTCGTATCTCTCGCCTGGTCGGAATTTGGAGGGAGAGGCTGTGGCCATTCGCAAAAGGGCTTGTTCTGCAAGTAGGCGAAGATGTCTTCAATGGAGGTGTTCAGCTTAGTGAATACCCTTTGCTCCCTTGGAGTTCGCCCTTTTCTACTGGAGGGGCTTTCGGATCTTCATTGTACCTTTTGGCCTGGGCCTTTTGGTCGGACGCGGCATGGGCAGACTTCTTGTAGGGTGCTTCATTCGGAGCCTCATCATCTTTATTATGTCGGGAGTCACGAGACTCGCGGAGCTCGCGTAGTCTTCTGGCCCGCTGATTTTCTTCCACCTCTATCTCCCGCTGTACGCGCTTGAACATCGCTTCCAAGTTACTGGGAGGATGCCAGATGAAGTCGGTGTAGACGTGGAGCTCTGGCCGGATAGCATTCTGGAATGCCAGCATGATGGCCTCCTCATTATAGGAGCGACTGGTGAGCTCAGAGTGCTCATTACGAAACCTCATCGTGAAGCTCCTTAGAGACTCGTCGGAGCCCATCTTCAGCTGGTAGAGTGTATCCAGCCTCTTTTTCGGCTTTAAGTTTAGCCGATAATGATCCATGAAGAGTTCAGTCAACTCTTTGAATGTGACCACCGTACCGGTAGGTAGTGTGTAGTACCAGTCGAGGGCAGGTCCCTCGAGGCTTCCCGTAAACATACGGCAGAGAACATGGTTCTCATACTCGTAGGGCGTCAGGGCCTGCTTGTAGGCTAGGATATGGAGAGCAGGGTCTCCCTGGATGCAGTTGAACTTTGGCAGGCTCGGTGTTCGCCAACCCATAGGAAATGGTGTTGCAAGAACCTTGGGATGTAGTGGCCCCACCGAGGTGATTAGCTGCCTGCGGTCTTGATGGCGGCGTCCCACGTCGGCAGTATGCCTTAGTCGGTTGAGCAGCTCGCGGGCATCTGTTGCTTTCATGTGCGAAGGGATAGAACATCCAGTGGACCCTATTGACTGAGGCGATCCTTCTCGGCGATAGCTTGGCGCACCATCGACGTTGAGGTGATCCCACACCGTTTGCCTTGGTGCTTGTGTGGATACCTGACCCTCTCGATTTTCTGCACATGTGGTTCTTCAAGATGATGACTCACGGCCGGGCGAGTCCTTGGTTGGTCTTCATCAGTAGCTAGAGAGTTGTGGGCCACAACCCCCGCTCTTTCAGCCGCCTTTTTTAGGGAATCCCTCTCTTGCTCGAGGGCTGTGTTCCTCTTGAGGAGGTTCAGCAGCTGGAAATCAGCAGTCGAAATTTGGTATGTAGTTGAACCGTTGTCTCCTTGGGTGGCGTGCCCTTTGCCAGATCGTTGCCTTGGGAATGGTGGGTCCTGCCGATTGCTGTGGCTTCCCGGATGACTTCCTTGTGGCCCCAGTCGCTTATGAACATTTCTTCGGTTGGTTGCAACCGAGACTTCTTGTTCTTCTTCGATTAGCACGTCGATTGTCCGGTCAGCACCCGCCTTTGGTGGGTTGGTGCTGGCCTTCACCATTGAGCGAGTTGATGTCGGCGTGATGAAGGCGTTGAGGTTGATTTGGAGGAGGACTTATGGCTCGTCACCACAAGCTGAATAGGAGTCGGTAGAGGTGTGGGTAAGACCTCTATCGATATCCCACAGACGGTACCAAAGATTGTGGGGGGAAATTTCCGAGCCGCCTTGATCGAGAATCCCACCCCACAGCCTTGATTGAATTTGATGGTTTGTTGAGTTAGAGAGATGGGAGAGTAGATAAAGAGAGTAGGGAGTGATGACACAATGATTGATGACGGAGTTCAGTCTTACGACCTACGTCTCCGGGCGAGAGGTGCCACCTGATCTTCACTATAATTTGAGTAAAATGAGGGGTGAGCGTTCTCTTGACAGGCCAAGAGAAGTTTCGTACAGTGGGGTTGCACGGAGCAACTAGAAGAGTACAAGAAGGAGAGAATTGAGCTCTAGCACTTGCTCTGGAATCCTCCTCCTCTAATTGAATGACCCACCCTCTTCCTGGATGCCTTGGGGGTCCTTTTATAGCGTAGGCATGTGCCCGATATGGCAGTGATGACATGGCGATGATGATGTGGCACTAGTTCTGGGCCTCCTTGCTGGGCCGTTGTTCGGGCCCAATAAGGGGGAGGGCTTGATCTGCGAGCCCCGTAGAGTGGGCCCATGAACCCGGGCGGGCTTACCCACTTGGGCCATTGCGCGGGCCAATGCCGCTCTGATCCGGTCCGGTATAATTTTTGCACCCACATCAGTGCCTTGCAACAGTCAGATGATACCATAAACCACTTAACGCGTCAGGTGCAAAAACATGAGTGCAAAAATCCTGGTCGGTCAGTGCCTTGCCCCATGACTAGGTGGTACTATTCCACGTACTGTTCTAGCGCTCTGGTACAGAAACCAAGTGCAAATATCTGATTGGTCAATACCTTTCCATGGTTAGATGGTACCACGCGTTGTAATCAAGTGCACTCTGGTGCAGAAGTCAAGTGTATGACCTTGATCAGTTATGGCCTCACCATGATCAGGCGACGATATTCCATGCGCCAATATCAAACGCACTCTAGGGCAAAACCCAAGTCCAAAATCCTGATCGTTTAGGGTCTCGCCACGATCAAGCGATGTTATTCCACGCGTCGTTATCAAATGCACTCTGGTGCAGAAACCAAGTGCAAAATCCTAGTCGGTAAATGTATTGCCATGACTAGGCGGCGTTATTCCATGCATCGTTATCAAACGCACTCTGGTGCAAAAACCAAGTGCAAAATCCTAATTAGTCAGTGTCATGCCACGATCAGGCGGCATTATTCCATACGTCGTTATCAAACATACTCTGATGCAAAAATCAAGTGTAAGAATCCGAGTTGGTAAGTGCATTGCTATGACTAGGCGGCACTATTTCATGCGCCATTGTCAAACACGCTCTGGTATAGAAACCAAGTGTAAGAATCCTAGTATGTAAGTGCATTGCCACGACTAGGCGGCGTTATTCCACACGTCGTTATCAAACGCACTCTAATGCAGAAACCAAGTGCAAAATCTTGATCAGTCATTAATATGCTACGATCAGGCGGTGTTATTCCACACGCCGTTATCAAATGCACTTTAGCGCAGAAGCTAAGTGTAAGGACCCTTGTCAGTAAATGCATTGTCGCGACTAGGCAACGTACTCCACATGTCACTATCAAACACACTCTGGTGTAGGAACCGAATACAAAATCCCTCGTGATCCGGCTTTCAGCATAAAAAATAAAAGGGAAATCGGTGTTAGGTCCAAAAAACAGAACGTGTATTATATCTAGTCCCACTTTGAGTTCCTATTTACTGTAAGTCCACCGATACGATTATTGTATAAAACCTAATCCACTATCCATAGTTTTGCTTGCAAAAGATCCAATCTTAATCGTTTTACATAACGTATTTTTCTAAAATACCATAAATACCCATGATATCCTCCCGTATTAAACAACGGTAGATGATATATGGCACATTTTTTTTTACAGGAATTATGGCACGGTTGCTATAGTGATTTTACTGTAGCTGCTACAATGATTTCACTATGGCAACACGTGATTTCACTGTAGTTGCTACAGTAGAATCACTATAGCAACCCGTGATTTTATCGTGGATGCTACAGTGATTTTATTGTAGCTACTACAGTGAAATCTTTGTAGTTGCTACAGTAAAATCACCGTAGCAATCAGTGATTTTATCATGGATGCTAAAAAATATTTCTACAATAAAATCATTGTAGTAAAGTACTCAATTTTATACAAATAATACTCAGTTGAATTGAGTATTATTTTGTATATTTGAGTACCATGCACGGGTTGCTACAATGATTTCATTATAGCTGCTACAGTGAAATTCACTATGCTGGCTAAAAAGGCTTCCCTATAGTGAATCACTATAGCAAAGTACTCAATATTATTTAAATAATACTTAGCTTTATTAAGTATTATTACGACTAAAATTGAGTACTATAGTGATTTGACTATAGCAAAGTGTTTTTAGCAGTCACGAAAAAATCATTATAACAGCTACAGTGATTGCACTGTAGCAAAGATACTCTAATAATACTACTTTGAAATGAGTACTATTGCTACAGTGATTTCACTGTAGCAATGTGTTTTTTTAGTAGCCACGACGGAATCACTATAGCGCTACAGTGATTTCATTGTAGTTGCTATAGCGATTTCACTGTAGCTGTACAGCGGAATCACTATAGCGCTATAATGATTTCACTGTAGACGTTACATCGGAATCACTATAGTGCTACAGTGATTTCACTGTAGCTACTACAATACTGTAGCAGCTATAGTGGTCCCACACTATGTCTCAAAACTGTACGTTGCGTCGTGATCGGGTGAAGTTAAATAGACAATGGTAGGTTGGTAAATTTGGTAGCTTAATCAAGGCTATTTTAGTCTTGCATTAAACCAGAAGAGTTGTTGCACTTAATCTGTTGAAATAGACCTGGGCTTAGAGGAAAAGGTTGCCAGTACATATCCTAAATGAAACTCTTAAAAAGAACTGTTTGTAGTCCGCCCAAAAAAAAAAAACTGCCAACACTTTCATTTCTGCAGGTCACGAAAGCCGATCACTACTGGGCGATGACAAGCAGAAATGGCGGTGGCCGAAGGAGGTCGAGCTTCACTCCCTCCCCCTTATTTCCTTCGACGACGGGCAGCGACAGCGGCTGTGTGAGGGGATCGAGCCCTACTCTCCCCCATCTCTTTATTCTCCAGCGACGGGATGGCAACAACAAACCCTTCCCCTACCACTTTCTTCTCCGAAAGAGGGAGCTCTGCCCCCCCCCCCCCCCCCCTCCCGGTTTCTCTTCTTCGGCGAGGCAGCAGAACAGAGGGGAAGATGTCATCACATCTTCCTCCCCTTCTCTCCTTCAACAGTGACGGGGGCAGCAACAAGCCCCCTTTTCTTCTCCATCTGCAGGCATTTGCAGATCCGACCAGGGGAAGGATCGGATCGACCAAGCCTCCTCACACCATCCTCTTCTTCTTCGGCAACAAGGCAACGTAGCAGCAGCACCCACCTTGTTTCCTTTCTTCTCCGGCGACGGAGACTTAGCGACGGCGGCCTCCTCTTCAATCCAGCAGCACCATCAATAGAAGAGTGGGGGTGGGCCACCACTCCCATGCCTCCGATGGTAACCTCATCAACGATGCCCGCAGCCCCCACGGCATGCCCACAGCACCCACCGACGTGCAAGGCCACTTGCAGTGCATGACGACTAGGTCGGTGATAGGTCTCGACGACCACACGTGTTTAGAATTGGTCTTCAGAAGTAGACCTATAGCCACCCATCTATAGAGACAGTTCGAACTTTACATCAAGGATCTTGGGTAGTCAGGTGGCCAACCGAAAGGGGATAATTGTGGGTGCAAAAAATATCTAAGGCTCTAGGTCAGCTCACAGCCCATCAAAAAGTAGGGCAGTAGAGGCCCACATCTTCAAGAACCACGAGGACAACTCATGGCCGCCAGTAGATCAGCAGAGGCCCACATCTTCAGAGGCCCACGAGGACAGCTTATAGTCCATTCAGAAGCCTACACGTGGACCAACCACATGACACCACATGAACCAATCATAACTTGTCACATCAGCACATGAGGTTATGGAAGGCCAGCAGCTATAAATACACCATATGACAATATCAGAAGGATTTTTTGCCAGTTCAAATACCTGCAGCCTTATATGGAGTAATAGAGCTCTGCGTGTAACATCTGCCCCAAACACACAAGATACTGTCAGCTTTGCTCGTGCCCGCACGAGGACTTCCCAGAGTGGTCACCCATCCCAGTATTACTCTCGCCCGAGCACGCTTAACTACGGAGTTCTTACGAAATCCGTAGCGGCGCACGGTTTTAAAACGCGTCTGATATGTTTGGGAGGGGAAATTATATAAGTAGCTCAGGATCTCCTTCTCTCCAGGCGATGTGGAGCTAACTCATGGCCTTGTACACCTTACCTCACCTCATCCATCTTGGCATACCAGCCTCAGGAGTCTTGGCTCTTGGCTATTGGCCTATTGGATCTTGGTCGTCATAATCCACCCCCCTTAGGGCTATACGTCCACGTGTACGGTTAGACCCCCCATTGCAAGAAGAACCGGCTCTGATACCATTTTGTAACATCCGCCCCAAACACACAAGATATTGTCCGCTTTGCTCGTGCCTGCACGAGGACTTCCTAGGGTGGTCACCCATTCTAGTACTACTCTCGTCCGAGCACGCTTAACTACAGAGGTCTTACGAAATCCGTAGCGGCGCATGGTTTTAAAATGCGTCTGATATGCTTGGGAGGGAAAATTATATAAGTAGCTCAGGATCTCCTTCTCTCCAAGCGATGTGGAGCTAACTCATGGCCTTGTAGACCTCACCTCACCTCATCCACTTGGCATACCAGCCTCAGGAGTCTTGGCTCTTGGCTATTGGCCTATTGGATCTTGGTCGTCACACTGCGTCCAGGCTAGTTAGATGTGAGACCATGTCTTATTCCCCAACCGTCTACTTTTCTTCCACTTCTCTATACAAGCCCCCTTTGGCCTGTCGAGGGGTAGCTCTACTCATTCACAAAATAGTGGATTCAAGGTTGCAACTTACCGCACGGAGACGTAGGCTACGTCCGAATTTCGATAACAAATCTCTATGTCATTTCTCTACTCTCTACACCTACAACACTGTAACTCATCCAAATCTAATCAATTGATTGTTGGGAGATTCAAGCGATGGTAAAAACACCTCCATAGGGCCAAAGGCCGAACCATCTAAATTTTTTGTGACTCCTTACTTGGTTTGCTTCTTTACTTATATTTTGTTAATTTGGTTTGTTGAATCTTTCTGGATATGTTTCTGCATCAAATCTATAGTTTGCATTGGCTCATTGAGCTTCTGCACGCAACATACCTGAACTATTATTCCTGGACCTGAATTGGGATCCTCGCTGAGATCGAGTTTAACCTAAAACATTTTTATACCCTAATATCAGAGGCTACATACAATTCAAATTTAGTTTAACAAACACAAGACCCAAGATTTTGATCACAAACTTGCCTCAGACCCAACGAAAAAGTAATATTATCCAAACAGTCCTCAACTGTTAGCCTAGCTGGTGGGATGTCGTCAACTGTTAGCAAAGTTGGTGAGATGTTCTCTCAACTTGATCGTAGGGATGGCAGCAATGCGGTTTAAAATCAAAAACCACTGTTAACCGCACCGCATGCATGGTGCGGTTTTGGTTTGGCAAAATTTAAAACCGTCGTGACGCAGTGCGATTTTGGTTTTGACCAAAACCACCTAAAACCGCACCGTTTAGGCCATAATAGCGATAAACTGCGGTGCACCGCACCACATGGTGTGGTTTCGGTTTTACATAACAGTACACCGTCGCAGTGCGGTGCGGTTTCGGTGTAGCGGTTCGGTGTTGCGGTATGGTTTCGGTTTTATCCAAAACCGCACTGAAACCACACCGTTGCCATCCCTCCTTGATCGAGGTCACAACTTTGAATTTCTCGTGATGTGAGCTTGCGTCTTGATGGTGGTATTATGGGGCCAAGGATGGCCGGTACCGCATGGTTAGGTGTGACAATATTAGTAGGAGGCCGTGGTTTGATCCCTGATGAGTTGGAGCTGAGCTGAGCTTCGATGGTTGGTCGGCTAGCCATGTGTCACACACACACGCCCACCCATGGTGTTGTATCATTAACCTGAGTCCAATCCAATCCGAGGCCGGGTTGGAGTTTGCTTGCCCAAGGATAACCCAAGCTCAACATGGATAAGTCGGGTTAAGCTTGGTTTGCCAAACTTGTATATAGGTCGGGTTGAGAGATCGGGTTAGGTCAGATTGGGTTGGGATTTTTGATAGTCAGGCAAACTATATGCATTCGATGATTATTTTGTATATATGTTGTTATGTTGTATGTACTAGTGCATGTTCGTGCATGTCTGCACTAGAGCGCCTTTTCGGCGGCAAAACATAATCGGTCCACCTTTTGCAGCAACACACTTGTCGACACTGCAGTGAGCCGCAATCAGTGATAAGACACCCCCCAGGCATCATCACTCGCCCACCCACACCGTCATATTCAGCGACAACACACCTGACCGCCTTCGGCAACAAAACACTTTCAACGGCAACACCGGCCAACAACGGCCCCGCCTCAACGGACTGACGACCCTGACAGCGGTCACTGTTGGGACATTCGCTGCCACCTAAGCTGCCGCCTTCGGTGGCAACACCTAGCTCCTACGACCCCGCCCCGGTAGACCGACAACCCCAGTAAAACCACCGATCAAAGTGAGAACATCCTCATTTATCAAAATTTGTATTTGAAAAACTTTATTTGAACTATAAATAAAATTTATTTTAAATTAGAATTTGAACAATAAAAAAAAACTTAAATGGTCGGCCAAGAAAGAATGGTTTAATTAGTTACCCAAATTAAGTAGAGAGTAAGATAAAAAAAAAAACCGTTTCACGGAATGGTTCAATGACTGACCATTAAATCCATCATTTAATGGTTAGCGAAGATAGAATTGTTGAATGGTTGTTTTTTTTTTTATTAATTTAAAATTATATTTTTGAGCAAGAAAGGAGAAAATTTATGGTATAACGGTGATGCCGGATCACTGGTATCACGGGTAGATCAAACATGGAGCACCCATTCAGCACCACTACAATTGCATCCTAGCCACACGATTTTAGGCACCACAACAGATGGATTGCACTCAGCTCCAACTGCACATCAACTATTCCTCTGATTTGAAAGACGATTGTGGAGAGAAAGGTCGGCATCAGCGTTTGTGAATGATCCGTGGAGAGAGAGAGAGATCGGGGGAAGAGAGAGACGGAGAGAGAGAGAGATAGAGAGAGATGGAGGGACGGGGGAAGAGAGAAAGAGAGGGAGTCGGAGAAAGAGAGATCGGGGGAAGAGAGAAAGAGACGAAGAGAGAGATCGAAAAGAGAGAAAGAAAGAGACGGAGAGAGAGAGAGATCGTGAGGAAGAGAGAGAGAGAGAGAGAGAGAGAGAGAGAGAGAGAGAGATCGGGGAAGAGTGATAGAGAAAGAGACAAAAAGAGAGAGAGACCAGTGGAAGAGAGAGAGTGATATATATATATATATATATATATATATATATATATATATATATATATATATATATATATATATATATATATATATATATAGGGAAGAGATAGATACAGAGAGAGAGGGATACGAAGATAAAGAGATCAGGGGAAGAGAGAGATATGGAGAAAGAGAGAGAGATGGAGAGAGATAAATCAGAGAGAGAGATACAGTGATCACAGAGATACGAAGATCAGAGAGAGGGAGATAGATATATATAGAGAGAGAAATAGATCGTAGGAAAGAGAGAGATGGAAAGAGAGATCGGGGGAAGAGAGAGACAGAGAGAAAGAGAGAGAGAGAGAGAGAGAGAGAGAGAGAGATCGGGGGAAGAGAGAGAGAGAGAGAGAGATGAAGAGAGAGAGAGAGAGAGAGAGAGATCAGAGGAAGAGAGAGGCATTTTTGTCTAGTCAGCCTTCGTTTTTCTCTAGTCAGCAAATTGTTCCGTTTTGTCTAGTCAGCATGTAGACCGACGTGCCATGTTATATAGATATTAGAATATTCAATATATATATATATAGGGGTGGGATCCGTTGACAACCCAAAATGGGAGGTAAATTTACCTCCCACTTACAACTCGCCATAATCGTTGGATAGATGTTTCCGAATTAGCTGATTTTTTGTGAGGATGATCAACATGGCAAGTTGATCATCCTCACAAAAAATCAGCAAATTCTGAAACTTATAAGGGCGTCAAATGTGTTATTCAAATTAACGGTTTAAATAGACGGTTCAGAAAAGCTTGATTCAATCGACGCCCTTAGAAGTTACAGATTTTGTTGATTTTTTGTGAGGATGATCACTATGCCATAGTGATCATCCTCACAAAAAATCAACAAAATCTGTAACTTCTAAGGGTGCCGATTGAATCAGGCTTTTCTGAACTGTCTATTTGAACCATTAATTTAAATAACACATTTGACGCCCTTATAAGTTTCCGAATTTGCTGAATTTTTTGTGAGGATGATCAACATGGCATGTTGATCATCCTCACAAAAAATCAGCAAATTCAGAAACTTTTATCCACTGATTGAGTCAAGTTTAAAATGGGAGGTAAATTTACCTCCCATTTTGGGTTGTCAAAGGATCCCAGTCTATATATATATATATATATATATATATATATATATATATATATATATATATATATATATATATATATATATATATATATAGGGGCATGCTATGCTGCGGCATGCGGTACGTGCGGCACAGCACCGCAGCCGTCTGATGCACGCGCTGCGTGCATCGCATGCACGCAGCAGTGCATCAGACGGCATGCGGTAGGTGCCGCACTTACCGCATGCCGCATTCAAGCATTTCTCTCTCTCTCTCTCTCTCTCTCTCTCTCTCTCTCTCTATATATATATATATATATATATATATATATATATATATATATATATATATATATATATATATATATATATATATATATATATATATACAAGTCGGGTTTTGGGTTGGAACGGGATAAATGATACTCCTCAACCCTGTCCCGACCCAATCTGAATTCTAGTCGGGTTGGGATTTTTTTGAATATAGGTTTGCAAAATCCTAACTCAGGGTCGACAAAAATTGGATTGAGCTTGGGTTAGGTTTGGATTGGCCCGCCCAGGTTATTGAGGATCCAACCCCTGAGTTTGGCCCGTTAGAGTCGGCGCGCGTAATGGGTCCCCACTCCCGGTTGCTTGGCGCACAAGCAAAGTAATCAGTTGCTTAGAGCGCAAGCCAAACAACCCTGTGAAACTTCTATAAACGAAGGTGGGCATCCTTAGATCTAAAGAACGCTGAGCACGACGGCCAGTGCAACGAAGGGGAAACCCTAAAGGAGTCGACGTGGAGATTGAGAACCCGAGGGGAGGTGATGGGCAACTATTTCTAGTAGCTGACGAGCGGGCTGATGAGTGGCTGACTGGCTGGTGGAGGTATCGATGGGCACCAGTTGAGAAGTCGACAGACGACAGAGATGACAATGATCGTGATGGCGGCGAGCACAGCCGCAGGCACACCTGAAGACGCAGTAGTGTGCTTGGCTATCGGCGAACAACGGAGGAGGCATCAATGGGTGCCGAAATGGAAGTGTTGGCGGGCACCAGACAAAGGCACCGACTGGTGCACGGTGGCACGATAGACTCAGCCGTGGGCACACCTATGGAACGACAGACGTGCAGAGAGCGTTCGACGGGCGCCAAGAGTCCAAACACCAACAAGCGTGCTGATGGGGCACCGACATGTGACTAGGGAGACTGTGCCAACGTGTGTAGAGGGGTCCAGTCGCCGAAGAGCGTGCTGATGGGGTCACAGAAATATGACGAAAGAGTCTGTGCCAACGAGTGCAGCAGAGTCAAGCCGTCTACAAACACGCTAATGTAGCTGCCGACGTGTAACTAGGGACTCTCCATAGGAGAAGCTATATGCATAACTACGGTCAGCAATAGAGAGATGCCTGGTGCAAAGCGTCGTTGACAGACGATTGTTCCCGGATGATGGACGCAAGAGTCATCGAACGCACGAGTTGCGATGTTTTAGCGGATCGTCGACGGACGATGAACCAGAGCGACAAAACATGGAAGATGACCAGAAATACCATTTTGCCCCCGGGCGTTGGGTACAGTCACCATGAAAGAAATTATAATTCGTGAATATACCATATCTGAATGGTCCGTTGGCTGCCGATGGTGCACACGCGTGTTCCTGGACGAGGCATCGAAACACCTGCGGAAGTGGCCGTCAATGCCCACTTCTAAAGTGGCCCATCTAAATCGTCACTTAAACCCACCGAAGCCGGATCGAGTTCGGATCTCCTACGGTTCCAGTAAACTCCGGTTGGGTTCCAGTAAACTCCGGTTGGGACAGTAGCCGTCCAGTGCACGCCACGTGGTACCAGAGTCATCACAGCCGTCCAGTGTACAAAACGCACTAGCCACAACGGTTGCGATGCCGTTGCTTCCGCATGGCGTTCGTCCACCGGCTACCGTTCCAAGGGTAGGTTGCTAGAACCGTTGAGGATTCGAACTCGAAGGCACGTTGCAGGTAATAGATTTGGTTGCTTTTTGCTTTACTTTTCTTATCACTTTTTCTGTTTCGAACTAAAATACTCCTTAGACTTATGAAGGGTTGCACTTCCAATTTCAAAAGGATTTGACTCCGCTCCACTGATGATCTATCTTCCCATTCGATTACTGACGCTTTAAGAAGAGACACGTGGTGCATTCCATTGCAATGGTCACAATTGGGCTATGGGATTAATCCTAGAGGGATGCCAGTACCACAACCAACTACAGCCCACCACCGGCGTCGTCGCCCGCCCTTCGTCATCGACCACCAGCGGGCACCTCCCGTCGATGACGCCATCGAGTTGGCCTCCACCCACCGTCGGTTGCGGTAGCCACAGACCACCGGTTTCCCACCGCCGCCGACCTGTCGGCCACCACCGTGCGGTGGCTGATGGAGCAACAAGGGTGGTGGCCAACGACGATAACAATGGGTGGTGGCCGATGGGGCATCAGTCATGATGAACTTGTCTCTGACTCATATTTTCATCTCTTATTTCTTCCCTTTTTTTTACTGTTTTTATATTACATCCATCCAAGCTTTCATTAAAATCTACTGGTGGTATTGACTTCATTTTATCTTCGTCTCTAGATGATCTTGTAGCCTCCAGAATCACTAAATTCTGATGAGAAATGAAGACGATATACCGTGCTGAGCTTGCCTCCGGCTCTTATTTCCATCTCTCATTTCTTACCGCCTCCGTCGCCACCGGCCACCTTCCACTCACCGCCGGCTCGACGGCAAGGACGTGAGATATGCAAGGATGTCGGGGACGAAAAATGATTTCATCCTAACGATCTTCAACGACGAGAGACGGTTGAAGTGAGAAAAATTCAAACGAAGAAGATAAATATATTTTTATCTATTTTGTTTTACTCTTTAAGGGTAAAATGGCACAAAAATATAACAGATGTTCAAAAGCGACATTTGACACGTGTTGAGGGCTAAAAAAGTAAAGCAAAAATCAACTAGGTTTTGGATAAAAAAAAATGGGAACTTAGTGAGAGGCCCCTGACAAGAGATCGCTTTAAGGGGAAGGACACCCAAAAAGATGGTGTTACAACGGGTCCCTCCCAAAATGGATCCGGCTAGAGCAAGTCTCACACGTGACTTTTATCCCTTTTTAATGACCAAATGGCCCCTTAGTGTATGCCCCATCGTCCCTTGCCGCTACAAGACTCCAACCCACGGATTTGCTATAGTAATTTTACTGTAGTATTTTTCTTTACACGATTTCTCAGGAAAAAAAAATATTGCTAAAGTAATTTCACTGTAGCAAAAGAGTAACAATTTCCGCAAATTGTTACTCTACAAAGATTGCTACTCAATATGCAAATATTGTTACTCTTTTGCTACAGTGATTTCATTGTAGCAAGAGTAACAATTTGCAAAAATTGTTATACTCAACAAGATTGTTACTTAATTTGTACAAATTGTTACTCTTTTGCTAAAATAATTTTATTATAGTAAAAAAAAAATGGCAAGATTTTATATAAAAAATTTACTACAGTGATTTCACTGTAGCAAAAGAGTAACAATTTTCAAAGATTGTTACTCTTTTTGCTACAGGACCAGTGCCCACATATACAGCTACACGTAGGGTAGGTCTTGCTCATGTGTAGTTTGTGTACAGCTAGTTGTAGGGGTAAAAATGACTTTTTTCTATCGAAAATACTTAACACTAATTAATAATGTTGATTGTCTTTATCATTAAATTTAATCTGTTAGAGGGATCTATCACACATAACCTAAAAGAAAAAAAAGAAAGCAACCGGGTCTATTCCCATACGACAGAGTTTGGGGTTATTCTGAAAAAAACCTCTTCTATTACCGCTTGGCGTGGGCCCTGCCCACATCCCGCTACGCGTCCTCCCGTAGTCAACCGTGTGGGTCCACCGGTCAACCGCGTGGGCCCACCGGAATCTTTGACTGCCACGTACTGCTCCCGATTGTACCCTCGAATCCAATCACCTCCCCTCTGTCGTACTCTTTTTTATATAAATAACCTAAAAGCATCCCGTTCCGTCCACCCCCACGGGCTCTCTCTCTCTCTCTCTCTCTCTCTCTCTCTTCCTCTCGCTCTCTCTCTCTCTATCTCTTTCTCTCTCTCTCTTCCTCTCGCTCTCTCTCTCTCTCTATCTCTCTCTCTCTATAGCTCGCTCGAGCTCGAGCGTACGGTATCCACCGTGAAGGTGAAGAGATGAAGCATTTGATCCGGAGGATGGCGCGGGTGGTGGACGCGCTGGAGTACGAGCAGCTGCGGCCGAGGAAGGAGCGACGGCGAGCGGCAAAAGGGCTCGTGCCGCTGGACGTGGGGAGGGAGATGGAGCGGTTCGAAGTGCGGGCGGAGCTGCTAGGGAGGCCGGCGTTGGCGGAGCTGCTGCGGCGCTCCGAGCAGAAGTACGGCTTCGAGTACCGGGGACCGATCCGGATCCCCTGCCCCGTTCCGCTATTCCGCCGGATCATCCAGTCTCTCGTCTCCTCCGGCGGTCTCTCCGCCGAGGACGAGGAGGAGCTCCTCCGGTCCAAGGACGAGGACCTCGGACCCCGCTACGCTTGCTAATCCCGCGGCTCGCGGTACGTGGTTTTTTTGCTGGACCGGCTAGGCGGTCAGAGGACAGCGTGCTGGAGCAAGGGCTGAAAGAGGTCTGGAGATCGAAACGGGAGAAGCTGCAGCTGCTATTTATTAATTCCATAATCCCCAGAACATGACATCAACGGCTAGGATTCGGACGCACAAACTTGACCCGTTTAATTAACGGGTCGGGTCAACCCGGAAAAGTGCTTGACTCGATTGACCTGCAAAACCCTTGAGGGTCTGTTTCGTTGGAGGGAGTTGGAACCTGTGTGTTCCAACTCACACGTGTTCCGCTAAAGCGGCTGTTTGGTTCCATGAGGAGGCTCCCGACCAGATGAGTTTCAACTCCTCCATGGGTTTCGATTGTATAGA
The DNA here is from genome assembly GCA_947650365.1 of Chamaelirium japonicum. Classification (NCBI taxonomy): domain Eukaryota; kingdom Viridiplantae; phylum Streptophyta; class Magnoliopsida; order Liliales; family Melanthiaceae; genus Chamaelirium; species Chamaelirium japonicum. Next base: position 104,611,071 of record OX393550.1, read on the forward strand.
AAACACATGAGTTTGTACCCCATGATTTTCAGGTGAAGTTCCAACTCATTCTGTTTGTACCCTACGCATGAGTTGGGACACGCCAGTTCCAACTCCCTCCAGCCAAACAGACCCTGAGTCTGACCTGCATCAGACATGGAGTCCAACGTTTGACTTTTTGCATGTTTAAAACTAGTAATGCCCGTGCCTGTCGGCACAAAAAAGATTTCGAGAGCGAGGACAATATTTCGAGGAAAGTGATAATATTTTAAAAATGACAACAAAATATTTTAAGAGCGATATAATATTTCGAGGGTGATAACAATATTTCGTGAGCAATGGTAATAGTTTGAGGGTAGTGACAATATTTCATAAGCGATGATGATTCTCGTGTTTGTAGGCACTCGAGCAAGGCGAAAAATTGGTTCGGCGATGCCCATAATCAATGGGGGCACCCACATTCGGATGTGGAGCCCACACATGAGGAAAACAATCGAATTCGTCGGCAACGCCCACATTTGGCAAATCTAATTCACAACTTAATTGAGCCCCCAACCTATACATAGTTTCCACATTCGACGGGGGCATCAAAATTTGTTCGGTGGCACCCACATTTGGCAAGGGTGCCCACATTAGATAGCGAAAACCATGTGCCCGAGAGCACGCAAAAAATTTCAAGGGCAACACAATATATTTCGAGGGGTTGAAAAAATCATCGGCGAAAACCCACATTTGTGAGCCTTGCACTGGCCCGAGCCGATTAACAGCCCTGCTTCTAGCTTGTGGGGTAATAAAAAATCAGGGCTTTTCTCTCGCTCTCGTGGCAAGTTTTGATTCTTGGTCTATCTTGTGCCGGCACACTAAAAGGTGATGTATAAACAACTTGCTTATTCACAAAAAAAAAACCCTTTAGAATAATTCTTACACTGGACCCATGGGGTTCTTTTCATCTTTAAGAAATGGACTCTTGAAATAAAAAAAATTATAAAACATCCCCGTCAGAAAATTTGAAAGATGACTATTGATCGACATTTCTCATCTGAAGACAAACACAGCTGCATCAATGTTGAAAGCCCTCCTTTTCTTCATTGTTGTTGCCCGAATAGAAGTTGTGGCTGCCAACATCGAGCTTGTAATAAGATTTGACTCTTTTTTTACTAATGAATGAGAGAGAGAGAGAGAGAGAGAAGTGGGACTGCATCTCCATGGTTATTACTCATGCTTTGTCTTTTTTTTTCCTCACACTATCATGTGCACGATTTTTGCCCGTAACCAAGTGCACAATTTTTGCTACACGATTAGTTTTATCGTGCACTTGGTTACGGCATAATTGTGCACTTGGGTACAAAAATCATGCACTTAGTAAACTACATTTTGCCCCTTCAATTTTTTTTTAATTGGAACAAATAAAACTTTTTTTTAGTTGCCATCCAGCCGTTCGATGTGTCAAGCTTTCCAGAGGTGGAAGTTGTGGCTGCCAGCGCCGAGCCTGTGATAAGCTTTGGATCTTGGTTGCGACCTAATCAAGTGCACCATGGTTGGGGATGAGTGTGATTCATCAGTCAGATATAGTTCCAATGGACGGTTGTGATTTTGGGCTAAACTTCAGGGGGTCGACGTGCATCGCAGCCGCATGCAGTCGATTAGAGTAAGATCCACTTTCGAATCATGCAGCTATGATGAGCGTCAACCAACCGACCGGAGGAGATGAAAAGGAGGCCGACCCACCAAACGGTATCAGCTAGGATGAGCACTGGCACAGTGATCGACAGGGACTTCGAAAACCCGAATACCTGATCCAAATCCAACTCGAAACTTCCGGGTATAAGAACTCTACCCGATTAACTTTCGGGTACAGGTATGGGCACCTTAATACCCGATCCAAACTCGACTCGAACCTTTCGGGTATAAAAACTCTACCCGATTAACTTTCGGGTATAGGTATGGGCACCTTAATACCCGATCCAAACCCGACTCAATACCCGACCCAAACACCGGTGGCCAGCGACTACAGCTGTGGCCAGTGGCGTCGAGAGAAGAATTAAAGATGTGGTTGGTGAGGGGGCGAGAGAAGTGGGCCGCCTTCGGTGGTCAAATTGTCGGAGACAGTTGTGTCGGACCTCAATGGCGTAGCCGACCCCGGCTTGGGTGGCGAGGTACTTGGCGAGGAGGCGGGCGTTGTTAATGTTTCGCCGGACCTCGATGGTGTAGCTGACTCCGACTTGGGCGGCGAGGTACTTGGCAAGGAAGCGAGCATCGTTGACACTTCGAGTGCAGACTGTCACGGGTGACAAAATAAGTTAAAAAAAAGTTTGATAGAGTGGAAGGGGACCGGTGGCATCGGGAGGTCGACTGCAGTTGTGACCGGCCTAACGGCGTCGAAAGGACAACTCCAGCTGTGACCACGCTGGTGACGAACCCCGCCGGCAACGCAAAGAGAGAGAGACTTCAGTAATGGAGAGGGCGCTCTAGCTAGGACTTCAGCCCGAGAGAAGGAGAGGGCCGAAGATGCTGAAGGTCGGAAGGGGCTAAGGGTCGGCCGGAGATGCTGCAGATTTGGTGGAACCCATCGTCGGAGAGGGGAAGGAAGCAGTCTGACTGTGGGAGCAGCACGCTCCTCCCTCCTCTATCCGCCCGATCTCCCGACCTCCCCTCGTCTCCGTCTCCGGCAACCGACCCCCAACCCGACGACCCCCTCCCCCCCCCCCCCCCCCGGGCTGCAACAAAAAAAAAAGACTGAGAGGTGAGAGAGAGAAAAGCAAAAAGAAAAAGAGAGAGAGAGAGAGAGAGAGAGAGAGTGAAAGAGTGGGTGAGAGAAGAAAGAGAACAAAGAGAAAGAGATAACAGAGAGTTCGAGAGAGAGAGAGAGAGAGAGAGAGAGAGAGAGAAAGAGAGCAGAGAGAGTTAAGAGAGAGAGGGGGCCTGCGCCCCACCCGGTCGCCGCCGCAGCCATCAAGCCCGGCTGCCCCTCCGCTCCGCTCCGCGCCCGCCGTTGCCGCCGCTACCGTTGAGCCCGCACCCGAACCCCGCTCCGCGCCCGCCGCTGCCGCCGGTGCCGTCGATCCCGAACCCGAGCCGGATCTGGAGGAGGTCGCCGGGATGGAGGGCTGCGCGAGGGCCAGATCTGGAGGTGCAGATTACAGGAGGGAGATCCGCTCACCGCTCCCCTTCGGTGGTGCTGCTGGCGACTTGAGGAGAGAGAGAGGGTTGGCAGGGTTGCATAGCTACAGGATAGCTACAGGAGAGAGAGAGAGAGAGAGAGAGAGGCGTGACAGAGGATAGGAGAGGGGCGCAAGGGGTGATCAAGAGAAACAGAGAGAGAGAGAGGAGAGAGGAATGGGCAGTCGGATCGGGGGCAACTTAATCACGCGGACAAAAACCGACGGCTGTGATCATCTTTTTGGTTTTTTTTTTGTAATGTAACTATAAATACAATTAAAACTGAATCGGAAAGCAATTATGGGGAAGGGGACCACGTATATAGATGGCAGCTATATTTTTTACATAAAAGACCTCCAAACAGTTCTAACTTCTTTTTTCTTTACAATCGAGTCCTTCCCTTATTTATTTTTTCATTTACCAATTTCAACCCTCCATCTTAATTCCATGCAATCTCAACCGTTCTCCCCTACCCAGATAAATCGCACTCACCCTTACATCAGCTTATCTTACCCCCTCTTTTCTATCTCCCCCTCAAAGACAGATCACGACCGTTCTTTGTACCCCCCACAAAATTGTAGCTTATTATATAGATAAGAGTCTATAGTGGAAGTGTGGAGCAACTTACAACTCATAACATCAAAGGTTCACTATTTGTTGTTTGACTCTTCAAAATCAATACATAAAAAGCCTTAATGCGCTGTACTTCACGTCGCTAACAACCAAAAACCTAGAGATCCTGCGGCTGTGCGTGCAGTGCCCAATCGGACTTGGCCTGTTTCGACCCAACCCGACCCGTTTATAAAACGGGTTAAACGGGTCAGGTCAGGTCAACCCGTTTATTTGGTGGGTCGGGTTTGGGTTTATGTTTTTGACCCGTTTATTAAACGGGTCGGGTTTGGGTTTGATGTTTTCCCCTTATACCTATGTCTTAACCCAACCCGACCCGACCCATTGCCACCCCTACTTATATACCCGTCTTGGACCTCCCTTTACAAGTTGGCTTTGTGAGGAGGTGGGTATCCAAGGGTCTAGATTTTTCCCATGGTATCAGATCCAGATCCGCTCCGAGTGCTCCTCCCGATTGTGCCCTTGCCACGTGTGTCTCGTGTGAGGGGGGGTGTTGAGATGGTCATGTCTCACACGGGTTAGTCCCACATAGATGGTCATGCCTCACACGGTTTAGTCCCATATCGATAATGAGAGTGGGAATCCTTGTCTTTATATACTCGATTACTCCCTTCCTCAAAAAGTACCTTTTGGGGAGGAACTCGGGTTGTCACACGATCAGTTTTCAGAGCTTTTGTGCTTTGAGAAAACTCTCTTGTGTGGAGCGCAGTTTGGCCTAGACCCCTACAAGTTCAGGCGCTACAAAGCTACCCAACAAGCTCCAACAGATCAGCTCCGAGATTGTGTGGGATTGCCACTGACTAGGTTTTCAATGTTTCTTCAATACATTTTATAGTCTCCGCAAATGATGCTGAAGATCTCTGAAAACTAGCATGTTCCGTTCTAACCAAATGTTCCAAAGTGTGGTCATGACCACAATATCCCAAATTACATTTTAATCCTTCTTGTTTATGTTTTCATAACCTTCTTGCCAATTTATTATTATTATTATTATTATTATTATTATTATTATTATTATTATATATATATATATATATATATATATATATATATATATATATATAACATGGCACGGCGATATTGTGCTGACTAGACAAAATGGAACGCTGACTAGACAAAAACATGCATGCTGACTAGACAAAACATTCAAACTAACAAAGGCTAACAAAGAAACATAGAAAGAATCGGTAATACAAATTAAAAAAAAAACCAAGTTCATCTCAAAAAAAAAAACATGTTCACGCCCCAACCCCAAATCAGGAAACTGTGATCCTCTCCCTTCATGCCCCCCTCCCGTGCCGATAAGATCGCTCCCCCCCCCCCCCCCCCCCCCCAAAGAAAAAAAAACCAAAACAAAAAAAAGCAAAACAAAACCCTGTTCACACCCGAGTGCTGACAGACACAGGCAAGCACTATAACTAAGATGTGTTACCGCTGAAGGCAGTTAGGTGTGTTGTTGCTGAATACGATGGTGTGGATGGGGATGATGATGCCCAGTGGGTGTTTTGTTGTCGAAGGCGGCCTGATGTTGTACCGACAGATGTGTTACCGCCGAAGACGGCCCGCTGCTGACTAGACAAAATGGAACGCTGATTAGACAAAAACATGCATAATGACTAAACAAAACATTTAAACTAACAAAGGCTAACAAAGAAACATAGAGAGAATCGACAATACAAATTTAAAAAAAAAACCCAGCTCATCTCAAAAAAAAAAAAATGTTCACGCCCCAACCCCAAATCAGGAAACTGTGATCCCCTCCCTTCACGCCCCCCTCCCGCGCCGGTAAGATCGCCCCCCCCCCCCCCAAAGAAAAAAAAACCATGTTCACGCCCGAGTGCTAACAGACACGGGCAAACACTATAACTAAGATGTGTTGCCGCTGAAGGCGGCCCGAAGTCAGTCGGGGGTGTGTGGCCGCTGAAGGCGGTTAGGTGTGTTGTTGCCGAATACGATGGTGTGGGTGGGGGTGATGATGCCCGGTGGATGTTTTGCTATCGAAGGTGGCCCAATGTTGTGCCCACAGATGTGTTACCGCCGAAGGCGGCCCGCTGCAGTGCCGACAGGCACGGGCATGCACTAGTGTGTGTGTGTGTGTATATATATATATATATATATATACTATATACTAAAACGGAAGCCTCTCTCCCATGTTGTGACACATGGACGTCTCTTAAAGAACCATAATCATTATTCTATGTGTGAACACGGCTCAGTTTTAAATCCTATAAAAAACCTACCATAAAGATAATAAAACACTCATTCAATAGCATTTAATTATCATTTGATGTTAATCTCTCTCCCCCTCTCTCTCTCTAACAAGTGAATCACACTCACTTTAGATTTCATATTTCTTCGAACAGTTATGATGTCATCTGTGCCAAATGGCTGTGCATCAAGCTCATCTGGGCATTGCCTGGGTTTCTTACTAGTATATATATATATATATATATATATATATATATATATATATATATATATATATATATATATATATATATATATATATATATATATATATATATATATATATATAGAGAGAGAGAGAGAGAGAGAGAGAGAGGGAATGTTACAGTGAGCTGTGAGCTGTCGGTTTAGAAAGTGAGCTACGGATATTTTGACCCCCCTAGAAGTTTTGGAATTTGATAAAATTTGGTGAGGGTGTTGTCTAGGGTAACATGATCATCCTCACCAATTTTCATCAAATTCCAAAACTTCTAAGGGGGTCAAATGGTCGAAGCAAAATTTGTCGTCCGCAGTCACTATTAAAATCTGCATATTTTGCTCAACCATTTGACCCCCCTAGAAGTTTTGGAATTTGATAAAAATTGGTGAGGATGATCATCTTACCCTAGATAACACCCTCACCAAATTTTATCAAATTATAAAACTTTTAGGGGGGTCAAAATACCCGCATCTCATTTTCTCCAACCGCAACTCACATCTCAACATAACAGCCCCCCCCCCCTCTCTCTCTCTCTCTCTCTCTCTCTCTCTCTCTTTATATATATATATATATATATATATATATATATATATATATATATAGAAAAAGAGAGAGAGAGAGAGAGAGAGAAATGCTACAATGTGGAGCGGTGCATCAGACGGCTGCGGTGCGGTGCCGCACGTACCGCATGCCGCATTATAGCATTATGCTACTCAATTGCTCGCGAAGGAAGTCCGACTCAACGATGTAGTTGGTTACTGGCCGTCTGGTGGGTCAAGTATTTTGTCTGCCCTAGTTGGGGAGGACCTCCAGGTCATGATGTAATGATCATCATCTAGCTTACCCAATTTTTTTTTTTTCAACTTAAGCAAGATGTGCTGAGGCGTATAGTGTACATTTTATTGGTATAATCATCAGATGTCATAGCTTACCTCGATCGGCCTCGCTATTAGCTCTCTCAGAACCATCGTGACTGGTAAGCCGCTCAAGATGGGGTCGCATAGCTGTACATGTGGCTTCAACGGATCCTATATATATAATTTTTTGGTATTTCAAAGGGGAAGGTCATAGGACCTCCAGAAGGCGCCATAGCCTGGCGCAAGCGTACACCGCACTCCGGCGGTAAGAGAGACAACGTGCCTCAAAACGACCAAGACACCAACAGGCGAAGAAACATCCACACACCGACAGGTCAACAGTATCGCTGCTCCGGCGTGCACCCCAGAAGCCAGAAACCAGCGACAAGACCCCACAAACCAGCAAGCAAACAGATGCTCGACCAAAAAAAAAAACAAAAACACAAAATAGAACAAGAGAAGATCACCAGCCGGATCCATCACCACCATCTTCTCCGGCGGTGAAGTAGGGAAGCTGCACTGCTCCGACTAGCCTCTGGAACCGGCCACTGTCGCCTCGAACCCCCAAGATCCCGCACCGAGCAGAGGAAGGGCCAGGATCACCACGACAAACATCGACCGGGTCCCAAAAACCACCAAATCCGCTGTGATCCAGTCGGAACTCCTCGCGCCTAGAGCCGCCGTCGCCGATCCGAGCCCAGAGGGAGACGCACTGCTGGAACACCGAACACAAAACCCCACCGGGCAATGGGAAAAGCCCTATCTACAGGGAATGGGAACGAGGCCAGATCCGCCCCCACGATCCTCACCAACTGGAACCCCTGTCCTCCTTGGCTCTGTCGGCTGCCAGCGACGGTCGGAGAGACCAAGAGAAATCTAGATCCGAAACCCTAACAAAAGGGTAAAACAGAGGAGCTCCACTCAATGCTATTCTTTCAGTGGAGGGTGACAACCCACCATCGGATCCTATGTTTTCGACCCAACAAATAATTGTGCAATTCGTGAGCTGAGTCAAGTAAACTCGGACAAAAAGCAATCTTGGGTGAACGCCCCAAGGTTCTTGGCACAACGGAGGTGAGGAGGTAGCCCAAAACGAAAAAAAAGGGTAAGGATAAGCGTCCTAGGCATGGATGTAAACCCAACAAAATCACCATAAGCTAGGAAAACATAAGAACGTCAACGACCTTGCAAGTTCAAGAACCTATGGCTCAGAACCTTCCTCTCCACAGATACCCCCATGAATCCAGAAACCCCAGACCCTGGAACCGGCACACTCCGGAGGCCGACATAGACAAATGAAGGCACACACGACTTCGAGGATACAGGGATCGCTGATCCAGGACTGGTGTGCGCTCCCTAACGACCCAGAACCACGATCGAAAAGCAGCACCTATATGGAGTTTACTAGTTTTGCAAGTCCTATATGGAGTTTACTATAGAGAGCTATGTGCCTTATGTGGTGTTGCTCTCGTCGATGCTAGGTGGCGGAACTGGGTGCGGTGGTGGGTAGCGATGGCCATCGGGTATGGAAGTGGTGCCCTTATCAATTTGAGGTCAGATGCTCATTGGATATCTGTCAATTTGGATGGTGGATGGGTGAGAAAATTAACACCCTTATTTAATTTTGTTTTTTTTTTAAAGAAAAAATTTGGGGAAGTTTGACATAAGTCTTTTTGAGAAAAAGATGACTTTTAGTTGCGGGCCACGTTAATTTTAAAATATAGATCAAGTCCCTCTCGACGAATATATACTCCTTTTGGAGACAAATTTACTCTTTCTAAAGACGGATGTATACTTGTAGGGACCTTAGCTAATATTGCATTGTGGTGTCCTGCAGCTAATATCGCAAAATAGTTAAGGACCTATACCTAATTTGCCGAAAAAAAAAAAAAAAAAACCGACCGTTGGGCAACGGTCATATATGGAAGCCTTGTTGGCTTGTGATTATCCAATGGGGAGGTCCTTCTGGAAAGCTGAAAGCACATGCGGTATGCTCTCTCTCTCGCTATATATACCCTACTTTGCTTTAGCCTCAGCTCGAAGCAAAGCAAAACCCTGCAGAGCTGAATCTTGAGTGGCATACAATTCCCCCCTTTCCATCTGGATTATCACCCTTCACTCCAGATTTGAAATCCCATCTGGGTCCAATTCTCTTCCTCCAAAACAAAACCCCTTCCTTTCTCACCAAATCTCTTTCGAATTGCAGATAGGAATTGAGTTTCTCAGCAGTACTAAAGAGGGAGGGGGGTGTGGGGAATTCCCATTTAGAGAAGGTTGGGTATTTACAGGAGCAAAGAGAGATGGGCTTTGTGATAGTCATCTCCCTCCCTCTGATCCTCTTCGCGGTCCTGCTCGGATTCGGATGCTACTTCCTCGGGCGGGCGAAGGGGAGGCAGGACGTGCGCACGGGCGTCGGATCGCAGGTCTACGGCGTGCCCCTGCCCCCTCCGGGCGCCGCGAAGCCCACCGCGTCCCCGGCCGATTCCAAGAAGTCAGGCCCGGATAATGTCTGAAGGTTGGAGATGAAAACAGAGAGCGGTCTGTTGCTGCTGCTCTTGAATTCAAAGTGCCATTCTTTGATTTTTTAGATTTTCTTGGATTTCTTTTATGGGGTTGCTTGTATTTAAAATCATGCTGGTTGCGAATTTACTGTTTTATTACAATGAAGTTAATAGGATGTATGGCTTTGTTGTGGGTGGAAAATAATAAAAGGATTTGGGGTTGGATATATCATCAGAATTTTTATATTGTTTGTATGTATAAAATAAAAATGGTTTGTTGACAAATTTGATTTTTTTCTTTTTCTAACTTTTAGAGATCGGCCGATGTCCCGAAATCTTTCGGGCAATGGCCCACTTCGGATTCGGACTAATCGCTAGGGTGTGAAGCCCGACCCACTCGGAATTTCTCACCGCTCCTAGATAAATTGAGGGGGGAGGAATCGAACACACAACCTCCTCACCCAAGCATCAGTTGCTTACCAACTCATATCCCTGTTGGGTGTGCTTTGCCCATCTCATCACTTCTAGTACAAGAAAAGGTCCTTGTGATTGAAAGCCAAGTTGAAGGAATCCTTCCACTAAATCAAAGAAAACCATACCATAACCCTCAAGCTACATCTGCTTGCAGTCGGCTTTATGAATCCTTCGGTTATATCTTTTTTATCAATAAAAGTTTTTTCATGTCTTTTATAACAACTCCCATCAATGTAGTAGCAGGTCTTCCTACTCCTACTTGGACCTTCCACATTAATCTAGACCATCTTCTTATCAAGGCTTCCTCTGCTCTACGTTGTAATGGCCAAATCATCTAATATGTTCTCTCCTTTATCTTGTCCTCGATTGATGCCAAAATTAAAGGAAACTAACAAAATATTGAGTGATGTTGAGTAGGTGGTATTATTTTGAAATGATTGTTTACTGCTGTTATGAAGAAAGAGGGAGAGAGAGAGACTAGGGTTTGGAGAGAAAACCTCTTGTATTATCTCTTCATTGATAACATTACATAATACTACATCTTCTTATATAAGGAGAGAATGCACACCATTACAATACCACAACTAAGATGGAAGTAATAGTAATACTATATCTAATACCCCCCCCCCCATCAATTAAACTGATGAAAGCTAAAACCGACATCAGTTTGCTTAATAAAAGAAAGGAAAAAGAAATACATCAAATATCCCATTTTTATACTGATAGTGCTAGGGCGACCTGCAACCAAGTCGTCCTGAAAACCCGATTGACCTGCAAGCAGGACAACCGGGGGAACCCGGCCAACCTCTAAGTAGGTCAATCGGGGAACATGCAATGATCACCAAGAATCGGAGCGGAGAAAACTGGCGGTGATGGAAGTCGGCAAAGGATGCCGAAAGGGTAGAGATCGGCTAAAAAAAAAGATGTGGACATGTGAAACCTCATAGGAGGCAAGCACTCGGTCAAAGCAAGCACACCAGCTAAGGAGAGAGACGTCGGAGGGAGAGAAGCTTGATCAAAATGAGTGAGAAGATCTCAATCGGCAAGGCACGGGCTCGGGCCGACACAGAGTCATATCAGAGAGGAGGAGCAAGTGGCCGGCACAATCAACGCGAGCAACAACAGATGTGGGAGGAGGTGGCACGGGCTCGGGCTGAACTCGAGGAAGGAGACACGACGAGTGATCATGTGGTCAGCACGAGAAAGGAGGAGTGCAAGATGGAGCAGATCCGGCAAGGATTGCGGTGGCAAATCCGTCATGATAGGAAGTCGGCGCGGGCATGACAGATTCAACATGGCATTGATCTACACAGCGCATCAGATCTGGCAATCGGGTGCACGAGGGAGGAGGAGGGGAGGCAGTTGGGTCGCGTAGGGCAGGAAGGTTCGTTTGGAGGGTTGTTATCGCTACATCGCCCAAAGGCGATTGTTATCGCTGATGGCCCTAGCCTTTTTTTTTTTTTGTTATTTAACTGTGGTTCCTAGCCAAAAGTACGGATTGTGTAAAGGATAACAATTATGTGTGTCTGTTGTAAAGTCCTTGGCTAAAAGTATAGACAAATAGCCAAATATTAATATTTGGCTATTGTCGGGGACCACACTAAAGAGACGGAATAGCCAAAGGATAACAATTATGTGTGTCTGTTGTAAAGTCTCTTTAGTGTGGTCCCCGACAATAGCCAAATATTAATATAAATTTATAGACAAAAGTACCCCTAAATCGAATATTTTGGAGACAGCTCATAGGTAGTAACAAAATTCTGTTATAATGTGAAAGCGACACATGCTGTGGTTCCTAGCTAAAAGTACGGATTAGGTGTGGTCCCCTACAACATGTGATCTTAATATAAATTTTAATAACAAAAGTGCCACTAAATCGTATATTTTGGAGACAACTCATAGGAAATAACATAATTCTTTTACAATTTGAAAGTGACATATTATATAGGCACATGTCCAGGGCCGGTCCTGGGATTTCTGTTGCCTAGGGCGAAGATCAAAAATAGGGTCCTTTTGTACATACTAATATGCATAAAACTAACATAAAAGGAGAAAAATCAATAGAGGTAAAACATTAATTTATATACCTTATTGAATTATAACTATAATAATTAAAATTTTCAGACAATAAAATTATAGATAAAAAATTAAAACTAACATACAATCATTTTATATATCTTGTTGAATTTTTGAAACAATAAATTAACATGTTCATTCACATAAATCTTTTTTTTTAAGATAAGAAGTTCACTATTGCAGAGCGATTAACGAGAGACAAAAATTTGATGGATGATAAAAATTATCTTGGACTCGAGTGAATAGCGATTAAAGAATCAATGTTCAAAGTCGAATTCGAGACTACCCTGTCACAAACACACAAGCGAAGGGAGAGCAAGAAAGAAGCCCCCTGCTACAGAGCCGCCGATTGTGAGCGGTCACCGATCACACACACACACGCACACACGGATGCACACACACACACACACACACACACACACACACACACACACACACACACACACACACGTAAAGCAAGAGAGAAAGAGAGAGAGAGAGAGAGAGAGAGAGAGAGAAGAAAGGGGGGTCTGGTCGCTGTTGCAGAGCCACTGATCGCGAGCTGTCGCTAGTAGCTAATCACAAACACACACATGGAGAAGCTGTAGCTTGTCACCTAGGGCATGTGGTTGTGGGGATACCGTCCGTCCGACATCTGTGGGTGGTCAATCTGCGTGACGACGAAAGCAAGAGGAAGAGCAACGGTGAGAGGACCCATAGGAGTTAAGAATGACGGGCATCGAACAGTCGAAGAACAGATCAAGTCACCAAGCAAATGTGTGTGAGAGAGAGCTAGAGATATAAAGTCAATATTTTTTTTGGTAAGCATGCAGATTTGTAGCGCTGATGTTTCGCCTTTTCAGGAATGAGTAGTTTTAATGGGTAAGTGGTTTGAATTGTTTTACACATTGAGGCCCCGTGCAGAGCTTACAACTGCTTATTTGAATTTTGGGCCCAAATACAAGGCAAAGCTCTGAGATTGGGGGCCTTCTTGCCAAGTTGGGGCGAGCCTGTTTTGAACCCTTTCTTAGTCACTGGTGCTAGGTGCCCAATTTCACTTAGAGTATACATAAAAAAAAAAAAAAAATTTAGGGCCCCCATAATTGTGGGACCCGGGGCGATCGCCCACGATGCCCATGCTCAGGGCCGGCCCTACATGTGTCCTTTTTTTAGGGTTTTTGAAACTGTGGTGGATCATTATGGATGGATTTGGTGGCTCCCAACGAGTGATCCCTATCTGGTTTTTTACCATTTGTCCTTATTTATTTGCACATCAGTCACTAGTGCATTGTTTGCATCTATTTTTTTTCGTTTTGCCCACATTTAGGGGCTCCTTGTTGGGAGATAGTTGGAGTCCACCCATCCCCCCACCATCTCCCATCCTATGAGGTTACATTTGGATCTCCCAGCCTTCGGATAGGTTTGGAGATAGTGTAATACCCCTAGACGAAAATTGTTTTCCCTTCCCCAATGATTACATTTTATATATGCATGTGTGTTTAAAATGATATTATAATCATATTTTTTATTTATAGTAATCTATAATTGAAAAAATTAAACAGTAACTTTTATTATTTGAATAGTAACTTTTTAAAATTACTTAAGAAATAATAAATTAAAAGTATTTTTAAATTTTTTTTAATCTAATGATATACTAAAAATAGTAACGATTACTATTGATATATTAAAAATAAATTCAAACCAGGTAAGTTATCTAAAATGAAGAACACAATGAGTCCTTATAATCATTTGATATAAATTTTAATTGATTATAATTATGAAAAATCATGTTAGTCCTCATAAAGCTTAATGTGTGTTCATTATATTAGATATTAACTTTTGATATATCGAATACATGAATACGTTAGTTACACAGAGTAATAACACATTATAATAAATAGTAACTTTTGAATTTAAATGGTCAATTAAACGGTTAGATCTTATATATATATATATATATATATATATATATATATATATATATATATATATATATATATATATATATATATATATATATATATATATATATAAATTATTGATCATACATTACTTAAGTATATTAAAAATTAAAAATAATAATTTATTTTATAAAATTATTTTATAAAATCAAACAGTGACTTTTTACCTTTGAATAGTAACTTTTATAGTTTTTGATAAATTTTGTTATGGGAGTATTATATATAATATTTACTGATTAATGTGTATCATAATAAATTATTAAAAATCAAAACTATACATAAATAATAACTACCTAGTAATATCAGATCTTATGAAATATTAAGTATCTTTTATAAAATAAATAGTAACTTTTCATCTATGGTGTATACTTATTATTGATAGTCAAATATACATGTTATATATAATAAAGAATAGTATATTTCAACATAATAGTTCAATTTAATTTAAAAAATAATATAAATGCATTGATAAGGTAGTCGTATACTGTAATCTTCTTGTCAACAGAATTATTAGTACTTATCATCAAGAAAATTATATATAGTGATAAAAAAAAACATGCATAATATCGATGTGATGAAAAGTAACTTCTAAAAATATCGACTGCATGCATTATGCAGGCCCGACTCGACTATATAAGTACAGACCCGATCTGGATTTATACAGATCGGGTCTGCCATGTGCAGTCCGATCATATCTGCTGTATAAGCAGTCAGGTCGGGCATGTATGAATATAGTCGAATCGGGTCGATCAACTACTGTTTATCTTCTCCAATGAAACCGGAGAAAAATAAATTGCACCCAATCACCGTCGCCGCCGTTCGCGAGCGCAGCCCGCCACCTCCGCACTCGAGGGCAGACCGTCGCGTTGCACACACGCGCTGCTCGCCGTCGCCGTATGCAAGCACTGCTCGCTGTCGACGCACAAGAGCGCAGGTCGTCGCCGGCGCTGCACGCGATCGCTGCTAGCCGCCGTTGCATGCAAGCGATGCTCGCCGTCTCCGCACAAGAGCGCAGGCCGCCGCCGGTTGCGATACCCGCCACCGACGCACGGTGCGCAGCCCCGTCGCTCGCTGTCGACGCACGCGGGTGCAGCCCGTCACCCGCCATCAACTCATGCGGGTGCATCCCGTCGCTCGCCATCGACTCATGCGGGCGCAGCCTCGTCGACTGTTGTGCAGTGGTTTCTGGTTTTGCCGCCGGGTTTTCGATCGGGTGTTGCGACAAGGGATCGTACCTTGTTTGCCGGGATGCTCGTCGTTGCGACGGTCATTCCGATAGGTGCTAAGTCGGGATGCTCGTCCTTTGCGATCGGCCAAAGCTCAGAATCGTCTCCTCTCTCTCTAGTCGTGCCCGGCTCGGATCGTTCGTTCTCGTGCTGATAACATGTTGGGAAAAACCTGTTATATTATTCACTAAAGCCCCCTATATATAGGCATAATAGGAGGTTGGGATAGAGACGGGGTAAATCTCTAATCCCCTGAATCTAGGGGTCTTTATCCGGTGGGCATCCATATCCGATGCAATCACCGTTTCATAACAAATTGTTAAATGATTAATAATATTTTAAAAGATATTTAAAGATATATAAAATAAACAGAGGTTAATGGTTTTGTAATAATACAGCTGCTAATTTGAATAGTAAATTTTTTTTATTGAATAATAATTTTTTTAAAAAAATTATTTTATCATGTACTGATTGATTATTTTTGTCAAAGTAGATAAAAATGACATATATTTTTATAAAAAAGTTATACTTTGTACAATCCAAAATATACTATTTATTTAAATTTTAATTCATAGTAGATTTCATATGATAAATATAAGAATATCATATGCTTTTATAAAAATTTATACTTTATTCAATTTAAAAGTTAATATTTATTCGAATGTTGATTCATAGTATATTTCACAAGTTGAATATAAAAATATCAGATACTTTTATAAAAGAAAATTACACGTCATTCAATCTAGAAGTTATTGTTCATATGAATGTTGATTTATAGTAGATTTCATAAGAAAATCAGTTTTGATTTATTTATGTGTATATGGAATGTGAATATGTTTAATATAAGTGACAATTGATTTTTAAATTTGGTTTAAAAAAAATTAAAAATTAGGGTTTTATAGATTTTTAATTTATACAATACTTAGGTTTTTAAAAAAGTAATCCACTGTTTTACAATGAAAATTTTATTATTTTTCATATCGTATATATATATTTAAAACTACTATTATTTATATTATAAATTCATAAAAAGGAATTTCAAAAAAAAGGTATCTTCGATTTGATCAATTCTTGCATGTTTTTTGTTGGATTCCTGTAAAATTCTTATGGTTATGTTGCATGATTTCAAAATCCAACTTTAAATTATGCTTTAGACGAGAGAGATCTGATTAAAATTGGGGGTTTTAAGAGAAAGATACATTGGATTCTTGAACAGTGATTTTAATGGTGGATAGTGAGAGTTAGTTATAAATTGAAGTAACAGTTAGGAGCACATGGGTAAATTTATCAGCCTTTGAAACAGGCGGTGGTAATTTGGTAATAAATGTTATTTTTAGTGGGTGATACGCTAAATATCAAAGTTATTCTCTCGCGCGTGGTTTGTTCGAAGCCAGAAGGGTAAGTCGGTCTTTTGCCATGATTTTACAGCTATTTTGACGCTGTTTTCAGCATACTTTTTGGAACTTTTAGCATGGACTACAAACTAAATGACTATTTTGACTATCATTTTGCTGTCTTGCAACTTTTTGCAAGGATGTTAGGCTAAGCCCCTCTTTTTTTTGTCAAAAAATAAATACAATCTAATTGAAAATTGACTATATCAATTTTACAGTGACTTGCATTGTTTCACACCCCATTATCCCTCTAATTTTGATGATTAAAATTAAGTGGTTAGCAATGAAAAATATGATATCGGTAATGGGTTTGGAGGGGGAGGGGGAGGGGGACGGGGGACGAGAAAAGGTGACAATGGAGGTCCTCAATTAGGGGAGAGAAAGAGAGCATTGTTGCATCAGGCGCACAACTAGGTTGCAATTAGGTGGCGGTTCGGAGGTGCACAACGATTCATCCATTTTGTTGCCATTGTTTTTTTTTTCGGATGTAACGTCTCATTTTTATGTGGTGGTTGTGTTTTTTTGTTTCGGAGCGTGTGTTTGTATCCCGTCGTTGGTGGCGGTGGTGTTTGATTCTAGGGGTGTTTTGTCCCCCTTTTCGTGTAGGTCAACCAAGTTGGTGGTTGTTTTAGTTCATCAGGCTGACGATTTGGTTCCACCGATAGTGGCAGTGGTGTTGACCGGGTAGTGGTTTGTTTTATTGTGCTTGCACTGGTATGTGGCGTCTCCTGAAGATCCGATTGTGATCTCCCCCTTTGAAATATCAAAAAAAAAAGAAGTTGTTGGAATGCCATCAATCGAATTTCGCAAACTATAACCAAAGGGAAATGATCCAATATGACGTCGTATGTAAGCACTCACCCCGAGCTGATGGTTGTGACATGTCACCTTACGTACGGGGACGCATTATGGAATCACTCCCCATAACCAAATACCCTTTCTTACGGGGTTTTGCTTGTCTCTATTCTTGGGTGCCTCTATTCCAATCTATTCCTTGCTACCATGCGCGAGATCGGGCTTCACTGGTGCATATTGAAAACTTTAATTTTCAATCGGTATCATTGCATCTGTACGGAACCTGATTAAAAATTGATCTACACTGTTGACTCCTGATCATGGGAGCAAGGAATAGAGGCAACTGGGAATAGAGACGAGCCGAACCCCATTTAAGGGTTCCACTTCGGTACCGATTCGGTACCATACCAAACCCATCGACGGAGAGCATTATTCTACAGGATGAACCCTAGGCAGATGCCTGATATCCACCCTAAGGCCATCTGATGGGTTTGGTACGGTACAGATTCGGTACCATAGAATTTTCCAATATGTTAAAGAAATTCCATAAACAAATGGTATAAGATGAAAACCCCATCATTTTTTTTGGGTAAGAACTACGGGTTCTATTCATGGTGCCTCTGTTCTTGAAAACAAAATCATTACAATTATTAAGATTCATTTTCTCCGACTGAAGGAGGGATGAGATACAATTAAGAACGGACTCATAAAAGCAGCTAACTCGTACTCGACTAGTAAATTTCACCAAACCATCGATACAACCGTTGAGATTCCTCTGCAAATGAGAGAACTTGCACAGGCTGACACCCCATCATAAAAAAGGGTAAACTACACTTTACCCCCCATGAAGTTTAGCCCAAAATCACTTAACCCCCTTGACGTTTTGTTTATTTCAAATCAATCCCTATTATTTTAAATCTTAGCACAATATCCCTTTCGTCAACTACTAAATTCCCTTTTTTGTTTGTTATATCTATCTAACCCAAACTGAATTGAAGGGCGCAAAGTATAGTTATTTACTATAGGGGGGTTTATGTGATTTTAGGCTAAGCAGGGTGCAAAGTGTAATTTGCCCCCAAAAAAAAAGACATTTTTGATCCAAGTTTTCAACATAATAATCAATCTTATTACATGATTTCCTTGTGAGAGTTTCAAATACCAAACAAGAAAGCAGAACAGATCGTTCTGCTCCCCACCCCCCTAAAGAAACGAAAGGGGTTAAAATCAAGATTCTTTCCCTGAATTTCCAAGAAATGAGGAAATCCCCCCCAAATGAAAAAAAAAATTGGGATCCCCCCCCCCCCCCCCCCTCCCACCTAATTACAGAGGACAAACCTCGTGAGACCCAACACCGCGCAAGAGACGGCGAACAAGAACAGGGTGGCGAAATCCCTGGCCGACCACTTCCTCACGGCGGCGCCCTTGGCCTCCACCCTCAGGCTCTTGGCCCTCCTCAGCGCGTCCACCTCCTTCAACAGATCGAACTCCACCCCCTTCCGCTTCAGCTCCCCGACGCACCGGCCGAGGAGCACCCCGTCCTCCCTCTCCCGGTCGAGGAGCCGCTCCAGGTGGCCCTCGGTGTCGGTCTTGTACCGGATCGCCCACACGAACGCCATCGAGCACGCGAGGGAGCAGACGCAGGGGACCCACGAGCGCCGGCAGGCGGGGCCCGGGTCTCGGGCGGCGGCGCCGTAGAGGACGAGGAGGACGGTGGAGTGGAAGACGAAGAAGAAGCAGTAGAGGACGGTGATCTCCCTGCGGGCGGCGTCGATCCGGGACTCGGTGAGGGCGGCGCGCCGGGAGATGAGATCCTCCTCCTTCAGCCATTGCTTGAGGAGGAGCTTGTGGGTGGCGCTCTCCGCGATCTGGTGGAGCGGGTGCGTCGGCTTGCCGGGATCGCTTGATGGGTTCACAGGGTTGTTCATATTTTCCCCAAAGAGAGAGGGAGAGAGAGAGAGAGAGAGAGAGAGAGAGAAAACAGAACGGTGGAGAGGAACGGGAGGGACGCTGTTTCTTGAAGGACATGGCAACGGTTAGATCCGTGATAATTTTGAAATAGATGGGAGAATGGCCCTGGATCTCCAAGAAATATCCCACGATGCCCCTGGTTCTAACGGTTAGATTTTTGGGATCAGAAAAAATGCCATCTTACTTGGCGAAAATTACAAGGGAATGCCCTTTCGAAAGCACATGTAGCTTAGACAAGGCTCGGTCTTTGACGAGAAAAATAAAACATTGCGCTCGTGCAGTTGGCAGACTTCGAACCTCGGTCTTTCTTTGTGCAATGACACTTACATGCATCACTCTAACCAGAGCAAGTATTTTGTTCTTTCAAAAAATAAAAAAACAAACAAACAAACGAGCGTAAATGATTAGCATGTTGTTTTTTTTTCCCTCACTTAAGGAAAAGAAAATGGTTTCCACTTCATTGACTTCATTTCCTTTCTCTTGAGTGAGGAAGATGTTTCATCTATTGATTACCACTCCATGTTCTTATGAGAGGAAGGGAATTTGTTTTATCAATTCATTTGCATCCGACTTAAGGAAATGAAATCTGCAAGTTGATTTGTTTCCATTGATTTAAAATGGAAAGAACAGTGGTAACAAAAATAAAGTCATCAGGTGAATCCATTTCCACCCTCATTTCCACCCAAAAGAACCGCAATCTTAAAGAAGACATGTTTGGGTCCTATTCCTTCCACTAAGAAAGAAGAATTCCCAAGGAATTTGGGAGGGTTTCGAAAGACTAATGACAAAGTTTGGCAGGAAATTGGAAAATGTCTGGAAAGCAATGCCGGGGTGGAACACATGATCCCGAAATTTGCGCAAGGATCCATTCTTTTGGCGAGTAAATTAGGTTGGACATTAATTTATCTAGATAATCTTTCTTTTTGCTATGTTCTTTTGTCCAATATCATGGATAACTGAATTTTCAAGATTTTTTTTTTTATATAGTTTGGTAGCATATTAGAGTCCCACCAAAATTGATCGGACATTATTTGTCCACCACAGGCAAGAAATAATTTACCCATCACAGAAAATTTAGATGAATTTACTCAGCAGAAAAAAAAAAAAACTTGGAACACATAATTTTTTGAGATATTATTGTCCTTGCCCATGAATGTCTCAACCGAACGAATTTCCCATCCCATTATGTCTCACCAAAAGAACAGACCTTAGACAAATTCCCACTCTAAGTCGTCCAAACCGGGAACCAAACAGTCTAAATGTGATGAGGGAATTGATAAAGCAACCGATGCTTGGGTGAGGAGATTGTGGATTCAATTCCTCCCCCCTCATCAAGTTAGCCAGGAATGCGGGGGGAAACATCCGAGTGGATCAGTGCGCATTTCCAGAAGGATTAGTCCGAGCCTAAATTGGGCCCATTCCCCGAAAGGTTTCGAGACCTACCTTCGCCACTCCTTCAGCCCCTCGGAAATTGCTCTCTGAATCGAACTCCAGAACCAATCGTTGTCGATTGCGCAAAGTGGACTAGAGAGCTTCGAATTACCAACAATGCACCAACCGTCGATGTTTGGCTAAATTAGTAGTGATATCCCTAACCTTGAGTGATTAACTTTCCTAATTAATACAATCAACAAATGCTGCAACCATTTAAAATGCCACATCATCATCCAATTCTCATCCAAGAGAGAGGACACACACTACACTCCCCCATTTAACCGGGTCCGGATGACCTACTCAGATAGGGCATAAACCCGGTTCTGAGTCAAGACGATCCCGGACTCCAAGCAATGCATTTTGGGCCCCTGGGTCTTCATGTAAGGCCCAAACCCTAAGCAATGCAATGTCGATCAATGCAGAATGCAGATGAACAACACACATCTATAACCGTCCAGCCAAAATCGCATATGATGCAGGAACCATGTACAAAGAGTTAAACAGTTCGGACTTTGGAGTTAATTTACGCACATTACAGTTCGGACTACGTAAGATAAACAGACTGCAAGGTACATTCCTAACGAGTACGGGGAGTGGTCAGACCTGCGATGGCACGCCATGGAGTAATCTTCAGCCGCACGATGCTCCAGTCTTGCTGGAAGATCACAACACTCTAGATGCAGGTGGTGTGTGCGCAAATACCGCACAAGTTGATTCTCTCTCTGTGCATCAGGAGGTTCAGTAAACCCAATATAAAAGTTGGATATGCGAACATGTGTACCGACCGGATCATCGATAGCCAGGGACTTGCATGAACATAGAGTGAAGGTTGACCAGTCTTAAATCCCATAAGCAAGTGGGTCTTCCTGATCCACAGGGTTTTCAAGAGCGATCACATGATCCCTGAAAGATGCCGCCGTTTCCTCCCTTTTCTCGAGCAGTCCGAGACTGTTATAGACCATGGACATCAAGTAGAACGCTTCTGCAGCCATTTCGTGATACTGCATACGAGAAATATTCAGCAGTTACTTAATCATGATAGACATCCATTTCGTAGGGACGACTGCTTTGTCGTTTCAGGATATTGAGATGAGGAACTTTGTAATACTAGCCGGAGGATTAATGGTTGCAAATGGGTCGGGTTGCGTCACGATTTGCTTGCTCCAGTTCCGAATCCGGGTCCAAAACTTATCTAGTTCAGTCATATATAATTGGATAATGGGTCGGGTCAAGTTGATTTAGATCCAAATACTAATACATACATTATGGTTTTGGTCTAGGTTGGGGTGTGATTTAGGATAAAAGGGCCAAAGAAGGTAAACTCAACACCCAAAAAGAAATTACTGAACCATAAAAAAAGGATGTCCCATGATTATGATCAAGCGCTATTATCTATCAATATTGTGCTGTTATCACTTCAGGAAACTCTAAATAGGTGTTCACTGCAAATGGGTCAGCAAAATTGCTCCATATCTGTTTAATTGATAGTGTGGTGGTATAATAAAGTTAACTAGCACGAATCCTATGCCCTAAAAAAAGGCAAGTGTCACGCATCCAACGTGCACACATACAACCCGCACCCATATAAGTATCCGTGGATGTATTAGCTAGGGTTGGGTCCTGCCGAGCAGGTTTACTACGTAACCCATTCTGGTCCATTTCTTGATTCAGTGTTGGGTTGGGCCTAGTTGGAGTGACATCACGGACAATCCAATGCCAACATCATAATGGAACTTGGGTCTAAATTTGAACCTGACACAACCCACTAAGTCGTACGGGTTGGATTGGGTCACATCTTACAGGTCAAGGTCTAGATAGGATCTCAGCGAGATCCAACTATTTATAGCACTAATCGCCTATTTGAAAATCAAATTACAAATACACAGACATGGAACTAAACCAGAGTTGAACACGACAAACTTACCTCTAAAATTTGAAGCTCCGCAGCAGCTTGACTTAGGGGATCCAGCACGATGCAAGGGTCCTCAGAAACTAAACAAACAAGGAAAATAACACTCAGAATGGGCAACCGAAACTAAAAAGAAATAAAAGGAAAAAGGGAAGATAATAGACAGTCAATTCAGCTAATTCAAAATTTTAAAATCCATTACAAATAACCTACAACAAGTCAAATAAGAAGGCTTAAATAATTGAAGGTGAAAACTAGTATGAATAGCAACTGGGTAGCTAATGGTTCAAGTACAATTATAGATTACCACTGCTACCTTTAAATATCACATAACACTTTACTTTTTGTAATTCTTGGAATGATGCCATCACCTTGGAAAACAAAGATTACAAAAAAACAAAGATAAGATCAAATCACCGACAGTTGCCCATTAGATCCCTTCGGTAGCAATATCAGAAAAGTTACAAAGTCAATATTTCCTCAAATGTCACACGCAGAGAACACAATGCTAATGATTTTAATTAGAATTTTTATAAGATCCAAATTAGTTATGTTAAGCATATAAAACAAAAGAGGCTGAAAAAGAGAATTACTTGAAAAGCTTGGGTCTGATAAATGGCATTTTGCTAGTGTGATATTGGCTCGTGCCCTTAGCTCGAGCCCTCCATGGCCAAGAATCATTGGAAGAGTTCGGTAAACAAGGTCTGAAGCTCTCTTTAAGTGGATAGATCCAAGAGAGAGCCACAGTTCAGCAAGCGTCAGGGTAGCAGATGCTTCAAGCAAATCTAAGTTAAATGACTTGCAAAATGACAAACAGGCTAATGCATAAGGGAGCCCAAGAACAGCATTGCCTGATTTCTGGAAGAAAGAAGTGGGAGAAGTAACATCAGCCACAAATTCTTTTGGAACAAAGCACAAAGGTACACAACCATCCCTTACCTTGTGTATCTCAGCAAGCAATAGCAGAACAGTTGCATTCTCGACATGCATTTTAAATTTGTAGCATGTGCAGAAAAGAGAATGTGCCACAGCTGCTGCCTGCAAACAAAATTCGTATTACAAATGTCACTCAGTCAGTTGCAAAGAACAGTGCCAAACAGGAATAAAAAAAAACAGCAAATACAAGGATATATAGTGTACCAAAACTTCAATGTTTGTTAGCAAAGTCAAGGAATTTTCTTATCACTTGAACATCCCCGAGCTTTAAAATGTTTAAAGAAATCCTATCTCAAACAACACAGACTAGAAAGATTAAAGACAAATTACTTGTATTTATGGCAGGTTTCTATGCGTATACAGAAACAAAAAAAATCTTCACTTCAACTTCAATCATGGTTCCAGGTGAATGCAATAACCAGGTGTCTATGAAGCATGGATATGGATGCATGATATGGGTACGAAAAGACACGGATACATCGATACTACAATTCTTGAAAAAGCAGGATATGATACGTCAAGGATACATTAATAAATAAATAAATAAATTTTATTTTTATCAATCATATAAATAACAAATACCAGAAAGTTCACTATGAGCATATGTATCCTTGAGTATCCAATAAGTATCGGGTACTCGATACAATACGACGCGGATAAGGAAGGGGTCTAAAAGTATCCGCACTTCATAGCCAGGTGTAATTGAGGGTGGAATAGAGGCGGATTAGCCTTCCACTCTTCAAAAAAAAAAATTATTAGCCAACATAACATGCCCAATCAAAATGTATCTCAGACACAAAAAATGGCTTAAAATTCAAATCAAACAGATGGGGACCGCATCAATAGGTTTTTTATTAGATCTAAGTTAAAAAACACATATTAATATATTAATGCCCATTCAATGATTAATTATGGTGACTAAAATTCACTCATCACTATATGGAAAAACAAACCAGACACTATTAGACTTGTTTCCACTTTCCGCCCATCCCAAGTGTGCATTAGCTGATTTGGATGTCCATTCTATGGAACTCTAAGATAACAGGAACCATCATCTCCAATTTTGCACTCCTCACCACCCGAAGGACCAAGTATTTGCAAATTCAGAGTATGTGAGAACAGGTCGTTTCAATCTTACCTTAGCCTTTCTTACCAACAAAAATGGAGGTTAAAACTGAAATTTCACTTAACCAGAAATCATTGTTTTATATGCTGCCAATTATGTACAAGGATCCGTATCTGCATATCCTACTTTACCAGAATGCCTTGCATATATCAGTATGTACTGCTCAATGTACGACTTGACAAACACACAAAGGGTGATATCATCTGGACCATCACCTCTACCCTTTAGATGACTTACTTGACTTCTGTTTTTTAAGAAGTTTCTAGAAAGTATTATTTATAAATTTAAGTAATCTCGATATTTATACGTTAAACATATCTTTTTTCAATCTCTATTTACATGAAGTTTTAGAGATGATGTCTGAAATTCAAAAAGATAAAAGATTTTAGAAATGGTAATTCTCAGCCTTAACATTCAACGAAAAAAGGTTTCAGAACATTATCTTTCAGCCTTTTCAATTAGGTACCACCAACAGATTTAATTCTAGATTCTTGCATTCTCATTTAAAAATCGTATGGACCAAGACATGGATTACAAATCCATAGGTCACTCCGCTTGAAGTTCCTCGCACTAATCTGAATCGCAATAGTATAAACTTGTTCTAAGCAAGTGCATGATACCGAGTATTTTTAATACCCTAATTGATAGTTATCAGGAATCAGAAATACAATTATGAAATCAATTGTTAGGAAAAAACCATAAGTTCTAATGCAATGTGCCGTTCACTTGAGGTGCTGGTTTTCATTTATTTGCAACTTGCAAGGTACTTTATACTTTCCATGCATGAATTCAATGGATGCATAGCTTATACATAGATACACCTTAAAATCCATCATTTATCCGTTATTGTTGTCTGTTAATTGGTTGCAATACAGTTTCATCATGTTAATTTAGGTTTTTGATATCTTTGATCTACTTATAAACATGTTAAACACATTTTTATCATTACTGATCACGAGTTATAAGTGCATCATAGGATGTTAGACATTTTAAGAAGCATCAAAACTTGATTTTGAAGACTTAATATCAATAGAAACAATTGCATGCAGGACATTAATAAATGAAAAAATTGAATATCTAAAGCGTGAATGATATATGCATGGTATGCAATACCCCTTTTATTAAGGTGCCAACAATAATTTTTCACGTCTACTGTGTTGTATTTTCTATAATTTTTAACATGGCTCTCTTTATGTAACATGGCAAAATAAAACTGGCAATTCCTAATTATTCATCACATTCAAGATTTAAAATATAAAGGCTTGACTATAAAATAATCAAGTACTTCAGATGCAAGAAGAAACATATAAAGGAAAAAACACATCGATAAATATTAATAATTGTATTATCAACCCCATTATTCAATCCAGTGTTCAAAAACCCGGAACTCGAACTCGACTCGAAAGTCCACCGAGTCGAGTAACTCGAAGACTCGACTCGACTCGAAACTCGACTCGGGCGACTCGGTAATTATATAGATATATGTATATATATATATATATATATATATATATATATATATGTGTGTGTGTGTGTGTGTATTTTTTTAAAACTCAAAAATAGTAAATAGCCCAAGTCGGACCGAGTCATAGCCCGAGTCACAGCTGGTCCGAGTTTCGGTCCAAGTAGACTCGATTTTCGGCCGAGTCGAGTCGATTCGGACCGAGTTTTGGTACTATGATTCAATCATCATCAAAATTCCAAAGCTAACCAACTATCATGTATTCATGTCCACCAAGGCAAAAAGTTTTCATTATAAAAGATCATAAATATTTTATTTGTTATAATAATATAATTGCAAAAGGTAGGGCTGCAACTTGGGCGGGTTGGACCCGACCCAACCCGAGCCCAACCCAAATTTTAGGTGGGTTTGGGTTGATGTATTTGAAGATTGGGCTGGGTTAGGGTTGAAAAAATACAACCCGAGTTGAATTTGGGTCGGGCTCAGGTTGAGGGGTTGGGCAACCCGAACCTGAGTACCCATGTATATCTATGAGTCTGTGATATATAGGTAACAATCACAACCATCCCGAGTACTCATATGTTGAGGGGTCGTAGTCACAGTCATCTGTTTCACACAGTCCCATATTATTTATTTGCTTCTTCTTATCAAATAAAGACTTTATCTAATGATCTAGTAAATTGCATGAATAGAAATGCAAAAAAAGCTGTATGGTAATGTTTGCAAGTATAAGTTCTTTTAGCATTTTGATTTTCAAAGAGTAAAATTTTAAACAATAAGTATACCCGAACCTGCACAACCCGTCCCATTCTACCAACTTGGGCTAACCCAAGCCTAACCGGAGTATAGAAATTTTTGCTTGGGTTGGGCTTGGGTTGGGCATCTCAAGTTGGAGGTTGGGTTGGGTTGGGTTAGGGTTGGGGGTTTTAGTACTTGGGTTGGGCTTGGGTTGACCCCCAACCCGATCCAACCCGCCCGAGTTGCAGCCCTAGCAAAAGGGACTCACCATGCCTAATAGGATGTCGAGCCGTGCCTTGTCTACTCATAAATCTAGCACACAAAAACAAGAATCAAAACTAAACTATCACCATTTCTCCTCTAATAGTGCTCTTAGAGTAAGAGCAAGGTCACTACCCTAGATAATGTCAAGACAGTATCCTTTTGTCCCTTCTAGGTAAACGTATTTGTTCCCCCTCCTAGGGCTAATGCTACTTTGTAGGCCATCTTATCAGACATCTTCCACATTCACTAACATTTCCTTTCAATTGTAAAATTACCATTCATTTCCTTCTCAAATCTACTCCATTCCCTTCCAAAAATAATGTGAATGTTGTTTCAGTCTTCTAGAATCCAAAATCACCCTACAACTCTTCAGCTATGGAGAGAAGTGGCAGATAGAAGATGAAATTCCCTCTCAAGAAGTCACCAGAATGTAGAATGGAGACTAGTAAAATGGTACAAGTCAAACAGCTCCATATTCAAACTACTTCATACATGCCCTTATCAAATCGCTTCTGTTCCCATAAAAACAACATTAGTGTTTTATCCAGAACCCACAAACTTTCCAATGCCATACTTTTCAGCTATTGACTAAGTAGCAGCTGACAGATGAAATTCTACCACCCTCACTTAACAAAGGTCATGCCCATACTTTCAGCCAATCTTCCCCTAAAAACCATTTGAATTGGATCGTCGGGCTCTACTCCTTCCCTAGAAGCATTAAAAAGAAATGCTGATACGGGGAAGTTTACTGTATCAGCACATGTTACAGAAATTGTGCAACATCTATTTCTAACTTCTAGGTATTGCCTGCTTTCCTCATTATTTCAGCTATATGGATACAATTGAGTACACAATTATTAGACGAAAGATGTAAGAATGTGAGTACAGTTGGAAACAAGGAATGTGCTTATGTGTGGAAAGATTAGTTCAACTACATGTATCATTTATGGGAGTCTACAATGCACAGGATAATGCATTCAAAGAGCATGTCATTAATTCTTCACTCAACACATTTGTTGTGGAACGTCAAGCGAACTGTGCATTTTCTAGACACAAAAGGTGATGCATGTTAGAACTATGTATGCTACAGCATACAGCTCAGCAGATGCCAGAAAAGTTATATGGTTAAGTGAAAATAAGCGTTATCATGATTTACTATTTGTTGTAGTAAAAAAATCGTTCCTTTGCTGCTTCTGAGCATCATGTATGCATTGACCTCATTAAAAGATGGTAAATTGATGAAAAACAAACAAATGCAATACCTGGCTATACTGTTTGGCTGCAAGTAGTGTGCGAGCATGCCGAAGACTTGCCTCTGTTTTGAGCTCCATGTCTACTCCACTGACAGGTGAGGCCAGTACCCCAAACTCGTCACATACTTGTTGAGCAACTTTCAAATGTCCTCTGTAATGCATCTTGCTTCAGACAAATATTTAATATAGAGATCTTCTAAGAAGCGGTATCTTGACTACTCACAAGCAACCAACAATCAACTGACCTATGTAAAGCACGTTCATGAAGTAACTGCAGCTTAAGCAGTTGGATACGTGATTTTGAAACAGACATGAACTTTTCCTCTGCGAGTTTCAGGGCAATGAGGGCTTCTGCAAAGAAAATGTATTATGTGTACATCATTTAAACAAGTAACATCCAATAGCGTGATGATGACATCTTACCGGCACAAGATTTCTACGTACTCACTTTGGAGCTTGATTGTCCCACCCACAGCAAAAGATAGTTCACCAGTATACTTCATTGTTTAATAACTACTGTTATGTGCCAACTCCAAATTGGTCGTGGTGGTGAGGGGTGTGCGTGTGTGTGGGTGGGTGGGGGAGGGGGGAGTTTGTAATAAAATCATCAGCAGAAGCATCATTCGGTTCTTATCACTATAGATCCCAGGCTCCCAGCGCTTAAGAAGAAGGCTCTACAAATTATTGCCAATAACTATCCGACCAATTGTCAACCTGTCATCAAACCTGTAACGTTAATGCCGATAACCTGATCAATGCAACTTGGAAAGAGAGCGACCGGCCAAGGAACCTAAAATATCAGTTGGGGGTAGTGAGACCTACCTTATTGGTTATACAGTTTAAGATCATGCAATTAGGGAGCAACCGTCCATGGTTCTTCTAGACTAGGAAAGAGTCTCAATGAATAGGGTAGAACTTCAAAAATCTGACAATAAGATGGAAAAATGGATACCAAAATGGTGTAAAAAAACCCAAATAATGCACAAGTAGGCAAAACGGGTGCAATTAAGCATAAATCGGACATGGGAAACATCCAGTGAATAAATGAGTATCCAAATGAAAAGGGATGGAGGAATAGACCAGGATAGGTAGGGTAGTACCTATTTGTGAATACTTTAACACAATGATCTTTCAAATGAACTTGATCTCTTTGAGACCGGAAGACAAAACAAACCTTGACTGTTTGTTTGTATTGGTAAGGTATCAACACCACAATGTAGAACTCTTACTACATATATTTCACATTCTGTTCCTGAATCCTTTTTACCACACAATCCCATCAAGGGGAACAACCCAGGTCAGTTTCAAATTGTTAGAGTATGTAGATTCATTCTTAATCCTTGTATAGGCTCTTTTAGTCTCTTTTGGGTATGCTCACCCTTTGGTGACCCCATCTCTTGTATAGTGATATATAGGGCATTTGCCCCAATGAGTAAATCTAATCCTTTTACTCCCAACTCTCTCTCTCTCTCTCTCTCTCTCTCTCTCTCTCTCTCTCTCTCTCTCTCTCTCTCTCTCTCTCTCTCTCTCTCTCTAACATGGTATCAGAGCGGGTTGACTTGCGAGATCTCGCCGTCACCTCCGCCCTTCACTCTTGATCTCCCGCATCTCCGGCCGACTCTCGCGCATCAGATCTCCGCCACATGCCGTCAAGATCTTCGGCGGCCTCTCTTCTCCGACGAGATCCCAGCTACGAGCTGCCTCGTCTCTCCAAGATCGCGCTCCGGCGACTTCCTCGGCGAAGATCTGCATCAGATCGTGCTTCGGCGATTGGATCTGTCTCGCGCCGGATCTGCATCAGATCTGAGCTTGAAGGAAGACCAGATCTGAGCTCCCTCGAGGTCCTGCATCGAGCCTTCTTCAGTAGCTTTGAAGTCCTGCATCAAGCTTTGAGATCAAAGAGCCAAGTTTTCATCGAAGCTCCTCGGCAGACTTCATCAGATTCAGCTGCGTCGAGATCAAGCTTGCTTCGAGATCAAATCTTCGATTCATCTCTGCGGGCTTCGATCCATCCATTGTTGGGCCCTCGATTCATCTATGCGTTCTTATCTCAGCTGCCTCATCGGATCAAATGCAGTGATCGATCGCTGAGCTCCCTGCATCGTCATAGAAGAAGTCGAAGAAAAGGACGGCGCTGCTGAGAAACAGAACGAACCCTAACTATAAATTGAGCTCAGCTCGATCTCACCCGTCCGTTTCGCCTACAGTTAGATTTGCATCACTTAAACTCCTTTGCCAACTCACCGATTCGAACCGGTTCGATTCAGATTTCGGCTCAGCTCTGTTATTTCAATCGGCTCAGCTATGTTATTTTAGCCGGTTCAGTTCTGTTTTTCAGTCTGTTCAGCTCTGTTGTTCACTGCATCAGCTCAAGCAATTCAGCCAGCAATTCTGCAATTCAGTCATAGCAACTCAGCAGCTCAACAATTCAGCCAACATTCAGCAATTCAGCCATAGCAGTTCAATCATAGCAGTTCAGCCAGCAGTTCAATAGATCTGCATTTTCGATTATGTAGGCTTCATTATCCTGTCAAACTACAGTCATAACAGTATATTGAAGTGCGGTGAAGTGAAGTAAACGTCAGACGTGTTAAATTTCTATTGCATCTCTTGAGCATCTATGGCATCCACAATGGGAGCATGTGCAAGTTCTACTTCTCAGTGTCTTATGAGTTCATCTAGCATCCCTTGGATTATAGACTCGGGAGCATCTCTCCACTTGACGTCAGACGCTTCTGTACTCACTGATTGTGGTCATGTTTCTCCAGAGTTCCAAATTCGCACTGCTGACGGCTCCCCTTTGCCGGTCTCTTGTCGGGGATCTATCACCACCTCCTCTGATCCTAGTGGTCGCCTCTCACTCCCTGATGTACTCCACGCTCCTCGTGTATCGATCAATTTAGTCTCTGTTAGTAGGCTGACTGATCTAGGTTTCACCATCACCTTCTCAGCATCCTCCTGTGTGGTGGAAGACCCTCGCACTAGCCGTCAGATTGGGACAGGATGGAGACATGGTGGCTTGTACAGTTTGGAGTACCTTCATGTGCTCTTGCCCTCTGCTGCCTCATGTGTTGCTGCTCCTTCCTCTGCGGACCTTTGGCATCGCCGCCTTGGGCATCCCTCTGCGATGCGCCTTCGAAGCATGTTCCAATCCGGACACTTGGGTAATCTTTCTTTCACTCCTCCTTCTCCCTGCACGAGTTGTCAGTTTGCTAAGCACTCGGCTCTTCCTTTTCCTTCCAGTGAGTCTGTATCTACCTCTCCTTTCGACCTTGTGCACTCTGACATTTGGGGACCATCTCCTATTTCGTCCATGTCTAGTTTTCATTATTACGTCAGTTTTATTGATGACTATTCTCGATTCACCTGGGTGACCCTCATGCGTCGTAGGTTCGACATGTGTCAGGTTTATCGTGATTTTACTAGTATGGTCCACACTCAATTTGGGAAACGGATTAAAGTTTTTCGCTCAGATGGTGCTCGGGAGTACCTCTCTTCCGAGTTTCGTGACATCCTCTTTTCTCACGGTACTCTACCCCAACAGTCATGTCCATACATGTCTGCACAAAATAGGGTTGCCGAGAGGAAGCATCGTCATATTCTTGAGACTACTCGGTCCCTTTTGTTCTCTACCTCAGTTCCTCGTCACTTCTAGGCTGAAGCTATTCTTACCTCTGTTCATTTGATTAATCGGACTCCTTCTTCACTTCTCTCTGGTCAGTCCCCATTTCAGCGACTACATTTCACTGTTCCCAACTATAGAATTCTACGGACCTTCGGTTGTACCAGTTTTGTCTTACTTCCACCCGGAGAGCGTACAAAGATTTCTCCTCGGTCGGCCAAGTGTGTCTTCTTAGGGTACAGTTCTGAGCACAAGGGTTGGCGTTGCTATGACCCCTCTGTTCGTCGTATCCGCATCTCTCGACACGTGACCTTCGCGGACACACCTTTCTTCTCAGGACCTTTTTCTTCATACTTGTCCTTCCTTCAGACTCCTAGTTCCTCTTCGGGTCTCCTTACCCCAGTGACTCCGGACGCTCCTACTATCCCTGCTACGGTGCCTGAGCCCCCGCGCCCGCCTGTCATTTATACTTACACTCGTCGCCAGTCAGAACCTGCTACACCTGCTTCACCAGTTCCACATGCTTCGCCTGCTACCCCTTCTTTTGCAGACACCTCAGGTTCACCTCCTTCGTTGCCACTCTCAGGTGCTAGTGACATTGGGTCTTCTACTCCTCCTACGCGCTATCCTGAACATGAGAGGCATCCACCTGATCGCTATGGTTTTTCTCAGGTTGCCTCTTACTCGACCCATTTTCAGTCCTTCCTTGCGACTATTCACTCTCTTCAGGAGCCACAGACTTACCGTGAGGCAGTTCAGATTCCGCACTGGCAGCAGGCTATGGCCGAGGAGTTGCAGGCCCTCCAGCATACTGGTACTTGGGAGCTCGTTCCTCTTCCTCCAGGGAAGGATCCTGTCAGCTGTCGCTGAGTATATCGGATCAAAACTCGCTCCGATGGGTCGATTGAGAGGTACAAGGCCCGTCTAGTTGCTCGTGGTTTCACTCAGGAGCATGGCATTGACTACGAGGAGACTTTTGCTCCTGTTGCGAAGATGACTTCTGTCCGGACTCTATTAGCAGTTGCTTATGTTCGTCACTGGCCACTCTTCCAGATGGATGTGAAGAACGCGTTTCTTCATGGAGATCTCTCTGAGGAGGTCTACATGAGTCCTCCTCCTGGTCTTTTGACTCCTCCCCAGCATTTATGCCGTCTTCGTCGGGCCATTTATGGGCTCAAGCAAGCTCCTCGGGCTTGGTTTGAGCGTTTTAGGTCCTCAGTACTTGCAGCCGGCTTTATAGAGAGTATGAATGACTATGCTATGTTCACTCACACCTCTACTCATGGTCATGCGATATTGCTTCTATATGTTGATGACATGATCATTACCGGTGACGATACTGCTACTATTGATTCTCTGAAGAGGCACCTCCAGCAGCAGTTCGAGATGAAAGACCTTGGCCCGCTTCGCTACTTCCTTGGCCTTGAGGTTGCTTCATCTCCCCGGGGATACTTGGTCTCTCAGCAGAAGTTTACTTTTGATATACTGAGTCGTGCTGCACTTCCTGATTCACGGACCGTGGATACACCGATGGAGCTTAATGTGAAGCTCCGTCTCACTGATGGCGAGCTGCTTTCGGATCCCACGCGTTACCGCCAGCTTGTTGGTGCTCTTGTCTATTTGACTATCACTCGCCCGGACATTGCACATGTCGTTCGAGTTCTTAGTCAGTTTGTCAGCGCTCCTCGCTCATCTCACTATACTGCACTACTGAGGATTCTTCACTATCTTCAAGGCACGGTGACTCGCTCCTTGCTGTTTTCGTCATCTTCTTCATTGGAGCTTCGTGCCTTTTCCGATGCAGACTGGGTGGGCGATCCCACTGATCGACGATCCACCACTGGTTTCTGTATTTTCCTAGGTGCTTCGCTCATCTCCTGGAAAAGCAAGAAGCAGGAGATTGTTTCACTATCTAGTACCGAGGCCGGGTATCGTGCTATGGCACACACTTCGTGTGAGATCGTTTGGCTGCGTCGCCTACTCGAGGATATGGGTGTTCATCTGACCTCGTCGACTCCGCTTCATTGTGACAACCGGAGTGCTATTCAAATAGCTAGCAATCCGGTATTTCACGAGCGCACAAAGCACATTGAGCTAGATTGTCATTATGTTCGACATCGCTATAAGGATGGCACGCTCTCACTTCCATATGTGTCTTCTACAGAGCAGCTTGCAGACTTCTTTACAAAGACACACACAATTCAGCGTTTTCGATATCTCCTTGGCAAACTCTTGGTGTATGATGCACCTTGAGTTTGAGGGGGGGTGTTAGAGTGTGTAGATTCATTCTTAATCCTTGTATAGGCTCTTTTAATCTCTTTTGGGTATGTCACCTTTGGTGACCCCATCTCTTGTATAGTGATATATAGGCCATTTGCCCCAATGAGTAAATCTAATCCTTTTAGTCCCAACTCTCTCTCTCTCTCTCTCTCTAACACAAATCAATGACATCCATTAGCTTAAATAATCAACTAAGGGAAGATAAAACATAGATCTTAAATTTGAGATAAACATCAATCTAAGACTAGATTATCAAAAAATGTGGAGAAGCATTGACACCAAATTGAAAATACCATGCAGGCATGCACCCTGGGGCAAGGTTTTACCTAAAGGCTACAAGCAATTACCATAAGCATTTACAAGGTTGTTTGTTTTGGTATTTAAGGAGTTACGCTTGAAGCATGCAGCAAATAGAGTGTATGCCTCATGCCTTATTAATTTTGTGAGGCGCCTGCCTCAATTTTTGTCCCTACCCATTAGATGGTGAAGGATGTAATCAATTCTCTGAATTCTTTAACTAATCGTTACAGAGCCCTGAAATAATAACTTCAATTTCTTTTTGCTCAATTGATTTATTTATCTTGAAGTACATTAAGTAAATGGAGAAACAATGCGTAGACACGTCCAGCTAGTCTTCCTTTGTCTTGCACCCATGGCATGCAATTACCATGGACTACTTGCAACCCAAACCCACGCCTTTGCCCCTGGCCTTAACATACCATTGTTCTGAGTTGACACACGACCCACACCAACTTGACCCAGAATTGACCTAGACCACCTTCCTTTCAAAGTCTTAGCATACACTCACCTGATCGCAAATAAGCAATCAAATATTTTGAGAAACGTGTCAGAACAAAATGGATCTTCCTCAAATGTAAAAGAACATGAATGCAAAATCATCATGGCAACATTGATATAGATTGATCATTGGTTTCAAACTATTGCACGTCAAAAACGACCACGCGTGCAGTTCTATAACTATTGCACCTAAAAAACAATAGCATTTGTCGCATGGTGAGAGAATCACAAAATCAAAGACGTTCACGATGCTCTGTGCACGAACACGGCAAAGGTCATACGAGACAACTAGCCCAAGATGCAGCCCATGCCTCCCAAAGTTACTGATATGTGATGTAGCATGCATAATCACATCAAGTTGTGGGACCTAATTTTACCTCAAACTGAATTTCCTTGGTCAAACCGTCAGCGTCAGAGAGAGCCTGTCTTAGAATCTGAAAGCTTCCACATAGGTATAACATCGGTCGGGTGATGACTCGATGAGGGAGCCTACACTCTGCATATTGACTCTAATGAGCAGTACGAAGCCGAAAGCTTCTATTTTGTTTCTAGCTGTCATTGAATTCAGGTTCAAAGGAGGAGCCTGTGCTCCATTTGATTGTACTAGCCCTTCTGAAGCCTAAAGGCTCCGGTGGGTTGTTGGATTTCTGGGCCATGGATCTTGGATCCAAATCACAGATCATGCTGAGGTAGCCATGATGGCACATGCCCAAGTGAGATTGGCATGTGCCTTAACAATATGGTGACAGTTGCCACCTTACCAAATCCCCCATAACATGCAGAAGTGCATCGGCCTGCCGGGAATACAGGCTCACCATGTTGCCTGACACTTTGTAAAGCACAATGGATCCTCTTTCCAAGGTTTTCAGTTTGGTTTCGGTTCAAGATAGTATAGACAGCTTCGGACGGGATCAGTGGTTTCGGCTGTTCAGGTTTCGGTTTCAGTTTCAGTTTATTATAAAAATTCAAGAAAACTAATAAAATAGAAATAATGTAGAAAATCAATATAAGCCAGAAAAAATAGTATTAGGACATTAATATAAGAATCATAGAGATTTCACACGCACTTGTCTAATCAATGCAAATTACAAACATAACTACTGCTAAAATAGACATACATAGCTAATATGAACACATAAAAACTAGAATATACAATAACTAGTCCAAAAAAACTCGGAATTTGACACACTACATCAAGCCAACACTCAGTACCACATGCTGTGGTGAGGAGGATCAAACTGTGCATCATTGTCATCATCTCGCTCTCGTTAGTAGTACTACTGAGGATAGTAGTATTAGAGGTGCTCGTACCCAAAAACAGATGACATCTTATAGTTGAATCATTTCAATGGGAAAGTACCATAATAAAAACAATGGACAATTATGCATTTTCAATCGACATGATGTAGACTTAGATCATTTCTCTTTGAGTTGTCCCACAAACCTTGATAGTTTACAACTTTACATTGAGACAGCATGACTTATGTATGAAAAGTCAAATACAAGATTGATAGAGTAATGCGCATAACATTTGTTTACAATAGATAAAATTAGTATGGTATGGTCACATTAGGGTACCCCCTTGCTGCACCATTGCTTCTAGTAAAGATCATCCAATTTGGTGGATAATCCAAATGATTTCTTTCATTTAAGTGAAGAATAAATTATATGAATATATATGCTCCATATCTCCATTCCAAAAAAAAATGATCATTGTCCAACCCCCATGTGCCACAAGCTATGCAGCACCCAACACCCACTTCATATTGGTCTTGTTTTCAAAAGAGGGGTTTTTGCTTTACCTCGACTTTTGTCAAAAAGCTAAAAATCATCAGTTTGAATTTTGGCCAAATCTAGAGGAAAAAGGAATTCTTCTGAAAGAAACTTTTTATAGATTCAAAATATTTTCCTGGTCTTTAGGTTTTTAAGTTGAACCTATACTTCTAGATTTTATAAGATTTTTTCCGGTCTAAAATATATTGAGGTTTTTGTTCCACCGAACTTTCTTTTTTAGCAATAACTATAGATTCTGATTCTGTATAAAAACTGAAAAATTACATTTTGTTTTTATAGATTTTGATTTATTTGATATTTTTATTAAATCCAAATATGGGGTATTTGTTTATTTACATAAAATAACTTAAAGGTACCCAGAAAATTAGTCCGAAACCCAAAACCTGAAGGGTTTCGAGATCAGTTCCGGCCGAAACCGATTCAAAACAGATCGGTTTCGGCCCGAAACTCAAAGCCCTGTGTTTTCTCCTTTAAAAGGAGGCTTTAACCACATACCGCTTACTTTTCTCGTTGTTCACCATCTTCCCTACCGAGCTCTTCATAAGATCCTCCTTCAAAGTCTCAACCTTTGTTAAAGAACTTATTGCCCCGTCTCTTAATTCTTAAACTTCGAATCTCGAAAATCAAGCATCTAACATTAGAATTCACATATATATTACCAGTTATGTGAAAAAGGAAAGCCAAAACAGATTCACATACACTTCTGAGAGTTCAAAAAATTTACTTTAATTCACTGACCTTTATATCCTTTGAATACAGCTAAATGTTGGATAAGTTTGACATATGCTAGTGATAACTCCGCTGTACTGAAACACAAACAATGCCATCATCATGCTGGATGGTCTCCGAAGTCTTCTATTTGATATATAATTTACACAGAAAAACAAACATAAAAGGTGGAAAAAAAAATTTCCATCAAAACGACAGAACAAACCAGGAAATAGTTACCTTGCAGCATCAGCAAAGCAGGTTGCATAAACCAAAGCATTTATTCGAACCAAGGGCGCACTGAAGGAAAGAAAGCAGAAAAAATCATTGCACAATAAGTTGCATGGTAGAGTATACTTCCCTAAGGCTGTGTTCTTTTACAGGAATGGAAATTCTAACCATTCCCATGTTATTTCCAAAATAGGGCTTGTATGTATGCTTATTCCCCAGGAAATGAAAGCCCATTTTATGTGGGATTTCATTTATCAACCAAAACTAAATATTTGTTCCCTCTTCCTCCATCCTCATGGTAAAAGCATGCACCCAAATGTGAGGAGATGGTGAAAGCAATGTCTGATAGATGACGCATGGTTTTATGGAAAGAGCATGAGAATGTGCCCCTGGAAATTCCAATTTCCAGGAAAAGAACACAGCCTAATGGTATTTCAAGTGTGGATAAAACAAAACTATTTTCAGATGTATGGCAGCGATCAAAATTAAACATACATGGATTCATCTTAAACTAATAGAAATTCTTCTGTGGATGTTTAACATAAGAGCCATGATATGCAGCATGCAGTTCTTCATCCAGATAGGTCCATCCAGATGTGGGACCTGATCACGGTTGTCACTTTGCTAGCCAGTCGGGCTAAGTGTGA
Source organism: Chamaelirium japonicum (assembly GCA_947650365.1). Classification (NCBI taxonomy): domain Eukaryota; kingdom Viridiplantae; phylum Streptophyta; class Magnoliopsida; order Liliales; family Melanthiaceae; genus Chamaelirium; species Chamaelirium japonicum. The sequence continues at coordinate 104,649,718 of OX393550.1, forward strand.
TTCACCTGTTGGGGCTGGGTGCAACGGACGGCTGCGATCAGATGCACATCAGGATGTCCTGGTCTTGATGAAAACTGGATGGCTGAGAGCACCTTCCCTACATAAAAAGTATGTGCCTTTGGTGTTTTGGATAAACAGCACTACACTTGATCTTTTGTTGTTATTAGTTAATAACTGTGTTTTGCATGGGTACTAGTATGGCTGTAAATACTATCAGGCACTAGTACAATGGTAATACAGGCGAAAGTACCAAAAGAATGCTGTTGGTACATCAGTGTGCCAATCAACAAACATGAAGAGGGGAAAATGAGAGAGAAGAATGCCAAGCGGATCTTCTTAGAGGTAAAGACAGAAATGAAGTGAAATATAATTGATCATTTCAGTGTCTTATAATGAGGTCATTACCTATATTCACTGACTAAGGAAACAAAAGACTAATACAACTCAAAGATTTCATCTAATACAAGTCCCACACTTTAGGTACTTCTCCACGTGTATTTTAAGCCAAATTGCCATTGGTATAATAAGGTCTGGAAGCACCTTCTCAGCGCCACACGTTCTCCAGGACCGAAGGGATCCGGTGCCCAACTACCGACTCCTCAAAATAAGAGGAAGAAAGTAAAAAAGGAATTAAAAAATAAAAACAGTGGCTCATAGGGTTCCAAATAAAGGACTCGTGCATTATAGGAAAGAAGAGATGTAACCCGAATGCAACAAAGAAATAGGAGAGAGACCGTGAGGAAAGATGCCTCCATGAGAGGAGTCTCATTGGAAAACAGAAATCCCATGAGTTGGACTCTTTCATGCGAAGAAATCCCATGAGGTATTGTGAGCAGTCACAAAGTTCGGTTTTTTTTGAAAAAAAAAAACAAAAAAATGCGTTTAAAACGCGACTTAATGGCCAACCAATTGTTACCGGGTTTTTTTTCCGATTTTTACAAGTTACCAAATTCGCCTTTTTTATGTTTTTATTGAAAAAAATTTCAAAAAACGCGTTTTTTTGCTGAATTTGTGATTGTATCGATGATGAGTCCGATGACATTGAAATTCAACTTTCTTTTGATGATGAGTCCGTTGATATTGAATTCAAGGAGGATGAAGAGAATGGAGCAGAGAGCATAGTTACCAAGTCGGAAAACGGGAAAAAAAAAGGGCAAGGGAAAAAAACGGAAAAATACGATGAAAACGAAAAAAACGGGAAAAAAACGTGAAAACATCGGAAAAACAAAAAAAATCTTAAAAATTATACCAAGTATGTATATATGTTATTTTCCAACATTAAGTAATCAAAAGTTCAAAACATATAGCATATGCGTTTATTACGCACGAACAAAATAAAAACCGAACTCAATTTAAACCCAGACCAAACCCAACGTGTTTTATACGCGTTTTTTCCGTTTTAAACGCGTATAAAACGTGTATTGACGCTTTTTTCAAAAAAACGAGTTTTTTTCCTATTTACTACGACTTCGGATCGATACACGTTTTTTTCAAAAAAACGCCCGATTTGGTAACTATGGCAGAGAGGATGATGCAAGTTTGACTTTGGATGCTCTCGGCGACATGATGGATGTATAGTTTCTATTTTCTATTCAATTTTGATTAATGACTATTTGACAATGGACATATTAAGTTTTGTAATATTTTCTTTTGGGATGCCGTTATCAACTTATCCTGATGTTAGTAACTTAGTATGTTACTTTGTCGGGTTGTTACGTTATTGCTTACTTGCATTTGCATAGTTGCATGATTAACTTATTTGATTTTTTATTGTTAACCTATCATCTTTATATAAGTCACGTTAGAAATGTCTTAGTTGTTTATGTAGGCAAAAAACTTGACTTTTGAAGGCCCTGAACTTGCCAATTTTTTCCAAATTTCACACTCGCCAATTAAAACCCGAACCCATTTTTCCCCTGACCTTTATCCGTTTTTTCCCCGAACTTTTCGATTTTCGCCAAACTTTTCCAAGTTTTACCTTCACCGACTTATTGTCGAACTCGAACTTGGTGCCTATAATTGTGAGTAGGGCTACAACCTGGGTGGGTTGAACCCAACCCACCCAACTCTAGGTTGGGTTTGGACTGAATAAATAAAGTTGCCATGTCACTTTGTGATCAAATAATGAAAGGGAAAGAGAGGCTTTGGAGAGGAGAGAGGGGCTAACATCATAGTCGTCTGTTTCACCTAGGGATGGCAACTGGTCGGGTTTGGGGCGGGTCGGCCCTATCCCGAACCCGCCCCATTATATTTTAACCCGCCCCATACCTGTCCCAAACCAGCTTCGGGTTTTGAGGGTAATTTTCAAACCCGTCCCAATTAGCATTGGGAAAACCCGTGCCCGCCCCGCCCCGTTTATGCATTGTGGGTTGGGTTGGATCGGGTCGGCTTTATAAAAACTATATATTTAACTTCTTGGGCCCACCTAATCACAGGATTCACAGCTCTACATAGCAAATGTTCCACCTATATTACAATCACGCAGTTATACGCACACAAATGTCAACTTATTATATGATCTTGATAAGTTATATACCCGGGTCCGACCGGGTTTCAAATTCATATCCCAAACCCACCCCAAACCCGTTTTTGAGCATCCCAAACCCATCCCAATAGGGTCGGGTCGGGTAACCCAATAAACCCGAATAATTGCCATCCCTAGTTTCACCCTGATCAGTAAGCAAAAAGGGACATCACATCACATCATTTAAGAGAGGGGAGAGTAAGACCTGTGCTGCCGTGCATTGTGCCAAAAAAACAAAGTTGATGTGCACTCAATCCCGCAGCAAGCCATCCCGCCCAACGCCGCCCACGCCCACTGTCATCCTATCAAGCATTACTCCCTCGTCCCCCTCTCTTCCCTTCAAATCTTTAAAACTCAGCCCTCCCCCTTCTCCTCCCTCCCCACAGATCCCTGTAATAACTGAGAGAGAGAGAGAGAGAGAGAGGGATGGAGAACCCACCCAACTACGGCGGCTTAGACGTGCAGGTTTGCCCTTCCCACCGATCCTTGTAGAGAGAGAGGTTACAGCAAGGTGGCGGGATGGGTGGCTGGGGCTGGTGTTGAAGATGAGGGTGCAAGTAGAAAGAGAAAGAGAGTGTGCAGGTGACGGGTTGGGGTTGCCGGAGAGTGGCGTGGGTTGATGTTGAAGATATGGGTGAGGAGGATTGGGAGGGTGAGGGTGCAGCTGAAGAGAGAGAGGGGGGAGGGGGGCGTCGGACTGGACGTAGGGTCTGCCGAAGGTGGGAAAGAAGAAGGAAATCGGTTGGGTCTGCTAGAGGTGGGGAAGAAGGAAGGGGCAGGTGTCTTGGGTCGGGGGGGGAGGCATCGGACTGGACGTGGGGTCTGTCAGAGGTAGGGGAGGCAATGGGTCATGTCGGGTCGGGTTCGTGTCGTGTCTAGTTTCGGGTTGTATCCAAAACCCCTAGACCCGGACCCGACCCGTTTAACTAATCGTGTCTAGATTCTAAACCCGTACCCGACCCGTTTATAAACGGGTAGACCCGATAAGACCCGTTTACTACAAGGCTTTATTCAGTTTACCCGATCCGACTCAACCCGACATTACTCGATAGACCCGCTGATACTATATATTATAGTATCAGATTGCGAGTAGACCCGACCCGACACGACCCGGTGAATTTTAAAAGGGTCTTCCCGGGTCTACCGTGTCTAGACCCTAAACCTGGACCCGATCCGTTTATTAAACGGGTCAATCGTGTCGACCCGTTTACGAACCCGAACCCGTTTAGCCCTGACCCAGACCCGCTAACTTCGTGTCGGGTCTGCTGTGTCGGGTCCGAAATTACCAGTCCTAGTCAAAGGTGAAAAAGAAGAAGAAAGTTGATTGGGTCTGCCGAAGGTGGGGAAGGAGAGAGCAGATGGCTCGGGTCTAGGGTTGGGGTTGTCGGAGTGGCCATAGCAAGATGGAATCAGGGAGAAAGGAAGAGAGCAGGAAGCCGGTAGGGACTACCAAAGGTGGGGAAGAAGAAGAAAGGGGCATGAAGCTCGGATCTAGAGTTGGGATTACCGGAGTGCACCCATAGCAAGATGGAAGCGGGTAGAGAGAGAGAGAGAGAGAGAGAGAGAAAGAGACTTACGGATAGTGAGGAACGTGTTGAATCACACGGGTCGCTACGTGGGGAATCTGGACCGTTATATGCAAGAGAAAAGGGAGCAGTTAGATTGTGTGTAAAAAGGGTATGAGTGCAGTGCACGGGTCATGGTTGTGGAGAAATTCTATAGTACCCACTTCGGTACTGTACCGAAATTCATAGGGACCATCCATGGCCCTATGTCAAATCTCACGCATCCACCTAGGGTTCATCCCATGGTCCCTAGAACAATGGTCCCACCACTACGAATTCATGAAAAATAAAAAATGAGATGGATAGTATGGAGATGGGTTCAGTATAGTACCAAATTTTCCATTTAGGTACCATAGTGGACCTGTGCCTGTGGCCGTGTGTAAAGTATAATTGGACGACTCTATATTCTCCATCATCGGTCCAGATGCCTCACTTAGCTTCCGAAGCAATACTATTCATAGGTTGTTTTCTTTTTTTCTAGAGAAATGCCATACCAAAACTCTTACAGTTGCTATGGGACAGCATTTTTGTTACCCAATTGATTTGCTATACTTACTTACGGTCCAATCATGGTGTGCAACGTCGTCCATTTAAAAGGCACAACGGGGACTACACTTGCTACCAGACATACCACTACCCCATTATGCCCTTTTTAATGAACCATAAGCACGTACAACAAATCAATCAGGTAGCAAAACTGTTCCTTGATTTTGCCCTTTATGCCCTTTTGAGTGTAAGGGTGAGAGTGAGAGTGAGGGTAAGAGAGACCTGGGGTGAAGGTGAGGGTTAGAGAGATAGAGAGAGAGGGAGGAAGAGAGAGAATGAGAGGGTGCAGGTGGCCGAGGCCAGCGGTGCAACCCTTGTAAGCGAAGTCGAGCATATGCCACGCTCCTTAGCCGCGGTTGCTATGGGAGAGAATTTTTGTTACCCGATTGATTTGCTGCATTAGCTTACAGCCCAATCGAGAGCATTTTTGTTACCCGATTGATTTGATGCACTTGCTTATAGCCCAATCGTTGTGTGTCACGTCATCCATTTAAAGGACACAATAGGGCTACACTTGCTACTTGACATACCACGTGTGGAGACCATGGCCCATCTCATGCCACCCGGAGACGTAGCAGTTCGGTGGCGATAGCGGCGGTGTTTTCTGGCATCAACTCACAGATGTAGCAGTTCGGTGGCGATAGCGGCGGTGTTTTCTGGCGTCAACTCACAGACACTCTTAGGCTCACAGCTCACTGTAACATTCCTCCTCCTCCTCCTCTCTCTCTCTCTCTCTCTCTCTCTCTCTCTCTCTCTCTCTATATATATATATATATATATATATATATATATATATATATATATATATATATATATATATATATATATATATACACACACACACACACACACACTAGCTACCTGGCGTCCTATGAAGCACGGATACTCCAAAATACATGAAGTATCCGTACCGGATACGTATCGGACACGGATACGGCCCGGATACGGCTCGGATACGGCTCGGATACGTTTCGGGCGTATCATGAATTTAAAAACCCTGAAATCAGTAGGGATACGGCCGGGATACGGCGGGATACGGAAGAGATACGCGGGTTGCGGGTTTAATGTTTAGTCGGATTGAAATTCGATTTTTTTTTAAACCCAAACCCAAACAGTACAATCGGTATTAACGGGTTTGGGCTTAGGTTCGGTTAAAAGTTAAACCCGAATCCAAACCCGAACCCAAAAATAAACCCCCACCCACCCACCCACCCAATTCTGTACACGAGCGAGGGGAGAGGGAGAGGCGAGGGCCGCGAGGCGAGCTCAAGGCTCAAGCCCTAACCCGTCTCCCGTCGTTGCCCTCGCCCTCGCCCTTGCCGGTCGTCCGTCGTCGTCGCCCTCGTCAACCTACGCCAGCGGCAGTCGTCCGTCTTCACCCGCGACTGTCGTCCGCCGTCGCCCTCGCCCTCGCCGGTCGTCCACCGTCGCCCGCTGTCAGCCATCTGCCGTCGCCCGCTGTCCGCAGTCCTTCCCTGCTTGCGCCGGGGACCTCCCTGAGCCAATCCCCACCTCCGATGAGCCCCATTTCTTACTCGCACATTTCGGGAGTGGCTGACTGTGGTTACAGAAAAAAAAAAAAAAAAAAAAAAAAAAAAAAAAAAAAAACCCAGCATGAGAGAGAGAGAGAGATGCTTACATGAAGATCGGTGTGGCTGACTGTGGTAGTAGGAAAAATTTTCAGCACATCCTGCGTTCCTTACAACCGTGGGTCCCACTGCTGTAGGATGTGCTAGAAATTTTCAGCACATCTTGCACCCCATGTCTCTTGAATCACTGTGGACCCTGCGGTTGTATGGTACGGAGGATGTGTTGAAAATTTTCCCATGGTAGTGAGGATCGCCTCCTCTTTCCTTTCTCTCTTTCTGTTGTGTCGATTCACTGATTCAGTGGTTGAGTGGAGTCGGGGGAGGAAAATCAATGATCGTGACCGGATGGGGATATACGAAGCTGATTGTGGCAAAATCGCAGGCCAAATTCCCGACACGACACTAAAACATGTACTATCTCAAATTTTCATGTGTTATTCATTATGTTTGTTCTAATATCATACAAGATTTGAACTTTGAATTATCTTATAGGCAACAGCCCCATATTGAGTAACCTTAAAAGCAAGCCCCATGTTGTATCCTTTTGGTTTTATGTTTTTGTTCAAGAGTTCAAGACAAAGTATGAACATGGTGTATGTAAAGCGTATGCTTATTTTGTTTTTTGTCGTTTTGGACTATCTATTTCAGACTATTTGTAATGAATCTAATGATGAAGTCACTTAGCCATATGATTAGTTAATGCTTATCTAATTGGATAATAAATTAAAATTTTAATATTTTATTTATATTTAAAAAATAATAATTTATTGCCGTATCCTTAGCCGTACCCGTGTCCTACTTTTTTAAGATTTGCCGTATCACCGTACCCGTATCGTATCGTACCCGTATCCCGTATCCGTATCTGTGCTTCTTAGCTGGCGTCCTTAACAAAAAAAAAACACATGGTATATACATAAGGCACGTGAGCCAGAGTAAGATTAAATGTCAAAAATCTCGCTTAAACACTATGAAGAGTGAACTGTAAATATCATCATGGCTACCAAGGGTTTAATATATATTACACTAGCATTCATTATCGAATGGTTTAACAAAGAGGAAAGATCAATTAATGGTTTATTAGATACTGTCTGTCTATGTAGGCACAGTTCACCTCTTATATTTCCTTTCATAAACAAAGGAAAGATTGGCTGCTATCTTTCATTATTAAAATGTAGCAAGTTGTTTTTTTCATGATACAGAAATATACATGTTCCGTATTTCTCATCAAGTCCTGTAGAATAAAGCAGGGGATGTACCTGCCATAAAGCTCCCAGGAAGTAGCCCTGAGAAGATATGATGAACCAGCTAGTTGCAAAACAGACCCAGGAATTGGATTTGGTTGTGAATTGAAGTGAAAGGTATCATAATCATTTACGGATAAGCTCCCGGATTTTCGTAAGTTATTGATCCATGGAGCAGCTGAAAGATTATTAAGCCATGAGGTGCTAAAAGCACCATTATCATGTGATTGTGATGCACCATCTGATCCAAATTCACTCAGCACATGTGAACTTAACCTCAGTTCCTGCCCATTACAAAGAAAAAGAGAACTGTTGCAAATTCATCCATAGGTCTATCCATTAGATGAACAGGAAAACGATTAATCCAAACCTTGCAAACACTAGTAGGGCATGTCCTAAGCTTTGTTGAAGTCTTGGGGCCAAATGATAGCAATGGTCTTTTCACATGCTGACAAATCAATTTATAAAAAAAAATCAAAATCTGATACATGATTAGGGAAGATGCAACAAAAAATTATGTTCTAACCATACTAAAATTATCACCTAACAAAGCAGAAAACTACAATAACTTCTCAAGATTTTCAACAATTATGTATTCGTTACAGGTATTCATAATTACCAACCTAATTTACATATATCAATGAGAACTACCCAATTTGTTTTTAGATTGTGTTACATGTGTACTTTACTGGTGGATATACTACTATCATGCCAGGTATTGAAGTTGCTTTGGATTATTTCATAACAAAATTACTTTAGAAAAATTGGCGTTAAAAATTTTGTTGGCCAGAATTGAATTATGTCTGATGGGTGCTTAATCTACCTACACTTAAATAACATATTGTTGTAGGTTTTAATAAAAAAAAAAAACTTCAGGGTAGCTTAAAAAGTAAGTCGGCCAATACTTTTTTCTTTTTTTTTCCTTTTTGTTGTGTGTGGATTTTTTTTTTTTTGTGTGTGTGTGTGTGTGTGTGTTGGGGGGGGGGGCGATATACCTAACATCGGTGGGCACTACTTGAGCCAAAAGATATCTGTAATCGTGCATCTGTATAAGGATACTCCAAGGAGTCTGCAATTTGATTATTAAGCAGTTTGTTAATGTTTGGGAATTACCTTCAATAATGAACTGAAAGCTTGAAGTGTAATATTTGATAGAGCAACCAAGTTTGAAAGCCTCTGCTTCCACAACGATCAGGGCAACGGAATTAACTTGGTTGGTTGAGTAAAATACGATGCCTCCACTAGGATTATGTGCCATTACTGCACCTGCCGAACTAACTTGTCCCACAACTCCGTCCACACTAATTTAAAAATCCAGGATTAGGTGCCTGACAATGCTGACATTTATGCGAAATGTTGATCGAATATAATACTGTAGCAAGAAAGCCAATCGATCTTTAATGTCCTCAGCCATAGCTATGTAGTGCAAGAGCAAGAGAGTGGATTTGAATGATCACACTATTAATGATCCCGTCATGTTGTTAAAGAGTCTTGAGCACTTGGATTTCCAAATATGCCACACGATTATAGCACAGGTGTTGTATGAACGGTTCAAATTAGAGTTGGTCGTCCAATTTAATACTCAATTCACTAATCGAGAAGTTAGATGTTCTAATATCAATATTAGCAGAAGATCCAAACCAAATTGCCGCCCCATAAGGACATAAGAAAAGGTGTCTTGAAAGCATATAGGGTCGATTGCAGTAATGCGGATTGAATCTACTTCCCTTGTAGGAATTGTTCTGGATAGTAGGCACCACACGAAAAGTTAAACCTAGGTGGAATGGATTTATGATTCCACAACTTTCCCCAGTCAATATCATACCTCTGATCAATAGAAGCGGATGGGGAGTTGTCTACTTTTCAGATTTCTTTGTAGCTAGAGCTCACGGTAAATTTTCCCGATGGAGTAAGCTTCCAAACCAACTTATCTCTATCTACCAAGATGGAGGCTAATTGATCTTGAGAATCTTCGCAGCCATAGCAGGGTCAAAGATCGACTTAATGAGGTTCTCTATCCACCTTCTAGTATACGTTTATCAAATTAGGGTTCATTACATGTCACATCTTCATGTGGCTCTCTATCAGGGATAGACTTCTGAGTTCTGACTAAGGTTCAACTTCAATGTCGTCACCACCTTGGGATCTTGGGAGTCAACTATGTTCTCTGTGGAGGAAGTAATAGAGAGAATATTAACCACATGTTGCTGCATTGCCTTTTCGCCAAAGCGCTATGGAGACAGCTTAAGACAACTTTTGGAGTGCGGGGGTCATCCGGGGACGGTTTTCTTCTCTGGACGTTGTGGTGCAAGAGGATAATTAGAAAAGATTTTCGTGTGGCTTGGGATTTCCTTTCCATCTGCACTTGCTGGGGCATCTGGAAAGAGAGGAACTCTCGAATCATCCGTAACAAGTAAGCTTCAGTTGAAAAGACTTGGTCCGCCATCTCTATCCGTAACAAGCAAGCTTTAGTTGAATAGACTAGAAGGTTAAGGAATATCGCGAATGTAGGTTGTTCATGAACTTCATATCATACTTTTGAATGTAAAATTTAGTGAAATTGTCTCCAGTTTGTTGGTTATCACTTAGCCTCTGTAAGTTTAAGGCTAAATTTTACAAGACAACAATAAAACCTGCAATACTATAAAGAGAGCACAAGTTCATAAGATGAGTATGGCAGAGATGAGGATGTTGAGGTGGATGTGCAGAAAAACTAGGGGGATGGAGTGAGGAATGAGTGTATTAGAGAAAGTGTCAAAGTGGCACCATTTGAGAACACAATAATGGACTTAAGATGGTTTGGGCATGTACAACATAGAGCAGAGGCAACCCCGATACGGAGAGGGTCCCAAATAGTGTGCAAGGTCCAAGGAGGAGGGGCAGCCCAAGAATAACATCAATGGAAGTTGTTAGAAAAGATATGAAAAAACCAGTGTTTTAAAAAACTCGCCCCGGGGTACGCCCGGGGCGGCTCAATCTGGGGCTTTTTTCCTGTGGGGCTTACGCCCGAACCACTGGGGCTTACGCCCCGATCGCCCGGGTACGCCTTTTACGCCCCAATGGCCTGGGCTTACGCCCCACTGGAGTTTGTCTGCATAGTTGAAAAAAAATGATTTGATTGCTACCGTGTGATCTTTTATATGCGTCTTACTCTCTTGGATGACGATTATGACATTTTTTGAAACTAAAGTTGTTTTAAATTGGTTATACATCATGTATAGAATGATAGAATCTATGGAATATAAACGTAGATAGTTTGAATTTTGGTTAGAAATTTAGAATTAGATCTTAAATGATGTTGAAAGACAATGATAAGTTCATTTTTATTATCATTTTGCATATATTTGTGTTTTATCAACCAATTTTATAGGCTTAAATGCTTTGTTTGTTCATAATATTTTTTATTTTGTTGATTTTTAATCTATTTTCCCTATTTATATAATATGTTTTATTTCTATATATTTTTTAAATTAAAAATTAAAAAATTCGTGGGGCTTACACCCAGCCCCACATCAGGCAAAACGCCCCGCCTTACGCCCCCGCCTCTGAAAACACTGGAAAAAACTTTCAGTAACAACAGATACAACCCTACATTAAAATGAATGGTGAAGAAGAATTCATAAAGCCGACCCCAAGTAGATGGGACATGGCTTGATGGTTATGTTTATTAATTTTAGAAATGCCAAAAGCTCAAAATACGTGTACCTAAGAAAGGGTGACATGATTTGACGTCAAATTCATGCATGGTATATAAATGACAAGGATGTGAAATATTTTCAAGACACCAAACTTTTCCACATGTTCATATGAAATTTCTTATTATTAATATTCTGCTAGAGTTTGAAGCCCCTAATGGAAAGAATGAACAGTGCCTGGATCCACTGCCACACAGACAAAATACTCTGCATCATCACACATCAACAAGTTACTCGGAGTGATGGTTCATTACTATTTCTGATGTTTTAAGTGCATGTAATAATTTACTGGTGTAATAGTTTTGTAGCATGATAAAAGATTGGTTATCCATTGATAAAGCAGCCACATCATAGAGAGTTAAGCCTATATTCCCTGAATAATCAACAGAAGCAACGTGGCACATACATATGTTTACCTTAAGATCAAATTTTGCCAACGCAAGATGATTGAAGGACACCAGACATGTCAGCTTCAAACTATCAGCCCGCTTTAGAGACCTTTTCAGAAGAACAAGTAGCTGTTGCTGGGAGGACAAGGGTGTACCAAGACCTGTACTGGTCCCCAGTGAATATGGAGAACCAATAACTTCTGTTGTGCTTGAAATGCCTATTTCAGACAGAAGGTTGCAAATGGCTGCTAAAGTATAAGCAAGACATGAATCATCACTGTTCTGCAGATAAGGGATGCTGTCAGACAAAGTAATGTACATGTAACATAAATCATAAATAAGAAAGAATTTAAGATGATTGCAGCTATCTAACATGTGAAGCTCTCATAAAGAAACAAGGGTACATCTAAAAAGACTAAAATACATGAAAAATGAAACCTAAGTCTAAATTATGGCATAAACATCAAATTTTCAACTACAAACACAACCACATATATTAATGTCAAACCATAAGCAGTTATATTATCATTTGTGTACTTTCTACTATACAGAATATGATGAACTCAAACTATCGCATTATGGTGCATAGATAACAGATGTCCATTTAAAGGGATAAAAAATATAAATAAATAAATGAAGGCAAGGAAAGGAAAGGAGAATGAAGAGAGGAGAAGATGAAATGGAAAGATAAGGATGGGAGAATGGAGAAATGAAGAGAGGAGAAGATGATCATCTAACCCTCACTCACATGCAAAGATATCATTCATCCCTAAACTTGTTATGTAGTCCGTTTAACCTAGCACTTCGAAGTGCTTGAGCAAAATTATCGCCTTCTTGATCATCATAGTGAGTGAAATGAGTAACTAAATAGAAAACTAAATCCAAAACGAAGTGGTGATTGACTTGATATGCTTCGTTCACTATTAGTACGTAGGACTTGAGTCATTAAGAATGGCAACTTGATTACATATATTAGATTTATTAGATCCAAAGAAGAAAAGAGTAAAAATAGATTTTGGGAGTAAAACCTTAATCTTACTCAGTTGGGCAATGAACCAATATAAGTCTATACAAAGGATGGGGTCACCAAAGGGTGAGCATACCCAAATAAGACTAAAATCGCCTAAATCAATATTTGCACACTCTAACACCCCCCCTCAAACTCAGGGTGAATCATACACCATGAGTTTGCAAAGAAGATATCGAAAACGCTGAATAGTGTGCGTCTTCGTAAAGAAATCTGCAAGTTGCTATGTAGAAGACACATGTGGAAGTGAGAGCGTCCCATCCTTGTAGCGATGTCGAACATAATGACAATCCAGCTCAATATGCTTCGTGCGCTCGTGAAAGACCGGATTACTAGCAATCTGAATAGGACTCCGGTTGTCACAGTGGAGGGGAGTCGAAGAGGTAGTAGAACACCCATATCCTCAAGTAAACGACGCAACTAGACGATCTCACACGAGGTGCGTGCCATAGCACGATACTCGGCCTCGGTACTAGAGAGCGAAACGATTTTCTGCTTCTTGCTTTTCCATGAGATGAACGAATCACCGAGAAAGATACAGAAGCCAGTGGTGGAACGTCGATCAGTGGGATCGCCCGCCCAGTCTGCATCAGAAAAGGCGCGAAGCTCCAAGGATGAAGAGGACGGAAATAACAAGGAGCGAGTCACCGTGCCACGAAGATAGCGAAGAATCCTCAGTAGAGCGGCATAGTGAGCTGAGTGAGGAGCGTGAACAAACTGACTAAGAACACAAATGGTATGAGCAATGTCCGGACGAGTGATTGTCAAATAGACAAGAGCACCAACAAGTTGACGATAGCGCATAGGATCCATAGGAGTATCCACGATCCGTGAATCAACAAGTGCAGCACGACGTAGAATATCAGAAGTAAACTTCTGCTGCGAGACCAAGAATCCCCGGGGAGACGAAGCAACTTCAAGACCGAGAAAATAACGAAGTGGACCCAAATATTTCATGTCAAACTGCTGCTGGAGGTGTCTCTTCAGAGAGTCGATAGTAGCAGTATTATCACCGGTGATGATCATGTCATCAACATATAGAAGCAATATCGCACGACCACGAGATGAGGTGTGAGTGAACAAGGTATAGTCATTCATACTTTTCTGTAAAGCCTGCCGCAAGCACCAAGTACCGAAAGCGCTCGAACCAATCGCGGGGCTTGCTTGAGTCCATAAATGGCCCGCCGAAGACGACAGAAATGCTGCGGAGGAGTCAAAAGACTAGGAGGGGGATGCATGTAGACCTCCTCAGAGAGATCTCCGTGAAGAAACGCATTCTTCACGTCCATCTGGAAGAGTGGTCAGTGACGAGCAGAGGCAACTGCTAATACGGTCCGAACATATGCCATCTTCGCAACAGGGGCGAAAGTCTCCTCGTAGTCGATGCCATACTCCTGGGTGAAACCATGAGTAACAAGGCGGGCCTTGTACCTCTCAATCGAGCCATCTGATCGAGTCTTGATGCGATAGACCCAACGACAGCTGATAGGATCTTTCCCTGGGGGAAGAGGAACGAGCTCCCAAGTGCCAGTCTTTTGAAGAGCCTGCAGCTCCTCGGACATAGCCTGCTGCCAATGGGATACCTGGACTGCCTCACGGTAACTCTGGGGCTCCTGAAGGGAGTGAATAGCTGCAAGAAAGTTTTAAAAAGTAGAAGAGTAAAAGGCAGTATGAGAGAAACCATAGCGATCTGGCGGATGCCGGTCACGCTCAGGGTATCGCTGTGAGCAAGGTACAAAATCTCGACATATTTCGCGAAATATCGCGAAATATTTCGGTTTTCTCAAACCTCGGCACGAAATTCGTATTGTGATATCGAACGAAATAGGAATCACGATAATATCGCGATATTTCGTGCGATATATTTGTTGGCACGAAATATCGCAATATTTCGTGGATATTTCGGGCATTTCGGAAAATTTCGAGACATTTCGAAAAATTTCGGGATTTTAACACCGAAATGTTGGGACTGACTGGTTATAAAAGGGGACTGGGGGTTTCGGTTTCAGCAGCTTATTTACATATAATAACTTAAAGTAAATGTTATTATATGTAAATAAGCAAATACCCCCCCATTTGATTTCAATAAAAATATCAAAAAAATCAAAAACCAAGTGAATCAAAAAGTAGGTTTTCAGTTTTAGTAGGAAAAAACAGTTTTTTCGGTTTTTCATAAAATTTGTATGTTGAGAAAAGTGGTTAAATCAACTCATTTTTAGCTCAAAAAATTCCACAAGATGTAGAACTACAAGTACATCTAGAAAACCATAGTCCGTCAAAGAAAATTTTGAATGTATAAAAACTTTTCTTTATAAAAACTCATTTTTTCAGACTTAGTAAAAAAACAGTGTTTTGCATTTCAGCATAATTTTTGCACGATGTCAAACTTGCACAACTTCCTTGTTTTAAGTCCGTTTTCAAAATCGTTTGAAGCATTATTTTAACAATCAACTAATCTTTATTTTGAAAATATTTTTATCCACAAAAAGATTAAAAGCTATTTTAAAAACATAGATCAAAACAGGACCAAACAAGACTGCACAAGACTCACAGACTCAAATGTAGAATACATGCTTTGTGATGCTTTACACCTGTAGATTGGGTATAATTATTATCTGAGTGTTCCAAATTGTGTATATATACTTGGTTTATGACTATGCAGAGATTCACTGAAAAATTCCATTAAAAAATCAATATTTCCACCATTTCTATAAAATCACAATATTTCCACACTGTCGAAATATTTCCACGAAATATTTCCATATCCAGAGGGGTCGAAATATTGACCGAAATGGAAATTTCGAACCTTGTCTGTGAGAAGGTAGGAGCAGAAGATCCATCATCAGGGCTAGATGAGATTGGCATCGAGGGTAGGACGGCAAGAGAGGCTGGAGGAGAAGAGGGAGCCGCTGGGACATGCGGACGACGCGTGTAAGTGGAAGTGACTGGTGGTCGCGGGAGCTCAAGTGGTAAAGGAGGAACAACAGAGGCGTCTTGAGGAACTGGTGAATTAGCTAAAGGAGACGGTACCGGGATCTCGGAGGAGGGAGGGACTGGAAGAGGGAATGACTCAGAGGGCTGAAGAAAGGATAAGACCTGGTCCATGGAGATCCCTGAGTAGAAGGGAGTGTCCTCAAAAAAAGTCACGTCACGAGAGATACGTATACGACGAGCAGAGGGGTCGTAGCAACGCCAACCCTTTTGTTCAGAGCTATACCCCAAGAAGAGTCATCTAGCGGACCGAGGAGTAAGTTTCGTTCGCTCACCAGGAGGGAGCAAAACGAAATATGTGTAACCAAAGGTTCGCAAGACACGATAGTGAAGAACAACAGAGTACAAGATCTGAAAGGGTGACTGACCAGAGTGAGCAGAAGAGGGAGTGCGATTGATTAAGTGGACTGAGGTGAGGACAGCCTCCGCCCAAAAATGACGAGGGACAGAGCTAGAGAATAAGAGAGATCGAGCAGTCTCGAGAATGTGACGATGCTTTCTCTCAGCTACACCATTTTGTGCAGGCGTGTAAGGACATGACTACTGTGGGAGAGTACCTTGAGAGAAAAGAATGTCATGAAACTCGGAAGAAAGATACTCGCGAGCACCATCGGAGCGAAAAATTTAAATACGTTTACCAAATTGAGTGTGAACCATACTGGTAAAGTCACGATATGCCTGACAAACATCAGATCGACGACGTAAGAGAAACACCCAAGTAAAACGAGAGAAATCATCAATAAAACTAACATAATAAGATAATCCAGAAAGAGATACAATGGGAGCAGGTCCCCAAATATCCGAATGCACTAAATCAAACACAGAAGATGACATAGACACATGCACGGGAAATGACTGAGTTGGATGCTTGGCCAAACTACAACTGACACATGGGAATGGTGGAGTGAAGGAGATATCACCGAGTGCTCCGGACTCAAAGATAGTACGGAGACGTGTAGCTGAAGGATGTCCCAATTGGCGATGCCAGAGATCCGAAACAGCATAGGCGGTATCAGCAATGGATGTAGGAAGTGGTACATGAAGATGCCTCAAGTGGTATAGACCGCCCACCCTACGCCCAGTCCCAATCGTCTTGCCCGTTCGAGGGTCCTGCACAAGACAAGATGAGGATGAGAAGGTATTAAGATAGCCCAAGTCAGCAAGTCTGCTAATAGAAATCAAGTTAATGGACAATGAGAGGGCAAGAAGCACGTCAGGCAGAGAAAGATGACCACTGGGGTCAGAGGATGTGGTGATGGTCCCCTGGCAAGAAACCGGTAACGGAGAACCATCAGCAGTGCGAAGCTGGAGCTCAAGAGGAACACGACCAGGAGCAGTAAGAATGGAGGCATCAGAAGTCAAGTGATGTGAGGCACCCGAGTCCAGAATCCAGGCAGCGGAGGCAGTACCAGTAGTTGGAGGACCCTGCTGGAGGGTGAGAGCATGCTGAAGCTGCTGAACCTGGGCAGCAAGCTGAGAGAGATCAGGTGTCGAAGTGGTTGAAGCCGTAGTCTGTGGCATTTGATCGAGCTTCCTGAGACGCCTATAACACGTATCTTTGATGTGGCCTTCTTTCTTGCAGTACACACACCAAAGTTTGCCAGTAGATCGCCTCTCACCAGTGGGACGGTGATCTCCAGTGAACCGACTGTCACCTATGAGAGCATGAGATGTGAAGGAGTTCGGCGTAGCAAGAGCACTAGGGTCTGAGGCTGGAGCACGATGTACAGCAAGAGTGGCCAAGCGTGTCTCTTCGGCAAGTAACTCAGATAAAGCCTCATTGAGGCTAGGCAAGGGATCCCGATGTAATAACTGACCTCGAATGGGCTCAAACTCCGCACGAAGTTCCATAAGGAATTCAAAGACGTATTGCTCACCACGATGGCGTCGACGGATGGAGACTGCATCCGGAGAATAGATAGGCTCCAGTGCTTCAAGTTCCCTCCAGATAGCGGAGATCCGAGCATAAAACTCACGAATGGTGTAAGAACCTTGGGTCATGCCCTTGAGCTCACATCGAAATTGAAATGCCCTTGCACCGCCAGTCTGAACGAATTGCTTTGAAAGATAGCACTACATCCCCTGAGAAGTGGGAAACTGAAGAGCTTCGACACGGAGTTCATGAGAAAGAGAGGCACCAATGTACGAGCGAATGATGGCATCAACATCATCTCATTCTTCGGATTCAACGGAGTCTAGAGCCGTACTTGTGGTGGAGTTATCAGATATTGTGGGAGCTGGCTTCGTGCCATCCACATACTTCCAGAGTTTGTGAGCACCGAGATGCATGCGCAATGTGGATGCCCACAATCGAAAATTTGAAGTTCCGATGAGAACAACGTCCATCTTAGGAAATTTGTCGGGCTTCAAAGAGGCGGCCATAGTGATATCTTGAGAGGAAAGAGACACAAGAGTTGATGGACTAGTACAGTTGTGCCTCAAGGGAGTCGAGTTGTGTGAAAATCTGCTCACAGAATTTGCCCTTGGCCACTGTTGAATCAGAGAAGAAAATCACAGTGAACCGAGCGATTCACTGCTGAGTTCACAGTATCACAGTGAACCGAGCCATTCACTGTTGAGTTCAGAGTTTGGTTCGGTTCAGTTCTGTGAACTCTGCTGAACCGAGCTGAACTGTGAACTAACCTGGATCAGGCCGAAAGCGACCCTGATACTGCTGAGCCGAACTCTGCTGATACTGCTGAACCGAACTGATCTGGTCCGAGAGAGAACCGGTGACTAGGCAAAGAGACTTAAGTGAAAAAGATCTGACCGTCGGTAAAACGAACGGTCAAAATGTTTGCTGGAGTTACCCTATACACTTAGGGTTTTAAAATCAGCACAGCGCCGCCGCCGTCGTATTTTACAGTCGCTCCGACTGACTCTCTCAGCTCCGGTGAAGAAGCCGATGAAGAATCCGGTGAAGAATCGAAGATCTCAGTCTCCTTTTTGAATCTCCGACAGAATCCGGTGAAGAAATCGATGAAGAAGCAGATGATGAAGCCGATGAAGAAGTAGAAAAATCTCTTCCACTGGACCACTGCGCAGATTTGGATCTGAATCTTCGACGACAACGATGCAGTGAAGACTTCGATGCAGGGTTGCGATGAAGGCTTCGATGCGAGTGGAGAAGAAGACTGAGGCTTTGATCAGAGTTGCTCCGATGAAGACTAAGAAACTTCGATGCAAGGCTTCAATGAAGGCTTGCTCTATCAGATGAAACTTTGGATTGAAGAAAGCTCTCTAACAGAGACCCATTAGGGCTCTGATACCATATTAGATTTATTAGATCTAAAGAGGAAAAGAGTAAAAATGGATTTTGGGAGTAAAACCTTAATCTTACTCATTTGGGCAATGGCCCTATATAAGGCTATACAAAGGATGGGGTCACCAAAGGGTGAGCATACCCAAATAAGACTAAAAAGGCCTAAATCAATATTTACACACTCTAACAACATACAACGTTTTGAAAGTATCACAGAGATTCAAAATGATAGTGCCTTAGCTAGCCATGTGCTTCAGCCTTCAGATGCCAATACGGCAGCCTTAAGTTGAATTGGCAACAACTAAAAACACAGCAATGCCATCACAAAAAGAACCATCCTATAGGATATGCTAATTCAAAAAAGCATTGCCCCTAGTTTCTATTGAAGGGAAGCTAACCAATAAAAACTATCAAATGCCTAGAATTTAGGTTCAAAAATATCCATCATATGACTATAATATTATTGCAATAACAAATAGTATATGGGTCGTAGATGTGGTGTTCGACCCCTCCTGGGTGATGGCAGGAACATCAAATTATGTACGGACCAATGGGTTGGAGACATTAACCTTGCCATGCTCTTCTACGATTTGTTTGAGAAAGCATGGGATCAGAATGCCTCTGTTCGTTCACAGATTCTTTTTTCCTCGGGGGTGCCTTCTTGGTCAGTGAAGTTTCACAGAGCCATCCCGGATCACCTCACTCCCCAGCTTCAACAGATGCACTCCCTCTTAGAGACTTTCTCGATCTCGACCTTCCAGGACTCTTCCTCCTGGAAGCTAAGCTCTTTTGGTTCTTTCACGGTCAGCTCATTCTACCGCTTCATCAACCGAGGAGGGACAGTTTGTCCACTGGCCTCTCACCTTTGGAAGACCCTAGCTCCTCTGAAATGTAGAATGTTCATGCGGTTCCCTCAGGGATACGCTTCTTACAAAGGTCCATCTTCAATGTCAGAAACATCGAGGAATCACATATATTTCATGTGCCCTATGCGGGGGAGGCAAGGAAGATATCAACCATTTCATGCTACACTGCCCTTTCTCCAAGTCAATTTGGAGACTCTTGAAGGCAAAGATAGGAGTGAAGGGTCACCCGAGCTCCACTCACTCCCTCTGGACTATTTGGCGAAATAGAAGGATTAAGAAGAACCTGAGGCCAGCCTGGGGCTTCTTGGTCATCTGTGTCTGTTGTGGTCTTTGGAAACAACAAAATGCATGTATCTTCAGGAACAAAGAGTTTAGGGCTGAAGAGATTTGAAGGCTTATATATTTTGGCGATTGCTAACACTTGGGCTTCGGGGTTCACACCTAAGCTCAAGATGGAAATTCACTCGTACTTTGTAACCTCTTTTGATCTTTTTCCATTATATTTAATAATATTAGCTTGGGATAAGGCTTAACCCCATCATCTCCTTCTCGGAGAGGAGTTCCCTAAAAAAAATTATCAAATAACAAATAGCATATGCCCATAGTACTCAGGTGCAAGATGCCTTAAGGTTATGCACTTAAAAACAAAGAAAAATGGAATCAGAAAATAAGAATAAATACTGGAAAAAAAACATTATAGAAGAAAGTTGGAAGGATAAAGTTTGCGCACTGATGGGCCTTGGATGGCTATGGAAAGAGATATGTGAGTACAGTTTCTTTCATTGATGCACTAGCTGATATTTAGTAGAAGCGACACTCCTATAGGTTGCAGGTATAAAAAGTCTTAGTGATTAGAGATGGTAATATAGAAAAGGAAAAGGAACAAAATAGTTTACTCATGTTGTATCAGTGAACATATACAAAGATGAAGAGGTATATGATTTCATAAGCTTACATATTGTTGCAGCACTACAACAGAAAGAGAGAGAGAGAGGCAATACCAGCAGCACCCATTGTTACGGTTGCCCACTGTTCATATATACCAGCCCGTAACTGCCCAACCACCAACTCTTCAAGGTTAGGATATGTTTACATAATTACATCCACTCCAGGAATGGATTGTTATTGATCTCCGCCACCTCTTTATCTGGAAATTTTAAAATTTCTCAAGTCGATTTGATCTTGGATCGCATTCCAGAAAATAACACAATCATTAAGATTGTGTGTAGGAGCATAAAGACAACTCCAACTAGACGAGACATGGCTAGATGGCTATGGTTATGATTATGTGCGCGAGCATGATGCCATTTGCACCAGTTTTTTTCAAAATCAACCAATGGAGTAACAAGTATGTTCAATAACTTCATAATTTCATCTATCAAACCCAATCGACCTTAATGATGTCGAACACATAAAACCGATTAGACTTTTCTTGGTATCTTAGGATACAAAGCCTTACAAACGCAAGGCTTTTAAATGTTGAGAATCTCAACCATGTCGGCCTCAATGTCATCTTCCTCGGAGTAACCTTTCATGCTTGGTTAGACATGGTGGACTTCCAAGTTGGGGTCCCCGTAGTAGATTCCACTAGAGAAATTATTTCGTTGAGACTCCCACATAAAAATTTGCTCTTAACGAGTCACCATGAAGACCAATTCATATAGATCTGTAAACTCTATTCCCTCGAATTTCTGTCGAAGTTCAAAGTAGAGTCAATTTGATATATTCAGGCTCAAGCAAGTTTAAGTGGGGTGGGACATATCCCTCGCCTTTTTAAATCAGACGATAAAGTGCTTTGTCGATTCTCCGAATCTCAGAATTATGCAAGGTAGGTCAAACATGGTGTCAGTGTGATGAAATTGAGTATGATATTGTTACTTTATTAATTGTAAAGAATTTGATGGCAACTTAATATACAGTGCAAAAACGGCACATGTCAATGAGTTTGCGATCAACTGAGAGGACTCAATTAGAAAGGTCAAAGGGCCTTTCTTTCAGATTATGCCAAAGTTCTACTACAATCTCTGATGAGATATTGCCCATTACACCGTACTCATTATACAAGCCAACACTCCCCTCAAAGTGTGGTTGGTCCAAGGTACGTATGGATTTCAGCCTCAACATGCTAGGTGTTGGATCTTTCGACTCCCTTCAATAGGGTTTTGGCCAAACATACCTAGTAGGGCTCCAACTAGGATGCCAAACTTAGGAGTTGTCCTAAAAAAACATCACAAAACCTCATACATGTGGCCGGTGTCAGATGGGAGAAGATGGTGTTCTAGCTTCGTTGTTTCAAGGTGTGCAGGATGACATGGATGTATTCCCAAAGATGCGGTGTGACCGTGTGAGTAGCCTTATCCAGGCAGATATACATTGTCGGTATCAGACGTTATTGGAAGATCGATAATGCTCAATTCCATCAAGGTTATGGAATGCCGTGATACGAGGACTCAAATTTTCCTACTTAGGCTACTGAGGTAAAAGAAGATAGCGTGCATGAAAGTAAAGATAACCAAGATCGATGGCCTACTCCCTATGCTCAGTAAAAGCATGTTGGTTAACTGGTCGTGGACCTTGAGCAAGGCTGACTTACTGCTCTATTAATACATGTAGAGACAGTTTCAAATGGTTCCATACGATTGCTAGCCGCTTGAGAGTGCGCTTAGTCCCATTTCACGTGTGCATCACCCGGTGTTGTCACGTCACAACTCTGTCAGTCATGTCATGCCATTTCCCAACCTTTGAGCTCGATCATGAGTCCATATGCGGTTGTTCACTAGTTGCTAACGTGACATCCTCAGGCTGGTTCAAGTGAGGTTGATGTGGATCACTCATGTGCTTGTGTGCCATTGGTCGGTCTCTTTTAGGGTCGTGTATGTTCGTGTGTCTAGATTCTTTCATGAAACCCATCACATGGCAGCTTTCCGTTGGTTTACCGATCCACCAAATAGCAAATCCAGTGTTCAAAAAATTTCGGTGTAAACAGTATCACAAATATGTCCATTAGATTCATCTTGCATTCCACGCTAATAATTATACCGCAATAACTTATGGGTATAGTATACACGAAACAGTATATATTTTAGTGGCTTTAAAGCATGAAGTCCATGTTCAAGAAGAAACCTGGTGGCTTCAACTTTACTTATATATCTAATTGTGTTAGGGCAGAATTGGGTACACATAAATGAAATTTTCAGTTAGAAAGGAAAGCATATAGCAACAATAGTTTCTTTCACAAGAATCATCTGATATGCTTTGTCAGTATTGTTTCTTTCACAACAATAGTTTTTTTTTTAATACCTTCCAAAAAAAATTGACTTTAACATGACAATACATCTACAAATGAACATTGACCATTTTACCTGTTGAGAAACCCGTACTGCTTCAGTTAAAGCCTGAAAGACAAAGAAGCAGTAAGCTATATACTTATATGAACTAAAAGAAGAAAAAAAAGGAGACACCTGATAGAAAAGTTGAAATTAGCATCATTAATTACCTCCAGAGCTTTCTTAGAATGCCCCAATCGACAATGCATGGTGCCTAAGCTCAATAAAGCAGTCTCATACCTTCCGTAATTAATAGCAGACAATGAAGCAGATGAACGGCTAAAATATCCTTCCATACCAGCACTTCAAAAATTCAAGGAACAAATCAAATTAGATTCCTTTCCCAGTTAAAGGGATCCAAATGAAAGTAACTGCAAGTTCATATACTAACGAATAATATTATAAAATAGTTGGCCTTAGTTGTTAATTTTCTAAAAAGAAGAGGCAAGAAAACTTTCAATTGAAGCACAAACATGTATATCATTGCAGGCTTTGCCGCATGCTGGCCAAAAGTCGCAATAGATAAATAAAATAATTAAACTAATGAGTATAAGAAGTGGTAGATCTTATATAAAACTTCTGGGAATAACATTTGCTCAACTACTCTAACCAACTTCACTGACAAAGCGCACACCTCTAAATCATCATAACTTGCTTTCATGGCTTCTACTATTTGTACACCACATATTTATCTTATGATGCATCTTTTTTGGCCAATCATCCCCTTCACACTCTCAATACAGTACCACTGATGACTCTGTCACTACTCTCTAATCAAGGCAGAATAACCCCAGATTATGTCTCTTTTTGCTACTCCATGTCCCCAAATATTCTAAGCTTGTTATGAAGATATTCCTTGTAACTTAGCTTACTTATAACCATTGTTCTATATCATTTAATTCTTTTAGGGCCTTCAAGAAAGAAGATAAAGACTGAGCAGACTTCACAAGCTTTACTACATTGTGCATTTGCATCTCTCTGTTATGCTGCATCCATGACGTTATGTATGAGGAGAAAGACATAGGAGCAAAAAGCATTAGTTAGTGCACACGTGTGAAAATCTTTGATATCTTTTAAGTAAGTAGAGATCACTGCTTAATTGAGAGGTTTAGAAAGATAAAGATGATCGAGTAAAGCAATTCCATCAATTAGGCAGAACGCATAGGCTCTTATGGCAAGTTGCAGATGGACTCTAATCATGCAATTCAGAACCAAAGAACAGCAAATCAGCTGATACAAGACAGATTATGCACAACTAACCATTGTTTACTACATAAATATTTACCGATTCTGTGCATCTTACAAAGAGGATGGATCTATAAGATCTATAATTCAATTGCTCACTTGTGTCTTTAAATCGATGCCATATCACAGGTTCAGATTAGCTTGGAGAACAACAGTTAACACAAGTTTAAAGGGAAGTAAGAATTATGCTTTCAATAGCCAATTGAGCCCTAATATACTCCAAGGAAAAGGCAATTAACGCAATGAGCTATAAGCACAAGAACAACATGCAGCCATACAAGACAAGATGTTGTTGTGTCCACCCACATATCTTCATCCAGTTACAGATCCCAAATTTTGAAAGAATAGAAGAAAAAAATTGACATGAGCCAAAAACAAATCTCAATTTTATTACCTTGAAAAAAGAGAATGGGTTAGTTCCTAAGAAGCACTGACACTGGTACGGGGACACGGGTACGACACGACACGGGTTCGCCAACACGGGAAATCCTAAAAAAGGACACGGGTACAGCGGGGACACAGCAAAATAAATTAATATTTTTAATTTATAATTTATGTGTGTTTGCAATTCATATATATTTCAATAACCGAAAAAACCTCATAGAAAACAACTAAAATAAAAATTTAATGCATACTGAATCGCAATCGTTAGTTACATCCAGCCCTATTGGTGAGTCACACACAGCTCTAAATGGTATGGAAAATAACAGTTGTGTTTCGGTTTTGACTTCAACATATCTGAAACCTCAGAGGATAAGATAAGTTAAAGCCAAACCTGAATCGTAATCGTCCGTCACAACCATCCTGACAAGTCAATCGCACTCAGGTCCAAATGGCATGTAAAAGAACGAGTGTGATTCAGTTTTTGGCTTCAACCTATCTGATCCTCTGAGGTTATAATCTCATAGGATCAGATAGGTTGAAGCCAAAACTGAATCACAACAGCTTGTAACCCGACCCTATATCGAATAGTCCATCAACGGTGCGTGTCCGGCGAGTGTCCGAGGAGTGTCCGGCTGTGTCCGGCTCCCAGAAGCACGTAGGACATGGCACATGCGTGTCCAGTACGTGTCCGGCTAGTGTCAGACCTGTCGGTGTCCGACACAGGTACGGGGGGCCTAGGGAAGTGTTCGTGCTTCCTAGGTTAGTTCAGCACCAAATCCCCTGGTGTCGTCAGCACGACCTTGCTCACCTCGAATGGCGACTGCACCCATTCAAGCGCTTGCCCAATCACTAAATTGATGTGCCACGGCACCATGCCATAATACAGTGTCTTCCTAAAACTATGCAATGTGTGCACCGCTGCACCAGCACAGCTCCCACTGATAGGTTCCTGACATCAAGCGACCACACAATATGCTGGTCGAATATAATCGCCTTTAGGAACAACTTGCTCTCATAAGCCACCTTCCAAACACATATTGCCATGTTCATCTAGCCCATCAACACCAAATAGTTGATCCGCACAATGACGAAGTACCTTGTGCACTCTCCCACATCTCATAGTCGATGCCTGGAAGAACTCCCTCACGAATGACAGCATTGGCTTCTTCCTCTGGTCTGGTCCGGTGAATAGCATGCACATGAACTTGTGTACCTAGTGCCGCGTAGCACTCATGATGTCCATTATAGCACGCTAATTCTTCTCATCCTGGCACCTCACAAGGTGAGCAAGAATCGACATATATAAATCAAATACACCTTGGTCGGAGAACCCACAAAGGTCTCGAGCAGCGGCCCTTGCAGAGTCGTACGGTCTAGCCTTCATGCAAGTCTTGAACAGCAGCCGTATAATGGAGTTGTTAGTCATAATTCTAGCTAACCCCATGAAGCAGAGACACTTCAATGCCAGATACATTGATCCGTCCTTGATATAATCATCAGTACGTCGCTCGCATCCACATCCACCGAATACCCGACAACCTTCATATCAAGTGGGACCATAGTAGCCAAATCCGAGAGCTTCCTGTCGGTCAAGATCATCAGCAACGAGGTGTAATGCTCAATCCTGGCCATGGAGTTGTAGAGCCACATCTTAGGGTCCACCTAGCCAACGACAAAGTGCATCTTGACAAGGCAAGCATAGGTGGAGGGGTCGGAAAAAAGACGGCTTTCTCTATGTCGGAGAAGAGCAAGGAGGCAACCTCAAGTCGTTCCGACCATGCCTAGGCCTCCACCATCAAGGTGTAGAGCCCGTAGTTGGGCTTCATTAGGGACTCGATCATCAACACGTGCACTGTAATAGACGCCTTGTAACCTGTAGACTGCATCTCGCAGTACAACCCCATGGTGACTTCCATCTACCTGGCCTTGCCTATGAAGTCGACGAGGGCCGTTTAGATCAGGAACCTTGGTTGGACTCCCCTACCGTCTCGCCCCTTCATTTCGTCGAACAAATAGAGGGTTGCACCTAGTTTGCCATACTTGGCGAGGGCGGGGATCATCAGGTCATAGGTGGAGGCGTCGAAGGAGCACCACTCGCCTCCATCGACTAGTAGATCTCGAGCACCTTGAAAGGGAGGCCCTTGCCAAGGAATAACGTGATGAGGGAGTTGTAGATCTGGGTGGAGATTTTGTTAGACCCTAAGACCCAGAGTTTCTTGAAGCAGTAGACAGAGATCTTGATTCTCAAGCCGTTGGATCACACGATAAGGATGGTGGGATACGATCCGACATCGTTGACGTCGTAGTCAGTGGGCATGTCGTCGAAGCGAGATTGGACGGAGTTCAGATTGGCAATGGAGTTGAGGCGAACAAAGGAGGGAGACATTGTCGAAGGGGGAGAGCGTCATGTGATTTGGAAGGAGCCGTGCGAGCACATAATTTTTTTGGATAAAAAAAATGGAATTAAAAGATTTAGTAAGGATATTTTAGGCAATCAAAAGTTTTTCCAATACTTACACATTTATCAGTATAGGACTCCCATTAGCACTGCAGCCAAAACGAATGCACACACATGAGGTGTGATCCCTATAAGTGAGAATATACAACAATAGAATACCTAAAAGTGTATATAGTCATATACAATATATCATTTGACACACACTTCAAACTCAAGGAATATCATACACCGATATTTTATGAAGAATGAGAAAAATTAGTTAAGATGGAACTTTCTAAGAAGTTTGTAAGCCAGTGTTGTTAGGACTTAGGATTGTATGGCAAGTAAATTGACCAGGCAAGAAAATGATAGCGGACCATGTGGTTGCCTATCTCTATATAATCAGTTCTCTCGTGAAAACAGGTTAATAACAATTTGGCTAGCACTCCAATCCTCACAATGGAAAATAGTTGTGGTGAGAGCAATGTGCTCTCTCGATTTTTACCTAGTGGCTGACAAATGCGTGGGCGGAGCTACAATGTGCCCCGGGGGGGGGGGAGACAGCTGCCACCCCTAGATTTTTTATTTTTCCTACTATTGACTTATTTCCCAACTACCTATACCCTCCAACGCAATCGAGTTGCCCCCCTTCCACCCATCCTCTTCTAACTCTGCTGGTCTAGTGCATTGATTATTCATGCATCCTTACTTGAGTCATTATGGGTCATTTGATCATTCTTGCATCGCATCTAAAAGAGAGTGAAGCTGAACCCAGGCCCACCCATGCTCTTTGACTGAACAGACAACATGCTATTGCATAAGAAAATCACGATTAGACAAGGGACCCACTCAATGATATTACCCACCCAAGTTCGATGTTGTTGGGTAGTGGAATCTCGACTTTTGATTGACCAAATCCAATAGCTGAACGGAGCCCATTTTTTTTCCTAAACCCTTCAGCCTCACGTTTAAGGTGGGTTAAGAGAGACTGTATTTGTTATTTACTAGTATCATACTTGGGTGATTCCCAGGCGCCATTCAACCATTGGATGCATAACTGGCCATAATTAGCAACCTCGGAGGTCGACTCATGTGAAGTCATCGGTGGGATTTGGTTCCAATGAAATCACAGCACCCAGTGAATCACAATCTACTCATTAGCACACTCCAGATCAGGCGGGGAATCCAGTGCAGATTGGTGCGGGGGTGCGATGCACTGTCGATAGCTAGGCTCCACGCGGTGCGACCACGGCTACTAAGCTCCGTTTTAGTATTATAGTATAGATTTGACAAAGACAAGATTTGATCACAAATTTACAACCACCAAGCGACTTACCAGTTGAGCTAGTGAGCACCGTCGAGACCAATGTTGTATTGGTTTCATTTGTGAGCGCCAAAAAAAGCTCGAGGCCGATGTTGTTTTTTGTTTATTCGTGAGCATTAAAAAAAAAACAAAATCAACCATTACACAATTTCGTCTACTTGGTGAGAACCCTTTTTCGCAACCAATGGGCCATGGCAATCGCGCAACTTCATTACTCAAACCACTCTGGCACAAAATTTGAAATCCATCAGCAATTATAAAAAATCTATGGTAATTAAGGAATAAGATCATTTTTAACAACAATGATTATTGATGTATCTAAATTTTGGTATCCATTTTGTGAATGCAAGGTATTTATTATTTCATTTGTATTGTGTAAAAAACATAAAAAATAGTTGACATTATCAGTCGATGGTTGACAATTCACCTTGCCCCCCCCCCCAAAGAAATTCTTGGCTCCACCCCTGGACAAATGTACCAGTTCTTTATCAGTAATGCCGATTCGACAAAGTCTAATCATGCACCCTCAAAAAAAATCCCACTCAAAACAATCCCGAAAAGTGACCCCATGCTTGGAGTGATATCAACAAGAAGACGAAGAAACACAATCTCAATTGCTGTATCAGTCATGCCACGATATACACCTTAGTGTGAAGCGAGAAATGATATTAAGCTTTTTGGCTCTCCAAGAGATGAGAGAGGAATCACTTAAGATAAAATAGACAGTGGGTGAAGGCAATCCACAAAATCACTAGCTGAATTGGCACCAAAATATACTTAAAGTTTAGGCAATTAAGTGGAATTTGTGCAGAAATCTAGTTCAACAAAACATTAAAATAATTTCTCGAAAAAAAAATAAAACATTAAAATAAACAACAAAGTAAATCTTAATCTATTTTGTTATCAACTTCATGAAAAGAATAATCATTCATAAAGGCACGTGGTGAACATACAAAAGGCCTATGAAAGCAGTGCATTAGAATATGATAAGAGCCTAAGAACATGTTTGGATAAAACAACCTCATGCAAACAACAAATAACTTTTTTTTAAAAAAACATCCACAATTATATTTACATATATAGGAAAATTCCACGATGCAACCACCTTAACGTGTGGATAACATACAACCATGCTATGGAATGGCTTTTTTTTTAAGGATGATCACCTTCCCTTTGATAGGCCATATGTCAAAAATCAGCTCATTATAAGACCTCTAGGTGTATCGAATGTGCGGCTTAATTTGACGGATAAAATGAACGACTGATAAAGCTGAGCACATTAGATATACCTAGAGGTCTTAGAATGAGCTGATTTTTGACATGTGGCCTAACAAAGGGAAGATGATCATCCTCAAAAAATATAATAAAAAAACCCTCCACGTGCTTGGTTGCACGTTAAAGTGGCTGCACCATAGCATCATTCTAACTTCTAAGACCTTTAGGTGTTTCAAATGTTCTCCTTAATTTGACGGCTAAAATGAACAGTCGATAAAGCTGAGCACATTGATACACCTAGAGATCTTAGAATGAGCTGATTTTTGACATGTGGCCTATCAAAGGGAAGGTGATCATCCTCAAAAATAAAAAAATTTAAAAAAAAACCTCCACGTGGACCACGTGCACGGCTGCACATTAGCCGCACGTTAAGGTGGCCGCACGATAGCACGCACGCACGCACGCGCACGCGCGCACACACACACACACACACACACACACACACACATATATATATATATATATATATATATATATATATATATATATATATATATATATATATATATATATATAGAGAGAGAGAGAGAGAGAGAGAGAGAGAGATACAGTTCAATCTGGCTCGATATGACACCCATCATGAGAAGTCTTGATATAGCATGCCTCAAAATTAAAGAGCTCTTGACTTCCTTGGACTAGGTACGCCATGTTTTGTAGCAGAAAATTAACCCCTTATCTCGGGTAAAGAGGTCTTCAAGATTTAAATTAACCAGTGCAAGGAAAGAAAAGGGCTTCTTTGTATATGAGTATGAAGCATGCAGATATGCTCAAATAAAGGTCCCTACTATTCCAAATGCATAACCAAAGTTGCCTCAAGATATTGAGAAATGAAGAAGACAAACACTATAAAAAGTATAACCAGTAAGTGCCATTAGCAACAAGCCCTTCAAAAGAGATGCAGAACACAATTAACAGTCACCTGTAATCAAAATAGCTATGAAGATTGTCCAAAGCAGACAGATAATCATTATGGTAAAGACCATTCAAGTATAGCAAGTACTGGGCCTGCATAGCCACCGAAGGAATTAGTATACGATGAAGGAATGCAACATATTTTTTAAAAGATGAAAAGCATATCCTGTACTCAAACTTCGACTTACACGGTGCAACTCTGGAGCTAATTTCTGAATCTGCTTTAGAACAGCATTGAATGAATTCAAGGGAACCGAGCCAGCGTCCCTGGCACAAAAGAATTGATATAACCCCTACAGCCCAGAATAAGGTCTGATCAACCAAGAACAAACAGATTAACTTACTTCTCAAGAAGATCAGCTTGCATATTTAAGTACCCTTCAACTTGCCACTTTGAGCGCAGGAATCCTTGATGATCCTCACCTCTAAATGCATTGCTTTGCAAGGAAACTGACTCACTACTCTGAGCACCATCGTCACTGTGTTTGAACTTGGGATCAACTGAAACATGGCTATCTGGGATTTATTTTGATATACTCCATTAAGATTAATTATCCTTCGCTCCAAAGGATTGTGCAAAATCAAATCAAGAAATAAAGTAGAAAATGTAGAACTTGCCCAAAAATCAATGTGTAGAGGCTTAACATCAAATGTTAACTTGTAACACTAGAGCCACCCCAAAGCAAAGCCAAAGCCACAGCCGATGCCAAAAGCAAAATCGAAGCTGCAAACCAACGATTAAAGGCACCGATGTCTAGCAAAAGCCAAGGGAGACACGAAGATCGAGGAACGACGCCGAAAGCCCCCTAGCCAACAAAAGCTCGAAGCACGGAAAGGACGAACGCAAAGGCTAAACCACTCGACCTCTCAAGAAACCCGAAACCTTATAAAGACCTCTGTCCTGGGCAACCCCTCCAGAGCTCTCGCACGAAGAACTGTGAAGACGTGGATCAAAGAGACCCTCCAGAGGATCTCTTCCACAATCTCCTGATAACATCTTCGCCGCCCTGGCTCACCACCCCCGAGACCCGGGAGCGGCTTGTTATCTTGTGAGAAGCAATAAAGATGACCCATCTTTTTGCACCCACAATAACTTCAATGTTCAAAAGGTATATGCATATCCCATATGACTCTAAACTCCGTAAAAACTCCCCCCCCCCCCAAAAAATAAAAAAATAAAAAAAATAAAAAACAACAAATCAACTCCTAGAATCAACTTTTTTTAAACAAAATCGGTCTTTCATTGGCGAAGTTCCTCTAACCAGATCACATTGGTAAGCTAAAAAAAGATAGTGAATTAATGTAGAAAACGGTGTTGTATCAAAACTAGTGTTAGGTAGACATGTAAATTTCTTTTACTTGCAACATTTGAAGCTAATTTGGCAGCGATTGTTGATGTTTTTTTATTCAGGAATTCAGTTCAAAGAGCAAACAAGAGAAATGTGAGGACCAAACAACCAAAAATAGGTTGCTCTGATTATTTTGAGCAAAATAATTTTAGAATAAATTTCCATTCATAAGAAGATGGTGCTACATTTGATTGGGGGCATTTGTTTTGTAGGCAAACTCTTCTATTAAAATAAAAAGGAAAAAAAATTAATTATTAGTTTAAAGGGGAAACAACTTACCTCTTCTTCCTTTTCTTCCTAAATTTTATCTTTTCTTTGTATATTATTCCTCCTATTCTGAAGAACTTCAAGATGGTGAGGAAGTTGGCATATATGGGAGAGATAATAGGGCCGAACCCTTTTTTTCAGAGACTAGGAATCTCACGAAATTTTTCTTGGGACTTCTCTCCAAGAGAGAGGTCCTGCCTCTCTCCCAGCCGTGAGGCCTTCCGTGGGTAAGAGAGTGACACATGAAGTCCTCTCTTGTAAAGTGAGGTATCTGGGACTTCCCTTCCCAAGTATCTTTACAAAATCCTAAAAGAAGAGTAAAAGGAGGAGGTGACTTGATGAATTGGTTGGCCCCTAATTTCGAAAAAAATCCCTTTTTACATTTAGGACTCTTTGTTTCAAATAATCAGACTAAAAGTCACAGAAGAGGAAAAACTGAAAAAGTACAGAAAATTACAAAATTGACTACAAAAGGCCTCCAAATCTCCAATAGGTGAGGCTAGGCCGCACCAATGATGCATTGGCATCAATTTCCCGCGGTTGGAAAAAAAAATTTACTCCAACGAGTAAGATTGAACAAATTGCTCATGAAGAAAGGCATCGATTTTTTTCAATCCTTCATTGATCCACGTACTCTAGTTTGGATATTTGTCTAAGGAAGCTAACAATGGTCAAGCCTTGACATCATCTCACACATGTCAAGGATCTCTTCTATCATTTTCCTTACCTTTCGTGGGACTATCCCAATTTGATTCATCGTATCTCTTTCTTATGCATACGTCATCTCCCACAATGAAGAGCCTTAGGTTCTTAAGACTCAAATTGGTAACTTCATTTTGGTCATTGGTAAGTGGGTGGTAAGGACTTTAATAGTAAGCTTGGTGCAAAGCTTCTTCCTTAAAATTCACCAGAGATAACCCATAAATTTTTGATATTTGTTTGCTGCCTATGTTAAGTATATGGATTTACTGATGGATTTACTGAGTGTGCTTTCAGCAAAGAAAAATGAGCAAACGCACAAGGTACAAAAATGAGAAGGTATTACATGTTAACCAAAAACCAGAGCCTTCCATCTCATCTGCTAATCAGTTTGGTTGATTTGTTGCCAAAACAAGTCAAGATTCAAGGTGATTAGGCTTTGTATTTTGTATTATTGCTCTCCCTATTACTCACATAAGGATGATGTGGTAATGCCACTCCCCCACCGCAAAAAACTAACACTACAGGAAAAGAGAAAGAAAGTAAAAGGAACCAGCAAAGTTCCAGAAATATTTGAATTATTGGTTCACATTGTGTACAACAGATTGGCTACCTAAAAGGAGAACCAATAAACTAATAGCGACCACACGGCACACACCGACATCATATCAATATTCAAAATCATGAGATTAAAACAGATGCAAATGTTGCATCCAACATGATACCTACATCAGTCGGTTGAAATTTACCAAGTTATTGACACTCTGATGTACACATAAAACTACAGATTAATCATGGCTTCTCAATTTTATGATCTATAAAATATCAGGCAGCTTGAGAGTAAATTAAACATCGCGATGAGAATTGCCATTCATTTCTAGTTCCCCTTGTTCCATCCAGCTACCTGTGGAACAGTTATCGCTACCTTAACATGTGCCCATAGTAACTTGCAACACCACAGGGAACTGATGAAGCATCATATTAAGATCTCTAGTAACTGCCTAGCTATTTATTCTGTTTCATCCATCTCAAGTCATGAACTATAGAAACAGACACGAGCTCATAGATTATACTACCAGGATGCATGTATAATACAGAGAAGTAAAGGCAGATACATTAAATGAAGGCATATTAGGAGTTCGGCATGTTCTTCTTCCATTTTCCAAATGAATAAATAAGAATATTGTATTTAAGCTAACAATTTCTCAAGTATGCATTTGCAGTTAAAATAATTATACCTTCAACTAAACCATAAAGCGGCTTAGGTGCACGTTGTTTTGCAGAGCTTTCCCCTGCAGATGGATCCGCTTCAAACTCGAAGAAAACAGCAGGGTCAAGGTCCAGATCTGTATCCTCCAGCAATTCGTCCATATCTGGTAGATTCTTTATTTCTTCACACCAGTCATATACAGAATCTGTCGAGTTGCAATATGTGCCTATATTGGTCACAAGATGGCAGATGCCCTACATGTATTCCCAAAAAATAAGACAAGGCCTTCAATATACAACTATGCACAATAAACAACTCAGAAAAATTGAATCTCAAGAAACATAGGGGAGATTATATTTTTCACATATCTTTACTCAATAATAAAGGGATAATTAATAATGAAAAAGGTGCAAAAATAAACTTGTATCTAGAAGAAAACTTTTTTTTTTTTTAAAAGTAATCTAGAAGAAAAAATAGATAGTGTACACCTATAAGGTCAACTGAAAAAGGGGAAACTACAGCCAAGGACCGCCTAAGTTTTGAAACTACCAAATAGGGCTCCTTTTCAAAGTAAATACGAAACAGGGCATTTGAGGACATGATGGGTATTTGTATTTAGGTTGTACTACCAATGTACCCTTCTATACCTCCATGAGATCCCACACTCTGGTCTTCTTTTTTTTTTTGTGCAACCCAGGTATTTCGAATAAATGGAGATCGGGTCTCTTGGCTGGGTTTGGAGAAGGGGAAAATCAAATGTGGGGGTGATGGCTTAAAGTGCAGCGGTGGAGGCACGCTCCGATGGACGGCGAGGCAATGTCCCCCCCCCTCTCTCCTATTTTGCAAATGACCTTGTCGGTCGGTTTCGAGAGGCGGCGGTGCAGATGGATGTGAGGCGGTCGTAATGTGTGTGGTGGACCGGTGGTGGATAGTCGGTGATGCAGTGACAAGGCGATGTCAATCAGGGCGGTGATGGAAAGCGGTGGGGAGGCAGTGGTAGAGGAAACGATGGTGGGTATTAAAATGAACGATGAAAGAGGATCCAGTAACCGGAGTTGAGCCTTCTATATAATCATCCATTAAAGGGAAAAATTGAATTGCAATTCATGTCCGAGTTGGAACAAGGCCCTTGATGGTGGCTTCTATGGTGAATGCTGCACCCTGAACCCATCCAGTGGAGCTTCTGAGAGACAAGTAGATCATCCACAGTGACTACAAGCTTCTCCACATGACGCCTGTCAACCCCACTTAATCTTGATCTGCGCAAACGAGCGCACGCGTGAGCGCGCGCGCGAGAGAGAGAGAGAGGGCTTGTCATTGGTGGTTATAGGGGTGGATGAAGAGGAAGAAGGTGATGGGGTGGGGTTAAGGGTTGATGCAGGCAACGATAAGGTGCACTACAATCCTAAACCCTTTTAGGGTCCCCTTTGGTCAATAACTAGGATTTAGTGATCAATATAGCACTGTATAACTCAAAAGGACAGCAAATATAAGTTATCTCGCGCAGGACTAAAAGTCTACGCAATCAACACAAAGCAGGTTTCAGATTGAACAATAAAGAACGCAATATTATCACAAAACTAATTTCAGCAAATAACATATTCAATCGCAGCAATAGATATGGAAATTTAACAATAGGTTTGCATCAGATTTTCACTAAAAATAGGTTAAGCATGCTTGCTAGGGTTACCGACAGACTATAGATGACAAATCTAATAAGTAGGCATACGTTAGGGCTTCAACTAGCGATGAAAAGGGGTGATTACGGCTGCGATGCGGAGCGGAGGCAATGAAAACAAAGGAAGAATGATGCGGATGCGAGGGGAAAATAAAGTAAAGGATAGATACTGCCTGGGGTTTTCCGCCGTGGGTCGATTGCGAGGATGCGCCGATGATCCTGCACACGGAGCAAGGCCGGACGTCGGGAGAAGCCGGAACCTTCGGAAAAACAACACCGAGGCCTTCAAGAGGCGAAGTCGCGGATGCGGCGAGGATCGGGGACACGAGTCTCTCCCGGAAGCTCTCACAAAGAGGCACGAATTTCAGCAATGATCAAAAACTGAATTCTTCTTCTTTCTTCATCTTTTTGTAGAGTTAGGGTTTCTGTTTTGATGGCCAAGATCAAAGGAGAATAAGGGTTGGATGGTGGGGATGCAAGGCTAAGAAAGGCAAGGAAAAGGGAGGAAAACAAGGGAAAGAAGAGAGAGAGAAGAGAGGGGACGGAAGGGGGTCGGGGTGGCCTCGGGATCCACGCGGACAAGGGGGCGGACGGGTGGGTTCACGGGAAAAAGAGAAGGGGGGCGGCATCTCAATATGAAGCCCTGTTGGGCTTAAGATAAGCCCATTTAACTCCTAATTGAAGCCCATAAGTTGCCATGTCATCTAAATGGAGCTGTTTTGCTATCTAACCGTCGGTTTCGAGATATAATCTCGTCCGTCGGTACCCCGCAAACACACGCACCCAGAATTTTATTAATAACATGCAGAAACTCACCCGAGAAGACCCGGATTCAATCCGAAAAGCCCTCGGATGAGATCAGGGACATCCCCCATGAATTGGGCAAGAACATAAATAATATTAAGTGCTGAAATTAGGCCAAAAACATAGAAAATGGCCAAAAAATTGAAATAGACGGCTAACAAGTCCCATACGGCTAATGTCATCCAAGCATAAAAATAAAAACGACAGTAAATAAGGTCTCTGGCGATGATCTGAAGATGCGGTGATGATCTGATGATGCTGATCATGCTGCATCAAGGGTGGTAGCCGATGGTGATGTGTGTGGTGGTGGATAGTCGGTGATTTCACAGAAGGAAGGATGAAGGAGCTCTGTCGAGAGGGGTGGTGTTGTTGAGAGGTAGCGGCCGGAGTGAGGGGAAGGGGTATGGTAGCTGGCAAGAGAGAGAGAGAGAGCTTTTCATTGGTGGTTACTGGGGTGGGTGGGAGGAAGAAGGTGAGGGGGTGGGGTTCAGTGTCACAGAGAAGAGAGGGATAGAACCTGAGGAGCTATGAGCTTGCGACAATGGAGATCGGGGCGACTCCTCTTAATCCGGATCTAATATCGTATTTGAGGCTACACACCATCGGGCCTCGAGCATATCACAGCCATCGGGTGATAATATATGGTTGGAAATCTACATTGTTCTAAAAGGCGGTCTGAACGGCAGCCTAGGCGTGTTAGGGGTTGACCGCACCACTTTAGCATTAAGCGGCACTGCAGGCAGGTTGAACAAAGGCGGACGGCTAGACGGGATCCGACCCGCCTAGGCGGGTAAAAGGCGGGCTTTAGGCGCTATACGGGTTTTAATGTGGGATCCAACCCGTTTGGGTTTTTATTCCCGTGAGTTCATGACTCCCGTCCCCGAGCAGACAAGCACTCAAGCAACTCTCAGGTGCTCCTCTCTCTCTCTCTCTCTCTCTCTCTCTCTCTCTCTCTCTCTCTCTCTCTCTCTCTCTCTCTCTCCTGTTACCTGCATGCTGCCGCCGACCCGACCCCCTGCTCTCTTTCCCCTGCCTAGCGATCAACCCCGGCCCCACCCGATCCCCTCCTCCCCTCTCTCCCTCTACCTCGCGACCGATCCTGGCCCAGCCAGAGCCCCTCCTCCCTTCCCTCTACCTCGCGACCAACCCGACCCCTTGCTCTCTTTCCCCTGCCTTACAGTCAACCCCGACCCCACCCGATCCCCTCATTCCCTCCCTTTGCCTTGTGATCGACCTCGGCCCAGCCTGAGCCCCTCCTCCCTTCCCTCTGCCTCGCGACCGACCCAACCCCCTGCTCTCTTTCCAGTTTCCCCTGCCTCGCAGTCAACCCCGATCCCCTCCTCCCTTTTCATAAAACTTTTATATTCAAATCGGCTATGCTATCAAAGTCGGGACTAGTCGGTGACTAGTCCCTGGGCGGCATTTTGCCGACCGATTAATTTCGATTCCGTCATTGCTGGGCGGAATCCCGACTAGTCCCCGACTAGATCCGACTAGCCCGACTAGTCCCCGACTAACGACTGCCGACTAGTCCCCAAGCAGCATTCTGCAAGCAAATTATTTTTTTGAAATGAGTCTTTGCAAGCAATTTTGTTTAGATTTTTTTACATTGGCTCAAAGTCTTGAGTCGCAAGACTCACAACTATGGCTCTTCCCTATAATCATCTGTTGAGCACCTGAGAATCTCAGATAAAAACATAGACAAATAATTAGTTTATTTGTTGATATCCATATAACCCTATAATCAAAATTGGGGTTGTTCACTGATTAAACATCATCAAACAAATATTGTGATGAATTCTTAGTTCTGAGTCTTTTGACATGAGCATGAAGCTAATACAACTATGTTCTGTTAGACTGTTACTTATGTATTTATATCCATGCTGTGAAGTGTGAAGGTATGTATTGTTATTAACCGACTAATATCATATACTTATTGACATTTATGCTAGTTCATATATCATATATGTTTAGGGAGGGGGGGAGGGGTTAGAATAAGTTTTGGCCGACTAGTCCCGACTAGTCATAGTCGGCCCTTGGTCGACTAGGGCCGACTACCGACTTTGACTGCATAGCAAATCGGTTGTTTTGATGTTTGCATATGTAAAACTTTCTATTATTGCTTTTTTATATAGAATTATGAATTTATATATATACATACATATAGAATATATATAATATATTTTATATAGGTGGGCACCCGCCTTTTTCTCCGGGCGCCCGCCTAGTCGTCCGCCTTCCGTTTTTTAAAACATTGGAAATCTATAACATCAAAACCGTGTCGGGCTGAGGGGATACACGACCGCCTAAATTAGTTCATTTAATAGTTGGTCATATTTGTATTTTAACAGTATTACTCACCGTCTCCTTATTAGTGAAACAGTCATTTTGGTCCTATTTCGTATATACTTTGAGGACAAATCCTAAATGGTGTATATTTATATATTTTGGCCCTTTTTGATTCAACGCCCAATGAAAAATTGGTTGATTAGAAGAATTAACTTGAAATCAACAACTAGAAAGGTGGGGGAGCAGCGGTTGAATGCCCAAGCATACTATATACGATAACAGAATCACCTCTTAAAGAGTGATTTAAACCGCAAATGGATGACATGGGACAATCTCTCCCAAAATAAAAAACCAAGATGAATTGCATTGCGGCTAATTTTTTGTGACGCGGATGCCTTGGTAGCCCTATCTTTGTCTGAATAGCATGTTCGAGCATCCATACACCCCTAAATATGTTAAGCTCATAACGACTATTTGTCATAATGATCCATGCTCGTGATTTAGCACCATTTAAAAGCATCATAGTACTTCCAAAAGGTAAGGTGAGAATAGTCAACTTCATATGCAATCCACATCAATCAATTTATGTTCGGTGCGGCTATATACGACTCACAGTTTGCCAGAGGCAATCACCATTCAAAAGAACTCAATTGTTTACCAAGGGTAACCCCCAAGCACTCCATACCCATTCATCTCTCCTTCGTACTCTATCGTTGGATGCCAATGCTGGAAGATGCTCGTCACCGTCATTGCCAGACTAGCAGATATGATCATGAGTGTCAATATTGTTTGCTTACAAAAAAACAAATGGGAAGGAAGAGAATCTAAGGAAATTGGTGATGGCTACACATTTATGTAGGGAACAATCTTACTAGAAATAGATTCGGAATATTGGTGCATAAAGATATGAAGGACAATAGTATCGAGGGTAAAAGGATAAGTGATGAATTCTTAGCAATAAAATTGGTTTTAGGTTAGGATATTTTTAGAGTAATTAATGCATATGCACCACATGTAGGAATTGATAAAATGGTTCAGAAGTAATTTATGGAAGAGATGGGAAAATTCAAGGAGAAAGGATATCTAGAAGTGGTGATTTAAAAGGTCACATTGGAAGAAGTAGTAGATGATATAAGAGATGCACAAGGGACAAGTGGTTGGAGATAGGTGACAGAATTGACCTTCAATATTAAGTTTGAGGTTGAATATGATCTAGCTATAGGTAATACTTGCTTAAAAGAGAGATGAGCATTTAGTAAAAAAATTGGTTTTTTTTTTAAAGTGTTTCCACCTTATCGCTCTCAATGTTTGCTTCGAGAAGAGTTGGCATAATTATGCTCTCCTCACTTAGTACTTTTCATATGAAATTGAAATTCTTTGACTCTGTACAGATAATATGTTCACGTATGCGATGACATTTTCGTGTTGCCCACGTAAAGAAGCATTTCTAGTGTTATCTTGAGATGAAAGATTTTAGGCACTTCTCCAAGAGGTTGCATGTTATTGCGCACAATGTATATTTCAATATAATCACCCATGTGAACCAATATGACACTTGGCATTTCAAATACACTAGTGGACCTTCACCATTATCTTCTGTCCATTATCGGCCTGCTCGAACCTACTCAGTTCCACAGTCTTAAATAAACCTAGTCTACTTAACCAACTCCTGACCTAGTACTACACATTCCAATCATGTAGTGAGCCAATCTGTTAGTGTCCCTTGCTTCATTCACAATTTGACAATGCACACTCATCAAAGGATCACCACTTGCTCCCTTTTTTTTCACCTCCTAGGTGGATGAGTCTAATAATAATGATGATTGAATTGGTTTTTTATTAATCAATAACTTGACAACTCATGGCCCACAAGTAATGTTTGTATATCCATCCATTATTATTATTTAAACGTAAAAGAAGGCATCACTTAAATACATTTATCGGGCTAAATAATTTCACCCTCCGGTCATGTATAGCTTTAAATCTCATCTGAGCTTGAAACTGAAAAATGACAATTGCAATGCAAGGAAGAGAAAACTGTTTGAAGAAAAGCAAGACGTATTTACCCAATGACATGAGGTCAAAGGTTACTAGGGATATCTCATATGAGTAGAACATGCATTAATTAGAAACAAAAATAATAATTTTGGTAGTTTGTATTTTTCTTAGCGCACAACCTGAGATGTGATAGAAACTTTGAAAGGGAAATTCTAATTCGTATCACATTGGAATGATATTTCTACATGTATTAGAGCAAATAAGTCAATTAGTATCAGTACATACACAAATTAACCATGCAAAGGCACAATGATTCACAACCAATGGTCCAATACAACCAAAACTAACCTTAAAAGAAAATGGAAAAAACTTTGACTAAATTTTAAAGAACATGGCATTGGAGATGGACAGCAATATTACCTCGAATGACAACAGGTTGAACGCCAATACACAACAACGCAGAAACACTCCCAAGTGGCTATTTGGGTCCAAAAATATTTGATCATCTTCCACATTCACACCGCCAATAAGTACACCTGACGAATATCTCATGATTAGTTTATCTAAATTTAGAACTGTGAAGGATATTTTGAAAACGTACATTGTCATCTGATATATGTATGTAATGTATTACCTCGTAGCTTATCAAAAAAGTTAAACAAATCATCAGGAGAAGATAGTGCTGAGAGACTGCTCATCAAATGATCACGTAGCCAATCATTGGCTAAACCACCAACTGTCATTAACTGATTCATAAGCTCTTCTAAAGGAGGTTCCACAAAATCATCACAGGACTACAAGAAAAATTAAAAGAAGACATAATTTAAACAACGAAAGGAGGATTGCATTAAACAAGCAATTTAATAAGGCTAATGGAAGCAAAGATGGCTAATGATGCTCCATTTTGTTCAGGTTTCGGTAAATATTTTGGAATTCCAAAAAGCTTTATGTCATTTGTTCTGAAGTAATTGTCCATGGAGTATACAGACATGTGGAAGTTGTAATACTCAAAGCAAACCCATTTGTAATACCAAAAAATATGTGGTATAGTAGATACCACAAAAGTCAACACTGCCCACCATTGTCACCAACGTCGTAAGCCACCACCATCAGCGGCCACCACTAACGCCGCAGTCAGACAACAGTATTTTTCATTCTATAAAAAAATTACTTATCTTACTAATTTTAAAGGTTTATTTCAACAATTTCTTTTAATACTTGCCTCAAATTTTACTCAAAATGAAACAAGGAAATGGATTCATTTTACTTCAATAAATAGCATGCACATCAATATTATACCTCAACTTTTAATTGAATCAATTTTACTTCAAACTAAACAGAGCCTTATAACATGCACATCAATATTATACCTCAACTTTTACTTGAATCAGTTTTACTTCAAACAAAACAGAGCCTGATAGAAATGGCTAAAAAACTATGTTGATAAAAGCTACTATGACAAAGCGAATTATAGGAAACTTTAATACTAAATAAAATCGGAGGGTAACCACAATAGGTGCCATACAAAGTATGACGGATGTGTTCTGAAAGCCAATACTTCAAATATGTGGAGCGAGAAAATACATCGTCCAGGCCCTACAGGGTAAACTGTTTTTTCGCATGTATAGCTACAAACAATAAGCATGAGTTTAGAGCAAACTCTTAAGAAGCCTAATTCTTCCTTCCAGAAACCTTCTTCCTCCAATTAAGCTTAACTTGAGAAAGCACCCATCTATATTACATGTTAGGGCAGTTCGGGTTATTTACAACCCTGCCATCCTCAAAATCACGCAGAGATAAGTTTTGGAGACAAGTTGTCCATCTAATCTAATTGTATGTATCAAACATATCCCAATCCTCATATCTTCATGCCGTTCTCAAACCGTTCGATCAAATCAAACGGATCAAAAACACCCCTCAAATCTCTCAAAACTAAGCCACATTAATAACCGCCACGCTAAAATCTCTCTGTACCCGTCTCTCTCTCTCTCTCTCTCTCTCTCTCTCTCTCTCTCTCTCTCTCTCTCTCTCTCTCTCTCTCTCTCTCTCTCTCTCTTCACCCATTGTGTGGGTTGGGGTGGGGGTGGGGGGTGGGGGTCGCGCCGAAAGCGCCTGTGCCAATCGGCACGGGCATCACTAGTAATTGTATAGAATAAGTAGGTGGTGTGTTTGAAAAAAGTTAAAAAACTATAATCATAGATGTCCAAAGGACTTTGTGATTGTAAAGGTTTCCTGATAAGGCTCCAACAACAAGGTGAAGCACCTAGGTTGCTCCAACCATTGTGCCCCCCTTTCATCAGAGGTTTGGGTGGGACTACTTTCCTAGAGGTTGAAGTCTTACACGAAAAAAACAAAGAAAACTCATAATTGCAAAGGTTACCCTTATTGGAAGCAATGAACCTTCAGAAAATTAAACAAACCCAATCAAGCAAGCAAACCATGAGGGGAAATTACTTGGTGAAGTCAAGCCCAAAGCATTAACAAAACCTTCCATCCCAAAGCACCATATCAGAGTACCATCACTCTATAGTCTCACCTTGTTCCACCCCACTTGGATAAAGATAGTTTTTGTTTTAAAGAAATCCCTCGTGTGGAGGAGGGGTTCGACCTAGACCATGTTGGGTCAAGATCATGAGTTCGGCCCAACTACAGCAAGCCCATGATGGGACCCCACCATCCTTGATCCCGTGGTGAAACCTCATCCGTGGTAGGGCTGAACATTGATTGGGTTGGATTGATATCCAGCATGAATAGAACACATAATATGATATTGATTCAATTGGAAAGAGATCAAATTTGGCCCCAAAGATTCTCTTCCAAGGGTTAGGTGTTATGTGGGGTCCATCCTATGATGGGCAAACTGATTTCATTGAGACAAGAGATTGAGGAGAAAAATTGAGTCATGTTGGGGCTCTTGTTCCCCCTCTACTTGTCAAACACAAAATCCATCTCTATTCTTTATACCTAGCATACAATCACTAGATGAAGCCGCATTGAAGAATTGCACCAGATTCAGACACAGATTCGAGAGGAAGACGTTGTGAATAACCCCTCCCCGCAGACAGCGAGAATAGGACATTGACGAGCCAGAGGGAGGCGGGGGGCATAGCACCCGCACGACGCGTGGTGTCCGACAGCGATGCGGTGGCTGACTGACAGCATTGAGGTCGGGGGACATTTCCATCGGCTCTTGGATGCTCGCCGAGGGAGAATGGAGGCCGACGATGAGTCGCCA
This sequence comes from Chamaelirium japonicum, assembly GCA_947650365.1. Classification (NCBI taxonomy): domain Eukaryota; kingdom Viridiplantae; phylum Streptophyta; class Magnoliopsida; order Liliales; family Melanthiaceae; genus Chamaelirium; species Chamaelirium japonicum. Next base: position 104,693,845 of record OX393550.1, read on the forward strand.
ACATCGAGGAGAGGAACAGCGATGAAACACGGAGTCGCGTGAGGTAGCGCATCCAACCGGTCACCGGGTGCTCTTCGACGAGGTACATCAGCCAGCTCATGGAGGAACAATGGTCGACAGCATGATGGACGCGGATGGTGGCGAGCACAGCCGCCATAATGCCTGCAGTGTAACAGGGTGCTAAGTCAATGGATGGCGAGAGAAGACGACGATCACGGTGGTGGCGAACATAGTCACAAGCACGCTTGCAATGCAGCAGGGTGCGGGAATCATCGACGAACAGCGGGAGTTGCCGACGGGTAGGGTGGTGGCAGGTTGGCAGCACACCTGCTAGAAAGCCTACAAAACAGTAGGGTGTGTGAGGCTCTGACAGGCGCATGGTGCTAAGTGTCGTTGACGGGCAACAGCTTGGAAGCGATGGGCGTGGCAACATCACACGCAAAGCACTAGCCATGGAGTACGGCAAAGATCATCAACAGGCGATGGATTGGAGCGCAAGGACGTGAAAAAAGAAAATTGTACACCATGTGTCTCTCCCTGGATGTGTTTGGCTTGCTCTTGCTTCTAGTATCCGCTCTACTCACGCATAAGAAGTAGTAATAGAGCATGGGTCAGGCAAATCCAGGGAAGAGCTGACGCGATCTGATATCAACTAAATGCGATGCGGAATGCCTAAACGAATCCAAGTGCAGAATTTAACAATAAAAATCAGATTTCAGCATGTATCAATAAATTTCAGCAATGCTTATAATCACGTTTCATCGACCATTCATTCCCAAACAAATTTAACTCAACGAGATAATAAAATTGACAAGAAGAGACTTAATTTCAGATTAATATAACTGAATTCCAGCAATGAAACAATAACATCATCTCAAATAATAAGCCATTGTATCAAAGAACAACCACAAACCTAAACGATAGAATCCTAATGGATGAGACTCTCGGGAAAACAGAAATTTAGTATTCTAACATAAAATCAGCAACAAGGCCGGTTAATGGAAAGGAAAATATCACATGAAAAATCAGAGGACAATCCAAACCGTGCTGAGGTCAATGCCGGCAGCTTTCCGATGCTCCGATGTTGCAGAGGAATGGCGCGGAAGGGGGAGGTGTGGTCCAGAAGACGGGGTGAAGAAGCCGAGACGATGATCTTGATGAAGAAGACACTCCACGTCGATCTTCCGTGAAGCCGAGGATGAATAGCGAGGCGGCGGGGTAGAAGCTTGCGAAGGAAGAACAGGATGAGAAGCAAAGAAGAAATCGTCGGAAAGGATAAACCGAACAAGCGAGCCGCTTCTCCGTTTCTAGGGTTTCAATTTCAATTTCATCTCCCCTTCTCTCAATTAGGGTTTTTAGATTTATAGGGGATGAAGGCACAAAGGCACAAAAGGAAAGAAAGAGAGAGAGGGGTCGGTCGGGTAGAGAGAGAGAGAGAGACGTGCGGGTGAGAGAGGGAACCCGCGCGGGAGGAGAGAGAGAGAGGGACGCGCGCAAGGGGGCCGGCCGGGTATGGGGTGCGGTTGGCTAGGATTTAGGGTTTTAGTTTCCCTTGAATCTCATCCATTGAGATCTAATTTAACTTAAAATCCTACGGCCTAAAACCTAACACAAAAATGAGTCAGTTCGGCATCTGTGGCTCGAACCGGATGCGAACATGGCTCGCACCTACCCAAACCAGAAATAAAAACTAAAATAACTAACGATCCGCTGGTCGGATCGAAATAAAGTAAAAACCAAAACTGTGGGGCTTCGATTAAGCTTTCCACTGATGCAGACGGATCGACGATCGGGTTCCTGGATCTCCGGCGCGGATGAAAATACGCCATCAGCTATAGAAAAACTGCACGTAGTGGCTCGTCTGCATCAAGAGCAGTAGGAGCAGCTGATAGCAAAGGTGGAGTAGTATGGTGCTCGATGAATCCAATTCAAGGAAGAGTTGATCAGAGTGGCATAGTAGTCCAGATTTCAAGGGGAGTAATCTAAGAGGGCCTCCCTCTTGGTCTGGAGGGGGAGATTAATGGGTCTAGAATCTATATCATGAGTTCACCCATCCCATCGATCTGAGCTAACAATTCTATTGTAGTTGACAAGTTTCATTAGCCTTTGCTTTGAACTCTGCCTCAACACTAGATCTAGCAAGTATAACCTTCTTTTTTGGTAATAAATTCTTGTTCTAGGAAACATCGGCTTTGATATAATTCCATCGTGTCTGACATATTTCCCACACATTCATCTCTACTCGTTAGAGTTTGCAAAAATGCCTTTCCTATGCCTGAACAAGTAACTCTGGCAAGCCATCCAACAGTGTCCTTGAAATTCTATAGAACAGATTCTCTTTGTAGCACTCCCCCTACACCAATCTCTTACTACAACAATCTCTCAATAATATATACTCTATAGTATTTTCTCTTCACAATATTCTCTCTCTACACTTTTTTCTCACTACATTATTTATTCACTCTAGTCTTACAATATTTTTTTTTTGCAACATTCTCTCCCCACATCATATATTTTATCTATAACAATCTCTCTATAATATAATCTACAAAAGTCTATATGTACTACATTTTCTCAGAATGATGTATATTATCTTTACCATTTATATTCTCATTAGAGAATTGTCTCGCTACAGCATCCTCTCTCTACAAGATTCTCTTTCTACAACATTATCTCTCCAAAATTATCTCTACAACATTATCTCTAAAATATCTTCAAGAAGAAGAAACTTAGACCCGATGGATTGGTAGATAAATTCAAGGCTAGGTTAGTAGCTAAATGATTTACTCAAAAACCTGGAATAGACTATTTTAATGTATATGGTCCTATAGCAAGAATCACTACCATCAGAGTTCTTAGTATCCATTAATAAGCTGGTAATCCACCAAATGGATGTAAAAAACGCTTTCTTAAATGAAGAGTCGAAGACTTAGATAAGAAAATCTATATGGATCAACCTAAGGGGTTCATAGTTTCAAGTCAAGAATCTAGGGTGTGCAAATTGATTAGATCCCTATATGGCCTAAAACAAACACCCAAACAATGGCATAGGAAGTTTGATAAAGATATCACATCCGACGGTTTTGAAATAAACAAAACCGATGAATGTGTATACCATAAGATTAATGATAATGGCATCATCATTCTCTGTTTGTATGTGGATGATATCCTGATCTTTAGATCCAACATTCAAGCAGTAAATGAAGTCAAACATTTTATATCCCAAAATTTTGATATAAAGGATTTGGGTCAAGCAGATGTGATATTAAACACAAAAATCATTAGAAATGATGATAGTATCATACTGTCTCAATCTCATTATACTGAGAAGATCCTTAGGAAATACTTACTTTGACTGTACTCCAGTATCCACCCCTTATGATCCCAACACTCACCTTAAGAAAAACACAGATCTACCTGCGTTACAAAAGGAATATGCACAAATAATAGAATCATTAGGATATTTAGCAACTATAAGAGACCCGACATAGGTTATACAGCAAGACGTCTAAGTAGATACACACACAATCCAGGTGAAAGCCATTGGAATGCCCTAGAAAGAGTAATGAAATATCTTCACTTTAGTACACTAACCTATGGCCTTCACTTTAGTGGTTATCCAACCGTCCTAGAAGGCTATACTGATGCCAATTGGATCATTGACAGCCTGGATGTAAAATCCACAACCGGTTTCATCTTCATATTAGGAGGTGCAGCTGTCTCTTGAAAATCCACCAAGCAGACAGTAATGGCTAGGAGCACAATGGAATCTGAAATGATAGCCCTAGATACCACTAGTATAGAAACCAAATGATTAAGAGGCCTTATAGCTGACATACCCATAGAAGAGAGACCTATACCAGCTATATCTATTCATTGCGATTGTAAGTCAGCAATTGATAAATACAAACAAGAAAATACAAATGTAAAAATGAACCGACACTTAAAAGTGCGACAAATTGTTAAGTTATAAACTAAAATATCAAATCATAACTCTAAATTTTGTGAGGTCTGAGAAGAATACTGATGATCAACTTACAAAGGGGTTGTCTAGAACAGTGGTTCTAGAAGCGTCAAAGGGGATGAGATTAAACCCATAAGAAATATCACCACGGTAGCAACCCAACCTCATGGAGATTCAATGGGTAGAAACAAGCCGTATTGGTGACTATGAGGCGCACTGGTTATACCTACTCCCATCCCTATGGCATTAGTGCTCATAAAAGCAAAGATAGGATGAGTTCAAAACTCTTAAATGATTCAAAGACCCTTGAGACAGAGTGTCTCCTTACTCTCACTCTTTGAGGAATCACCGATATATGTGGTCATGAGGCCGCGACTATGAGATTTGAGTTGATCTATAATACACATATATCATTATCAGCGATACCCGTTTAGAACACTAGCATAGTCATACTCTATGCAGTCAAAGTCGGTAATCGGCCCTAGTCGGCCAAGGGCCGACTAGGACTAGTCGGGACTAATTCAGGACTAGTCGGCCAAAACTTATTCTAACCCTCCCCCCCTCCCTAAACATATATGATATATGAACTAGCATAAATGTCAATAAGTATATGATATTAGTCGGTTAATAACAATACATACCTTCACACTTCACAGCATGGGTATAAATACATAAGTAACAGTCTAACATAACACAGTTGTATTGGCTTCATGCCCATGTCCAAAGATTCAGAACTAAGAATTCATCACAATAATTGTTTGATGATGTTTAATCAGTGAACAACCCCAATTTTGATTATAGGGTTATATGGATATTAACAAATAAACTAATTATTTGTCTATGTTTTTATCTGAGATTCTCAGGTGCTCAACAGATGATTACAGGGAAGAGCCATAGTTGTGAGTCTTGCGACTCAAGACTTTGAGCCAATGTAAAAAAATCCAAACAAAATTGCTTGCGCAGACTCCTTTCAAAAAAAAAATTTGCTTGCAGAATGCTGCCTGGGGACTAGTCAGCAGTCGTTAGTCGGGATTCCGCCCAGCAATAACGGAATCAAAATTAATCGGTCGGCAAAATGCCGCCCAGGGACTAGTCGGGGACTAGTCGCCGACTAGTCCCGACTTTGATAGCATAGGTCATACTGTATGTAACACTTGTTAAGTCAAAATCATGGTCCTAAGTTCAAAGACATAGTTTACTAAGGTATCACAGACCAAAACAATTTTCACTAAATAAAGGTTCAAATCAAGAGGTACCTTTAGCAAATCACAGTATAAGGAGACCAGAAAATTCTCTTGTATTTTAATTTTAATATTTTTTATGATTTTTAAATATTTATTTAATATTTAATGTTTTAAAAACATGTGGGGGATTGTTAACCTGTTTTGTTTTAGTGTTTTAAAAACACAAAACGTATAGCCATTGCACAGCTATATCCCACTGTGCAACGGCTATAAACCCATTAAATGGCATCTAATGGCTAGGATTAAAAGCCCATTAAACCCAATTGCATAGACAGTCAAGACACACCTCTTGGTGGGATATAAAATGGGCCTAAAACCTATAGATTGCAAACACTTTCGATCATCATTTTTGCTCTCGTATCGCTGCTACAAAATCTCTTTTTTTTCATTTATCTTTAAGCTTTTTACTGGGCTCCTGAATGCAATTGTGAGGTGTTCGTTTGCCTTATTCAAGGCGTGCCAACGAGAAGGAAAGGTGGTCATCCGAGGGATTCGTCATATCTCTAGTCTTCCTTGCCACGAGACCCGCACGTGAGGGGCTTCAAGGCGTGCTTCGACCCCAGGCCATCCTCTAACTCCTCTTTCTTCTTAATATTATTATTAGTGTTTTTTGCATAGATATTAATTTAGCACTAGTATTATCATAGCAATATTTGGCTACAAAATTCACATAGTAGATACTTCACTAGAATTTGTTCGCAAGTTCATTCACATATTTTCATCATTTCATTTGGTAAAAGAAATATTTGAAACCTAAAATTGTCATCCACCTTGCATTTGAGAAAACCCACATTTGCGATGTCCGTTTAGCAAGCAAAATTTCCAACAAACATTACAAGAGCAATCAATTGAACACACACGTATGCAAACTATCATAAATTGTACCAAAATGAAGAGATGTTCATCAATGCTAAGGGGTGTCATAGCTGAAATTCAGTGGGAGAGAGAGAGAGAGAGAGAGAGAGAGAGAGAGAGGGATCGAACCCGCGTGAGTGAGAAGAGGAAGAGGCCGAGGCGGTTGTGGTGGGCAATGGAGTGGAAGGGGAAGGGGACAGCCTGCTGGGCCGGCGGGGCGAAGACCTGGATGAGGTGGCAGAGGGCGACCTTGTGGGGGGTCAGGTCAAACACCCCCAACCCATCGTTCGAGCCCCCGCCCAGCATGAATCTGCTCATCTCTCGGGTGAACCAACCTCTCGGAGGCCGGCGGGAGAGGAGGGAAGCGGGGGCTTTTGAAAGCCGGGAGGAGCGAGAGGAAGGGTTTAGTAGAGGTTTTGCAGTGATGTATGACTGTAGTTCAAGAATCCTGTCCGTCCGTTCGAGAGGGTGCAATCGGAATTTCACGTCACCGGAGCAGCATCTTGCGTCGGGAGCCGCAGGCGGGAGCGGGCGAAAGGAAGGTATTAGCCGGTGGCATGCAGCGACGGTGGGAGGAGGCGGCGGGGGGGCAACGGAGTCCGGATCAGGTGGCGGGAGCAGGGAAGGCGGGGACGAGCGCAACCTGTGGATCTATGGCAGCAGGAGGGCAATGAAATGGGAGGTTCAATAAACTCAGCTTAAGTTCAAACTCGGCCCAAAGATTTGCCACCATGTTCAACCCAAATTTAGCCTTTTTTTTTATTTTTTTTAATTTTTTTTAATTTTTTTTTTCTTTTAGGGTAGTGTGGCTAAAGTCCAAACAACAGATCCCTGGAAGCTAAAGGATATACTACATTTCGTTTAATCTAAGATTTCTGACTTCTATCATAAACCTCAAATTACACTTCCAGATTCTTCTCCCGTCTCTCTCGCAGTGGCGAGGAGTAGATGCCATTTAAGCTTATTTACGATGACTGGGATTAAAAGCCCATTTAAGGGAAATACCTAATTACGATGACTCTAAGTCGATTGTGTTGGCATCTCTTGAATGCACTGAACACGATCATCATGAGCACACTTTATCTAAATGATTGGATTTGATAATGTGTTGCTCGTTTATTGATTGTATGGACTCTAAATCTTGAGATGTTCGTGAACTACATATCCTTGTACCCCCGACCCTAGCTCATCAGAGGCGATCTTGATGCCTTAGTACCTTCCACTCAAGCCTCGGGTAGAGTCGAGCGATGACCTCGTCCACCTCCCATATGTGCCAAAGGTTGTCCTCATAGTCCTCAACATATGGATCCTCCAACTTCGGCTTGAATACGAACGAGTGGTCGTGGATGTCGAAGCAACTCTTCCAACCCCGTTTGATGTAGATCGAGTCTTTCATCTAGTTGTCGTGATTCAAGTCCATCAACTTCCCAAAAATGGCTTCCCAACTCCGGGGCTCAACACGAAGAAAGCAATGTTGGTCCCGTCATGCACCTTTGCCTTGGTGTGGAATTGGTCGAAAACCCACGCCAAGTCGATGTTGGCCTACCAATGGGCTCTTGGCCTATTGGTATTTCCTCTCTCCCATGTGGGAGAGGTTCCCTGTTCGACTCCCGATATGGACACCGTGGAGCAAACCTTCCCTCAAGACCGTTGTGTCTTGTTTGCACGTGTGAATCCTGGCCGTTGATGTCAAGTTCACGGGATTATGGAAATAATAAATAGCAATTGATGTCCCCCCCGTTTCGATCTCTGGACCTCATTGAGCCCTTGGGGTGACTTGGGGCTTGAGCAATGAATCTCTAGGAAGGCGAAGATGCATGCCAGGAAGTCAGAGCACCTGAGAGGAAGCTTGCATCCCCATGCCATAATGTACTTAGGGATATTACAACCGAGGAGGGTCATAAGAGCTCGGATGCACGTGAGCCGTGAGCATATGAGTACTCGGTACTTGCCAAAGTACCCTGAGAGGCAAAAACGAGTTCCAAGGGCATCAATCGAGACCAGAGTACCCAAAAGGGAATCCAATCACGTGATAAAGCATGTGGGGGGATCGAGCTTAGAATGTGACTGCAATAATATCGGACCCCGACAGAGGAAGTATATCTCATCCCCTGAACGATTCACGATTCATCTTTTCAAATATGGCAGGGGATAAAAGGGTTAATCCAAGGTTTTTGGAGCACTTGATGCAAATAACCCTCATTACGATCCCATGGGATCACAGAGCCAAATTCGACATAACTGCTAAGAGTCTCTCTGGCACACTATATACTGTTAGGATTGATGTGTTCTAAGCTTGTAAAACTTTATGTTTTGGTCTAATAAAGATTGATAGTTATTATATGAGATGCATATAGGTACGTAACATAGTTACGTGTTCTTTTAAGAACAGAGAGCCATGGTTATATGGTAGTCCACTGAGTTGAAGACTGAGTGGATTGGTCCCATATAATATAAATCAGTTCGCAGCTATGATCAGGTTGGTCGCCTCATCATGATAAGCTATTGGGGGTGACAGTTCATGGGAAGTCTTCACCATGGTCATCACCAGGCACAGTGTTTGTGGTTGAACGGAACTAACACGGTGTACAGATCAATGAGCAGACACTGGTACACTAAGCTGTGTTTCTGCTTAGAGTAAAACAGTCTTAAACCCTGAGGAACCACGTCTGATAGACTAACCAGTTGCGTGGTGCTTTGGCGCACCAATGTGTGAGGATCCGTTTGCAGTGATCCAAAACCACGATGTACTGGGTTACCCGACTGACGTTGCATTAGCGTGTCACTCCTGCAGGCCATCCACGGCCCTGAAGGGAGGTGTGTTCCTTGGTGTGACTTACACTGTACCAAACCCAGGCCTGGTGGTCATCAGTTTGATTGTTGACCGGGTTCGATTACTTGACGGGGTAATCAGAGGTACGATGTATAGATCAACCTGGAAGGAACCAAGTCATATAATTATTCGAATCTGACGGTAGTCTCCACCGCTCGAAGTGAATCATGGTATCAAGTGGAGGGACAACATGTTTACCGCTACTAAGCGGAGAGCAGGGGTATGATGGAGAACATAGTAAGTCCGGGTGAATTGGAGTGCAGCCTACGTTGCACTATGGGTGGCCACGCAGGCTAACTCGAGCTCAAATGATCGATAGTACACTCGGGTAGTGTGTCGATTGAGCTTGAGTTGGAAGCCATGAACCACGGTCCCTGATGGTTCCACCTTATCAACATTATGTACGGTTCTTGAACCATCTCCTCGGAACACCATAAGCAGTAAGAGGAAGAAAGAAGTTTACGCTCCGTGTGTGCTTGGCACTAAAGCACGGTAGATGCGTAACTACATGCGAGTACTAAAGGGTATGCCCGAGACTAGTACAGAGGCGTAGGTAGTAATCCCTAGCCATAAGTGAACTTCGCTGCATAGGTGCGATGCACCGGGGTATGTTGCGAGTTGACTAGTTGACTTTGCTAGAGGCACCTTTTCGGTGGCCTCAATTAATAGTAAGGTAACTAGTACAGATCACTTAAGTAGTGGCCGCTAGGTCTCGCACACTAGAAATGGTTAAATTGAGGCGTCATGGCGTTTTGGTAAAAACTCACTCTGCCGGACCTCACTTATGGCCGACCCTAGCTGTGGGAGACCATGCTAGGGCCGGCCCTATATTGTAGGGATGAGAATCCCTCATCAATAGGGCCGGCCATATAGATAGGGATAGGGCTTTGAATTGGTCAAAATAAGCCCTAAAAAGTGGGAAAACGGATAAATACAAGAATAGATAAAATTGTGATATTGGGGAGATAATTGTGGGAGGTTCTTATCCCCTTGGATAATCCAAGGGGGTAGGTCGGCCCTATATAGGAGGCATTATGGGGCCGACCATATGGATGCAAAAAATCGAACCCCCTCCCTCTCTTATCTCCCTAGTTCTCTCCCTAATCTCTCTTTACTTTTCCGCTTGCAACTTCGTCTTCCTCGCATGGAGTTTCGTAGAAGGAGAAAGGCCGTTCTTCGGAGGCACTCAGAGATCCGAGAGCGACGTTCCGTGCATCGTGTGAGATCGGGTGAACAATAAGGCATCGTCTCCATTCATACCATCGGCATCTTCGCGAACGATCTTCCGTCTCCATCGACAAAGAAGATAATTCTCCGCGGTTAAAAGATTTGCACGAAGGAATGAATAATCTAACACGTAGATCTAGCGAGTATTATGATTTGCATGCATGCTAGATAATGATTACGCTAGATTGCTGTTAGGGTGTTCGATTCACGTGCATACACATGCACACATATGTAGATTAGTTTCAATGAAAGTTTAAATCGTGTAACGTGCACCATGAACGGTCTTTCGGCCACAAAATCGTTTCTGCTGCGAGCCTCTACCATGGAATTATTTCCAACATATACAGCCCTCCCATGCAGGGTAAATGTGTAGTTTTTTTAGTTATTTCTCTTCTTATATTTTGATGATTGATCTCTGATCTGATATGAGTGTCGGAGGGACCTTGGCTCAAAGAGTGTCAAGGAATTAATTATTGTATGTATCTTTGGAGGAATCTAGGAGATGAGCATTCATCTACTCGGGAGGGTGTTACTGCATAAAAAGCACCCACATATGTCTATTAGTGCACGTCAGCCGTCGCAGTGCGGCGGGCTCCCAACTGTGGGGACGATTACATTTGGGGCTTTTTTCAAAATATTATTAAAAAAATAAATATTTAACTAAATAGCGGTTGACCAAAACTATTTACCAACCTAGCGCTCTGACAGCCATGTGGCATGTCAGTGCCGTAAAGCGAGCGCAAATATTATTTTTTTTCGGTACAAGTAGAACCCGATATTTGGATTACCGGATTTAAACCCGGTATTCTGGATATTGGGTTTGCCCGAAAATCCAACGAGAAAACGACAAGTATGGAACAAAAAATGGCAGAAAATGGCTAAGTGTGGGTTAAACCCGGTAACCAGAATACCGGTTTTAAACCCGGTATTCCAAATACCGGGTTCTACTTGAAACCAAAAAAAATAAAAAATGATTGTTCGCTTTACAACTTTGACATGCTCATATCCCTAACTTGGAAAATAGTTTTGATCAACAGCTATTAAGTTAAATATATATATTTTTAATAGTGTTTTGAAAAAAAAACCTTGCATTGGATGTGGACGTCGTGCGGTGATAGGCATCCCCACAAACATTTTGCGGTGGGGCCTCCCTACTGAAGTCTTTCTACCTAGTTGAGGCAATGTCATTGCTCGTTACTAGGCGCCCTGACTCTGTGAATCGCACTTCCTCGACTGCGCACTCCATCGAGACACACGGCGTGCGTCGAGAGGGATCTGGGTCTAAAAGAATTGCTATTCTAGGGCCTTCACCATCTATGTACGTGCTAGCCTGCTAAGGTCCTATCATGTGCGTATGAGAAAGTCAGTAGGATTGTTGCCAGTTGGACTGAATGTGATTCACCTGAAGGGGGGTTGGACAAACATGCACTTGTCCGATTAGACCACCTCTCTTCCTTGTTGGAGAGGTTCCTTGTTCGACTACCGGTGTGGACACTATGGAGCGAAATTTCCCACAATGTTGCTTGTCTTGTTTGCGCGTACAAATCATTGTTGTTGATGTCATGCACACGAAGTATAGAATTTAATAAATGTAGTTATTCTGCCTTGCCCCCGTTTCAATCTCCGGACCACTTTGATCCCATGCTCTAGCGCCCTGTCGTCTGATCGTCTGGCCGATCCATAAAAAAAAACATGTAGTGCCTGTTTGTTTTTTTGGATTTACAAAGTAAAGGTCAATAAATCGGATGTGGGCTAGTAAATCTCCTAGATTGACTATTAAACTTGATTTTCTTTTTTATGTTTGTAATGACCAGTAAAGTAAACTATTATACTTTTGGATGGTTGTTTGGATTGACCAATAAAGTAAATCAGAAATTAAATCTATCGGTCGCTTGCCGCAGCTGTCCACCACCCCTGCCGGCCACTAACAAACTTGTAGCCGCCGCCGTCCACCAACCCGCCGACCACCAGCTAGCTGTATGCTAGCACCCATTGCCTCCTGGCACCGGGGCGGGTCGTACGATGCCGACGGGGCAGCAGTGGGCGACTGGTGGTCGATGAGGGTTTTGGGCGGTGAGGGTGGTGGTCGGCGACGGCGTTGCATGGAAGTCGACGACGCAATGGGCGGCGTCGGCTGGTGGTGGTTGCATCCCCTTGTTCATCCCATGGCTCATAAATCATGGATGTTGAAACTGGGATCACCATATACCGCTCCCTAAATCGACGAATCTATCATGCGATACTTTCTCGATCATGCAGTCGTTGATGTGGCATGGGTTAACATAATCTTTTATTAATAAATCAAAAGTTTTACTTCGCTTTTCAGGAGTAAAACTTTTTGGTTACTAATAAATCTTTTATCATTTACTTTACTAAAACCTTTTGAATTCATAAATTTTTTACCTCGTCTATATAACAAGGGACGGGGGTTTTGTGCTGACTAGGACAATATGGAACCAAATGCTGACTAAACAAAAAAGAACAATGATCATAATCATCGATCGCCCTCTCTCTTTCCAGATCTCTCTCTCCTCCCCCGATCTCTCTCCCCGTATCTCTCTCTCTCTAACTCTCCGTCTCTCTCTCTCTAACTCTCCGTCTCTCTCTCTCTCGGTACCTCTCTCTCGTCCCCCGACTCTCTCTCTTTCTCTTTTCCGTCTCACACTCTCTCTCTATCTTCCCCGCACTTTCTCTCTCTCTCTCTCCGTCTCTCTCTCTTCCTCGACTCTCTCTCTGTCTCTCTCCCCCCGGTTCTCTTTCTCTCTCTAACTCTCTCTCTCTCTCAGTCTCTCTCTCTCTCTCTCTCTCCGATCTCTCTCTCTTCCTCCGACTCTCTCTCTATCGCTCTCTCTCTCCCCCCGGTTCTCTCTCTCTCTCTCCGATCTCTCTCTCTCCAATCTCTCTGTCCTCCTCCGGCTCTCTCTATCTCTCTCTCCCCCCGGTTCTCTCTCTCTAACTAGCTCTCTCTCTCTCTCTCCTATATCTCTCTCTCTCTCTCTCCCACCTGGCACCCATCCCTCCCGGACTCTCTGTCTCTCCCCCCAGTTCTATCTCTCCCCCGGTTCTTTCTCTCTCCTCCATCTCTCTCTCTTTCTCTCTCTTCCCCTGACTCTCTCTATCTCTCTCTCTAACTAACTCTCTCTTTCTCTCAGCCGCTCTCTCTCTCTCTCTCTCCGATATCTCTCTCTCCGGTTCTCTCTCTCTCTCTCCCACCCACTCCCTCCTATGTTCTCTCTCTTTCTCTCTCTCCGGTAGGGCTGGCAATTTCATATTCGACACGAAGTTAGCGGGTCTGGGTCAGGGCTAAACGGGTTCGGGTCGTAAACGGATCAACACGATAGACCCTTTTAATAAACTGATCGGGTCCGGGTTTAGGGTCTGGACACGATAGACCCGAAAAAGACCCATTTGAAATTCAACGGGTCATGTCGGGTCGGGTCTACCCGCAATCCGATACTATAATATATAGTATCAGCATGTCTATCGGGTTAGGTCGGGTTGAGTCGGATTGGGTCAACTGAATAAACCTGTGTAGTAAATGGGTCTAAATGGGTTTCTCGGGTCTACCCGTTTATAAACGGGTCGGTACGGGTTTAGAATCTAGACACGATTATTTAAATGGGTCGGGTCTGGATCTAGGGGTTTTGGACACAACCAGAAAACTAGACACGACACGACCCATTGCCACCCCTACTCCCCGTCAATGTTTTTAAAGTTGGACCGGAAGGCAAACCGAAAAGGCATCCGATTCGGTCCAAATCGGTTCAAACCACTGGCTCAACCGTTTGAATTGCATGAAATAGGTTTTTTTAAGTAGATATTTACTAAATTCTCTAATGAAAATTTTGATTCATGTGTTAACAGACAAATTAGTTTATTGAAAGATCGAACCGAAACATGTTCCGGTTTCGGTCCAACCCAGTCGGACCACCCGGTCTGGTATGGTTTTCAAAACATTGCTCCCCAATTCTCTCTCTCTCTCTCTCTCTCTCTCTCTCTCTCTCTCCCCTTGGTTCTCTCTCTCTCTCTCTCTCTCTCTCTCTCTCTCTCTCTCTCTCTCGCGCACGCGCCCTCTCTCTAACTAACTCTTTCTCTCTCCCACAATCGAGAAAATCTATAGTGTAACAATGATGCAGATCACTGGTATCACATGAAAATCAAACCGTTTAGCACAACTATAATTGCATCATAGCCACACGATGACAACCACCATAGATTTCTCTCTCTCTCTCTCTCTCTCTCTCTTTCCAAGGGTGATAGGGGAGGAACCCAAATCGTCTGCACTCAAGTCACAACCCTACGTTACACCCATACCTGACGGTGCATCGCACTCACCCCAACTGGCAAGCAAAGGGACGACAATGATTAGGTACATGTTGGTGTCTATGTCGCTGGTCCAATCAGAGTCGATTCTTTACTTGCCAGTTGGGACCGAGTGCGATGCACCGATCGAGTACAATGCAATGGACGGTTGTAACTTGGGGGGCAGACGATGGAGTAGATAAATGGAGCAGATGATTTGGGTTCGGGGGTTGGGGGTGGGGGGGGGGGGTGGCTATGCCCAGGGACTGTGTTATCACCGAAGGCGGCATGCTGACAGGCATGGGCATTCACTAGTTTAGTTTACAAGTTAGGTTGTTGACCGAATACAAACAGGACCGTGGGGTTTGTTGCAACGGACGGCTGAAATCAGTGCCACATGAGGATGGAGGAAAGGGTGGATGTATAAAGCAATTTCCTTTCCCGTGGTCGCTGCAATGGCGCTGCTACTTGAACGTACAGGGGACATACTCTAGGACATACGGCGGAGGTGGGTGCGTCAGCTAGCGCTCAGTGCATCGGCCAACGCACCATGGCTGTATGCATTAGTTCTACAAATAAATCAGATAAAAAATTTATCTTATTACTGTTTGGAGTTAAGTTTTACTTGAAAAAAATCAAATGTTGATCATGCCACGTCAATCAATGACACAATCGAGAGATTATCACATAAGCGATTCAACTATTTTGAAAGTGACATGTGACCTTGCTAGCCACCTTGCATTATTGTCGCTGGCCACCACCCCGTCGCCCACCACCCCACCGTCCACCACCACCACCCTGCCGTCCACCACCCTGCCCGTCAGCCACCACCACCATTGTCCACCACCCTCGTCGGCCGTCTTGCATCGCCGCCGTCTCGTTGTCGCCCATCCGCCACCACCTAGCGCCGCTTGCCACCGTGTGGCCAGTGGGCGACGACGGGTGGTAGCCGATAGTGCGGCAGCAAGCGGTCGACGAGGGTGGTGGACGATAGCCGACGGGACGGTTACAGGTTTGTCGGTAGCCGACGAAAGATGGTGGGCAACAATGATAGTGAGCGACCGATAGATTTATTTCTGATTTATTTTATTAATCAATTCAAATAGTTTTCTAGAAGTAATGATTTATTTTACTGATCAATACAAATAATAAGAAATAAATCAGATTTATATCTTCTGACTCATATCCGATTTACTAGCATTTACTTTAAAGTCCGAAAAACAAACAGGCCCTGAATCCTGATCCAAGTGCTGGCAGGTGCCACCCCACCGCCGCTGTATGTCCACGTGTATGTCCCGTTGTTTGTTTAAATATCATTTTCCCGCTGATAAATCTGAATTTTGAGATAGCAGGATTCACTCTCCCGATCCATTCACGGAACAGCACATATCCCCAAGGAGTTTATGACACGTAGAGTCACGTGCCCCAATCCCTCACTCATAGAGAGAGACAGAGAGAGAGAGAGAGAGAGAGAGAGAGCGAGGGAAATGAGCGGTTTCAAATAATTCAAACCAGCAATTTTTATAAATAAAAAAATTATAAATGACACATGCATGATCCACTCCTCCACCATCTCCATAGTTTTCTCCGTTCCCCTCTCTCCCTACTGCAAGGGTTTCCATCCCTCCAACCATCGAGCTAGGGTTAGGGCAAGGCCGGACGGGACCGCAGGGAGATGACCGACAGCGGTGGGATCGGCGCGGTGCCGGACGAGATCCTGGCGGTGATCCCCACGGATCCCTACGAGCAGCTGGACCTGGCGAGGAGGATCACCTCGCTGGCGATCGCGTCGCGCGTGTCCAAGCTCGAGTCCGAGGCCGGCCGGCTGAGGCTGCAGGCCTCCGAGAAGGACCGGGTGATCGCCGATCTCCAGGACAGGCTCTCCCGCGCCGATCGCACGTCTCACGAGGCCGACGCCCGCCTCAGGGACGCCCTTGAGGAGAACGTATGCCCCGATCCCATTTCCACTGAATCCTCTCCAGTGGCTTCTAATTGCTAGCAAGCTACATTTTTGAAATCTAGCAAGCTACATTTTTGAACTGTTTTCCCTTTTCAATTTTTAAGATCAAGCTGGCCAAGGAACGGGATTCACTAGCTCTGACGTCCAAGAAATTGGTCCGGGATTTAGCCAAGGTGCGATCCCCTTTTTCTAATTTCCCATCATCTGTTCCTAGTTAAATTTACTGATGATTGAATTTCTGTATGATTGTCTCAAATGTCGAACCTTTACTTATGTTTAGTTGAGCAACACCAAAGAAATCCGGGCTGAATAATCGAGATGATTCCGCTCATTGTTACTCCTAATGTCGGAGGTGGAAGAATAGGGTTCCTCCTCTTCTCTGATTGGATCACCATTCCTGCTAGTTTTGAGGACAGGAAGACTTTACTTGGGTTCCAACCAGCTCTAACCAAATACTACCACACTAAGGTGAGGGTGGACCTTGAGCTGACCAAGGACCGTGCGACCCTCGAGTCAGTCAAGAACCTAAATTGGGATCCCTTATCATCCACACTAGTCTTGTCGCCCCTTACGACAAGATCTAAGAAGCGTCGCTTATATGGTGGGACATGCTGGCACTCGCTATTTCTTTCGGGACCTTTCATTCCAAGTTGGTCATCAAGATTTTCGTGATTGAGTGTAGTTCTACGATCTCCGGTTGTTACTAAGGGGGCATCTGGCATCGCGGTGTTACAATAAATGAATATGAGAAGGATGATCCTTGGGAGAAGCTGTTGTGATACAATTATCTACGGTTTCCACACATTGACCGTCATGCGGCAATCTTCTGCAACGATTGGTCTGTTTATCACGATCCTGGGGTAAATGTTCAGGTTGGGTCGTATGGCTTTGGTTCGCACCACTAAGGTAGCTCTCTGGATGGATTGGATGATGTCTGGTCTGGTCACAACTGAGGTGCCAATCAAACTTTGCTGACTTGATGGTATCTAGTATTGACACTGTTTGGAGGTTGGTTGTACCCTAATTCCTAAGTCAGTTGCCAACCCCCCCCCTTTTCGTGTATTGACCTCGATGTTTAAGTCGAGCCACATTTTGCTGGGAGGTTGGTGGTGCTTTGAAATTCGATCGATACCAACTACCGAGTGATACAGATCAATACGACTCATTTTCTATTGACTGGTACTGAGTCCCAACTGGCATCAGTATGTCCTTGTTCTATCGTCTAGTACTTGAAAAAAACTCAATTTTTTAATAAAAGATCGAAACCGTTATCAACCTGAATTTGTTGATACTGAGTCAACTCGGTTGAGTTGGCTTGGTTTCAGTTGGTACCTGGTTTTAAAACCTTGATCACGTGTCACTGACTTGGTTTGGTCACGTGTTCGATGGGTTACATGTCATTTTACCATCAACCGAGTACATGCTACAAGTTGTCAAAGTAACATGTCATTGTTTGCAAAGTCGGGATGCCTCTTTAATGAGAGATCATTTACCTAGACTTAATGTTAGAGGACATAGATAACTTACATATTAATACTATTGTTTATGTTAGGAATTTTACTTCATATAAACATATATCACTATTAAGTCTATTGAGGAAGCATCTTAAATGTTATTTATTATGCCCCATTACCTGACTTGCAATGCATTTTTTTTGACTCTCCAATGCTGGTTTTAAAACATGACTATAGACTATAAAGTAGAGGCAGCCCCGATAAGGAGAGGGTCCCAGATTAGCGTGGAATGTCGAACGAGGAGGATAAGACCTAGAATAACATTGATGGAAGTTGTTATAAAAGACATGGAAAACTTTCGTTGACAACAAATATGGCCCTAAATAGAAATGAATGGCGAAGAATGATTCATAAAGCCGACCCCAAGTAGATAGGACATGGCTTATTGGTTATGGTTTATAGTTATGAACTACACCAATGAGCTTTGGTCAGAAAAGGTCGAAGGGAGGCTGGTCATTTGAACTATTATTTTCCTATCATTTTGTGCCTATGTAATCAAAGGGATTTTGGTATCACACAAACCTTGATAAATGCTATATGAATAGTCGCTGAAGATGAAAAACCACAAATGAGATCATACATTAATGTTGGAGAAAACAAAAAAATGATAATTAAAAATTGCAGGTATATACAATATCTTTATTGACCTAATTTAAGACATTATAGTAAGAGCATCTCCAACGGGCTCCGAGCGGACCTCTAAAGGCCGACGTGGCATGCGGAAGAAATGCAGCTGCTCCAACGGACTCCGAGCAGAGCTCTGAAGTCCGATGTGGCGTGCCACGTGCCGGCCGGACCTCCGAAGCCCTCCACATAGAACAGAGGTACTTCGGAGGCTCCGAATGAATAAAAAATTGTGTTTATTTTAAAAAACCCCCCTGGATCTTTCAAAAATTATTATATATATATATATATATATATATATATATATATATATATATATCAAAACATCTACTTTTCAACAGCTAGTTTTTATCCGATTGAGGGGCAACGGCTACATTTTGGACCGTTGCCCCCAATTTGGATGTTTGTGATTGTTTTAAAATAAAAAAATAGGTTAAAAAATTCTAAAAATTATAATTTTTTTTTGAAAATCTATAAATACCCCCTTTTACCCATCATTCTTCATCCTCCCACCATTCTTCATTCTCCCACCTAATTTCAAAATAAATTGTGACTTCTTCCACCCACCTACTAGTATATGGATCCGAATCAAAATTTTTCTTACTCCCAATTCCTCACCGGTGATGAATCGGTCTTCAACGCATAATGAGTAGCGGTCGAGTCGATGGGAACCCTATGTTCTCAATTCCGGAGAAGGAGCCAACGACGCAAGGAGAGGCATCGTCCGAACAAGCATCGATCGTGGGGAAGAAGTCTTACAAGCGGGGAGGAAACTGGACCATCCCTGGCGATAGATTGCTTGTGTTCGCATGGCTCAACACGAGCCAAGATACAATCCAAGGTACCGGTCAACCATGACTTCATTTTTGGGCAAAAATTTTGAATATTACAGTAAGTACAATACCCACTGTATGATCGAACGGACCCAAAGCCAAATGATGCATCGATGGTCGGCCATTCAAATGTCGGTCAATAAATTTTGCGGATGTGTTAGCCAAATCGAAGGACGACCGAGATCTGGTACCGGACTTGTTGACCAGGTAACTATTTATTAGCGGATGATTTTGTTTAAATAGTTATATCGTCTATGGTTTTAATTTATTTTAAATTATTTATGCAGCTAGCAAATGCAAAACTTCTTTACAATGATCTCTACCATGAGTCATTCAAATTCGAGCATTGCTGGGTGGAGCTACGACATCAGCAGAAATGGATACATCAAACACAATCCTTTCATCAAGTAAGGACAAAGCCGAGGAGAGGGAGGGAGTCTGATTCATCACCAAACACCTCTCCAGCAACCCCAAATGTTATGAGCCTCGGGGATGGAGATGATGAGCCCACCGAGATGCAAAAGTCGGAGGGGAGGCAAGCAACAAAATTGGCAAGGAAGCGTAAATGTCAGGTGGTAATCGACAGAGGAAGCATCGAATCTGCCTCCGACCTGTTCAGGGAGGCATTCGCATGGATGAAGATGGATAAGGAATAATCCAGGAAGGAGAGGAAAGAGAGAAGGGATAAAAATACCGAAAACGCAACTATGGTCGAAGTTGCAAGGTTGCAAGCACAAACTGAGTCTCAAAAGGAAGCACGAAAGCAATAGAAATTAGATGATGCGATCATGATGAAGGATCTCACGGGACTCTCACAGGCAGAGCGAGAATATTTTGAACTGTGCAAGGTTGAGATTCGAGCTCGGAAAGGGTTATGATTTCTTTGAGTTGTAATATGTAGTAGTTTTAATTAGCGATGTGACTTCCTTGAATGATTTAAATTATATAATTTTCAATAGATTGTATTAGGTGTTGAACTCTTTTGACATTCAATAAAAGTGCTTTTATTATTAAAATTGAATGTGCGTACAAGAACTCGAATAAGTTCGAGACAATTACATTAAAATAAAAAACATAATCTTAAACTTGAGATCCCTTGAGTTGCCACAAATGCTCGATCAAATCATTTTAAAGTTGGTCGTGTGTTTCCCTGCTCCTTATCCGATGATGGTTCTGGATAAACTCCATCAGATGCACCGTGTGCTCGTGAGAAGCTACTATAGTTGGCGTTACATCGGGGGCGTTAAAGTCGAGATCGTGGTGAAGATCTCGTTCATCTTCAACAATCATATTATGCATTATAATGCAGGCTGTCATGATGTTTAAAGCACATTCGGCTGCTAAAAATGTGTCGGTCCTCTTACTATCGCAAATCGGGCTTGCAACACTCCAAAAGCTCGCTCAACATCCTTCTGTGCCCCCTCTTGTTGTTGAGCAAAATACTTATTCTTGTTTCCTCGAGGTGCTGTAATGGTCTTCACTAATGTTGACCATGAGGGGTAAATACCATCGGTGAGATAGTATCCTATATTATAGTCATGGCCGTTGATTGTAAGATTACATGGGGCAGCTCTTTCCTCTGCAAGTTGCCTGAAGGTCGGTGAACGATCGAGGACGTTGATATCATTGTCCGACCCTGGCAGCCCGAAGGAGTGCCAGATCCATAGATCTTTGCTAGCTAGAGCCTCTAAAATAATTGTTGGCTCATGAATATGGCCAGTGTACATACCTTGCCTGGCTGTTGGGCAGTTCTTCCACTTCCAGTGCATGCAATTAATGCTTCCGAGCATGCCTGGAAACCCTCGTTGTTCACCTTCTGCGAGGAGTCGTGCAACATGTTCGTTATTGGGTGAACGAAGATATTCCTTCCCAAAGATGTTGATGACCGCTCGAACAAATCTCTGCAAGCTCTCGATCAAAGTACTTTCTCCGATCTGAACGTAGTCATCCACGGAATCGGCGGATGCTCCATACGCGAGCATCCGCATAACAACGGTAATCTTTTGAAGATTGGATAGTCCTAATTTTCTAGCATTGTCCCTCTTTTGGACGAAGTAGTTATCGTGGTCCACAATTGCATCGTGGATCCGCAGGAAGAGAGGACGACTCATCCTGAATCTCCGTCGGAATTGGTAGGGAAGGTAAGTTTACTGATCGGCAAAGTAATCCTGGAATAGCCGATTATGGCCTTCCAGTCTGCTACGATCAAGCACGGCGTGGCCTGGTACAGAGCCGCGTCTTCTACGTCGGCGTGAACTTTCAGCTTGCTGCTCTTTCTCGCACGCGGTGGCTCCCAGAAGAATAACATTCTACGGGTGGAGTTATTGTCGCTGCTGCTCGACGTGTTGTCGGTGGGGCTCAAACTGGACATGGTGTCTGGAGAGTGGATGGTTTGGACAAAGTTTGAATTTGTAATGGTGTGATAAGAGAAGCCTCATCTTTATATAGAAAAAATTCCAACGGATAGATATCTATCCGTTGGTGGTGGTAATGCGTGCCACCTTGTATGTCGTGCCCAACGGATAGAAATATATCAGTTTGGCTCTTGAAATGCGAGCCACCTCTCATATCGTGCCCAACGGATAGAAATTTATAAGTTTGACCCTTGAAATGAATGTCATCTCGTAGATCGTGTCCAACAGATAGAAATCTATCTGTTTGGCTTTTGGAATGTGTGTCGATTCGTTGATCGTGCCCGACAGATAAAAATGAACTGTTTATGGTGGATATGTGAGCCGCGTCGCGGATTATACCCAACGGAAATAAATATAACCGTTAAAAGTATTATATATTTTTTAATAAGTTATTCATAATTTTTTAATATTTTTTAATATTTAAATTGATGCATGGAAAGAAAATTAAGGTGGGAGGGGTTTGGAGTAAATTTGGAGAGTTTGGATAACTTGGAAATGGATAGGGTGTTTGGTGCAAAATGGCTCGGATATCTTGTTCGGAGGCCGTTGGAGTTGAACCTCTCAACTAGGAGGTTTTGGATGAGGTGGCAGCAAAAACCGGGCCCCACTTCCTTCGGAGGTGCTCCTTGTTCGGAGCCCGTTGGAGATGCTCTAAGGAATTGGGCCACCCAAATGTCTAGCTCTTTATATTCTGTTGCTTTGTCACTTAAAGGTCAATGGATATTCTACATATGATTAGTTTTTAAATATTTTTAAAATTATTGTTTTAGACATGGATGAACAAGTTATGATATCGTAAGTAGCATAATTTACTATGGATCCATTAGAGGTTAAATTATTATTGAGTTGGAACGATGTAGTTGATTGGAGAGTGGTGTACAAGATGACTTCTGTTTTGAAGGATCACTTGTTGAAAAGATGGGCCATAATTGTTTGTAATAGTTACAAATGGGACTTGAATACTTTCAAAATGGTATACAAACTTAAACCTTATCCTTAGATAAAGTAATTTATATTTGCTAAGTAATGAACTCTTAATTAAGTCATTATATTTTTAATTTTTAAACTATATACTGTTAATGTATATAGATGGGTTGGTTTTACATGTACAGTCGGGTCGGGTTGTATGGTCATACATGTACATATATATAGGCTTGAGTCCCTCAATAGAGAGTATTCCATTCTCTCCAAACCCTAGCCGTCTCTCCTAACATGGTATCAGAGCTCTAAGGTTCTCCGACGCGCGGCGACGACGACGACGGTCTTCTCCCTCCGGTATCACCTCTCCTCCGGCCTCTCCTCACCCGTCCGACCCCCCTCCTCCTCCTGACCACCCCGCCCGGGCCCCCTTTCCGCCGCCCGGCCCCCCCTTTCCGCCACCCGACACCCCGCCCGACCCCCCTTTCCGCCGCCCGACAGCCCCGGTCCCCCCTTCCGCCACACCGCCCGGCCCCCCCTCTATCCCTCGGCCCCCCCGACCCCCCTCCGCCTCCCGACCCCCCTACGCCGCCAGACGGCCCCCCGATTCCCCCCTTTCCACCGCCCGACAACCCCCCGGCCCCTTCCTCTACCTCCCGACCCCCCTTCCTCCACCCAACAGCCCCGACCCACCTTCCTCCACCCCCCCGACCCTCTCACCCCTTCCCTCAGCACCCCCGGCCCCTCTTTTGAGCCTTCTCCATGGCTTCTCCTGCCGTACCGTCCGTCGTTGCGATATCTCCACCGCTAAAGGCAGTCGCCTTTCAGTTATCATCGGCCAACGACTGGCTTGATTGGTCACTCACCGTCGAGGCCGCGCTCTCCAGTCGTGATCTGTGGGGTCACATCACCGGCGATGATCCTTCTCCCACTGACTATTCCGGTTCCTCCTCTGTCACCAGCAGTGCCGCGTCTTCTGCTGCGACTGCTACTACAGCAACCCCAGTTGCTGCTCTTACGTGGCGCCGCCACGATTAGGTCATCCGGGTGTACCTTCTGGACTCTGTTACTCGTCCGCTCCTTGCTTCCATCGGCCGCCTTCCGACAGCGTGCGCGATATGTGGGTATCTCCGGGACCGTTTTCTCCCTCGCGGAGGCGCACGCCGGCATCAGCTCATCTGTGACTCGCAGTCTGCCCGTCAGGGGGAGCGCACCATTCAGGACTTCTTTAGTCAGATGAGTGCCTACTGGCATGAGCTGGACTCACTGATCCCGGAGCAGTGTGCCTGCCCCCGTTCCCGGGATTTCTAGCGCTACCTCGATAAGGGCCACCTGCACCAGTTTCTGGCAGCGTTTCGGCCGGACTTTGCTCTCATAGCTGCCCAACTCCTGCACCGTGAGCCACTCCCTCGGCTAGAGGATGCTCTACTCGCCTTGGTCGACGAAGAGACCCGCCTTTAGACTCAGGGCGCTCGTCTTCCTCCACTTGCTTCTAGCTCCGATACTGTCCTGGCAGTCGAGTTCTCCGATGAGGCTGTCTTCTGTCACTACTGCAAGGAGCCCGGCCACATGAAGCGCGAATGCCCTATACGTCCTCCACGCAACCCCCGCTGGGGTCCGGATGAGAGAGCCCCACGCTGGGCTTCGACTTCCCGCGACGATCGACGCGACGGTCGAGGTGGACGGAGCCGTGGACGTGGTTCGTCTTCCTTCCGCCACTTTGGTGGTACAGCGGCTACTGTAGAGGCCTCGACGCTCCCCACTGCTACCACATCACCTTCTCAGCCTGAGCCGGACCGTCTTCAGCGCCTCGAGGAGCTCCTTCTTCGCCACCTAGCCTCCACCGGCTCCACGACTGCGCACGGCTTGTCTGCCACCTCTGGTACTACTGCTCCATGGATCTTCGATTCGGGTGCCTCCTGTCACCTTACCTTTGACTCCACTGTCCTCACGAACTGTTCTCCCACTACCACCCATCAGGAGGTTCGCACTGCGGATGGGACTCTCGTCCCTATTCCGCAATGTGGCTCCATCACTACCACCTCTGACCCTTCTGGTCGCCTGACCCTACCCCATGTCCATCATGCCCCCCGTCTTAATATTAATCTGATCTCTATCAGTTCTCTTTGCGACTCTGGCCTGACTGTCACCTTCACCCCTTTTGTTTGTGTTGTGCAAGATTCGTGGACGGGTCAGAGGATTGGGCTGGGCCGTAGAGCAGGACTTTACCTTTTGGACCATCTACATGTGTCTTCCGTTCCTGTTGCGTCTGTCATGTCTGTCACCTCTGATGCCGACTTGTGGCACAGAAGGTTAGGTCATATATCGAGTGATCGACTCAAAAGCGTATTCCGTTCAGGCGCTTTGGGTCGAGCGTCTTTCTCCCCCCTCTCTGTTTGTACGAGTTGTAGACTGGCAAAGCATCTAGCTCTTCCATTCTCTGCTAGTGCTTCCCAGTCTGATGCTTTATTTGATTTAGTCCATTCGAACATTTGGGGTCCTACTCCTGTTGCATCTCTATCGGGTTACATGTATTATGTGTGCTTTATCGATGACTATTCTAGGTGCACCTGGGTTTATCTTATGTGTCATCGATCTGAAGTACATCACATCTTTAGGAGATTCATCACTATGATACACACTCAGTTTGGTCGGCGCATCAAGACCTTTCGGTCTGATTGTGCCAAGGAGTATCTCTCCACTGAGATGCGTGAGATTCTTCAGTCTCATGACACTCTTCACCAGCAGTCCTGTCCCCACACCCATGAGCAGAACGGCGTTGCCGAACGCAAGCATCGTTATGTCCTTGAGACTGCACGAGCCTTGCTTCTCTCTGCGTCTGTTCCTCACTCCTACTGGGCTGAAGCTGTCATGACGGCTGTCCACCTTATTAATATCACTCCGTCGTCTGCTCTGTCCGGTGCCACCCCATATGAGCGCCTTCACTCCAGCACACCTGACTCCTCTCTTCTTCGCACGTTTGGCTGCACGTGCTTCGTTCTTCTTCCTCCCCATGAGCGCACCAAACTCTCTGCGAGGTCTGTTAGGTGTGTTCACTTGGGACTCAGTCGGGAGCACAAGGGGTATCGGTGCTACGATCCCTTGGCTCGCCGGATCCGTGTCTCCCGTCACGTTTCCTTTTTTGAGGATGTCTCATACTTTTCACTTGAGTCTCGGGATCTTTCCTTGCCTCCTGCGTCACCCTCTTCGCCCTCCTCACATCTCCACATCCCTGTTTTACCCCCGTTTTCTGTTGTCCCATCCACACCTACTCCTTCTCCATCTTCCCCGCCACCTCCACCACCACCATCACCACCACCACCACCTCCTCCGTCTTCCTCGACACCTCCACCACCACCTGTTACTCGTGTATATGTTCGTCGGTCTGCAGCTCCTCCTCCAGAGTCGGCTCATACTGGTACTCCCTCGCCTGATGCTGCTGCCCTTTCCTCCCCGGTCGTGGATCCTGCTCCTGTTCGGCGCTACCCAGCGCGCAAACATCACCCTCCTGACAGATATGACTACCTCCTGACAGATTTGGCTACTCTGCTTTTTCCTCTGACTCTCCTGACTCCTCTGGCTACTCTGCTAGTGCCTCCTATTCACCATCTTTTTAGGTTTTTCTTTCTGCTATACACATCCATCGGGAGCCCCAATCGTACCGTGAGGCAACTTTACATCTAGAGTGGCGGCAGGCCATGTCAGTTGAGCTTGAGGCTTTTCAGCGGACCCAGACATGGGATTTTGTGCCTTGTCCCTACGGGGTGGTGCCTGTTAGTTGCAAGTGGATATTCAAGGTCAAGACTCGACCTGACGGATCCATTGAGCGGCACAAGGCTCGCCTCGTTGCTCGTGGCTTCTCCCAGGAATATGGTATTGATTACGAGGAGACTTTTGCTCCAGTTGCTCGGATGACTACTGTGCGTACCCTCTTAGTTGTGGCAGCTGCTCGAGGGTGGCCTCTCCATCATATGGATGTCACCAATGCGTTCCTCCACGGTGATCTCTCCAAGGAAGTCTACATGGCTCCCCCTCCGGGCGTTTCAGTTCCTCCAGGGCACGTGTCGTTTGCGCCGAGCCATCTATGGGCTCAAGCAGGCCCCTCGTGCCTGGTTTGAGCGATTTCGCAGTGCAGTCCTGGCCGTCGAGTTTGTTGAGCGTCACTCCGACTATGCCTTGTTCACTCGCTCCTCCAGTCAGGGTATTGCAGTTCTTCTCCTCTATGTGGATGATATGATCATCACTGGGGATGACAGTGCCACTATCGCATCTCTCCAGCGGCACCTCCAGAGTCAGTTTGAAATGAAAGATCTGGGCTCTCTCGCTATTTTTTGGGACTTGAGATTGCCCGATCAGCTCGTGGTCTGTTGGTCTCCCAGCAGAAGTACATCTCCGACATCCTTGCTGATGCTGCTCTTACTGACACTCGCACTGCTGATACACCCATAGTTACCAAGTCGGAAAATGGAAAAAAAACGGCAAAGGAAAAAATCGGAAAGATACGATGAAAACGGGAAAAACGGGAAAAAAACGTGAAAACATAGGAAAAAACAAAAAATATCTTAAAAATTATACCAAGTATGTATATATGTCATTTTCCAACATTAAGTAATCAAAAGTTCAAAACATATAGCATATGCATTTATTAAGCACGAATAAAATAAAACCCAAACCCAATTTAAACCCGGACCAAACCCGATGTGTTTTATACTTGTTTTATACGCGTTTTTTTCGTTTTAAACGCGTATAAAACGCGTACTGAAGTTTTTTTTAAAAAAACAAGTTTTTTTCTTGTTTACTACGTCTTCGGATCGATACGCGTTCTATACGTGTTTTTTTCAAAAAAACGCCCGATTTGGTAACTATGGATACACCCATGGAGCTCAATTTGAAGTTTCTAACTACAGATGGTGAGCCGCTCCAGGATGTCTCCCGCTACCAGAGACTGGTTGGGATGCTCGTCTATCTCACTATGACCAGGCCAGACATTGCCCATACTGTTGGCATTGTCAGTCAGTTTGTTCAGGTTCCACGGTCAGTTCACTATGTAGCTGTTCTTCGGATTATTCGCTACCTCCGGGGCACCATCACCCGTTCATTACTGTTTCCCTCCAACTCTCCGTTGGTGCTACGTGCCTACTCCGATGCAGATTGGGCAGGAGATGCAGCCACTCGTCGCTCTACTACAGGATACTGTGTGTTTCTGGGTGATTCACTGATTTCGTGGCGCAGCAAGAAGCATGAGTCTGTTGCTCGCTCTAGCACCGAAGCCGAATACAGGGCTATGGCTTCCACCACCGCCGAGATTGTCTGGCTTCGCCGCCTTCTGCTCGACTTGGGAGTTGTGATATCCGGGCCCACCCCTCTCTTCTGTGACAACCGGAGTGCTATTCAGAATGCTAGCAACCCGGTCTTCCATGAGTGAACAAAACATATTGAAGTTGATTGTCATTATGTTCGCCAGGAGTTTCTTGACCACACCATCTCCCTGCCATACATTTCATCATCGGAGCAGACTGCTGATTTTCTGACGAAGCCCCTTACGACTGCTCGCTTCCGGCATTTTATTGGCAAACTCTCGGTTCATGATCCACCGTGAGTTTGAGGGGGAGTGTTAATGTATATAGATGGGTCGGTTTTATATGTACAGTCGGGTTGGGTTGTATGGTCATACATGTACATATATATGGGCTTGAGTCCCTCAATAGAGAGTATTCCATTCTCTCCAAACCTTAGCCGTCATCTCCTAACATATACAAAGAGGAATCGAGTGGAGCAAAAGAAGCTCAAAGTTTTGGTGTTTGTGCAGTACAACTAGAAAGTTAAAGAACAATTAATTGAGAGTTGGGCGTAGCCGACATGATCCTATCCAGAATCCAAATGGACGAGATAACTAAGTATCACTCATGGCTCGTTGATTGGGATAAGTTGGCCTTCCATAGTGATAGCTTGAGTCAGGTGCAAGTTAAGTAGGCAACATATGATGAGGATATAGAAGGGTTGGGAAAAAAGAAGACATTTGATGAGTAGTAACAGTAGCGGTTGCCAAATTTAGTACATGCAGTTAGTTTGGACTTGAGTAGGGTTGCAAATGAACCAAGCCATTCGAGAACAATTTGCAAACAAGCTCCATAAGGGCTCATTCGAGTTTATTTGATTATTAATTGAGCCAAATCCAAGCCCATAATTTAGGCTCGTTTAATAAATGAGCCAAGTTCAAACTGGCCAAAGCTTGACTATGCCATCATGAAGCACCACGTGAAGGGGTTTGAGAATAGGCCCATGTAGGACTTGAATAAGCCCAATATATATAGTTCAAGATGAAGTCTGGAGTTCATGACAAGTTCGGTTAGGACTCATTCGAGTTTGTTTGATCACTACTTGAGCCAAGCCCTAGTCTGTAGTTTAGCCTCAGTTGATAAATGATCCAAACCCACACAGACCAAGTCTCAACTAAATTATCAAATGAGTTAAACCAAGCTTCAACAACCAGGCTTTTGACCAAGCAGAGCTTAAAGCCTTAAACAGATCAAAACTCGGATCGGCTCGTTGGCAATCCTAGACTCGAGGAATACAAAATCGTGGCATTGATGAGATTGTAGAAGCATATGAGTTCACACGAACAGACATGGGCAAAGTGCTCATGAGCACGGATAATGAGGCACAAGAAAATAAAAAATACATATCGAAGAAAGCTCTGATTATGATGGTCTCGGTAGAGATCCCAATGATGATATGATGGAGAGATCCATTAATGGGTCATAACTCATAATACATCTGATAGTATAATACTAAAATGGAAGCCTCACTCCCATGTTGTGACACATGGACCTTTTTTGAAGAGCCAAAATCCTTCTTCCGTGTGTGAACGCGACTCTCATCCATAAATCCTATTAAAAACCTACTATAAAGATGATAATTATCAATCCAATGATATTTAATCGTCATTTGATGTTAATTAGGAAAAATCATTAGTACTATCTCTCTTTATAACAAGTGAAATCACACCCCGACGATTGAATCACACTCACGTCAGATTGCGCACTTCTTCGGACGGTTGGGATGTCATCTTTGCTAAGTAGCCTACATCAAGTTCATCCGGGCATTGCCCTGGCTTTTTACTAGTTGCAGTCTATTTCCAATGATTATTTGTGCTTGTATCTGATGTATGTATTATGTGAATAATACTAGTGCATGCCCGTGTCTGTCGGTACTGCAGCGGGCCGCCTTCGACGGCAACACACCTGAACGTCTTCGGCAACAAAACACTTTCGACGACAAACACTGGCATTTATAGGGACACCCAAAATACAACGATCACGAGATGAACGGTCAGGTTTAGTGCAGTTTAAATAGGTCGGGAATTTAGGGATTTAGGGCAGTTTAAATGGGTCGGGATTTGAAACCAAGGGGAGGGAGTTGGTTGACGGGGAAATAGAGATCATGCGCTGATTTTTGAACGAATGGTTAGATCTATTTGGTTCATTTTTGTCCAGTCAATTTGTCCTAGTTAGCTTCCGTTTTGTCTAGTCAGCACAAAATTGACGTGCCATGTTATATAGATTTACGATCAAATAAATGAATCTTTGCTCCTAATAATATTGGTTACTATTTTTGTTTTATAAAATATTTTTTCATTTTATTTAATCATAATAATAGATAAACATAATAAATTGCACGACTTCATAGTATGCTCGTATGCAATCTGGAGGTCTAACCCAATAGATCACATCTGCAGCTTTGATAACAATGGGAATGACTCAGATGGTGAAAGAGCAAATTAATATAGAAGAACAACTTTAGTATCATGCCTATGAAGGAGAAGGTAGTGCAAGATAATGTGGAACTTAACATTTCCTATTTGCAATAGGACTCCTATTTCAATGGTTCGAGGGTTCGTCTGAACTCGGACTGGTTCAGATTTTGTCCGATCAGACCTCTCCAAACCCAAAATATACCTTTAAAATTTCCTATTTGCAATAAAACTCCTATTTCCATGGTTTGAGGGTTCGTTCGAACTTGGACTGGTTCAGATTTTGTCCGATCAGACCTCTCCAAACCCAAAAATATGCCCTGATTGGGATCTGTTTCAGCCAAATCAGTTGGATGGGATTCAAAACAGGCTGAATCAGACACAATTTTGCCAAATCAAGCCTGAATCAGGCCCAAATAAACAGAAACAATCATGTATCAAACCTGAAGTAGCCGAAGCAAATTTTAATTTTCAACAATTTTTTTTATTTTTAATGTTATCCTCGTATTAGCCAAACTGCCTGAATCAATGATAACCGAGCTATCACTTTGGTTATCCGTGGTCAGTTTTGTTGCCTATCTTTGATTATCCTACATCATTTGGATACCAAAGCCCTATTCTTTGGTTAATCCATCATCAGTTTTGTATTAGAACACTCTTTGATCGTCTTAGATCAAATTTTCAGAGCTTTATCTCTTTCAACATTATCCGTCGCATAATTAATTGAATGGTTTATTGGACTCTACTAATCTACATAGTTTGTCCAACAATTTGGTGTCAACTTGAATAGTTGGCATACCATACTAGCTGAATAAAATGTTGGGAGACTTAGTGAATGGTCCAAAACAAGAGATCCATTTAAGCCAAAGGACAGAGGACGAAAATTCCCTTCAATGTGTTTCAAATTTTCATTTGCATGCCACTCCTCTCTAAACTAAACTGAAACCCAAAACCTAAACTAAATCCTAGAACCTAAGATCTACAGGCCATGGGGTGAACCCTAGACCTAATCCTAAAACCTATGATCTACAGGCCATGGGCTGAACCCTAGACCTAATCCTAAAACCTATGATCTACAGAACATGGGATGAACCCTAGACTGAATCCTAAAATCTAAACCGATTCCTAAAAGCTAAGATCTACAATCCATGGGATGAGCCCTAGACCTAATCCTAAATTTAATCCGAACCGAATCGAGCCCGTTTGCCGCTTGCCTCTTGTTTCTGTTGCTCGCTGCTGCTGAGGCGGCGGAGGCAAGTAGCTGCGACTCGCATCGTTGCTGCTCGTGCTGTTGAGGAAGGAGGAAGCGTCAGGGGGTGGGAGGCGGCGGCGGCCGAGGTCACCCTCGCTGTTGCTGCTGCCAACACTACTCGAGAGAGGACAGGGGAAGGGCGAAAACGGGGGGCATTTTCGGATTTATGAAATGAATTTGGCACCTCGTCTTAAAGGGACCTTATGAGTGTCCTGTTCATTAACCCAATTTGTTGCATGGGACCTAACACCCATTTCTCCTAAAATGTTTGTGGCCTACAGCCGTGAATAAATATTTGGACCTATGGTTGTGAATCATTTCGTGTAAGCATAACCTTGTTAAATATTCGTGTCAGGGAATCAAATCTCGAATGTAAGTTACACAACGGAATACCGAAAAATCGAAATATGTTGATGAAATTTTGTGAAATATCGCAGATATGTCGAGACAGTAGCACACATGGAAAAAAATATAAGCGTATTTCTGTAATTTTCTGTATATGACGTTTCATTTTGGTATCCCGGGAAAATAGATATTTCATGAATTTTTTCGAAATATATCAATTTTTCATTCCTTGAATGGTGTTTTATTCGCAAGTGTGCACTACCATTAGAAGAAATTTCACACTTGATTTTTCCATTCAACTTGAGCACTTGCGACTTCTGGTGGTATTGTGGTCCTTCTGGATGTGGAATTTATTCTCTGTGCTACCTTTTTTTCAGTTGGATTACATTTAGTGATGGTTCTCATCAGTCCTCAATTCCTCAAATTAATTGACCGAATCATACTTTTTTAACAGCTGGAAACCTTCAAGAGACATCTGATGCAGTCATTGAGTGATGAGAATCAGTCTGTAAGTTTTAGCCCATTAGTCAAACATTCCCTTCAAATTGTTTTCTTTCTCTAAATCCTTACTCTCCTTGTTGGAATATATGACAATAGGCAACTTAAAGCTTGGAATTAAATTTTTTTTCTTCATCTCTCTTCCTTGTTATACTTGGCAGCAAGCAGAAACAGTTGATATAAAGCCCTATGATCAGCCAATTGTTGCATCTTCTTGGAAAGGTACTATACTACTATGTCTTTCCATGGCACACCTTTCGTTTATCGCTCCATTGGAATCCTAAAGGTGTATTTTCGTACCTTTTCCTTACTGATGGATCCCTAAAGGTGTATTTTCATATCTTTTCCTTACTGATGGATCGTTGGATTTCTACCCTCATACTTATAATCTGGAAGACGAAAGTTCCATTACCCGCACTTCATCGAATCTAGTCGGTGGGTTTTCAGAAAAGGGTAACACAATTCAGAATGGTACGAGAGTTCAATCTTATAGGTTATATTCATTATTGGAGGTCTCAACCGTAAATGATTGAATTTAGAAGCTTTCTATACGGTTTCAGCACCAAGACCTCCTGCCGGGCAGAAATTCTCCTTCACCCCTTGGCTCACACCTTCTGCTACATCAAAAGTAACATCACCAAGAATGGCGTCTGGTGCCACATCACCAACAAACACTCGGATTAGCGTGCACACTTCGTTCTCACCATGGTATCCATCGAGCCAGCTGACCTCTGCGGCCAACTCACCTCCTCGTGAGCGGTCTCTGCCAGGTCAATAGTCACCACATCCAGATTCTATGTAAAATGCATCTTCTATGATACTCAAGTCTTTGAAATTTATGATTGGTCTATTTGGGTTGCAATTAATCAGGGCGCACTCCTCGGGTAGATGGAAAGGAGTTCTTTCGCCAGGCTAGGTCAGTACATGCTTCTTGACGTGCTGTAGAGTGGTTCACAATGCAATTATTTTTCTGTATTGTGCCGATGCTTGTGCTTTCCAGGTGTCGTCTCTCATACGAACAATTCGGAGCTTTTTTAGCCAATATTAAGGAGTTTAATGCTCAGACGAAGTCACGCGAGGTAAGTTGCCTTCGTCGTTGGCTTATGAAATCAGTTGCTCATGTGACAAGAATTATCCCATCAACAACCCCCCCCCCCCCCCCCCCCCCCCCCCCCCGCGCCCCGCCCCACCTCTCTTTCTCTCTCTCTCTCCCCCTTTAGTAGTGCATTCAAATGGGAGCAATGCAACACTATGTTACAAGTATTTTACTTTCATGCAGGAAACATTGAAGAAGGCAGAAGAGATATTTGGTACAGATAACAAAGATCTTTACATATCGTTCCATGGTTTGCTAAATCGGAAACTGCCCTAGATCTTGGTATTTGATTGAAGGTAACACTAAAAAGGTCTCTCTCTCTCTCTCTCTCTCAACTAATTTTAGTATTTTACCATTTAGAGCTAGTTGCCTATTGAAAGAATTCTGCTGACCTTACTAGTTACACTACTAATTGCCTTTCATCCGACTCGCAGGCAGTGCACGAGTAATGAGTACTCTAACAACTATCAAGGTCGGACTCTTTTCGCATTCAGCAGAAAGTTTGTATTGGAGTTTAGATACATTTTACCTTAAAGGATGTCAACAAGGGGGGATGCTAAGATTGCTAGGATCAAATCAACATGGTTCAAACAACGGGAAGTGCATCTCGTTTCCTGATTGCTTTACATCCCCCTTAGTTTTTTTTCTGAAGAATTCTGTAGTGTCCAACTTAGTAGCTGTTTATTCTTGTAAACTTTGAGATTTTAACAGTGGCTTCTATTGCTCTTTATACACATTGTAAGGCTTCATGATGTGTATCATCTTTCCAATCCATCGTCGTTTTTGCACGCACTATGTGTGTGTGTGAGAGAGAGAAATGTGGCATCAGGAAAGAGGATCGTGGGGGACCTCGTCTAATGCTGTTCGTCTCAAATTTTTTTTTTTTTAAAAAAACTAAAATACCGCTTATATCTTTATAGCACTATTTTTAATTCATGATAGGGGTAGAGGCCGGTAATGTATTTTGGTTTGTGATATCGTATCAGTTCTCTTTATAAAAATAGAGATAAGCCGCGAAAGAGAACTCTAATCTGATTTGTATCTCAGAAAATAGGTCAAATCTGGTGGTTTTCTATTGGGAGCCCCTAGATCATGTACACCACACGCTGGACTTGAATTCTTCAATGCAGATGCGAAATATCGTGGGTGGTTGTGCGAAAAAGTCCAATGAATCAATGCAAATTATAGATATGGTGTAGAACAAAATCCAGAAAGATTCAACAAACTAAATCAAAGACAAAAGAGAAGTAAAGAACGCAAACCAAGTAAAAAGACATAATTTTAGATTGTTTGGCCTCTGGCTTACGTCCATCGGTGGCAACACGGGGAACTGGTTACATCCATTGTTTTCTTGGAGGAGTCGTCATTTTCTATCAAGAACTCAACACGGGGAACTGGTTACATCCATTGTTTTCTTGGAGGAGTCGTCATTTTCTATCAAGAACTCTATGTTATTTACAACCCTGACGTATTTCGGATTCTTGAAGCTCACGCTGGACCGATGTGATTTAGAAAGATTCTTCATTCGCTCGAAGATGATCTTTTTTGTTTTTGGTAAACCAGAACTGGTCATTACATCATGACCTTAAGCATGGAGGCTAAGCAAAGTTGGAGTGAAATTTGATTATTAGGACCTAGATCTTTTTTTTTGGTAAGCCAGAACAGTTCCTCCCACATGCGGCTAAGCAAAGTCGGAGGGAAATTCGATTCCCAAAAATCTTCTCGTCTGTACATCCGAGCTTTCCTTGATTATGATGGATCGTGGTATTTTCTTGATGATGATCGGTCATGGTATCCATAGCGTTGCATCTTTTTCGGCCAAAACCTCATTTCATTTTGCTTTTTCAGGTCGTCGAGTATGAATGAGTGGCTTTATTGTGATTTTGGGTCAAAGTATATTTAGAAACCTTATCAGCCCTAAATATTAATATACTAGTGCATGACTATGCCCGTCGTCACTCGGTTGGCCGCCTTCAGCAAGAACACTCCCCTGACTGCCTTCGGCGGTATAGGCAATGCAACAGTCCCCTCAAAACACATTAGGCGAGGGTGCAGGACATGGTAAGCAATCTCGGCACAGGGTCGGGTGCTGAGATTGTGCATCCAAATTGATGGTTTTTTATTGATATGGAGACTTCATTTCATCAAGGCTTTCCATTAATAGGCAGCGACCCTTTAAATGTTTTCTTTTTTGTAGTTCTTTTTGAAATTAAGGTTGCAACTCTTAGCTGCTGATATGGAAAGTACTTTGGTGCTGGTACTTCTTTTAATTACGAGGAGCCTCGCAATTTTATTGATCGGATGATTGGACAGCCAGATGATTTAGTTTTGGTTTCTTCTGTATTGTACGCACATGGGAAGGGGATGAGACGACCGGATTTGTCTCGTTAATTTTATCTCGGAGCATTTTTGAGGATGACAGAGTTCTTATTAACGCGAACCATCCTTGCATGTTTTATAGATTGCATTGATTGACCTCATTCTTGACATCGAGTCACTAAAGACACTTATGGTGTAAGTACATTAAAACTAAGGAGCATTGCATTGTGCATTTTAGGCTTTGGCTTACACTTCTTCCTATTGTGAGCGTAATTGGAGTACGTTTGAGTTTGTTATTGTTAGAAGATAATGACTAGGGTTTGGAGAGAATGGAGTACATTCTATTGAGGGACTCAAGCCCAATATATATGTACATGGATAAACAAGTAACCCGACTCAACTGTACATAAAACCCGACCTGGTATATACATTAACACTCCCCTTCAAACTCACGGTGGATCATGTACCGAGAGTTTGCTTATAAAATGACGAAAGCGAGCAATCGAAAGGGCCTTTGTGAGAAAATCCGCAGTCTGCTCCGTCGAGGGAATGAACGGCAAGGAGATGATGTTTGCAAGAAACTCCTGCCGAACATAATGACAGTCGACCTCGAGGTTCCCTCGTGGAAAA
The DNA here is from genome assembly GCA_947650365.1 of Chamaelirium japonicum. Taxonomy (NCBI): domain Eukaryota; kingdom Viridiplantae; phylum Streptophyta; class Magnoliopsida; order Liliales; family Melanthiaceae; genus Chamaelirium; species Chamaelirium japonicum. The sequence goes on from OX393550.1 coordinate 104,730,426, forward strand.
CCGGATTGCTGGCAATCTGAATAGAACTCCGGTTGTCATAGAAGAGTGGGATAGCGCCAAAAATCCTGAATCCCAAGTCAAGTAGAAGGCGTCGAAGCCAAACAAACCTTTGCGGTGGTGGAAGCCATAGCCCGGTATTCGGCTTCGGAGCTGGAGCGTGCAATAGATTCCTATTTCTTGATGTGCCAAGAAATGAGAAAATCACCAAGAAACACACACTAGCCGGTGGTAGAGCGGCGAGCAGCAACATCTCCAGCCCAATCTATATCGGAGTAAGCACGCAGAACAAGTAGAGAGGTGGAAGGAAATAGCATCGAACGAGTGATGGTGTCGCGGAGATACCGAATAATCGAAGGACCGCTGCAAAGTGAACCGAGCGAGGAGCCTAAATGAACTGGCTAATAATGCCAACGGCATGGGCAATGTCAGGTCTAGTCATGGTGAGATAGACTAGCATCCCAACTAGCCACTGGTAGCGAGAGATGTCCTAGAGAGGCTCACCGTCTGTAGAGAGGAGCTTCAAGTTAAGCTCCATAGGCGTGTCAGCAATACTAGAGTCAGTGAGAGCAGCTTCGGTAAAATGTCAGAAATGTACTTCTGTTGGGAGATCAATAATCCACGAGCTGACCGGGCAATCTCAAGGCCAAGAAAGTATTGGAGAGGGCCCATATCTTTCATCTCGAACTGACTCTGGAGGTGACGCTAAAGGGATGATATGGTAGCACTATCATCCCCGATGACAATCATATTATCCACATACAGAAGCAGCATAGCAATACCCTGACTAGACAAGCGGGAGAACGTAGCATAATCGAAGTGTTTCTCTACAAACTCAGCTTCCAAAGCACTGCGGAATCGTTCAAACTAGACCCGAGGTGCTTGTTTGAGCCCATACATGGCCCGGTGTAGACGGCAAACGTGCACTGGAGGAACATAAATGCCCGAAGGAGGAGCCATGTATACCTCCTCGGAGAGGTGGTGCACGCACGTGTCGTCGAAGAGCGATAGATGGAGGCCGTGTAATCTTTTTGTATTTTCTTTGTAAAAGGATAACTAGTGATCCAAAATCACCGAGTGGGAAGTGGCGGAGGGGGTAAGAACCGTGTCAGAGAATAAAAGATTTGAAGCTTAGATGAGAGGAGGCCTGAAATCCATCAGGATACAAGGTAGGGGACTCAAATCCATGAGTTAACGAAGGCATCCGCCATCAATTTTCATTCATCATAATCTCCCTCAATGGTTACAATAGGGGCCTTTAAATAGGCTAAAAGAAAAGAAAAAGATGGCAACAAATTTAAAAGTCAATAATTATCCTAACAACTTGCCTAAAATAAAGATCTCAAATATAAAAAGATTCTAAAAGATATCATAAGAGATATCATGCCTTATCCATCCATTGTAGGCTAGGATGGGCCTTCGGGTGGGCCAACGGGCTTGGGCCCAAGTCGGATCACATCATTCGCTTCCGCTGCGAAGAACTCGCCCTCGAGTTCATACGGTAAAGCACAATCATCATCGAGGTTTTCACCGATGTGGTATCTGTCGTCAGGAGCTGATGGTGGAGGCCCAACAAATGATGTCTCACTACACCGAAGTCATCACCGGAGTCCCATGAGAAGGTATCACTGCCGTCGATCGAAAAACAAATGTCAAAGTGGTGCTGGGGTAGACGACAGAGTCGGATAGTAATATCAGAACGCTGCGGTAGCTCAAACATCGGCTCGCCTGAACGGAGGTAGAGCTGAACAAACACTGTAAGCACCAATAGTCGGTTTAGCCCAAGAAAATCAATCTACTGAGGCTTGGCTAGGGAGATCACTTTGAAAGAATCCACAATAGGTGGTAGCATGACAGGTGTCGGGAGATCCTTTGGAGGAGGGGGCTCGTTTGTTGGTGGTGGTACTGGAGTTGATGGATATACCAAAGATACAACTGGAGGAAGCTCTATCGGTGGTGGAGGCTCTACTGGAAGTGCTGGAGGTGGAGACTCATCTGTGGAGGCCACTAGAGGTGAGGCCATTTGCTGTAACTCCCATTCAATCTCACATGCTATCTCATAGGCTTCGTCCAAATCGCTCTAATATCTAGATAAAAACTGGCCCTTTATGTCGGAGCGGAGTCTACTAACGTACTGTTTCACTACCAAGAAATATTTCTCTGAAAAATCATAGCGGATCATGTGCCGATAGAATACTGAAGTGTACTCATAGACGGAGTTGTTTCCTTGATGACAACGAACGAACCCTTGCATCTTGGCATCCATATCACAATGGTGGAAGTATGATCCAGGGGTAAATCTGAAAATTTGTAATTACTGGTTCACTGTAAATTTCTATAGATGGTATAGATGCGTAGAGCTCGAAAAACCCTTCGATTTGGTAGGTTGCACGTCAAAAACAGACTAGAAATGAAAGAGATGTGCCCAATTGAAGTTGGCGGGTCTGTTTTGTCTATTCGGGTTGGATCTGAATTCAACTCGGGTTCAGCACTTAAGTGCACAATAACAACTAGAAAGATTGGGGATTTGAGGACTGTAGGATGGGGATCTAAGGGTTGTGGTGGAGGAGTGAATTGGGGAAAAAGGAAAGGGACTAATGGATAAAAAAAATCAAGGCTTTTGTTCTTGTTTGTTTTGTTGGCAGATAGGGAAGGAAGAAAGGAGGCGGCTGTTGCAGCTAGTAGCAAAAGGGGCGGCTGCAGCTGGTAGCAAGCAATGAAGGTACATTTTCCTCTTTCCTTTCTCTTTTCTTTCCTTTCGCTTTCTTTCCTTCTATTCTTCTTTTCCTTTTTTTTTTCTTCTTTCTTTTCTTTTCTTTCTTTCCTTTTTTTGTCTTCACAGATCTGCGGCAGATCTGTCTTTTTTTTTCTTGGGTTGCGGGGTGTGCGGGAGCACGGAACAGAGGTGGCGGTTCAGTGGGTGGAGCGAGAGGAAGGGGGCAGTCTGCAGTGGACGGGCGGGCAGCAAAGGAGAAGGGTTCGCGTGGCTTGCGGTGGTTGCGTGGGCAAGCAAAGGGGTGGGTAGCGGTTGAAGGAGGTATGTGCTCTCTCTCTCTTTTTTTTTTCTCTCAACAGATATGATCTCTCTTCTTTTTTTTTTTTGTTGGGATTGTAGGGACGTACCAGAAGAAGATGACAACAAATCGGTGAGGATGGTGACGATGGAACGGCGACGATGACGATGGATGACGACGATCGAAGCGAAGATCGTTCATGGTGCAGGAATGCCACGAAGCCCGAAGCTCTGATACCAACTTGATGCAGGCGTGCGTCATCCAAGAGCAATTGATGAAGACGATGCTATCTTTTTTTTTTGTATTTTCTTTGTAAAGGGATAACTAGTGATACGGAATCACCGAGAGGAAGTGGCTTGAGGGGGTAAGAACCGTGACAGAGAAGAAAATATTAGAAGTTTAGATTAGACGGGGCCTGAAATCCATCAGGATACAAGGTTGGGGACTCAAATCCATGAGCTAACGAAGACATCCGCCATCAATTTTCATTCATCATAATCTGTCCCTCAATGGTTACAATAGGGGCCTTTAAATAGGCTAAAAGAAAAGATAAAGATGGCAATAACTTTAAAAGTTAATAATTATGCTAACAACTTGCCTAAAATAAAGATCTCAAATATAAAAAAGATTCTAAAAGATATCATAAGAGATATCCTGCCTTATCCATCCATGGCAGGCTAGGATGGGCCTTAGGGTGGGCCAACGTGCTTGGGCCCAAGTCGGATCATATCAAGAGGTCACCATGAAGGAACACATTGGTGACATCCATCTAATGGAGAGGCCACCCCGAGCAGTTGTCATAGCTAAGAGGGTGCGCATTGTAGTCATCCGAGCAACTGGAGCAAACATCTCCTCGTAGTCAATCCCATACTCCTGAGAGAAGCCACGCACAATGAGACGGGCCTTGTGTCACTCAATGGAACCATCAGGTCGAGTCTTGACCTTGAAGATCCATTTGCAGCTGAGAGGTACCACACTGGAGGGACATGTAACTAGATCCCATGTCTGGGTTCACTGAAAGGACTCAAGCTCAACTGACATGGCCTGCCACCACTCTGGGTGTAAAGTTGCCTCACGGTATGACTGGGGCTCCCGATGAGTATGAAGGGCAGTAAGGAAAGCTTGGTAAGACGGAGTGTAGGAGGCAACAACAGAGTAGCCACAGAAGTCAGAAGAGTTAGAGGTAAAGACAGAGTAGCCAAGCCTATCTGGAAAGTAGGCATATCTATCAGGAGAGTGATATTCGTGCGCAGAGTAGTGCCAAACAGGATCATAATCCATGACCAGAGAGGAGGGAATAACAGCAATAGGCGAGGGAGTACCAATGTGAACTACCTTAGGAGGAGGAGTTGCATAACGACAAACATAGACACGCATAACAGGTGGCAGTGGAGGCGGCGAGAGAAATATGGGAGGGGAAGGTGAAGGTGCTGAGGGTGGAGGTGGAGATACTGAGAGTGGAGGTGCTGAGGGTGGAGGTGCTGAGGGTGGTGGGGACCCCAGTGGAGAAAACACAACCAACGGTACGGGAGCAGAAAACGGAGGTAAAACAAGGATGGTGAGAAGTAGTGAAGGTGCAGAGGGTGACGTAGGAGGTGAGAAAAGATACTGGGACTCGGTGTAAAAGTACGAGACATCTTCGACAAAAGAATTGTGACGAGAGACACAGATCCAGCGAGCCAAGGGATAGTAGCACCAAAAGCCTTTGTGCTCGTGACTGAGCCCCAAGTGGACACACCTAATAGATTTAGCAGAGAGTTTGGTGCGCTCATGGGGAGAGAGAAGATCAAAACACGTGCACCCAAATGTGCGAAGCAGGGAGTAGTCAGGAGATGTGGAGTAAAGCCGCTCGTACGGGGTAATACCAGAAAGGGTGGAGGACGGAGTGATGTTAATGAGGTGAACGACGGTCATAACAGCCTCGGCCCAATAGGAATACAGAACTGAAGTAGATAGAAGGAGAGCTCGCGCTGTCTTGAGAACATATCGATGTTTGCGCTCGGCGACTTCGTTTTGTTCATGGCTGTATGGGCACGACTGTTGGTGAAGAGTACCGTGAGTCTGAAGGATCTCACGCATCTCAGAGGAGAGATACTTTTGGGCACAGTCAGATCGAAAAGTCTTAATGCACTGATCAAACTGGGTGTGAAGCATAGTAGTGAAGGTCTAGTAAATACGAGGAATCTCGGAGAGGTGACGCGTGAGATAAACCCAGGTGCAACGGGAGTAATCATCTATAAAGCTAATATAATATAAAAAATCAGTAAAAGAGGCAACTAGAGCAAGACCCCAAATATCAGAATGCACTAAATCAAAATGAGCAACAGATTTGGAAGCATTGGTCAAAAATGGTAGATCCAGATGCTTTGTCAATCTGCAGCCTGTACAGACAGAGAAAAGAGAGGACACATGACCCAAAGCGCACGAATGAAAAGCACTTTTGAGTCGATCACTAGACAAATGACCTAACCTTCTGTGCCACAAGTCGGCATCAGAGGTGATTGACATAACAGACTCAATAGAGACAGGGGAAACATAGAGATGGTCCAGTTAGTAAAGTCCCCCCATTCTACGATCCATCCCAATCCTCCGTCATGTCCGCAAATCCTGCACAACACAAGCAGAGGAGGTAAATGTGACAGTTAATTCATAATCACATAGAGAACTGATAGAGATTAGGTTAATATTAAGGAGAGGAACATGGGATAGGGTCAGGCGATCAGTGGAGTCTGAGGTAAGGGTGATAGATCCACACTGCGAAATAGGCATGAGAGTCCCATCCGAAGTGCGGACATCCATGTGGGCAGGAGCATGAGCACAGTCGGTGAGCACAGTGGAGTCATATGTAAGATGACAGGAATTACCTGAATCAAAAATCTAAGGGGGCAGTAGTACCAGAGGAGGTGGACAGGCCGGTAGCAGTCGAGGAGCTGGTGGAGGCTATGTGACGAAGTAGGAGCTCCTCAAGTTGCTGGAGATAATCCGGCGCAAGTGGAGATGGTACAGTAGTAGCAGCAATGGACATTGGAGTCTCTATAGAAGCAACATCGATACCAAAGTGGCGGAAGGAGGACTGACCATGTCCACCTCAACCACCTCGTCGATCATTATGTGAAGCAGGAGCCCAGCGTGTGTCATCTCATCCGGACCCCAACGGGGGTTGAGGGGTGGATATGTGGGACACTCACGCTTTATATGACCAGGTTTTTTGCAGTAATGACAGAATACATGCTCGTCAGAAAAACTAGCCGCCAAGACGCTATCAGAACCAGAGACAGTTGGAGGAGGATGAGTATCCTGAGTTTAAAGATGGGTCTCCTCGTCAACCAAAGTGAGCAGGGCATCCTTGAACTGAGGTAGTGGCTCACGATGCAGGAGTTGAGGAGCGATGAGAGCGAAGTCCGACCGAAGCGTTGCCAGGAATTGGTGTAGGTGGCCCTCGTCAAGGTAGCGCTGAAAATCCTTGGAGCATGGACAAATATACGGCTCGGGGATCAAAGAGTCCAACTCGTGCCAGTAGGCACTCATCAGGCTGAAGAAATCCTGGATCGTACGCTTCTCCTGACGAGCGGACCATGAGGAGCCAATAAGTTGATGCCGGCGTGTACCACCGTGCGGGAGAAATCGGTCCCGGAGATACTCCCACATCGCACGCGCTGTAGGAAGACGACCGATAGGAGTAAGGAGCAGGCGAGCAATGGAGTCTAGAAGATAGGCCCGGATGGCCTGATCGTGGAAACGCCATGCGAGGGCAGTAGCCGCGGCGGCTGCAGCATCAGCAGCAGAGGACTCATCACTAGCGACGACGTGACTGGTGACGGAGGAGAAACCGGAGGAGCTATCCAGAGGCGGGTCGTCACCGGTAATGTGATCCCACAGATCACGACTAGAGAGCGCAGCCTCGACGGTGAGCGATCAGTCAAGCTAGTCGTTGGCTGAGGTCAGCTGAAAGGTCGCCTTCAGCGGTGGGAAGATCGCAGCAACAGAAGGCACGGTGGTAGACGCCATGACGACGACGATTAGGTGATGACCGGGGAGCGGGTGAAGGTGGCCGGGTAAGGATCGGGAGACAGAGGAGGGGGTGCGGAGGGGGCTTGGGAGGCGGAGGAGGGGCGTGGGAGCAAAGAAGGGATGGGTAGGGGCTTGGGTGGTAGTGGTGCGGGGGAGGCAGGGGCTCGGGTACAGAGCAGAGGAGGGGCGGGGGGGGGGGGGGGGGGGGTCAGGTTGCTCGGGGGGAGGCAGGGGTGGTGGTGCGGGGTGCAGGGGAGGCGAGGGAAGGTGGCTGCGGGGAACAAGGGAGGTGGTCGGGGTGCAGGGGAGGCACGGGGAGGGAGCTACGGGGAACAGGGGAGGTGCAAGAGGCAGAGGGGTGGCCGCGGGGTACAGGGGAAGCACGGGGAGGGGGCTGTAGGGAACAGGGGAGGCAGGGAGGGTGGTGCGGGGTGCAGGGGAGGCGCGGGAGAGGCAGGGACGGCAGAGGAGCAGCATGGGAGGGGCTCGGGTGACAAAGCAGAGGCGCGGGGTGGGCTGCAGGTCGCGGGGGAGGAGGAGAGGTGTTGCGTGGTGCAGGTGCCGGTGCCGAGAGGAGACCGGAGGAGATGCCGGTGCCGGAGAGGATGCCGTCGTCGCCTTCACCACGGATCGAAACCTTAGTGCTCTGATACCATGTTAGAAGATAACGGCTAGGGCTTGGAGAGAATTGAATGCATTCTATTAAGGGACTCAAGCCCAATATATATGTACATGGATATACAAGTAACGCGATCCAACTGTACATAAAACCCGACCTGGTATATACATTAACAGTTATAAGCACCTCTTATGGGTGATGTTTATTTCAGTGGGAAACTAACTTAATATATTTAGTCCTAAGGTCTCATTACAACCCTTAGTGGTCAACAAAAGTTGAAAGAAGGTACTGAATTATTAAGAAAAAGAAGCTAGACACGTGAATAATTGAACCTTTGCCACGAGATGTAAAGCCAATCATGCGCAAGTGGGTGTAAGAGGTAGAGTGATTACTTATTAGAAGGGGGAGCGGTGGAGGAGGAGGTCCGTGTAATTACCCCAAACCTCAGTGGGAGGTAATTGTATTTTTCCTTACAAATTTTGTTAGTAAAAAGTATTATCTGGTACGTGTTTGAATTTATTATTTATAATACGATGCCATCAATCTCTAAATTAGGAGCGTATTGATCGCGGGAAGATCCTCCTACTATATTCAACCTCTAAAACTTACTTGCAAACAAGATGATCGGAAAGACGATGGTGGTTCGGGAGCCGGTGGCGGCCATGTCCCTTGCCAAGGGAAGGAAAGAAGAAAACACTCTTGAACTAGACATGGCAGAAGTCGATCATGGTCTTGATTGTGGGTAATAACCATAGAGAGGACATTTTTCATGTTTGTGTACCTATCATTATTGTTTGTGCCCCTCAATACAACGGGAGAAAATATTTTTTTTTGTTGGACCGGCCTAATGGTCAGTGGGTAGGGTACTAGAGCAAGGGCTCAAAGAGGTCTAAAGATCGAAACAGAAAACGATAGCATAGTTGCTATTTATTAAATTCTATAATCCCATGGATATGACATCAACAGTCATAATTCGCACGTACAAACAGGACATAACACTCTTGAGGGAAAGTTCGCTCCACAATATCCAAACCGAGAGTCGAACAAAGAAGTTCTCCAACTTGAGAGACTGGAAGTACAACTAGGACAAGAGTCCGTTGGTACAGGGGGGTAAAATAGGAGTCAGAATGTTGATACTTTCATGTCTCTGTTGGTTTCGGGTTTGCAGCATCCGACCAATAATCCGACCATGCTACTAATTAAGGATGGCAACGGGTCGGATTTGGAACGGGTGACCCTATCCCGTGCCCGTCTCGTTATGGAATACCTCATCCCAAACCCGTATAGTGTTTGGAGGAAAAACTTCAAACGAATTCCATTTATGTTTTCAAAAATCTAAACCCGTTCCGTCCATAGTATATTTCAACGAGACGAATCAAAGTAAGATAGATTGGGTTTGAACTAAAAGAGAAATACAAAACGTAGTAGAAAATAAAACTAAAATACATGTTAATTCCATGTTTTCTTTTCTTAAACAATATATTCATGGAAGAAATTTTTTGGACTATTGCAACTTTACAAGTGCAACCTTTACTAATGTATATGTTAATTGACATATGTATACTTAATTGGATTGGGTTGTTTCAAACAATCCCAAATCCGCCAAATCCTGCCATTTATCCATCCAAACCCATCCCAATAGAATCGGGTTTGGTCTAGTAACCTACTAAACCCGTTTAATGGCAAAAAGAATCCGACCCGAAATCCAATCATAGCAATGAGATTTTTTTCTTTTGGGTAGGACCCATGGGCCATAGCCGTGAGTAGGGTGGCAATGGGTCGTGTCGGTTTGGGTTCGTGTCGTGTCTAGTTTCGGATTGTGTCCAAAACCCCTAGACCCGGACCCGACCCGTTTAACTAATTGTGTCTAGATTCTAAACCCGTACCCGGCCCATTTATAAACGGGTAGACCCGATAAGACTCGCTAGAACTGTTTACCACAAGGATTTATTCAGTTGACCCGATCCGACTCAACCTGACATTACCCGATAGACCAATATATTATAGTATCGGATTGCGGGTAGATCCGACCCGACACGACCCGGTGAATTTCAAACGGATCTTCCTGGATCTACAGTATCCAGACCCTAAACCCGGACCCGACCCATTTATTAAACGGGCCTATTGTGTAGACCCGTTTACGACCCGAACCCGTTTAGCCCTGACCCAGACCCGCTAACTTCGTGTCGGGTCTGCCGGGTCCGAAATTGCCAGCCCTAGCCGTGAGTTGGCAAGAGAAGATCAGTGGCAACCCAAAACCATACGCCCTCAACCAATCATCTGATTCATGACCCCACAACTCATCCATTCACTCTTCCCACCTTATCCCCTTCCCATACCATCCCTTCCTTTCCACCCCCAAGGGAGAGAGGAGAGAGGAGAGAGGAGAGAGAGAGAGAGAGAGAGAGAGATGACAAGCGTCACCGCCATCTCCACCACCACCACCACCACCCTCTCCAGCAAACCCAGACCCGCCCGTATCCCCTCCAAGCTCCGGTTCTGCATCTCCTGCTCCTCCTCCTCTCCACCACAGCAGCAGCAGCAGCTGCAGCAACAAGACCCATCCTCCTCCCTCAAGACCCTCTCGGCGGCGCTGGCCCTCTCCTCCATCCTCCTATCCTCCGCCGGCGCCCCTCCCCCGGCCGCCGCCGACATCGCCGGCCTGACCCCCTGCAAGGAGTCCAAAGCCTTCGCGAAGCGCGAGAAGCAGTCCCTGAAGAAGCTGGAGTCGTCCCTGAAGCTCTACGCCCCCGACTCCGCCCCCGCCCTCGCCATCAAGGCCACCATGGAGAAGACGAAGCGCCGCTTCGACAACTACGGCAAGTTCGGCCTCCTCTGCGGCTCCGACGGCCTCCCCCACCTCATCGTCAGCGGGGACCAGCGCCACTGGGGCGAGTTCATCACCCCGGGACTCCTCTTCCTCTACATCGCCGGGTGGATCGGGTGGGTCGGGCGCAGCTACCTCATCGCCATCCGGGACGATAAGAAGCCCACGCAGAAGGAGATCATCATCGACGTCCCCCTCGCCTCCCGCCTTCTCTTCCGTGGCTTCATCTGGCCCGTCGCTGCCTACCGGGCGCTCGTGACCGGGGAGCTCATCGCCGACGATGCCGACATCGGCCTCAACTGATCAGCCATGGAGGAGCCAACCAGGGTCTAAGGTCAGGTGATCTGGGATTTGAGTTACACGTCCCTTTTGTATTGATTCTGGACCCGACATGACAGACCCAACATCAAATTAGAGGGTCTGGGTTTGGGTTAAACGGATTCGGGTCGTAAATTAAGGTCTAGGCACGTTTAATCCTAGAAGACCCATTTAACTAGGGCTGGTAATTTTGGACCCGACACGAAGTTAGCGGGTCTGGGTCAGGGTTAAACGGGTTCGGGTCATAAATGGGTCGACACGATAGACCTGTTTAATAAACGGATCAGGTCGGGTTTTACTTAAAATGGGTCGGGTTTTACTTAAATCTGATTCTATTCCGAAGCCTGAAGAACGCTTCTCACTTCCTTAGTGTCTTCTAAAATACGCCTTGGTGGGCTTTGTACTTGGGACACATCTGTCATTCAGCTAAATATTTCCATCAGGTCGGGTCTGGTGGGATCGGGTCAACCGAGTATGACCTGTGAGATAAACAGGTCTAAAGGGTCTACCCGTTTATAAGCGGGTTGGGTACAAATTTAGAGTCTAGACATGATTAGTTAAACGGGTTATGTCTGAGGGGGTTCTAGACCCTACCCGAAACCAGACACGACTCGACCATGACCCATTGCCAACCCTAGGGGCACCCGACTCGGCAGAGATGCTCAATGTGTTACCCAATCCTACTAGGGCTATTGATTAGGGCACCGCCGCTTCTATTGCCGGTGCCAATCCCATGCAATCATCCGACCCCTTCCTTCCTCTTCCTTCTCCATCATCGGTATGCTACATGCAACCGGCTGCCACCTTCGCTACCGACAGCCCAAGGCTGGCTCTATACAAGTTGAGGCCTAAGACAAACTCTAAATAAATTTTTGTGCTAGGTTTCTTGAACACAATTTCGAGCTTGCTATGTTCTTCATATGGATTTCATATGGATTTTTAGGATAGTTGAACTTAAGAACTAATAGTGGTATAAGAAATTAGAGAAATTTAAGAACTAATTGTGGTATAAGAAATTAAGAATTACTTTTTTTTTTTTTGATAAATTACACTTTACCCTTGAAGTTTAGCCCAAAATCACTCAACCCCTATGAAGTTTTTTTTTTTTTTTTGGTAAAGCCCTTAACTTAGTCGCCCCGAATCACTGTATACGATATCACCATGGTTTGGAGTCCGGCCATCGACACCTATTATTTCCGTCCGTTTGGACGTTCCTGTCGATGGATGGATCCCGAACCACTATGATTCCGAGATTCGGAGCGATTATTTTAATTCATTCATTTTTTTGTTCTAAATCGGTTCCAATGATTTCTAATTGTTAGCGCGATACCCCTTTTGTTGACTACTAAATTTTCTTATGCGGTAATTTCTATCTAATCAAAACTAAATTGAAGGGAGGCAAAATGTAGTTTAATTAACTATAGGGGGTTAAGTGATTTCGAGTAAACTTCAATGGGTAAAGTGTATTTATTCTATTTTTTCCCCCAATGTTTGGGAGAAAAAACAAGAAAGATTTTTTTTTTTCGAACTTTATAGTGAAATAATGAGCTTTCTGTTTTTAATGTTACAGTTGGATTTGGAGGGAAGAAGCTGTTGATCTCAATGGGTTAATCAAAGCCTGGGGCTAGAACTATTTTGTCTGTATTTATTTGTATCCCTGTATTTGTACTCTTCATGTATTTTCTTTGTGTTTATGAAGCCAACCATGAAAATTTCCAGTGAATGAAACTACTTACAGACTTTATACCAAAAAAAAAGAAAAAAAGAAAAAAAGAAAAGAAAGTAGACATAGCAAACACAAACTAAAATATAAAGGGGGTGTTTGGTTTGTGGATTTTGATCATAAAATTCTATTCCGATTCGCTAGCATCCTAATCTAGAGAATCGGAATAGGGTTCTGATGTTTGACTCGTGCAAGGAAAAGGCCAGAAATTGAGGTTGGAATCCTTTTCAATTTCCTAATTGTGTTTGTTTCAACATGGAAACGAGGGACGGAATCCTGGATTATTCACATAGTACCCAAATTGCAAGTGGCCGGAGCCCTAGATCGTGGTCGGAGCAGGTGATAGGAGCCCTAGATCCTTCAACCGACAAACAACCGTAAGTAGCTGGAGTACGAGATCATGGTTGGAAATCGCAAGTGACCTGATGAAGCCCCAAATCGAAGGTGATTGCGTGCAACCGTAGATCCTGATCGATGAAGGTGATCGGAGCAAAGGATCGTGATCGGAACAGGTAACCGGAGGCCTAAAAGCAACGCAAGAAACCTGAGTCAAAGTCGCAGGTGTTGCAGCTGGCGACAACAATGGGATCGAGAGTGGGGTGGCCGTCGAGTAAGGACCCTCTCTTTTGTGCACAAGTGCAAGACCAAAGGATAAGGCCATTCCATTACAATAGGCCATGTAGGATTCCTGGGAATAGAGGCTAATTCCCACCAAGTTTGGGAGGCATCCTCCCTCCCTCCCGAGAATGATTTTGTTCCAACCTCCTTAAAGAGGTTGGAGCATCCCGCACTCCCTCATTGGTCCATCTCGAGTGCTTTTGGTCATTTCACCATAATAAGCAGTAGGAAATGACAAACATACCCTTGGAATGGATCATTGGTCCATCTCGAGTGCTTTTGGTCATTTATCTTTACGTATGTTGTGCAGATGTAGAATAATCTAAACATTAAAAAGATAAAAATATTATTTTATTAAAATAAGATCTGATCATATAAAGTTGTTGATTTGTAAAATACCAACAATATATCCAAAATTCAAATGATTACATAATTTTTTTTTAATTTTTTCAAATCCCAAAATTTTTAAATGTAAATCCGATAAGATTAGTAATTGATCTCTGAACCTAGTGTTAAAAATACAAAATCTTGATAAATATGATATTCTAACACAATCGTGTTATCAATTAAATGACTAGATACAAATTAATAGAAAAAAAATATAAGTTTTACCATTATGAAATTTTAAAGAAAAAGAACATTTCGATCCGATGGACAATTTGATCATTTTTTAGTTAATTTGATCTTCCCAAAATGGTATTAGATGGATGATCCAACATCTCAAAACAAAATTTCGAAGAATCATGTCAAAGAGGCCGAGCGAAGGGATTTTAGGAGCTCTAATGAATTTCCAAAAAATACTCAAAATTTTCTAAAAATGTTAAAATATTATAAAAAATTTCAAATTTTTTATGATATATAGCAAAATATCGTGAAATATCCTACAATTTCCAAGTTGGTCGAGATTGAGGGTGGTATTTCGTTTATTTTGCAAAAAAACGCAAGATATTTTGATTTTTCTATAAGAACTTTTGTGGGGACATCCTATCGCGATGCCTTGTAGGGTAAGGCTGCAACTTGGGTGGGTTGGATCCGATCCCAACTCGAATTTTGGGTGGATTTGAGTTGATGTATTTGAAGATTGGATTAGGTTAGGGTTGAAAAAATACAATTAGAGTTGATTTTGGGTTGGGCTCGGGTAAAGTGGTTGGGCAACCTGACCCAACCCGAACCCGAGTACTCATGTATATCTATGAGTCTGTTATATATAAGTAACAATCACAACCATCCCGAGTACTTATATGTTAAGGGTCCCGGTCATAGTCATCCGTTTCACCTAGTCCATTTTATTTATTTGCTTTTTGCTTATCAAATAAATACATTATCTTATTTATTGGATAAAAATGCAAAAAAAGTTGTACGGTAGTGTTAGTAAGTATAAGTTTTTTGTAGAGCCTCCGGACCAAGGCTATCTGAAAGTAAATGTAGATGGGGCTATTCACAATCCGACGACGGTACTGGAATGGTTAGCAAAGATGCTATTGGTTCTCACATCTTATCCAAGGGTGCTACAATTGATGTCTATGAGCCTTTAGAGATAGAAGCCCGAACAATTCGTCAAGGCTGAGAGCTTTTCTCAAACTTGATTCTTCCTCAGTCATTGTGGAAGGAGATAATCAAGTCCTATTTTTTCTCCTGTTGGATAGGAACCTGTCTCCACCATGGCAGATACATAATATTGTATCTGACTGTAGGAATCTGTCCCGTGGTTTCAATATGTGCAACTTCTCTTATGTGCAGAGCAATCTCAACGATTGTGCTGATGGTTTGGCGAAGTTCACAAGCCGAGAACGAGTTGGCAACATTTACGAGTCTGCACCTAATTGTATCTCACCTCTTCTTCAGTCGGAGAAAATAAATCTTAATAACTGTAATGATTATGTTTTTCCAGTGGCAGAGGCGCCTTGAATAAATCCCCTGTAGTTCCTACCAAAATAATCTTTTTTTTTTGTAGATTTTGATGTTCAAAGGGTTAAATTTTAAACATTAAGTATACCCGAATCTACACAACACGATCCGTCTTACCAACTTAGGCTAACCCGAGCCCAATCCGAGAATAGAAATTTTTACTTGGGTTAGGTATCTCGGGTTGGAGGTTGGGTTGAGTTAGGTTAGGATTGAGGGTTTTAGTACTTGGATTGGGCTTGGGTTGACCCCCAACCTGATCCAACCAGTCTGAGTTGTAGCCCTGCAGTAGGCAAAGACACCCAACTAGTAGCGCACGACATTCAACGCATTACGGTGGGTTCCTTGACTATCAAAATGCACCGAGTTCCGAGAACTGATAGGCATCCCCACAGCACATCCCAGTAGGGCCAATCTTTTCTATCATGAAGCTGCATATGCTAAAACACATCTTTGCATCATAAAGAGAAAAGGGTACTTAAGCCGCCAGCCAAATTTAAAGCATACTCCCTTTGTAATCAGTGGCGGAAGCCAAACAAAAGTTTACATAAAATTAATATGGGTCATTTTGACTTACCCCCCTTTGTTAATAAGCCAATTAGACTTACCCCTCTAAATTGATATCAATTAGGCTTACCCCTAACTTCGGCTTAACCCTCAAAATTTCTATGTGATGATAACATGGGATCGGGGGTATCTCAAAATACCAAATGTGCATTGGGGGTGGTAAGTCAATTTTTTTAGGGGTTGATTCGAGTTTTTTGGGGTTAACACTAATTGATATCATTTCAGGGAGGTAAGTCTAATTGGTTTATTAACATAGGGGGTAAGTCAAATTGATCCTAATATTAGAGGTTTTTTAGTTTTTTTTTTTGAGGGGGATAGTTAACTTCCAATGCCACATTAAATTTCAAGCTGAAAAAAACCCTAAAAACTCGGAACGAAGTCGATTCATACAATTACATTAATCTTTGTAGCACAAATTAAAATCCGAAACCTAGATGGAACATCATTCCTAGTTGTCAAAGGATCCATCCTTCGTAATTAACCGATTGTGGCGATGTGGCAACACCATAGCCGATAGCGCATAAGTTGTATATATATAGGTAGTGTTATGTCGCCAAAGGCGTCCATGGTGGCCGCCGATGCGGCCGTCCGAGTGCCGACAGGCACTGGCATTACTAGTATTTATACATTACAGATAAAATATGGATGAATACACACATGATTAACAGCTAATCTAATACAATTAGTGGTAGCTAAAAAAAGGCTATTAGGCTAAACTTGATAGGATTAGAAGGACCACATGGGCTCGCCCGTGCTGGTCTGATCTATCACCACCAGCTCCAGGTCAAACAGAGGAGACTTGGCATGCGGTTCCATCAGCTCGGGAGAGGGCGTGGCCGATGAGGAGGCGGTGACGGCGGCAGCCGAAGATGTGGCGCCGGAAGCCGGGTACCGGCCGAGGTGGGCGGCGAGGCAGGCGGCTTGGCGCGTCCGGAGGTGGACGGTCTCGGCCTGGGCCAGGGCCAGCTGGGCCTGGAGGGCGTCGATCTGGCGCTGAAGGGAGGAGATGGTCCCGACGCAGCCGTACACGGGATCCCGCAGCCTCGCGTTCGCCTCGTACACCAGGCTGCTCACGGCGTCGCTCCGGTGGTGCACCGGCAGCTCCTGCACTCCGACGAGCCCAACACATTGTCAGTGACAAGACGCGTTTTGGGGGGCCCACGCACGGTTCTTCCAAGTGATGAAGGATGGAAAAATCAGACATAATCAGGAGCCATCTCATGATGGTCTAAGTCTTTGGTTATTTTTGTTCGATAAATTTTTGGGTTATTTTGACTTTGCCCCCCTAACTTTTTCTTGAATTACGCTTTACCCCCATCTTTTCATTAATTAGACTTTACCCCCCAAAGCTAACTGTTCCGTCAGGTCACCATCTAACAGAAAGGATGAGCTGACAGGAAAAAAATAAAGCTTTGAGGGTGAGATGACGGAGCAGTTAGTTTTGGGTGGTAAAGTCTAATTAATGAAACTATGGGGAGTAAAATCTAATTCAAGGCAAAATTTGGGGGGCAAAGTCAAAATAACCCTAATTTTTTAAGGGTAAATTATATATAGACCCCTATTGGTTAGCCGATTATCATTTTCACCCTCTCATGTCTAAAAATATTTCCTCGCACAAACACTATTGGAAGGGGTGAAAATGATATGTTACTCAAACTAAAGGGGGGCATTTGTAAGATTTTACACATGGGGTTTATGTGTAATTTATCTCTTTTTCTTTAATGTTCGACCGGCCAAGCTGTCAGAGGAGATGGTGCTAGAGTAAAGGCTCAAAATGATCTAGAGATCGAAACGGAGAAAGGCAACATAACTGCTATTTTTATTAAATCCTATAGTTGGATGAATCTTGATCATGGTTATAACAAGCATGACTTTGTTTATCCAGAGTGGACATTATATACCTTGGCTCCTATTCGTCAGCCACGACAAGTCACCAGTAATAGCTTGAATATCAATGTTGATTTGAGCCGATGCTACGGGTAACTTGTGGGGTCAGACCAATGTGAACCAAGGTAACCTCTACCCGTTGTTGGTGGACAAAATTATACTAAGTTATTACATATGTTGCTGCCCTCACTAGACGATTTTTTGACAAATTGTTCTTTAAATATAACGGACCAACAAATGATTAAGCAAGCATATTGTAATCTTCCCGTCGAACTCAACGGTGTCATCTCGGACATTGTAAAAGCACGGACCATCGAGAACTTTCAGAAAACGCCTGTATTTCTCAGAAGTAAAGTAAAATACATTTGAGTGAAAACCACATAAGTGCGCAGATGGATGATGATGCTGAAAACTATAGTTATTCATGTTAATTTTAATGGTAGCTGCAAATGAAATATTTCAATAGGACCATGGTTACATTTCCAGAGATTTTCAAAATTTTACTCAAAATGTACTTGGCTTTACTTTACTAGTACTTAAGAGAAATACAAAACAAGGTATTAGTAAAGCCCTTAACAAGTCGTCCCGACCGACGTTGTTGTGGTTTGGCCATCAGTCTGTTTGGATGGCTCAAGCCACTGAGACAACCACATGGGCTCCCATCATAAGGGCTAGGTGATCAAACGGGTGGAGACAGATGTTGATGGCTGGACCCCGGGCGGCTATTTTAAGTCATTCGAGGCATTAGAGAAAGACTCCAAGTTGCCCAACTCCAATTTTCAGTTTTTTACAACCAATCGTTTTGTTTTAGAAGTAATACTCTACAAATGTATGGTTTTTTGCTAATTCCCCCCCCAGTTATTTACAGAAACATTGCCTACATTTCAGTATTTACAGAAACATCCCTCGTGCGTATTACACTAATAATTTATACAAATGTGTGTACATGTAATTTCGAGACTGTGTACATGAGAGGGATCTCTGCAAATACAGAAATGAAAGGGATGTTTTGGTAATTGACTTATTACTCTAATTTTTTTTCTTCAAAAAAGTGAAATTAAGAGAAAGTGCCACACATCACAGCCGTCCGTTGCCCCCATACATGCCTGCTGCGTGACGGCTGCTATCAATAATGGTTTACTTGGCACATGATCGTCCGTTGGCTTAGTGCGATTCACAACGGACGGCTGTGATCGACTTGTGCTACGTAAGATATGGAACATCGTAATGGGCTAGGCGAGTGTAGGTGCGCCACTTGCAGGTTGATCGCACCAGCTGAGTGTAGGTGCGATTAAGTAAGATAAGTAAGATAAGAGAGAGAGAGAGAGAGAGAGAGAGAGAGAGAGAGAGAGACCTGCAAGAGTTTGTTGACATTGCTGGCTCCAAAGACCTTGTGCACAGTGGCGAACTTGTGAGGCTCAGTGGCGGGGAAGTAAGGCGCAAACACGCAGTCCTGCACGCACCGCCGCCGCAACAGCTTGCACGCCGCGCACGGCGACACCATCCCCTGCTTCCTTCCCATCACCTCCCTCATCCCCTCTAACCCCTCAACTCTCTCTCTCTCTCTCTCTCTCTCTCTCTCTCTCTCTCTCTCTAAACTACAACACAAGCTGGTCTGTGAAGCTCATGTGGGCCGTTCGGCCGTGAACTTTAGGATGAGAAGAAGAACATGGGGATTGAAAAGGACGGTGAAGGGGGATACAAATAAAGCAAAAGAGGAGAGAGAGAGAGAGAGAGAGAGAGAGAGAGAGAGAGTGAGTTGGGTGTGGGTAGTATAGTCAAGTGGGTGGTCGGATACGCTTGGTCGATGGGACCCACCAAGAGGTTGAAGTGAAGTGAAGGGCCAATAGGGAATAGATTTGGCCAGACAACAGCATCTTTGTTGAGGTGAGATGTTTTTTCAGTCCTCTGTTCGAAGATCTAAGGGGCTCTGTAGACGGTGGAGGAGTTGGATTCCGTATCTTTCCCTCACGTTTCCACCACCCTCCTCTTCGCCTTTCCTCTGTGTGGGGGTTATGAACACACCACCATGGAAAATTAAAGGAAATTTTGCTTTCACCCCCTAGCAAATATTGATATTAGAAGTTTAAACCCCCTCAACATTTTTGAATTTTTATGGGATAATTGATGACTAATCCCTATCATAAGAACTTTTTAACGTAAAGGATAATGAAATATTACTGATTACGTTAGATCCTTTTGTTTAAAAAATATCTATTTTACCCCTGCATACGACAGTACAGAAAAATCACATAAAGAGCAACAATTGCTACAGTGATTTCACTGTAACAAATTTTTTCTAGACTTCTAAAAAAAATTAATATAGTGATTTCATTGTAGCAATCACAACAATTTAGATGGTCTATGTGTAATATGTAATCTTTTTAAATTCTTTCTTAGATCGCCTAGACGGGTCTAAAAATAAAAAGAATATATTAGTACCAAATGTATGTTGCATCATGAACATAACACTTTATACCATCCTCTTGTGTGTAATTAAATAGATCTAATTAAGTAGATAAACAGTCCCCAAGATCACATAAGAGGGTCATGTAAAATGTATAAATATTCCAACAGGAAAAGAAAGTCCACCAAAAAACTAAAGGGATTCTGCAAATATCACCCAAATAAATCTTGATGTTATAAATAACTTTTCATTTTTTTAAGTTTTATGAACAACCTTCTAATATATTATGATATTTCATAAAATGCCCCGCAATAATTACCTTTTGCCTAACTTTTTGAGTCATTTTCATTTAATTTGAGGACAAAAGTGTAGCGATAGGGGGATCTTATTAAATATCAGAATTGTTGAGGGTTTATTCATAAAACTTAAAAATGAGGGTTTTTTTTGCTATATCAATGTTGTTAGCGGTTATATACAAAAGTATTTTAAAAAGCAGGGGGGTTAGTGAAAAACTCATTTCTAAGGAGATTCTTTAATTTTAAGCTCCACTCCCACATTGTGTTCGTTTGGGACCCCACACGAAAAGACACTTTCAAATTAAACCCTTTTGGCTCCTTCAACCCCTTTCAAATGATAAAATATCCTTCCCCTCGGGCAGTAGAAAATCTATAGTGTCTGTACCATGCTTGTTACAGTGATTTCACTATAGAAAAATATCAATCGGTTGCTACAATGATCAGTGACAATGAAATCACTATAATAATCGAAATTGATACGTTGCTAACCCGAATGGATACTCTAGAATTGTTAATATGCTACTGTGATTCTAAAGAATTAATTCTACCAGTAGAGTATCACGTTGATTGCTACAGTGAAAACCAGAGCAGCAACTGATGCTTTGGTGATGAGGTTGTGGGTTCAACTCTTCCTCCCCTCGATTTACCCAGGAGTGAAGTGGGAATTGCCGAGTGGGTCGGGCTTCACTCCCGGAGGGATTAGTCTGAGCCTGAAGTGGGCCATTGCCCGAAAGGTTTCGGGACACCCGCCGATGTCAAAAAAAAAAAAAAAAAACCAGAGCAGCAACCGAATTGATAATCTAGAATTTTTTTTTTACATCAATAATCTAGAATTGTTATTGTAGTAACCATAGCGATTCTGGAGTATCAATTCGGACAGTGAAGCTTCAATTCGCAACCGAATCGAAACTATGACTACAATGAAATTACTGTAGCAGCCTTCTATAGGCGCTATTACCGAATTGTTAATATAACTTACTTAGGCCTGTCAATCGGGTCGGGTTGGGTCGGGTCGGGCCAAGCCTTGCCCGAACTCAGCTCGTATATGAATCGGCTTTTCCAAGCTCGAGCTCAGCCCAAAAATTTTGCACTTTATTCAACCCAAGCTCAGCCCAATTTGTTTTTCGGGCTTTGGACCGAGTTCGGGCCAGCCCAATTAAGATTTGTAGTGAATCAAAATGCAAAATAATTTGGACATCTAGTACTACAAGCATAGATGTAACAGAAGATTGGGAAAATGGGATGGAGCCATGATGGGCGTCCAACTTTGATCGGTTAGGGGCTTTAGTGCAAAAAAAGAGATTTTTTTTTGTTTGGAAGTGAAATAGAAGATTGAGAATCTGGGATAGTATTAATGAGACTCCCAAATTGGGAAAGGGTATATTGACCATTGAATTAGTGCTAGTTGTCAGTCAACTATGGAAAGAAGATGTTGGAGGGTCGGAGCGACTCTTAGTTACTCAATATGCTTGGGTAGTACAAACTGTACAGGGGATTCAATGCTTCATGGGTTTTTAAATTGAATATATAAGCATTCGGATTCGGGCTGAATATGGGCTGGGTTGAACACGGACCAAATTAATTTTCGGGTATAAAATTATGTCCGAACTCGGCCCAGCCCAAACTCATTTAAGGCTCAGCCTAAATTTTTTTGGATTGGACGGGCGGGTATCGAACTAGCCCGGCCCAATTGACAGCCCTAAACTTACTGCGTTGATACTCGAGGTGAAAAATGGATATTGTTTTAAAAATAAGGTACACATTGGCTTCAGGCTAAACGAATTTAAGCCAATGATTTATCCTAATATTGGGCATTAGAAGGGTCTTAGGCTAATAGCACCCTCAAAAAATAAATAATTTTTTTTATCCCACAGTCCTTAATAGGATGAAACACATGCATGGTGGGTTCATAGATTTGTGCCGGTAGCATAAACACGGCAGAGAGGTCAATTATGGATGCTAGAGGACAAGGAGAACTGTTTAGAGAGAGAGAGAGAGAGAGAGAGAGAGAGAGAGAGAGAGAGAGAGAGTTCTATAGAGAGAGAGAGAGAGAGTTCTAGAGAGAGAGAGAGAGATGTCGTGTTCTGCCAACTGATAAAGAGAGAGAGAGAGAGAGAGAGAGAGAGTTCTATAGAGAGAGAGAGAGAGAGTTCTAGAGAGAGAGAGAGAGATGTCGTGTTCTGCCAACTGATAACGTGAGAAACGGTCAACCGCCTCTTTATGGGGAAATCGTAGGTGGGGCGTGCTCGTCATGTTGAGGTCTTTGAGGATGGACGGCTAGTTGGGACAACCCCTGCTTCGTACTCCTCTGCGGCTCGTCCTTTCACTGGGTCGTATCCCATCGGGATCACAGTCGCCTGATGGTAGCACCTCCAATATGTATCGCACTCAGCTACTCCATCGGACGGTTGTTACATATGACACGTCACAAACCCAGTGGAATCGAGAGAAAGGATCGAACACCAGAGGAGTCGAACACGACAAACCCCAACTACTAACAGTTCCGCAGGTACACCTCACCTCACCCCTACGGTCTATATTAAGTTTCATAAGAAAATAATTTCCCTTTCTGCAAAAAATAAAAGGAAAGGAATTTTCCAAAAAAAGAAAATCGTTGGGATCGACGGAGAGAGACGACAAGACCACCATTCTTTCCAACAGTTCTTGGACTATTAAATTTGATCCAAATTAAGAAATTTCTAGTTAATTTTATATATATATATATATATATATATATATAGGGAAGTGCTAGAATGCGGCATGCGGTGCGTGCGGCATCGCACCGCAGCCGTCTGATGCACTGCTGCGTGCATCGCATGCACGCAGCGCGTGCATCAGACGGCTGCGGTGCGATGCCGCACGCACCGCATGCCGCATTTTAGCATACCCCTATATATATATATATATATATATATATATATATATATATATATATATATATATATATATATATATATATATATATATATATATATATATATATATATATAGGGAAATGAGTTCCTATGACATGTCATAGGGAGTACCCTATGCCATATGGTGAGTTAGGAACCCTAGAATATTTAGAATGTTCTGAATTTTTTATGAGGATGATCACCCTATCTTAGATAGGACCCCCGCAAAAAATCGGCTCATTCTAAAGCTTCTAGAGGCATCAAATATGATTTTCAATTTAACGGTTAAAATGGATGGCCGATAAAGCTTCTAGCATGCGGCTTCCGTGCGGCTGAGCCGGGGGGTGTACCGGCCGTCCGATCGGACGATCCAGTGATCAGGATTCACCCGGACCACTAAAAACGGGCTGTTACTGTGGCGGCCACAGTAACAGCGATCGGTGGTCCGGATGAATCCCATCCGCTGGATCGATGGGATCGAACAGCACCAACCAATTTCGCTGTTACTGTAGCCGCTACAGTAACAGTGAAATGATTTCCCATCCGTTGGATCGATGGGATCGAACGGTTCAAAATCATTTCACTGTTACTGTAGCGGCAACAGTAACAGCGAAATTGGTTGGTGCCGTTCGATCCCATCGATCCAACGGATGGGATTCATCCAGACCACCGATCGCTGTTACTGTGGCCACCACAGTAACAGTCTGTTTTCAGTGGTCCGGGTGAATCTCGATCGCTGGATCGTCTGATCGGACGGCCAGTACACCCCCTGGCTCAGCCGCACGGAAGCCGCACGTTAACCTGGCCGCAATGTATCACTACTATATATATATATATATATATATATATATATATATATATATATATATATATATATATATATATATATATAGTAGTGATACTGTGCGGCCAAAATTAGAGTGCGGCTGATGTGTTTAACGTGTGGCCAAAAATATTGGCCATCCGATTTCCATCCTGCGGACCAAAACAAGAGAGGGGAGTTAAAGAGCCAGATTCTGTTCCTTTCTCCTTCAGAATCCCAATGCCCACTTCGGGACTCGCATTCTCTCTCGCCTCCGTTCCTCTTTCATCTTGACCCATCGTTAGGGAGGCCGGGAGATGCCCACTCGATCCCGCCGGCCCATCTTGATCCTGCCGGAGGCCGGAATCACATCACCGGAGATCCATCTCTCTCTTCCCTTTCTCTTTCGAGCCATTGCCGGGAGCTGCCCATTACCGGAGATAGCCATCTCGATCTCGCTGGTGGCCGCACTGTATCACATCATCGGAGATCCATCTCTCTCTTCTCTTTCTCTTTCGTATCGAGCCATCGCCGGGAGCTGCCCATCACCGGAGATACACAACCCTGCAGCACTATAATTTCGATCGTTGTGGTCCTTGTGCATCACCCTCTTCGCTGAATCCGACCCTAGATCAGAATCAAGATCTAGGGTTTTTTAAATCCAACCCATCCCCGCAAAGTTTGGGTACGTGGAGCTCCTCCCTCCTTCCTCCTCCCCCCTCCCCCCTCCCCTCTTTGAATCCTCTGTTTTTCTCCTCCCTCCTTCCTCCTCCCCCCTCCCCTCTTGGAATCCTCTGTTTTTCTCCTCTCTCCTCCCCCTATGAATCCACTGTTTCTTTTGGCCCTGTTTTTTTTTTTTTACTTTGGCCCTGGTTTTTTTTTTTTTTTACTTTGGCCCTGTTTTTGCAAATGGAATGGTGATTAATTTCGGGTGAGGAACAATATGGTTGCAATCTTGGATGGAAGAATAATTATTTTGTTGATGTCCTTTAGCTTAAATTTGCTTGTTTTTTATGAAATTTTTTGAACACATCATATCTAATTATTTAAGAATCCATATATGGGGGTCATTGCTTGAGTTTTTGAGAATACTTTGTTTGTATTCAGATAGACAAGTAACTGAATGTTCTTTAGAGTCAGACAAACAGAGGGAATAGAGTTCCTTTGCAGAATAGATTTATGATCAAATTACTTATGCTACAAGTGCTAGCATGATCTGAGATTAGATGGTAGAAAAGAATTGTTCCTTTATGAATATATTTCCTTTTGCTCCAATTAATTATGATACAATTTATTGTTCCTTTTTTTTATTTCTTTTGCTAGTGCTAGCAATAAAAACTTTGAGTTTGAGTCAAATACAGTTAGCTAGTTATGATGGATATGTTATATTATCTTAAGTGAATAGTGATATTTAACTTATGGGAAATTCTATGGTACCGACTTTGGTACCATACCGAAATTCATAGGGACCATCCGATGGCCCTATGGTGGATCTGAGGCATCCACCTTGGGTTCATTCCATGGTCTCTAGAATAATACTCCCATCACTTTGATGCATTGAAAATGAGATAGATGCTGGAGATGAGTTCAGTATGGTAGTGGAATTTCCCCATTCGGTACTGTAGTGGAACCCTACAGTGGAGTCAGATTATTAATATTTTTGAGTTCATTTTCATGCTTAGACAGGGCAAACATGAGCTCGATGACATACTCGGATTTCACATGTCAAAAAACCCTGGAAGAATGTTCTATACATGTTCACCACCAGATGTGTATCATAGATTACTTGAAATAAGATATATGCCCTTGGAATAAGATATGGGTTAATATTTTTCATTATTGCTAACACTTGATTGCAGGAATTGAAGGCAACAAAAAAAACTGCAAGTGTCATATGATGATGGAAAAAATGTAACAAAAAATGCTTGATTGAGTGATGGACAATTTGTCTTTTCTTCAAAATTTATCTTAATTAGAGTTGACAGATTAAAAATATTGTAACCTTTTATTGAATTTGGGTTTGAGGTGCCATGAATAGATCCTCCTTGATTTCGTACAAAAATGATACATTTTATATTAATTGTTAAATTTTGAACCACAATGTCAGCTATTACTATCATAATAGACCCAAGTGTGGTTGCTCTATGAGAAATGGGGTTCAACACCCAGAGTGGGCCGGATTGCTCAAGAAACAAAAGGGAAAAGATGAGCAGCTTTTGATCTAAAGGGGGAGCTCACTTTCCCTTTCATGTGGGCCAACACCTCTCAAATTTTAATATTTAAAATTTAAAAATTCTGAATATAATATCTCAATTGCTTAGCATGAAAATATTTCCAATATATTAGAAAAATCTCTCAAGTAGAGAGTACCTCTTTCACATGCACTGTAATAAAGCAACAAAGCCATATTTCTCTTCAGATATCGAAGTTGTAGAGAATATTTGATCCACTTCGATCCGTACGACTTTTTTCTTAACGAATCAACCCTTGATTTGTGATCAGATGTGTGACTTTGAGATGTTAGTCACTGTGGTGGTGTCAGGTACCACGCCCGCCTCCATAGATGACCAAGAAACCTGAGAATGTGACGATTGGTTGCATAGGACTGATAGCGACGGAGGTGGTAGTGAGGTGCTTGGGACCGATGGCGGGGGTTGAATTCTCTGTTATGTTATGGATTTTATTCTTAAGATCATTTGTTAAATGCCTCCACTCTCTCTCCAGCCTTTCAAAGTCACGCAGTTTGCATTCTGAAAGAAAATTTATGAAAGATATTCCAAAGTCTTTGTTTTAAAGGGATGCATTATAATCAGGTTATCTCAGATTTGGATCATGCAAATTGGTTGCAGTAGGGAAGCAGGAGGTAATAGCAAGAGGCTAGAGGCCTGTTGCAGCAGGAAAGCAACATGTAACAACCTTCAGACTGGTTGCGACTATTATTATTTTCAAACCAGTGAGGATAAAAAAAACAGACAAGTGACGCATAATAAGCTGCTATCCATAAGGTATATACAATTCATCCCAAAGTAAGCCCAAAAATAACATTAGTGATAGCATCAGTTTTGCATGAATCAGCAACATCTCATACAGGGCTGCAAAGGCGGAGACACTTATGTCACAACACAATAAAAAAAAACTCTAGAGTTACAAGCAACACATTTACAAAAAAAAAGAACTGTCTCGATTCCAAAAGCCATAAGAACACACTTGCTTATGAGTTGCCTCTTGCGTTTCGGAAGTCACAAACAAAAATCTGACCATAGAACATTATCCCAACAATAAGATCTAATAGACAATGACTCATAGAACAAAAATCTGACCCATAGAATATTATCCCGACAAAAATCAAAGCAGTCAGTCGCAAAAAGTGTTGTGATCAAACAAATAGTGATCCATAGAACATTATCCCATTAATAAGATCTGACCCATCCCAACAATATCCCCAATATTGTCAGCAATCACCTGTAGACAAATGCCAAGTTAGAACATTAGGTTAGACAATAACAAAAATATTCCAAAATACGGACTAAAAGAGCATGAATTGAAAGTACAAATGGATAAAAGTTTAACCTGACTTATCTTCGGTATTGATGGTTGAAATCACTCTTCATCAGGTGCTAGACTTTTTTTTTGCAATTAATCAGGTACTAGAGTTGGAAAAGGCTATTTGCTAGATAGGGATTTGTGAAATTGATTTCTTCTATGAAATTTGTCAAAGTATACAATAAATGTCTTTAGATGGAAACCATAAAAAAATAAAAAATAAAAAGAAAAGTAATCTATTGTTACCTTCCGCTACAGTTGATATATCGTCAAAACCGTCTGGCTCATATTGATCGGTCAAAGATGTTGTCGACAATGCACCCCTTCGAAATATAAGTATATATATATATATATATATATATATATATATATATATAACATTTGGTTAAAAGAATTACATAACTTTCGTTATCTTTGAAAAATATTGAACATTGAAAGCATATGCTTACATTCCTTTCAAATTGGGGCAATTCCTTTTGTTATGATGTGCTAATTTTTTACAACCATGACATAGTCTTTTTGTATTTTTGGATTGTTCAGCTACCTTTTCTTTCCACCCTTTGAGACGCTTTCCACTGCCTTCGGTTTTCGAAAATTCAAGAGGAAGAACATGAATTTGCGAAGGTATTCTAGCATTGATGCCTACATCATTGTCATCATCCAAACCTATACCCAACTCATCACATGCTTAGTGAAAGTTTGAAATTAGTTCCTTTGCTATTTCAATAGACTCCGTGGACAAACAAGCTTTTTTTGAAAAAGGTCCCAACAAAGCTGAGAGTTCATCTTTCCTCTTACGCTTTTCAGGATCATGGGGATCACCCTGAAGCTCTACTCCGTTATTATCTAAGACAATGTCTTCAGTCATTGATTTTGTCCATCTATTCATAATAAGTTTTTCAGGCAGCATACTAACAAAGATACTCCGTAATGTTGCGAGGATATGCTTACATGGGATACCTTCATACTCAAATTTCATACATTCACAGCTCAATGTATGTGAAGCTTTGTCATACAACACATTTCAAAAAGATGATGTTGATGCATCAACTTTTTTTACAATGTAAGTATACAAGTCTCCATTCTTATCATCAAAACCGGCACCATAATAAGCACATCGCATAAGTTCAGCTTGAAATAGAAAAAAATTAGCTTGAGTGTAAATCCCAACCATTTGCTTCTCAATAGCCCAACCAGTTTTTATTTCTGGTCGAGTATTAAGATTATCAAAATTAGCTTTAAATTTATTATGCCTTTGTCGCTCAATAGCCATCCGAAAATGCATAATAAACTCCATTAATGTATTTCCCTTACTAACATATTTATCGAAGAATGCATTTAGGCTTTCGCTGTGCTGTGTTGTCCTCACTCCTGCCATAAAAATATTCTTGAAATATACCGGGATCTATTTTTCTCGAATACTAAATATATCCAAAAGCCATTTGTCATTCTCTACATTAAAGTTTTTCATTATTTGATCCCATTCTTTCTCAAATTCCTCGGGGTCGCTTGAGTTATACACACAATTATTAAGACGAGTACAAAAATGTGTTGGAAGTTAATCCGGGTCAGAGGCTCGCAGCGGAAGTGATTTGGCGGTCGAAAGACCGTTCATGGTGCACGTTACACTATTTAATTTTTATAGAAACTAATCTACATATATGTGCATGTGTATGCACGAGAATCGAAAACCCCTAACGGCAATCTAGCGTAATGATTAACTAGCATGCATGCAAATCATAATGCTCGCTAGATCTACATGTTAGATTACACATACCTTTCGTACGGATTTTTTAACCGTGGAGAATTATCTTCTTTGTCGATGGAGACGGAAGATCGTTCGCGAAGATGCCGATGGTACGAATGGAGATGTTGCCTTCTTGTTCACCCGATCTCACACGATGCACGGAACGTCGCTCTCGGATCTCTGAGTGCCTCCGAAGAACGACCCTTCTCCTTCTTCAGAACTCCACGCGAGGAAGACGAAGTAGCAAGCGGGAAACGGGAGATGAAACGGGAGAGAACTAGAGAGATGAGAGGAGGGGGGGTTCGGATTTTCTAGCACATGGGGCCGGCGCCCCATAGGTCCTTTTATAGGGCCGGCCAACCCCCTTGGATA
The DNA here is from genome assembly GCA_947650365.1 of Chamaelirium japonicum. Classification (NCBI taxonomy): domain Eukaryota; kingdom Viridiplantae; phylum Streptophyta; class Magnoliopsida; order Liliales; family Melanthiaceae; genus Chamaelirium; species Chamaelirium japonicum. The sequence continues at coordinate 104,759,973 of OX393550.1, forward strand.
AGGATCCAAGGGGATAATGACCCCCTCTCATTATCTCTCCATTATCTCCTTTTTATCTCTTTGCGTATTTATCCGTTTTCCCACTTTTTAGGGCTCGACTTTATCCGTTTTTATCGCCCCATCCCTATCTATATGGCCGGCCCTATAGATGAGGGATTCTTATCCCTACATCATAGGGCCGGCCCTAGCAAGGTGCCTCACTACTAGGGTCGGCCAACAGTGAGGTCCGGCAGAGTGAGGTTTTTACCAAAACGCCCCGACGCCTCATTTTGACCATTTCTAGCGTGCGATACCTAGCGGCCATTTCCTAAGTGATCTTTACTAGTTACCTACTATTAACTGAGGCCACCGGAGGGTGCCTCTAGCAAAGTCAACTAGTCAACTCGCAACATACCCCGGTGCATCGCACCTATGCAGCGAAGTTCACTTATGGCTAGGGATTACTACATGCGACTCTGCACTAGTCTCGGGCTCAACCCTTAGTACTCGTATGTAGTTACGCATCTACCGTGCTCTAGTGCCAAGCACACACAGAGCGTATACTTCTTTCTTCCTCCTAATGCTTATGGTGTTCCGAGGAGACGGTTCAAGAACCGTACATAATGTTGATAAGGTGGAACCATTAGGGACCGGGGTTCATGGCTTCCAACTCAAGCTCGATCGACACACTACCCGAGTGTACCATCGATCCTCTGAGCTCGAGTTAACCTGCGTAGCCACCCAGAGTGCGACGCAGGTTGCACTCCAATTCACCCAGACTTACTATGTTCTCCATCATACCCCTGCTCTCCGCTTAGTAGTGGTAAACCCGCTGTCCCTCCACTTGATGCCATGATTCACTTCGAGCGGTGAAGACTACCGTCAGACTCGAATGATCATATGACTTGGTTCCTTCCAGGTTGACCTATACATCGTACCTCTGATTACCCCGTCGAGTAATCGAACCCGGTCAACAGTCAAACTGATGACCACCAGGCCTGGGTTTGGTACAGTGTAAGTCACACCAAGGAATGCACCTCCCATCAGGGGTGTGGATGGCCTGCAGGAGTGACACGCTAATGCAACGCCAGCCGGGTAACCCAGTACACCGTGGTTTTGGATCACTGCATATGGACCCTCACACATTGGTGCGCCAAAGCACCACGCAACTGGTTAGTCCATCAGTCGTGGTTCCTCAGGGTTTAGGACCGTTTTACCCTAAGCAGAAACACGGCTTAGTGTACCAGTGTTTGCTCACTGATCTGTACACCGTGTTAGTTCCGTTCAGCCACAGACACTGTGCCTGGTGATGACCATGGTGAAGACATCCCATGAACTGTCATCGCCAACAATTTATCATGATGAGGCGACCAACCTGATCATAGCTGCGAACATATTTAGGTTATACGGGACCAATCCACTTAGTCTTCAACTCAGTGGACTACCATATAACCATGACTCTCTGTTCTCTAAAGAACACGTAACTATGTTACGCACCTATATGCATCTCATATATATTAATAACTATCAATCTTTATTAGACCAAAACTTAAAGTTTTACAAGCTTAGAACACATCAATCCTAACAATCTCTCACTTGGTCTAGCGAAGCAAAACGGTTTTGACTCCCATCGCGTCCACATGTCGCTCGAATGCCTTGGTAGGTATTGCCTTTGTGAAAGGATCAGCAACATTATCTGTAGATGCAATCTGTGTCACCGCTACTCGCCCTTGCTTTTGAAACTGCCGAATCAAGTGGAACTTGTGCTCAATGTGCTTCCCCTTTTGGTGATGTCTTGGCTCCTTTGCTTGTGCTACCGCCCCACTATTATCGCAGTAAAGCACAATAGGTAACTGGGCCTCTGGTATGCACCCCAAATCCGTAAGGAATTTTTTGAGCCATACCGCCTCTTTGGCTGCCTCGCACGCTGCAACGTACTCAGCCTCTGTGGTAGAGTCTTTGATGCATTTCTGCTTCACACTCTGCCAACTAACCGCTGCTCCCCCTAACATAAACACAAAACCTGATGTCGATTTCCTGGATTCCAAATCTGACATAAAGTCAGAATCTGTATATCCAATCGGCGTTAGTTCTTGTCCAGTGTAAACCAACTCATAGTGCCTTGTTCTACGAAGGTACTTGAGTATACACTTCACAGCTGTCCAGTGATCTGGACCCGGATTCGACTGAAACCGACCCATCATTCCTACTGCGAAACAGATATCAGGCCTTGTACAATGCATAGCATACATTAGACTACCTAATACCGAAGCATAAGGTATCTTCTGCATTTCTGCTCTCTCCTCAGGTGTCTTAGGACATTGATCCTTAGATAGTTTTATGCCATGTCTAAATGGCACAAAACCCTTCTTGGAGTTTTGCATGTCAAATCTAGCCATAACCTTATCTATATACGCAGCCTGTGATAGCGAGAGAATCCTGTTCTGGCGATCACGTGTTACCTTGATCCCCAAAACATAACTCGCTTCACCTAGGTCTTTCATATCGAACTGTGTTGACAACCAGACCTTTACCGTTGACAATGTTCCTACATCATTCCCTATGAGTAGAATATCGTCTACGTAAATTATCAAATATATCACTGTAGTCTTATCACTCCTCTTGTATACACATGGTTCATCCTCGTTTTGAGTAAATCCATATGACTGGATTGCTTGATCAAAACGGATGTTCCAACTTCTAGATGCTTGCTTTAGTCCATAAATGGACTTCTGCAACTTGCAAACTAGATGTTCCTGGCTCTCTGACTCAAAACCTGGTGGCTGCATCATATAAATGTCTTCTTCCAAATTCCCGTTAAGGAATGCTGTCTTGACATCCATTTGCTAGATCTCCCAGTCATAATGGGCTGCAATGGATAGGAGGATCCGAATAGACTTTATCATAGCTACCGACGAGAAGGTTTCGTCAAAGTCGATTCCTTCTCTCTGGGTATAACCCTTGGCAACTAATCTAGCTTTATAAGTCTCAATTGATCCATCAGATCCTCTCTTCCTTTTATACACCCACTTACACCCAATAGGTTTAATATTGGATGATGGTGTAACAAGAGTCCAGACAGCGTTATGGGACATTGATGCAATTTCTGCCTCCATAGCCTTTTGCCAGTCAGAGCTGTCAGAAGCTCCCACTGCCTCATCGTAGCTCAGTGGGTCATCCTCCTGACCCTCTGGATCAACCAATAAGGTTTCTCCATAGTATCTGTCAGGAGCTCTGATGTTTCTCCCACTGCGACGAGGTGGTGGTGGTGTTACAGGATTAACAGCTTCTACAGTATCTGGTACATTATTATCTGTAATGTCAGCTCCCACTATGCTTTCGGATGCGCTATCTGAACTAGTACCCAGCAGTTCATCCAGAACTACCTTACTAGTAGGTTTGTGGTCCACAATATAATCCTGTTCTAGGAAATAGGCGTTCGTAGAAACGATCACCTTCTTTTCCTCAGGATCATAAAATAGACCACCTTTGGTCTCCTTAGAATACCCTACAAATAAGCATACTCTGGTTTTAGATTCCATCTTTTCCCTCTTATCCCTTCGCACATGTGCAGGGCATCCCCATATTCTGAAATGCTGTAGCAATGGCTTTCGCTTTGACCACAGTTCTCTAGGGGTCTGAGGCACTGACTTAGACGGAACGTGATTCAGAATATAAACTACTGTTTGTAGGGCATATCCCCAAAAGGTCATTGGTAAACTGGCATAACTCATCATGCTACGAACCATGTCCAACAAGGTTCGATTTATTCTCTCGGAAACTCCATTCTGTTGTGGGGTACCTGGAGCAGTTAACTGGGATTTTATCCCATGCTCCACCAAATACCCTAGGAACTCGTCAGATAGGTATTCACCTCCTCGATCAGATCGAAGGTTTTTTATATATTTACCTGTCTGCTTTTCTACTTCAGCCCTGAACTCTTTGAACATGTCAAAGGATTCCGACTTCCGATGCATCAGGTAAATGTAACCATATCTTGAGTAATCATCAATGAAAGTGATGAAGTACTCATGGCCTCCTATCGCCTTGACGTTCATGGGTCCACACACATCTGAATGGATTAACTCTAATACCTCAGTGGCTCTTACTCCTTTACCTTTAAAGGACCTCTTGGTCATCTTGCCTTCCAGGCAGGATTCACAGGTGGGAAGGATCTCCGTAGGATCTGTTTCCAGAAGCCCGGCCTTTACCATTCTATGGATCCTGTCTAAGGCAATATGCCCAAGTCGTAAGTGCCACAGGTGGGTTAAATTTTCTGAAGGATTCTTACGCTTAGATGAATTAACATTAAATGCTGAAGTTATTATGTTATCTTTTTCAAATTTAGGACTTACAACATAGAGATGATTCTGAACCATTCCTCTTATTATAAAAGTTCCATTCAGTTTAAACGACACACCAGAAGCATCAAAATAAACTGAATAACCTTCATTAACTAAAGAAGAAACAGAAATTAAGTTACGTCTCAAGGACGGTACATAAAAGACATCTCTAAGAGTCAAAGTCTTATTATTCGAAAAACTAAGATTAACATCTCCAATAGCTTCAGCAGCAGCCATGGCCTCAGTTCCCATGCTCAAGGTCACCTCTCCATCAAGCAATCTTCTGCTTTCCCGAAATCCCTGAAGAGAGTTACAGGCATGGTTAGTGGATCCAGAATCCAGAATCCAACTAGCAAAAGTACTATTACTTGAAAGAAATGATTCAACAACTAAGAGTTGTAGATTACCTTCACCAGCATTCTGAGGCTTCTTGCAGTCCTTCTTCCAATGACCCTTCTGGCCACACCGGAAGCACTTCGTGCTCGGTTTCTTTGATTCTCCAGACCCAGAGGCCCCAGCAGAGTCCTACACAGGCAGTGACTTAGGTTTCTTTTTATGTTTCTTGCCCTGAGGTTTACCAGGCTTCTTGAAGGATCTGCGTTGCACGTGAAGTGCTTCGCCCTTCTGCTTGAAGCCATCCTCAGCTGCCTGGAGAGCTCCCAGAAGCTCTGCATTTGTCATAGCCAACTTGTTCAAATTAAAGTTGGTGACAAAGCCTTCAAAGGCTCCAGACAGTGACGAGAGGAAGATGTCTGTCATCACCTCGCCTTCTAGCACAATGTCCATGGTAGCTAGTTCGTTCTGGAACCCAAACATTTTCATCATGTGTTCCCGAACCAGCGTCCCATTGGACATCTTAGTGTCGACGAGTTTCTTGATGGTAAGGTATCGCGTAACGTGATTGTGACCTTCAAACATCTCCTTCAAGTACAACATCATGTCAGAAGCGTCGGGCATCTCCTCGACTTGCTTCTGCAGAGTTGTTTGCAAGGATGCTATAATATAGCATTTACATATCTCATTAGATTCCTTCCAGTCAGTGAATGCCTTTAACTGTGCCTCTGTGGCATTGGGTCCTGACAAATCTGGCTCAGGGTCATTAAGGGCTGTCATATGTTTCCCAATCCTTAGGACCAGGTACAGGTTGCGCTTTCAGTCCTCATAGTTGGGACCGGTAAGTTTGTGGTCATTTAGGATAGCGGACAGGGGGTCTAACTTAGTCATCTGAAAATAAAGATTGAAAAATAAGTATGCATTAAAAAACTTATTTTTATGGATTTTTAAAACAAGCTAATTATATCCATATGTCAACGCTACCCTCAAGCGAAGTCATTACCATGGATTAATTAACCATGTATGTAAGATCTCGGAATCGACTGTACCTGCCCTAGGGGGCATCATACAACGTCAATCCGCTTACACGGGCCTTTTCCTTGACCCTATCCAAATCTGCCAACTAAGGGCTGTGATGGACCATGGTTATCTTTTGGCCAGTACCACGTGATCACCGTTGTCTTCGCAACGAATACCTCACGTGTACTTAGGATGCTTACCCACGAGCCTAAGCAATTACGACACGGGAGTTCATGCGGCCCCCACTAGGGTGGGATGAAAAGCCCTTCTCTCCTGGCCCCGTAATCGCCATATCCTCAGGGAGGTCATTAAGTAATTTGGCATGGAAACACACAGCTCCCACCCTAGGGGGTGTGAAGTTATGCATCCCCACCCAAACACAAAACGACTGGCCGTGGAGGCCAAAGGATCTTACAAAAGTCCTCTCTTGCATCCCTTATAATTCTGAGGGTTATTTTGCGAGTATGAATTTATGCAAATGCAAAGATAGCGACCTCCTAAATACTAGACCCTGGTCACACTATGCTCCCACTAGCGTTCAAGCCCTTCGCCTAGCATTAATCACTCTCGGAATATCATAGTCCCTACCTCAAGTGGATTTCTCCATTCAAGGGTCACATTACATATTCCAAGAATATCGATGCTTTGCAAAATTGGTTATCACGCTAATGCTCTGGAGCTAATCCTAGAGTCAGACTCACTGGAAAGGACTCCCACTAGTCATGGCGCCTTGATTATAGATTTGACAATTGATGTTCAATGGATCTCCATCTCATCTTTGATTTCGATGCTGGCCAAATAGGCACACCCGACTAGTCGGGTGCTCTCCTAATGGTGGCATAACCATATGTGATGGGATCCCACTAACATCAAAAGTCAACTAAATAATAGGCGTCATCTAGCGGGATCCTAACCTCAAACAGTCGCTTGGATCGGAGGGGAAAGGCATCCCTCTGAAAACTGATAATCATATTATCTCATCGGGGTTCGATATGAAGCATAAAGAACTAATTAAAGAAAACAACCATTAAAACTGAATTAAGTTCAGGGTCCGACCCCTGAACCTAATTTGCACAGCGCAGGCCTCTAGCTTTCTTCGCAAGGTTCCTCGGTCCGGCTTCTTCGTCGCGCTCGCGAACACTTTGCCGGATCGTCTTCATCCTCCAGGGTTCTGCTTCCGCTCCCGATAGTGGATTTCTTTGGCACATCTTTCTTCTCGATCTGTAACCGAAAATTCTAGTACGCTTCGAGCAAGTGCTCGCTCGTACATAATTTCCTAGAAAGAAGAGAAAACACACCTAGAAAAAAAGGCCATGGGAAACCGAGGATGGTCATCCCCCATCACTCGCCCAATCTACGGCTCAATTACAAATCCATACATAGAAAGCAAATCCAGACATTTGCTAACTCGGGGTCCGACCCCCGGTAGCAAGCACAAAGCATAGATCTAGATTTTTATAGCGGCGCCCTGCAAGAATGATTAATAGAACAAGCACAATCTATACATATGCATGATCTAAGCGTAAGAACCCCGATGATCTCACGCATTCATCATGCGCACACATGTTAGTTTCATGAAAAAACGTGAAACGCACACCACTAATGCGGCTCTGATACCAATTGTTGGAAGTTAATCCGGGTCAGAGGCTCGCAGCGGAAGCGATTTGGCGGTCGAAAGACCGTTCATGGTGCACGTTACACTATTTAATTTTCATAGAAACTAATCTATATATGTGTGCATGTGTATGCACGAGAATCGAAAACCCCTAACGGCAATCTAGCGTAATGATTAACTAGCATGCATGCAAATCATAATGCTCGCTAGATCTACATGTTAGATTACACATACCTTTCGTACGGATCTTTTAACCGCGGAGAATTGTCTTCTTTGTCGATGGAGACGGAAGATCATTTTCGAAGATGCCGATGGTACGAATGGAGATGTTGCCTTCTTATTCACCCGATCTCACACGATGCACGGAACGTCGCTCTCGGATCTCTGAGTGCCTCCGAAGAACGACCCTTCTCCTTCTTCAGAACTCCACACGAGGAAGACGAAGTAGCAAGCGGGAAACGGGAGATGAAACGGGAGAGAACTAGAGAGATGAGAGGAGGGGGGGTTCGGATTTTCTAGCACATGGGGCTGGCGCCCCATAGGTCCTTTTATAGGGCCGGCCAACCCCCTTGGATAAGGATCCAAGGGGATAATGACCCCCTCTCATTATCTCTCCATTATCTCCTTTTTATCTCTCTGCGTATTTATCCGTTTTCCCACTTTTTAGGGCTCGACTTTATCCGTTTTTATCGCCCCATCCCTATCTATATGGCCGGCCCTATAGATGAGGGATTCTTATCCCTACATCATAGGGCCGGCCCTAGCAAGGTGCCTCACTACTAGGGTCGGCCAATAGTGAGGTCCGGCAGAGTGAGGTTTTTACCAAAACGCCCCGACGCCTCATTTTGACCATTTCTAGCATGCGATACCTAGCGGCCACTTCCTAAGTGATCTTTACTAGTTACCTACTATTAACTGAGGCCACCGGAGGGTGCCTCTAGCAAAGTCAACTAGTCAACTCGCAACATACCCCGGTGCATCGCACCTATGCAGCGAAGTTCACTTATGGCTAGGGATTACTACATGCGACTCTGCACTAGTCTCGGGCTCAACCCTTAGTACTCGTATGTAGTTATGCATCTACCGTGCTCTAGTGCCAAGCACACACAGAGCGTATACTTCTTTCTTCCTCCTAATGCTTATGGTGTTCCGAGGAGACGGTTCAAGAACCGTACATAATGTTGATAAGGTGGAACCATCAGGGACCGGGGTTCATGGCTTCCAACTCAAGCTCGATCGACACACTACCCGAGTGTACCATCGATCCTCTGAGCTCGAGTTAACCTGCGTAGCCACCCAGAGTGCGACGCAGGCTGCACTCCAATTCACCCAGACTTACTATGTTCTCCATCATACCCCTGCTCTCCGCTTAGTAGTGGTAAACCCGCTGTCCCTCCACTTGATGCCATGATTCACTTCGAGCGGTGAAGACTACCGTCAGACTCGAATGATCATATGACTTGGTTCCTTCCAGGTTGACCTATACATCGTACCTCTGATTACCCCGTCGAGTAATCGAACCCGGTCAACAGTCAAACTGATGACCACCAGGCCTGGGTTTGGTACAGTGTAAGTCACACCAAGGAATGCACCTCCCATCAGGGGTGTGGATGGCCTGCAGGAGTGACACGCTAATGCAACGCCAGCCGGGTAACCCAGTACACCGTGATTTTGGATCACTGCATATGGACCCTCACACATTGGTGCGCCAAAGCACCACGCAACTGGTTAGTCCATCAGTCGTGGTTCCTCAGGGTTTAGGACCGTTTTACCCTAAGCAGAAACACGGCTTAGTGTACCAGTGTCTGCTCACTGATCTGTACACCGTGTTAGTTCCGTTCAGCCACAGACACTGTGCCTGGTGATGACCATGGTGAAGACATCCCATGAACTGTCATCGCTAACAGCTTATCATGATGAGGCGACCAACCTGATCATAGCTGCGAACATATTTAGGTTATACGGGACCAATCCACTTAGTCTTCAACTCAGTGGACTACCATATAACCATGGCTCTCTGTTCTCTAAAGAACACGTAACTATGTTACGCACCTATATGCATCTCATATATATTAATAACTATCAATTTTTATTAGACCAAAACTTAAAGTTTTACAAGCTTAGAACACATCAATCCTAACAAAATGGGTATCATGACCAAGTGTACGAAGTTTATCTTGAAGCTTTTGCAATATATGCCACATACACAACCTATGGAATGCCTCTGGAAATACCTGCGCAATGGCATTTTTCATTGCAGGATCTTGATCCGTAATTATTGCTCCCGGTGCATGACCTGACATTGCTTCCAAAAACTTGTCAAAAAGCCAAACAAATGATTCAGTCTTTTCATATTTCAACAAACCCCAGCCAAAATAAACAGACTGTCTGTAGTGATTGATGCCTGTGAATGGTGCAAAGATTAAGTGATACTTGTTTGTATCATAGGTTGTATCAAATACAACCACATCCCCAAAATGAATATATGTCTTTCTTGCAATTCCGTCTGCCCAAAAATAATGATTTAACTTGTTCTCATTATCAACTTCGATTGCATAATAAAACGAGGGATTCATTTCTTGCATTTCTTTGAAGTATCCCGCTAATAATTGAGCATCACATTCTTTCATTTCTTTCCTCAATGATGATCTGAAATTACGAAGATCTCTTTCTGTACAACCAATATGTGCAATTCCTCCATTTTGCAAGCTCAAGACATTAAAAACTTGTGCAGTAGATATGTTCGCCTCATTGAACTGCATAAGTAGGTTTTTTTGAGCTGCAGAGACTTCTCGATTTTGTTTTATAAGATGTGATTTACGAGGAGTATATAGTATATGATTGTGACTTTCAACAAATTTTACAACTTTCCACTGTATTCAATTCATCCTTTTGGAATTTAATAACTGTCGGACACCAAGTTCTTGATGAAGGTCTATTCCTCTTATTCTTACCACTTGTTTGTTGAATTAAAAACCCCTCATTCCCAACAACTTTGCCTCCTTGTTTCGAACATACCAACCCCCGTGCATATAGTTCATGTGAATTTGGTCGATACTTTGTTGAGTATTTTCAAGAAGCGAAACCTGATAACTTAGCATATTGCTTGTAGAAATCTTCACCCTCTTCTATGGATTTGAAGCACATTCCTACATGCGGCAAATATGAGTCTTCAATTGATGGATAAAGCAATTCAACTCCTTCAACTTCTTCAACTGATAGAGAAACCAATCTAAGTCATTCAACCCCATCCATTGTGTTTCCAAGCAGATAATGATAACTGAAATATATAAACCTAAAATACAAAAAAATATATGTGTTCAAAAAATAATGAAACTCAAGCAATGACCCCATATATGGATTCTTAAATAATTAGATATGATGTGTTCAAAAAATTTCATAAAAAAACAAGAAAATTTAAGTTGAAGGAAATCAACAAAACAATTATTCTTCCATCCAAGATTTCAACCATATTGTTCCTCACCCGAAATTAATCACCATTCCATTTGCAAAAACAGGGCCAAAGTAAAAAAAAAAAACAGGGCCAAGGTAAAAAAAAAAAACAGGGCCAAGGTAAAAAAAAAAAACAGGGCCAAAAGAAACAGTGGATTCATAGGGGGAGGAGGGAGGAGAAAAATAGAGGATTCAAAGAGGGGAGGGGGGAGGAGGAAGGAGGGAGGAGAAAAACAGAGGATTCAAAGAGGGGAGGGGGGAGGAGGAAGGAGGGAGGAGCTCCACGTACCCAAACTTTGTGGGGATGGGTTGGATTCAAAAACCCTAGATCTTGATTCTGATCTAGGGTCGAATTCAGCGAAGAGGGTGATGCATAGGGACCACAACGACCGAAATTAAAGTTCTGCAGGGTTGTCTATCTCCGGTGATGGGCAGCTCCCGGCGATGGCTCGATACGAAAGAGAAAGAGAAGAGAGAGATGAATCTCCGATGATGTGATATAGTGCGGCCGCCAGCGAGATCGAGATGGCTATCTCCGGTAATGGGCAGCTCCCGGCAATGGCTCAAAAGAGAAAGGGAAGAGAGAGATCCGGTGATGTGATTCCGGCCTCCGACGGGATCGAGATGGGCCGGCGGGATCAAGATGGGCATCTCCCGGCCTCCCTAACGATGGGTCAAGATGAAAGAGGAACGGAGGAGAGAGAGAATGCGAGTCCTGAAGTGGGCATTGGGATTCGGGAGGAGAAAGGAACATAATTTGGCTCTTTAACTCCCCTCTCTTGTTTTGGTCCGCATGATGGAAATCAGATGGTCAATATTTTCGGCTGCACGTTAAACCCATTAGCCGCACTCTAATTTTGGCCGCACAATATCACTACTCTCTCTCTCTCTCTCTCTCTCTCTCTATATATATATATATATATATATATATATATATATATATATATATATATATATATATATATATATATATATATATATATATATATATATATATATATATATATATATATATATATATATATATATATATATATATATAATGTGGCATGCGGTAAGTGCGGCACCGCACTGCAGCCATCTGATGCACGCGTTGCGTGCATCGCATGCATGCAGCGGTGCATCAGATGATTGCGGTGCGGTGCCGCATTTACCGAATGCCGCATTATAGTATTTCTCTCTCTATATATATATGTACTTTAATAACTTAGTTATTTTTTTTCATTCGGTTTAGGATAATTAAAAATAGAAAAAATAAATGCAATTTGAAGAGATTGATCACTTAATTTGTTAAGTATTTGATGGCCTCAAATTATTCCTGAAACCCTAGGATTCCTTACAGATTAAGCTAAAATCCATTCAAATGATGAGTTGATCTAAGCTTTGTACGCTATATGGACGACCAAAGTCATACTGGTTGACTAATTTGTGTGAAGTGTTGCTTTGATATCTCAAATTTATTTGGGGGACTTAGTGATCAGTCCGTATAACAAGTTCAGACTTTGTCAAGAGCCTCTACGGGCTCAAGCGGGACTCTTGTGTCTGGTTTCTTAGGGTTGGCTCCCAAGAGCTAAAATCAAAACATCGCAGGAGGTTTGTCCTGGGTACCTAGGACACAACAAGAGGGGGCCTCTTCACATAATTTCGCCCGGGCACCCATAAGGCTTCGATCGGAAGAACTAGACCTGGAAAGCAAGCTAATGGCTCGCAAGCGATTTTGCCTGTGTTGGGTATTCATCCCTATGAGGTCATGACCCATGCTCAGCATCACATTTGTTCTCGGATCAACCTTGCAACTGGTTACTACGTAGAACCGGCTCTGCAGGGGTTAATCCTTAAATATTTGTAGCAGCAGTTGGAGTTGGAGTTTCGCTCAGGTGTCTATATGAAAATTGTACAGGGATTGTCAAGCTTTCTAACGGATTCAGAATCGTCGGATTTCGACTCCGTATGATAATGGTATGGGCTAAAGGAACCTGATCGTTTGATGATGTTTGGTTCTGCTTTCGGGACTAAATTCGTTGGGGCTTCCATTGCTTTGATGGTTGGTTGCATGTACTATGCATTGATTTGGTGCTTTGTCCTATTGAATGCTCATTTGCATGGGTTGGTATGAGCAGTAAATGATACATGTTATTTTCTATGTTTGGTTGACTATTCTTTGTATGGGGAACCCATGACATTGGTTGCTTGGGTTTTGTTTGGGTAATAAGGTTTTGCATGTTGCTAAACATTCCATCAGTTCTCTCTCTCTTGAGTGTTTTGTGTGTGTGAATGAAGGAGAAGAAGAAGACACCATCTACACTGGTAACAGGTGCAGCATCCCGATATATCGTTTTGAAGACATCATCTACACTGGTAACAGGTGCAGCATCTCTACAATGAATAATCTTGTGTATCCAAGGAGGGTTTTTCTCTTGAAAAATTTGGTGATCCTCTAGCATGGCATAGAGAAGAAAAATATTGTAATCCCATTTGAAGTATAGTAGAAGTTGCGGTGGGTATTCGAACCGTGGTTTTTTTTCACTCCACCTTGAAGAGGTTTTTCTTGAAAATATTTGTGTATGATCTTTTGTGATTATTTTTCATTGCTTGCACACAGGAGAATATTTACTTTTTTCCAACAAAGTGGTATCAAAGCCAAGGTGTTCGGAGGAAGTTCTTGTGGAAAGCTATGGAGACATCTTTTAACAACGTTCATATGATCAATTTGAATAGGAACAATTGGATGATATGAAAATCAAAGATGGATGATCTTTTGTATTGCAAAGATCTATTTGCACCAGTTGAAGGAAATGAAGCCAAGTCTGAGAGCATGTCCGATGATGATTGGAAGAAGCTTGATCGAAAAGCGATGGGTTTCATTCGTTAATGGCTTGATGATAGTGTGTTCCATCACGTGTCTGTCGAAACCTTGGCATAATCTCTATGGAGAAAATTGGAGTCTGTATGAACAAAAAACGACAGGGAGCAAAGCATTTTTAATCTAGAAGCTCGTGAACTTGAAGTTCAAGGAGAATGGCTCGATCACCGAGCACCTGAATGAAGTTTAAAGTACTGTGAACCAGCTCACATCTATGAAGATGATACTTGAAGATGAGTTGAAAACCTTATTACTCCTAAGTTCCCATTTGTGGTATTGCTTAACAATTCGGCTCTTGATGGCATCTTCACTATAGCTCTTGTAGCTACTAGTTTACTAAATGAAGAAACAAGGAGGAATGCTTTAGGTTCTTATTCTTCATACTTTAAAGCACTCGTCATAGAGAAGCGAGGGAGAAGCATGAGTCGAAGGCCTAACAATCGAGAAGAATATAAAGAAAGATCCAAATCTCAAAATAGAATATCAAAAAAGGATATTGAGTAGTATTGTCACAAAATGGGACACATGAAGCATGAGTGTAGAGAACTTAAGAGAAATCAAGAGAAAATGAAAGATGATGAAAAGAAGAAGATAAAGCTATGATTGTTGCTACTTCAGATGGGGAAGTCATTATAGTATGTGACGACAATTTTGTTTGTCTTACTTGTGATAACACTAGTTGGCTTGTAAATTCCGACATATCGTTTCATGTCACTCCACGGGTGGATTTCTTCTCATCCTACACATCCGGCGACTTTGGCCATGTGCGGATGGAAAATAAAGGTATTTCCAAGATTGTCGGTAAAGGGAAAGTATGTTAGAAGACTAGTCTTGGGTACAATTTGGTGCTCAAAGATGTGAGACAAGTCCCAAACATTCGCCTCAACTTGATGTTCACCGGCAAGTTTGATGATGAAGGCTACATCAATCATTTTAGTGACGAACAATGAAAACTTTCGAAGGGTCGTTGGTTGTAGCAAAAAGTAAAGAGTGATAACTCTCTCTATACTACTCAAGCAAGCTTATGCAAGATGGAAGTGAACGCGGTACAGAAGAAGATATCCATAAATCTATGACAAAAGATGCTTGGCCACATGAGCGAGAAGTGTATGCAAATTCTTGCAAAGAAAGAGCTTCTACCCGACATCGGAGGTACGTTGCTTAAAACTTGTGATGACTGTCTTGCCAGTAAGCAACATCGTATTTCTTTCAAGAGAACTTCTCATTCTACAAAGTTACATATTTTGGATGTTATTTACTCTGACCTTTATTGCCTTATGAAGGTTCAAGCACTTGATGGTGCACTTTATTGGTTTACTTTTATTGATGATCACTCTCAAATGGTTTGAGCTTATACTTTCAAGTCTAAGGATGGCGTTTTGGCTATTTTCAAACACTTTCAAGCAATGGTTGAAAGAGAGATGAGAAGAAAGCAAAGTGCATCCACACCAACAACAACAGAGAATAGCTGGGTCATTTGATAGGTATTGTGCCAAATAAGGAATGAAGTATGAGAAGACGGTTCCCAAGACACCTCAAGAGAATGGGGTAGCCGAAAGAAGAAATAAGACTATTGTCGAAAGAATTTGGTGTATATTACAACATTCCAAGTTGTCAAATTTTTTTTGGGATAAGGCAATGAGAACGACGGTTGAATTGATCAATATTTCTCCTTCGGCTCATTTGAATGGGGATGTTCCAAAAAAGGCCAGTATAAACGGAAAAAAATATTTCCTACAAGTACTTGAGAGTTTTCGGTTGCAGGTTATTTGTTTATGTTCCAAAAGATAAAAGGTTTAAGCTTGATGACAAGGAAATGTAATGCATCTTCATTAGTTATGCACATAAAGAATTCGGCTATAGGTTATGGGATCCGGTTGATAAGAAAGTTATTAGAAGTAGAGATCTGGTCTTTTTTTGAAAATCAAACTATTGAAGACTTTGATAAAGTGGAGAAGTCAAAAGTTTTCAATGGTGATATCATTGACATGAATCAAATTCCGACTCCGGTAGCTCATGATGATGATGAGAGAGATATGCAAGACACCCCAAATGATGTGATTAAAAAACTAATGCCTACTACTGATGGTGATCATGGAGAATATGTGAAGCATGTGCTACATATTGAGCCTTAAGTGAGGAAGTCCACTAGAGAGCATCAACTCTCAAGAAGGTATTATTCAAATAAGTATGTGTTACTCACCAACGGGAGAGAACCGGAAAACTATGAAGAGGTTTTAACACATAAGCACAAGGGTGAGTGGTTAAAAGCCATGAAGGAGGAGATCAAATTTTTATATGAGAATCACACCTATGATTTGTTGGCTTTGCCAAAGGAAAAGCAGGAACTAAAAAACAAGTGGGTGTTCAAGTTGAAGACCGAAGAAAATTGCTCACATCTAAGGTACAAGACAAGGTTGGTTGTGAAGGGCTTCAGGCAAAAGAAAGGGATTGATTTTGATGAAATGTACTCTCTGGTAGTAAAGATGCCTTCAATCCGGATTGTGCTAAGCATGACAGCTAGATGAATTTGGAAATTAAGCAACTTGACGTGAAGACAACTTTTCTCCATAGCGATTTGGACGAAAAAATTTACATGGATCAACCGGAAGGATTTAAAGTCAGAGGCAAAGAACATCTTGTATGCAAGTTGATGAAGAGCTTATATGGCCTTATAAAGCAAACTTCACGCCAATGGTACAAGAAGTTCGAAACATTCATGGATGAACAAAGCTACTTGAGGATGACGTCGGATCATTACTTCTTTATTAAGAGGTTTGCTAGTAATGACAGAATGCTAGTAAAATTATAAGTGTGAAGTAGGAACTTAGCAAGTCAATTGCTATTAAGGATTTGGGATCGGCTAAATAAATTCTTGGCATGAGAATATCCTGAAATCGAAAAGAAGGCAAGATTTTGCTATCTCAAGAGTGGTACTTTGAGATGGTACTTGAGAGATTCCAAATGAATAAGGTCAAGCCGGTTGGTACTCCACTTAGTAGTCACTTCAATCCTACCTCCAAGCAAAGTCCAATAAGTGAGAAAGAGAAGAATGATCTGAAGAAAATTTCTTACGCATCGGCAGTTGGCTCTTTGATGTATGCAATGGTTTGCACAAGACCTGACCTAACTTATTCAGTCGGGGTTATGAGTCGGTTCCTCTTGAATCTGGGCCAAGAACATTGGTTGGTCGTGAAGTGGATCCTACGATATCTCAAGGGTTCTTCGAAGGCTTGTTTGTGCTTTGGTCATGGCAAGCCATTGCTACAAGGCTAGTTAGACGCTGACATGGCGGGAGATGTTGACATACAGAAGTCCACATCATAGTACTTTGTGACATTTGCGGGAGGAGTAGTCGCATGAAAATCAAAGTTTTAAAAGTGTGTGGCATTGTCGACTACCGAGGCCGAGTTCATAGCAGCAACGAAAGCTAGCAAAGTGCTATTATAGATGAAGAGATTCCTATGTGAACTAGGATATAAGCAAGAGAGTTATGTTCTATATTGCGATAACCAAAGCGCAATACAATTGATTAAGAACTCGAGGTTTCACTCAAGTACCAAGCACATCGACATGCGGCATCGCTAGATCCATGATGTTGTGGAACACAAGAAATTGCAAGTCGAGAAGATCCATGCCAATGATAATGGATAAGATATAATGACGAAGTCACTACTTAAGGAGAAGCACGAACTTTACACACGTATGGCAGGGTTGTTGACTTCCCTTGGTTAGCCGAAGAGATGATATATGGAGATCACTCCTCATAGGTCTGGAGGGGGAGTTTGTTGACTCCATATGATGATATTGTGGGCTAAAGAAACCTGACCGTTTTATGGCGTTTAGTTCAACTTTCGGGACTAAGTTCGTTGGGGTTGCCTTTGCTCTGATGGTTAGTTGCACGTACTATGCATTGATTTGGTGCTTTGTCCCATTGAATGCTCCTTTGCATGGGTTGATATGAGCAGTACAGGGTACGTTTTATTTCCTTGGTTGGTTGACAATTCTTTGCATAGGGAACACATTGGTTGCTTTGATTTTGTTCATGCAATAAGGCTTTGCATATTGCTAAACATTCCATCAGTTCTCTCTCTCTCTCTCTCTCTCTCTCTAGTGTTTTGTGTGTGTAAAGGAAGGAGAAGAAGAAGACATCATCTACTTCGGTGACGGGTGTGGTATCCCAGTAATTAGATCTTGTTCGACAGAGTTTGTTTCTTAGTGATCCACCTCTACAGTGAAAAATCTTGTGTATCCAAGGGAGGTTTTTCTCTTGAAGAAATTGATGATCATATAGCATGACCTAGAGAAGAAAAATCTTATAATCCCATTTGAAATATAATGGAAGTTGCGGTGAGTCTTCGGATCGTGGTTTTTTCCTCTCCACTTTGGAGGGGTTTTCAATGTAAAATATTTGTGTATGATCTTTTATGATTGTCTTTCATTGCTTGCAAACAGGGAGAAATTTAGTTTTTCCCAACAACCCGGGCGTCCAAATTGCTCCCGAGACTTGGGCTCTGTGTTAAACTCGGGTTTCTCCAGATTTGAGCTGAGTTTTCTCTCGATTTTGGATTCATACAACTTTACACTTGTTCTCATATATATAGGGGGACATGGGTGGCTCTAGGGTTGTATTCAAATTCCTAAGGTGATCTAGGTGTGTTCAGAGTTGATGGCTACAAAGATGCTTGAAATCGTCCATGTAAGAAGAAGATTCACGGTGAGAATAAGGGATTTGACGAGAGGGGGACCTACCCTGGTTTCTAGGAGGCTCAAGAAGGTGATGACTTAGTGTATGATTCATCTAAAGTAGAGGATTGAGAGAACATATTGAAGGATGAGGATAGAAGAGAAACCGAGCTAGGGTTTGCAACAAGGAGAAAAGAGAGAGGAAGGAAGGAAGAGAGAAATATAAGAGAAGGAGGAAGAAGGAAGAAGGTACGAGTACGAATCTTCATCCGGGTTCTTCGGCGTGTCTACCTCGTCTTCTACTTCGGGCACTTTCATCTTGGAATATCCTCCGGTATATCTCTTACCTCTCAGGCGGGTTCTCTACTTTGTGGGCGTATTCTGTGAGAGGAATCAACGGGAGGGTTTTGCAAGGTCTGACAAACTGTGGACTATTTGCATGTGTGATCTATTGATTGTGATTATTCAACCTTTGATTGCCTATGAATCCGTGTTGGTTTACTATTGTTTGGTGCATCGAATTCTCCGTTGTTTGCAGGGCTCTAATCCTTGATCCGTAACACGACGCTTTCGGTTACACTCGTCAGATCGTCATGGTGTGTGCACAACATTGGGATATGGATTTGATATCCACCCTACAAGTGGTATGAGGGCTTTGGATTCCAACATGGTTTGAGTGCTTCAAGTGGGCAGTCACCGAGACCAGTTTTGTTAAGAGCTCACAGGACTACTCTTTATTTGTGTAGTCCCCACCTTGGAACTGGATGATTCTCCTGCTGTACTTTGATGACATAATCATCATATGTGATGACTGTATTGCGATTTCCTCTCTTCAATAGCATCTCCAATGTCAACTCCAAATGAAAGACGTAGGTCCTCTTCGCTACTTCCTCGGGATTGATATAGTTCTTAGTGAGTGAGGGATTTTGCTCTTCTAGTAGAAGTACATCGCTGACATCCTTACTTGACCTGTTTTTCCGATGGTTGCTTTGCCGAAAGTCCACTCGAGCTTCATGTGAAGGTCCGACCTACAAACGGTGAAACTCTGTTAGATTCTACCCGGTACAACCGTATAAACAGATAATTGGTCTACTTCTGCATTACTAGGCTTGACATTGCCCACACAATCAACATCGTCAGTCAGTTTGTTGAGGCCCTTTGCTCTGCTCACTACGGTGCACTCCTTGAGATTTTTTAGTACATTCAATGCATCATCACTCGGTCTCTCTTTCTGTCCTCGACTTCACCTCTGGTCCTACATGCTTACTTTGATGCTGACTGGGCTGATGATCCAATAACTCGCCGCTCGACTACTGGGTACTGTCTATCTCTTGGAAACTCTCTCATCTCATGGCATAGCAAGAAATAGAATGTTGTTTCTCTCTCCACCACCGATATAGAGTTTCGAGCAATGCCCTCCACCACCAAGGAGATAATCAACCTGCGACGTTTTCTTGGGGATTTAGGAGTTGAGATGTTAGGGCATACATCTCTTCACTATGGTAACTAGAGTGCTATACAGATTGCTATTAACCCGGTTTTCCATAAGTGAACGAAGGACATTGAACTCGATTGCAACTTCTCCCGACAACACTATAAAGCTCAAACTTTATCTCTCTTTCTTATGTTTCCTTTGCAGAGCAGATCATTGACCTTTTTTATGATGTCAGACCTAGCTCCGCGCTTTTAGATCTTAACAAACTCATGGTGCATGATCCACCTTGAGTTTGAGGGGGGTATTAGAGATTCTTTCTATTGTGTATGTGATTCATGCCTTACTTAGAGCCTCCTATATATATATTGGGCTCTTACCTTAATGAGATAAGAGATATTCATTATCTCCCAAAACTTTAGTCTCCCTCTCTCTCTTGGCTGGGATTAAACTTTGTTCCAGTACTGAAAATGACCGGCATCGACCACGCTCATCCCATATGAAAGCGATGTCCACGATGCTCACTCTGTCCTATAATGACCAAAATACCGACAGAGCGAGCATCGTGTACGTTGATTTGGCATGGCACATGCATCGTTGCTACTGACCATTGTCGTTACTAGAGAAGAGTCGAACTGTCGGTAAACCGGAGTAGACCTACGAGTACTCCAAACTTTTCCTTAAGAAACATAAATATTCCTTTACTTGTGAAAAAAGGGAAGAAAATAAGTATCAAAGTGGTTGGTCACACCTATGCAATGATCATTTGTACATTTGAACATCGAAAGCAAATGAACAAGGTTTTGACAAAGCTTCCAGCCACATACCATGACCACAAAGATGTATCCAGGAATTGAACAATGGGAGCGCCAATGTTAAAAAAATCTTTGAAGGGGTGGGATCTTAAGTTTTATTAAAAATCCAGAAGGATAAATTTATATAATTTTAAAATAATTCTAACTAATACTATTATAATAAGAGGTTATCTTTAGAAAATTGCTTGGAGCTTGAGATTTGGCTCATCTAAATGCTAATGACATTAAATGCTTTGGTAACCAAAGGGATAATAAAAAGACTAATGCATACATTTTCTCAGCTATATATAACCTAACAAACAAGTTTATATGATTGGTGGAGATGGAAATCTAGGGGTGGATTAGGTCCCATGTAATATCATTGTGAAGTGGGTGACTTGATGCTTAAGCAAATAATTAAGTCCAAGCTTGAGATGTGGCATTTTAGCTTTATTTTATAAGATTGATCATGTGACACAATGGTGCCTTTTTTGAGATCACTGGACTATAGCATACAAACAAACATGTAGGCTTTTCAAAAGCCACATAAGTGAATCAATGAGACCTCCATTGTCACTGGTTCCTATCAATTACATCAAGCTTCTCTCTCTCTCTCTCTCTCTCTCTCTCTCTCTCTCTCTCTCTCTCTCTCTCTCTCTCCAATTAAATCAAGCCCCTCTCCGTGCGCACGCGTATGCGTGCATGTTCTATCTACACCCACCGAATTCAGCTTGGCATTTAAATTTTTAAATTTTTTAATATCGTAACTACTATCATCTCCAACCTTCAGCCAACTCTCACCCCTCCCGTCCCCCCAACCCCCGATGCCGCCTCCATCCCCTCCACGTATGCTATCGTCCCCTCCTCACTGGCTCACTGCTCCATATCTGATGTTGACCTCAGTCTTCTCCGCCGCCCTCTTTGCTCTTTTTTTTTTCTTTGTCTTTCTTCCTCCTCCTCCATCTTTCCTGCGAAGAAACCCTAAGACAACATAACACATGTCGACGGTCTGTTGAAGGGGCAGCCGCCTCCATTACCGGGTTGATGTTGACGGGAGCTGAGGGTGATTGATGAGATGGGGGAGGTGGAAATGGGACGACGACAGGGGGATGCAGGCGGCGTCGGAGACTCAACATGTCAGGGGGGGCTCGGATGGCTTGAGGTAAGGGACGAGGGTAGTTTAGGGCTATTGAAGGTGCTAATACAAAATAAAAACACATTTCGTGCGTGCTATTAGAATCTCGGTGCCAAGCTAAATTCGATGGGTGCATATAGAAGGTGTTTTTTTCTTTGTTACGAAGCGCTCCAACTGAGCAGCACTAGAGTAGCTACACCAACGACACATGGGCAAAGGGGCCGACCTGGCCCCCAACGAAGAGTCACCACATCATGGACGCCGAGAAGACTCCACACAAACGAAAGGAAACACCACCACCCGACGAGGAAAGAGGTCCACATGGCCCCTTGGAAAGCCACCACCAAGACTCTCTGTTGGAAATGGCCTGGATAATGAGACTAGGAAACAATTAGCAATAGCTGTGTGGAATAGGGTGAAGAAAGGCTATGGAAACTGTCCCCCTAGTCTTCATCTAGCCAAACGATAGTTCTCATTTGTGCTACTTCCTTTCTCTCAAAGAATCTCTTTCCTAGAGTTGTCCATCCTGTTGGAGGGTCATCATAGGGTGTCATGGGAGATTTACAATTGCCTCCCCGACTAATAGGCTAATTACCAAAGCCTTCCTCACTTTCCAATAATTATAGCAACCTCTCTCATGTACACAGTTGTAATGCTACATTGCTACGTATATATGTGTAAATAATGCATTGTACCTATGTACATAGGGGAGGTCTATGTAGTTACTGACAAAGTGAGGGTGTTTTTGATAATTAGCCTATTGGTTGGGAAGGAATTTGCAAATAACCCTTATATAATTTTGGGATTTTTACTGCATGAGTTCTGCAGTCTTCTCTATTTATATATAGGTAAGGGTTTGGTGAACTTAAGTTCACAAATGAATGATGAAACATGGTTTATATTGTGCCATGTGTCCATGTGGCAGTTTTTCCATTCGAGTTAACCATTTGAATGGTGAACTCGATTTTAGCTTCCCAGATTATATATAGACCCATATCAAATTAATATTTATATATAAACCCCTTAAATCATGCAAACTTTACATATAGACCCCTGCAGATGGTTGGCATCCAAAATATCAAAATATTCCTAGATCATTCTATTAATTGGTTGTTACTTTATTAATCTAAAGGAAAATGACCAATCTCCCTCAGTTTTAATTACTTAAATTGGCCAATTTTTATTGAATTTAGACTAAACCCAAAATTAAACGGACCTATCACGAATCTAACTTGGACCTACCCCAAAACTATTCTCGCTTTGGAGAGGTATTTATGGGATTTAGGTAAAAAAATTAAAGGTAAAATAGAAAAAAAATTCTCTCGTTTTGGATGTCAGCTAACTGCAAGAGTTGATATATAAATTTTGAATGAATTGAGGATTAATATGTAAATATTATCTCTATAGAGGTTTGTATGTAATTAGAGAAGATTGCAGGATTCAAATTGTAAAAACCCCGTAATTTATTACCTCACATTTTGATGCTATACGCCACTGTAGTAAGTATGGTATTTTTTTTTCACCCATCAAAGGCTTTTTATTGGGATTTTTACATATAGCTCTCTTGAAACTATACTAATTATATATTAACCCCTAGAAACTTCATATTTATGTATCGATCCTTGAAAACTAGGTTTTTTGTGCAAGTAAACCCCTCAGTTTAACTGGCAGTCTGATGTCTATTTAGAGAGAACATTTAGATATATTTATGGTTTGATCAATAGTTTCATACGACGGTTTTACTAAGATGATTTTACACTTGTTTAGGATTAAAGAATCAAACAAAAAAAAAACCCACTATATTAGGGCAAAAGAAGAGCAAATGATGTTGGATTAACTCTAATTTTGAGGGTAAAATGGTCATTTGAGACCTCAGTTTAAAGAGGTACCCTAGCTAAAGTCCATGTAGTAACGATGGGTGAAGATAAACTGTGAATATTCATGGATTATTCCCCACAAATAGACACCAGTTAGCTTGAGGGGTTAATTTGCAAAAAAACCTAGTTTTTAAGGGTCCATATGAAGTTTTCAGGGGTTAATAAAAAATTATCCTAATTATTAGGGGTCTACATGCAAATATCCATTTTTTTTTGTTTGTTTGTAAAATTCGTAACATGCATGTACCACTCCAACATGCACATGGGACATGGCCAACAGGATGCACTGCCACATGGGGGCAGAGTTGGGGGGATGAATGCCTATCAAACTTACTCAAATCCATACA